>CM062289.1:18184218-19384218 GCA_031216915.1 Pictodentalium vernedei
CAATTGTTAACCCTTTACCCAACATGAAAAGCAGACGACACTTGCAAAAAAAATTCTTGAATAACTATTTTTTTTCATTTTTTGTCTCCAAAACATAGGTTATGATCCCTCATTGGAACGAGCTCGACGAGCTCGTTCCAATGAGGGGTCATAACCTATGTTTTGGAGACAAAAAATGAAAAAATCATGAAAATTAATTGGCGATTTTTTAGAATAGCGCTGGCCGGTTTTGGCCGTTACGTTGGGTAAAGGGTTAATGTAAAATGATGTCAATGTGATACCATTAAATAAAGCCAGAGCCACATTAACTGGGTATCTTTTAATTGAATAACCTTGTTAACAGAATAACTTCCAAACAAAACCATTTATCATACATTCAGTACAAATTTCATCTGTTACCTGTATTTAGGCTTACAGTGAACTCCAGTCTTTCGATTTTGAGGCGAGCAATTATTGCTCTTGTGCGCCATCACACCTGCAATTTTTACTTTTTGCAAGTTAGACAACAGTGTGCCTCGCTTCCACCTAGGGAGCAATTAACTCTTACTTTAAGAATCCACTCCTGTTAATAGTATTAATGTAATACGTCGTGAAATTACCCAAATCACCAAATTTATAGACCTACCGGTATTTGATCTCAGCACATCCAAAACAGACATTTAATATATTATACCTCCTTGTTTGTCAGAGATCCTTGAGCTCTGTCAAAAAGCATAAAATAAAATGTTCACTTTATCTTTAGAATATAAGAGCCACATCTCTTGTTAATTGAAGATTCCTTTTAATTTATTTATTGGTGTTGAAAATCACATACTTCTACATAACAGCTAATAATGACTACAACATGGATATAAAGTCAAGCCCAGCCAATTATTTATTCCCATGTTGTCCATTTTAGTGAATTTTCACCCCAGGCAACTGGTCAACGGGTTCTATTTTAGCAGAAAACAGAGATTGTTTACCACAGTGAACAAACACTGCTCCACTTCTCGGGGTTCCCATGGAGACAGTTTATCATTTAAAAATACGAAAATGACCAAATTTCTGTCAATTGAATTCTTCTCTTAATTGAATTTTTTCAATGGTAAAGTGGTGATTTAATTAACAGAATTCAGATGTACTGTGATTAAAAGCCCTGCAGAATCTTAAAATTTGAATGAATTCAAAATATTGTGAAATCAGGACTGAATTACGAAAGCTAAATGAATATTGCATTAGATTCAGGGAGCTTATATTTTTTTTGGACACAGGTGATTTCATAACGTTGTGGGAAAAAAATAGAAGAATATTTTAACCCTTTATCTTATAAACCAGCCACAACCGCCCTCAATGAATAAAAATTCAGCTGTTGAAAAGAAAAGAAAATTAAATTTCAACAAAACCATATCATGAGATCCCCTCAGTGGAACAAACAACAAACTGATCGAGCTCGTTCCACTGAGGGGGGTCACAAGATATGGTTTTGTTGAAATTTGTCGACAAATTAAAAAAAAAATTTTTTTAAAATAATTAATAGAGGATATGGAATGAGTGTTTTTCTCATATAATATTTATGAAACGAGTCGAAGAATTTTCCGTTTGGGCGAGCCTCTTGCGAGCCCAAACGGAAAATTCAGCCGAGTTTCAAAAATATTATATGAGAAAAACACTCATTTCATATTCTATTTATCATATGACACGCACACGCACAAATTAGCCACTTAGTATGACTTTTTAACCCATCACCTAAGTTGAGTTGCAGGCGGCACTTGGAAAAAACATTTACGTATTTACTCTATGTATTGGGACACTCTATGATTTGGGACACACATTTTTTCCAGAAAACTATATTTTTTTATGCTCCAAAGTTTGGGACATTCCGGAGATTTATTTCCAGTTGGCCCATCGCTAGTAGCAGACGACACTCATAAAAAAAATTCTTGAGTAACTAAAAATTTTCATTTTTTGCTTCCAAAACATAGCTTATGATCTCTCATTGGAACGAGTGCAATGCGCTCGTTCCAATGAGGGATCATAAGCTATGTTTTGGAAACAAAAAATGAAAATATAAAAAACAATAGAACGGCGATTTTTGTATATAGTGATGGAAAACGAATCACACACAACTTTATTCAGCATCAAATCAAGACCAGGCTGTGTTCTTTCCCCATTTTCTAAGAATTGGGACACCTGTGAAAATAATTATTTTTAGCTGTCCAAATACATAGAGTAAATACGGTATTTACCACTGATTAATATGAAAACAAAATATCAAATGTTTTAAAGTGAACAAAACGGATGAGTCATATGTCACAGGGCTTGCCTGGAGTCGGGGCTGATCAGCCCAGGCCCCGAGATCAGCCCCGAGGAGCACTTGCTGGGGGCTTTTTTTCAAGCCCCGACATTTTCCACAAAAAAGCACTAACAATAATGGACAAAATGGAAAATCAGCCCCGAAAAGGCCCCGACCTCAATATGTGGGGCACTTTTTTTAGGCCCCGACCATTTTACTCAAGGCGAGCCCCGATATGATAAATTTTGATATCGTATACATTGAGTAAATGGTCACTGATTTGTCCACAAATTATTTCAGCTACTGCTGTAACATGTAAGAACTCATAAACCACAAACTACTTATTCTCTGAACGTGACTTGCTGTCCTCATTACTAATTCAAATTAAAATACACTTTGCATTTTCACTAGTTTGCGTGATGAATTTATTAATGTATCCAGTTTGAAAAAGTTTCACCACATTCACAATAGCAAGATATTTTTTAAGGGATAATATGAACATGCAAACGCATTTAATTATTAATGCAATGTAGACTTTACTAAATGTGAAGTCGCTAACAACAATGCAGAATCATAAATTATAAGACGATTAATTCAATTTATTAATGATATGACCTTAAAATTAGGTTCAAAATCACAAGACATTCAGTGCTTGTTGAATTAAATAAAAAAAATGCCACAAATAGTACCAAATGATTAACTGTTTCGAAGCCACAATCGATTTAACAAAATCAACCTACACAGAATTTAATGAAGAGTGGTGAAGATCTAAAACTTAAATCAAGACAAAAGGAGCCCACATTTAATAAAGGATCCAAGTGAATTGTTTGTTTTTACTGTTTATTTTGTTATTTTTTTCTGCCCATCCCAAACTGTTTAAAAGCCTCACTCACCCCTTCAGTCGACAGTCACTTGCAACCATGGATAAATTTATAGTAAGATTTAAGTCCGCAGAGGAAGTGAAGCCCAAAGTTAAATTAAGCCTACAAAAAGCAGTAACCAAGCGTCCGGTTGGTAGACCGGCCAAAAGAAAAATTGAGGAGGTTGAAGAAGCTACAAGTCCTGTCAAGAAAGTACAGAAAACCACCCCATGCATTCCTGATATTGAGCCCATCTCAGACACCGTCAGGGGAAAATACAAAAGCTTCACATTAAAAGAGAAGAAAAAGGCTGTTGAATTGGTAAGAGAAATTGGTGTCCGACCAGTGGCATCGAGACTAAAAATATCACCTGCAACTTTATGCAGATGGGGAAAAACTGATTTTTCGGAAGAAAGAAACAAACAAGGACATTTACCTGAAAGTGGATGCCCCATAACTTATGGTGTGAATATTGATGACAAGATCGCGGAATGGATGTTAATACAAAGGGACTTACAGTTACCAGTTTCTATCGAGGCAATGTGTTCGTACGCGAGAGAACTGGTAAAAAAAAAGAGGATGTAAATATTCCAAACGACTTTCAAGCCAGTTACGGTTGGGCAGTCAGATTTATAAAGCGGCACAGTGTGACCCTGAGAGCAAAAACTTCTTTATCTCAGAAACTTCCTAAAAATTTGGAAGAAAAGACAAATAAGACCTAAAAAAATAAAAAATCTGTTTCTCAGGCCCTCCCGCATGGTCCTTTTGGCTGCCGCATGCTCTCTTTTTATAACCAATTTAAACTTAAAAAAAAAAAATTAAATGGTTTATGTCTGATATTTTACCCAAGTTAAAAAAATTGATGAATTTGTCCCTTGAGTGCAAGAAGGCTTTGCAATGCTTTAGCATTGCAAAGCCTTCTTGCATTCAAGGGATGAAATACACCACCACCCATGCTATTCTGTAGATTATGAGGCCTAAAACTTGAACCAAGAACATGAACTTTTGATGGCGAAGAAGAAATTACTGAAATAAAAAATAAAATAAAAAACCGCTCGCCCGCATGCAATTTCACAAATAATGGCCTGAGAAACAGAAGATCTAGTTTGTGTGGCCTAACTTTTTACAATTCATCAAAGACAAATGTGCAGAGGATGATTTTGAAGATGAATTCATTGTCAATATGGATGAGACTCTTGTTTACTTTGACTTGCTACCAAATAAAACGGTCAACAAAATTGGAGAAAAATCAGTGCGTTTACGCACAACTGGGTCAAAGAAAAGAAATCTCACACTTGTTCTAGCTGTTAGTAGCAGTGGTGTTGTGTTACCTCCTATGGTAATTTTTAAAGGAAAACGTCAGCTAAAATTGGATATTCCAAAGGACTGGTTAGTTTGTGTGCAACAATAAGGGTGGATGGACGAATTATTGATGCAGCAGTGGATTCAGGAGGTGCTTGTAAAATATACTAAAACTAGAACTATCACTGAAGGTGATTAATACCCCCGCTTTGGGTTTTTAGAGGAATGCACTTCTGATCATGTAGGCGAAGGCCATAAGGAAATGTATACATAAAGATCATTTTTTGTTGTTGAAATTTGTATTTGCATGTGGCCTTCCACAGAACAGCACTGAATACTTAAAGAGCCCACAGATATATGGTTTACATTTGGAAAAACACATTTACAATGTGCAACATGTATTTAAAATCGGTTCATTAATGTAGGAGTTGCGCACACAAGAATTTGTTCGAACGGAAAGACATAATAAATCTAAGTCAAAGGGAGATAACCTGGTTAAAATTGTCGCAGATCAAAAATCTTGGAATATGCGCATGTTCACTTAGTAGTGATGATGTTTGAAAAGTTTTGTCCAAATTGATTGATAAATGTAGGAGGAGTTGCACGCACAAGAATTTCATGTAGAAACCCATAATAAATCTAAGTTAAAGGGAGATAACCTAGTTAAAATTGCCACAGCTAAAAAAATTTGGAATATGCGCATGTTCACTTAGTAGTGATGATGTCTGTACACTTTCGTCCAAATTGATTGATAAATGTAGGAGGAGTTGCGCACACAAGAATTTCATGCAGAAACCCATATTAAATCAAAGTTCAAGAGAGATAACCTGGTTAAAATTGTCGCAGATCAAAAAGTTTGGAATATGCACATGTTCACTTAGTAGAGATGATGCTTGAAAGGTTTCATCAAAATCGGTTCATTAATGTAGGAGGAGTTGCGCACACAAGAATTTGTTCGAACGGAAAGACATAATAAATCTAAGTCAAAGGGAGATAACCTGGTTAAAATTGTCGCAGTGTAAACTTTCGTCCAAATTGATTGATAAATGTAGGAGGAGTTGCGCACACAAGAATTTCATGCAGAAACCCATATTAAATCAAAGTTCAAGAGAGATAACCTGGTTAAAATTGTCGCAGATCAAAAAGTTTGGAATATGCACATGTTCACTTAGTAGAGATGATGTTTGAAAGGTTTCATCAAAATCGGTTCATTAATGTAGGAGGAGTTGCGCACACAAGAATTTGTTCAAACGGAAAGACATAATAAATCTAAGTCAAAGGGAGATAACCTGGTTAAAATTGTCGCAGATCAAAAATCTTGGAATATGCGCATGTTCACTTAGTAGTGATGATGTCTGAAAAGTTTTGTCCAAATTGATTGATAAATGTAGGAGGAGTTGCGCACACAAGAATTTCATGTAGAAACCCATATTAAATCAAAGTTCAAGAGAGATAACCTGGTTAAAATTGTCGCAGATTAAAAAGTTTGGAATATGCACATGTTCACTTAGTAGAGATGATGTTTGAAAGGTTTCATCAAAATTGGTTCATTAATGTAGGAGGAGTTGCGCACACAAGAATTTGTTCGGATGGAAAGACACAATAAATCTAAGTCGAAGGGAGATAACCTGGTTAAAATTGTCGCAGATCAAAAATCTTGGAATATGCGCGTGTTCACTTAGTAGTGATGATGTCTGAAAAGTTTTGTCCAAATTGATTGATAAATGTAGGAGGAGTTGCGCACACAAGAATTTCATGTCCGGAAAGACGTACGGACGGACGGACAGATGGATGGACGGACGGACGGACGTACAGGGCGATTCCTATATAGCCCCCACTTCTTCGAAGCGGGGGTATAAAAAGAGAGGTGTCTTCTAGTTATGGCATTTTTTGTGGACATTTAACAGATGACGTCAAAAAGGCTCTAAGAAAGGGCAACGTTTCACCAGCAATCATTCCAGGGGGTTGCACGTCCAAGCTTCAACCACTGGATGTCAGTATTAATAAGCCAGTTAAGGGTGACATCAGGAGAAAATGGTCAGAATTTATGGGAGAAGAAACAAAGAAAGTGATTGAAAATAAGGAAGAAAAAATCAAAGCAGCAAAACAAACTATTGTTAATTGGATGAACTTTGCCATCACCAACTTGAAAGAAAAAACTGAACTTATTAAACGTTCTTTTAAAGTCTGTGGGATCAGCAACCACCTTAATGGTGCCGAGGACAGTTTAGTAAGACAGGACCCATGGTTACCTATTGATAACCCATTTCAGACACTTGAGGAATTAGACAATGCCTGTGAAACATATTATGATTCTAGTGAGGTGATGTCAGTGGATGATGTGGTGAAGGATGTTTTTAATTCAGATGACGAATTACCAGATGATGATGAGGATGAATAATAGAATTTGATACAATTTAAATGTAAATTTCTGGAGCCCCACAAGGTATCGTTCTTGGAGCACGCCTGCACTCTTAAAATTTTCCATCACCTGTTCACAAATATTATTTATGCATTTTGTTATACTTCAAACAGTCGACATTCTGTGGCTTTACAGTTGTGTCTAGGCAAGTCTTGGCTGCATAGTAAATAATGGTGAATAAAAATTTGCAAGTCATGCCACAAAGGGAATATAGTGCAACCCTGTTAATTGAATAGCCACTCTGTCAATGAAAATTATTCAATTAACAGGAGTATTCAATTAACAGGGATTGTGCCACTTTCATGTTTTCTAGAGATAAACTTACCATTTATTCTATTATATCTTGTTTGACAGAGCTCCATGAGCTCTGTCAAACAAGATATAATAGATTAAATGCCTGTATTGGATGTACTGAGGCTAAATAGGTGTATAACAAAGGAAAACTGGAGAGAGTCAGGGTAATTTCTCGACAGGTTACAAGATTTTTTATTCAATTAACAGGAGTTTACTCTATAACCTACATGTGTATATTCAGTTAGGTGGTCAAATTTGTACTGGAGATATGGTAAATGGTTTTGTGTTGGGAAATTATATTCTATTAACAGGGTTATTCAGTTAAAAGATATCCAATTAAGTGGGCTTCACTGTGTAGTGAAATGTTTGTACTGTAAAAAATAAAAGCACATGAATTAAAACAGTTGAAACATTATTTAATCTGAGTATCGCTTACCATATTATTTCGAACTGCTCGGTCAAACTTTTCACAAAACTCTTCAATTGCACTAATTGATTTGGACGTACTAGTATGTTTTTCTTGCTCCTGTTTGGATCGGATTTTCTCTGAATAGAAACAAAGAGTATATATGTTTTTTTTAAAAAAAAAAGAAGAAAATACAAACAAAAAAAACCTAAAAGAAACCAACCATTTCTGTGCACTCATTTATTATTAATTTATTTAATGGTGTTTAAGGTCACATACTTATGCACAACGGCTAATCATGACCGTGACAGTTTTACGGGTAGAGGAAGCCAGAGTACCTGGAGAGAACCACCAAGCAACGACGAGCAGCTGCCAGCTCCCCAACATCGTAACTCCGCACTGCAGCACACTCAGGGTTAGATTGGTTGAAGACATGCGCACCATCGACATGCAGTACGACTTAGTACATGGCGTCATCGTGCCCCCATGTCGACAATCAGGGTTAAGTGTCTTACCCAAGGACACAACGCAGGATTCCGAATCAATCGCTCAGACGGTCACCCATCCGAGGACTAACCGGACTCGACATTCCTTAACTTCGGTGAGCTGACGAGAACCGGTTACCACAATGCCACCGCGCCCCCCTGTGCACTCATGATGCAAAATATAGTGTACAGTAGAACCTGCCTTCAGAGAGCACCCTTTTTGCCAGGCAAAAGTGGTCTCTCAAAACAGGTGGTCTCTCATGTCAGGTCCATTAGAGCAAAACAACCAAACAGTAAAGGTCACAGTAGTCTCTCAAGACAGGTGGTTTTTCTGTATTACTTTATTTTCATTCATTTTTCTTACACCTCGCTCCCCCCCCCCCTCCCCCCCCCCCCTCCCCCAAAGATCGTATTCCCACTCCCACTCACCGAAAATGGTATTCCACTCCCAGCATCCCATTCCACTCTCAGAGATGACCTACCTTTTTTTTTTTATTGTTTACAAATCAGTTGAGTTGAATCAAATGAAATGAGTTGTTCGGGGGGAAACAAAGTTCACTGCTCGGATTTGAGTATGATTTTATCCTCTTATGGGTGGCAGTGATTATTTCACTTGGCTAATGCTTCGTGAAATAATCCTCTGTGCGCCCAACTCCAGGATAAAAATCGTACTTGAATCCGAGCAGTGAACTGTTGTCTGTGTACTCAGACAATGGATTACTACTCGTAAACTAACTGTAAAGTGGAGGTTTGACCAAAGCAATACAGTTCTGTCATTACAGGTGTGCAGTCTGTCAAATAGGGCTGGCCTCTATGCTTAAGTCCCTCATGATACAATATGTACCACAATTCAGCCTGCATGATACAATATGTGTCATGATACTCCTACAGTTAATACTAGAAGTCCTGTCATGAAATGTGCACAACTAGCACGTCGATCTGCGTGTTAATCTACGCTTTAGGACCATTGTAAGGCTATCAAATTATGTACATATGGCCTGTGCACAAGCAATGTTTCAGCCAATGGACCTCCGGGTCCATTGGCAGAAACATTGCCTGTGTTTGCTATGAGTAACCAGGAGAACCTGCCGTGCTTTGGATGCCATTCAAAACGGCAATTGCGCAATTAAGCCTAGATAAGTGCACAGTTCATGACAGGACCTGTAATCTCTAATGGCATGCAACTACAACTACCAAATACTTTGAACTTCATGTGTTCATGTCTCGTAGCTTCCATGCACACTTTAAACAACATATAATCTCTCAATATGATAAGTTTTTCTTTTGCTTTTTTTTCTTTTATTCAGGTTTAAAGATACTTTTGGTCTGCACCATTTTTGGCCATTACTATTCCTTGGCTGTAGAGACTCTGGCATTTTTGTCAGAATTATGGAGTTATTGCATGGATAGATTTTGGGGAAATATTTAAAACTGTATCTTTAGTGTTAAAATGCATCACTCCAAATGCAGATAGCAATACAGAAGCACACTGACTGAGCTCTGTCAAACAAAGTATAGTGGATTAACTGGTAGAGCATTAAATTATTTTCGACCACCAAAAATTGTTAACATGTCTTTGCCTTGTGACAATTTATAGGACACAGCCCGCAGGCACTCTCCTTTAAATTGTAACAAGGCAAATCTTAATAGACTAAATACTATCACTTCAAAGATAATACATGTTATTGTATGAAGCACAGTCGCTGAATTTGAAACCTTCAAGTTGCAATACCTGCACCTCAGAATAAAGCCCAAAAGTGGGCTTCCAGCACTCTACCAGTTAATAATAACAAGAATTTTCAGCAAAATTGAGGGAATTTACAACTTTTACATGTATAAAAGGGTTAATTGAATAATCCCTTTGATCAAATATTTATCACTCGAGTTGGGAGGTTTTTACATAAATTAGGGCAACAAGCGAATAAAAGTTAGGTAAGGCCCCACAAAGTAGAGCTTCTGTTTCTCAGGCCATTTTTTGTAAAATTGCATGTGTGGGCAGGCATGTTTTATTTTATTTTTTATTTTTGTAATTATTTCTTTGCCAAAAAAAAAGTTTATATTCTTGATTTGTTTTATGTTTTAGGCCTCATAATCTGTAGAATAGCATGGGTGGCAGTGTATTTTGTCTCTTGAGTGCAAAATGGTTTTGCAATGCTAAAGCATTGCAAAGCCCTGCTGCACTCAAGGGACAAATTTTTCAATTTTAATAACTTGTTGGGTAAAATATCAGACATGAACCATGTAATTTTTATTTCTTAAAAATTTGCATTGGTTATAAAAAGAGAGCATGCGGCAGCTAAAATGACCATGCAGAAGGGCCGGAGAAACAGATTTGAACTTTTTAGGCCTAATCTATGTTGAGTTCTCATTGACGGATTTTCTCCCTTACTGATTCGTACATTGGAGTCCAGTCGGTGGAGTCTGGTCGGTGGAGTCCATTGGACGAGTCAATAAGCCATGAATAAGGGAGAAAGTGTGACATTGAGAACATGATATATACACCTCTTTGTCAGATAGACTGAGTAATGACAGTCTACAGGGGGGGGGGGGGGGAGTGGGGGTACTAGTTCCCTCCTAGGAAATAGTTTGATCAGTTTATGCACAAATACAGTAAAACTATTCGGTTGTTTTTCGCTGGGTTTTGCAATTTAGTTTTTCCGTTTGCCATAAAAACCATAAACCAAACCCAGATCTACAGTATTTATCACTATCCAAGTTGGTAATTAAATAACAGGGTTTTACACCACCAACTTTCAAATTTCAAGAAGTTGTTTTGCTTGGCAAAATCTACATGTTTATTTATCATATTGTGATACAGGGTGCACAACTATACATATTGAACCGTGAGCAATGTATTGCGCTTCAAGTACAGTTAAAACCAGAAGTCCTGTCTTGAACTGTGTGCTTATCTTGGCTTAATTGCGCGTAGGAATTGCGTGCAATTGCTATATTGAATGGCATCCAAAGCACGGCAGGTTCTCCTGGTTACTCATATCAAACACAGGCAATGCTTCTGCCAATGGACCTCCGGGTTACCCGGAGGTCCATTGGCTGAAACATTGCGTGTGCACAGGTCATATGTACAAAATATGATAGCCTTACTATGGTCATAACGCGTAGATTAACGCGCAGATCGACGTGCTACTTGTGCACATTTCATGACAGGACTTCTAGTTTTAACTGTATATCACAATTAATCAGCTCCAATCACGATTTGTTCAAAATAGTCCATCAACTTTTCTGTCCACAAAACTGTAGAAAATTATTTGTACATTTATTAGTGTTCAAGGTCACTTTGAGAATCTATGGCTATATCATGACTGCAACACATGTAAAAAGTCAAGTTTAGCCAACCATTAATACCTACAGTTAAAACTAGAAGTCCTGTCATGAAATACGCAGAAATAGCACGTTGATATGCGCGTTAATATGCGCGTTATAACCCAAGTAAAGCTATCAAATTATGTACATATGGCCTGTGCACAAGCAATGTTTCAGTCAATGGACCTCCAGGTAACCCAGAGGTCCATTGGCAGAAACATTGCATGTGTTTGCTATGAGTAACCAGGAGAACCTGTCGTGTTTTGGATGCCATTCAATATGGCAATTGCGCGCAATTCGAACGCGCAGTTAAGCCTAGATAAGCGCACTATTCGTGACAGGACTTCTAGTTTTAACTGTACACTGCCCTCTTTAGAGAAACTTCTCAAGGCACTGGATACTGGGTCCTATTTTACCAGCAAAACTTGTCAACAACAGTGAATACAGTACGTGGAGAGTGGATTGTAACTTTCAAATTTTGTACATATCGACAAAAAACACAAGCAATGTTTCAGCCAATGGACCTCCGGGTTTAACCCGGAGGTCCATTGGCTGAAACTTTGCTGGTACTGGTTATGCTTTGCAACAAATTTGCAATTATTGCTTGGGTGGAATCTCCACTCTGCAGGTGATTTAATGATAATACACTCTCCACGTACTGTATGCACTGCTACACAACCAGTGTTTCTAGAGAGGAAAGGTTATATAGTACTTTCCTTCTCAGTACTGTAGATTATATATAGTACCAAGTGTTTTTCAGTGGACACTGACAATTACTTCTTCCTGTGTGGCCTTGAAAAATATGTATTTACAAAAGTGATTTGTCGCAAGTGGAAATACCCAATTTCTCATGACCACAACTACAGTCGACACAAGATGTCCTGTCACAATAAGCACAGGAAATGCTTCATAGTTAACTCTTAACACGCTGAGTATTTTCAAGATATTTTTTCATCTATTCTAGTCATGGCTGCTGTAAAGCAGCCATGACTAGAGTTGATGAAAAATGAATCTAAATATAACAAGAAATCATTGGTGAAAAATCCATTCAATTTACAGGGGAAAATATGTTTAATCCTTTACCCAACGAATCGGCCACATCCGTCCACGTAATATGCACAATCAGCAGTTGAAAAAATATTATTTTTTCAAAAAATTTCAACAAAACTATATCGTCGAGCTCGTTCCAACGAGGGGTCACATGATATGGTTTTGTTGAAATTTTTTGAAAAATTTGAAAAAATGATTTTTAAAATAATAAATTTTGATATCGTCTGCGTTGGGTAAAGGGTTAAATATACCCAAATTATACTTATTTCAGTGACAAGAGAAACCCTGTGCTGGGCAGGAATATCCGCCAGCAGCATCCAAGGAGTTAATAATGTACTCTTTACTGCAGAAGAATGGAAGTCTGAAATACACAAGAGCGTTTGTGCTGTGTACTGCAATACATGTATGTATTGAGCTATTAGCAAGGCTGATAATGAAATCACAAACTGAACCGATCAAACAGAAAGAGAATATTAAGACTACAGTATGTGGAGGGTGTATTACTACTAAATCGCTGTGGGATAGATTTTTGTGGAGGGTGGATTATTACTAAATCGCTGTGGGATAGATTTTTGTGGAGGGTGGATTACTACTAAATCGTTGTGGGATAGATTTTTGTGGAGGGTGGATTACTACTAAATCGCTGTGGGATAGATTTTTGTGGAGGGTGGATTACTACTAAATCGCTGTGGGATAGATTTATGTGGAGGGTGGATTACTACTAAATCGCTGTAGGATACATTTTTTTCACTTAGTAATTATTTACAATTTCTGAGGACAAAACACAAGAAACACTTGCAAAATTCCATCACATGGACCACCAGGTTGCACCCCGGTGGTCCATGTGATAAAAGTTTGCAAGTATTTTTTGTGCGTATATAAGAAATGGCTCTGCGTTTCAGTAGTAATCCACCCTCTTCTTTCTGTATAGGCAGTAAAATTTTAATATCTACAGTACAGCCACCGTGAACTGGTCACTTTCCACGGGTCGGCAATATTTCCACGGTCGCAATAATATTTAGATTCCAAACACTAATTATAGGACTAATCATCAAAAATTTAATTAGATATCACGGAGATGGCATCCATCTCTGCGGGCCCCGCAGCAGGGCTCGAAATGTACACCTGCCCACCTGTCACTGACAGCCAGACATTGGGTGGAGACAAGTAAAAATAAATCATACCTGTCACATATGACAGGCCAGTTACCCTTCACCTAACAAATCAGCCAAAACCGACTCCATATTAATATACAAAAATCGCCATTCTATTTATTAATTTTTCTCTCCCAAACCATACATGTAGCCTATGATCAATGATTCCTCATTGGAATGAGCTCACTGAGGTCATAAGATATGGTTTGGGAGAAAAAATTTTTTTTTCAACAAAACTATTAGGCCGAGGAAAAATAATTTGTATTGTCAGGGAACATGCCGGAAAAAAATAGGGTTGGTCGGTCAACAATTTTTTTCCTCAATTTTTGTGTGTTTTGCATCAGAATTTGTTGGGATTTTTTACCGATTTGGGGAAAACAATTCGAGCCGGCTGTAAAAAATATGGTCGGTCGGGTTCCCTGAACAAATTAATTATTTTTCCCTGGCCCTAGAGCTGTCATCTGCAACTAGTGTTAGATAATGGGTTAATAACCAGTGATTGATTTGATTCTGAAATCAAAGCATCAAGATCAGGGATAAGCCAACAGTATTTGTTCACTGATGAATGGTATAGTACAACATACATGTAGAATACCTTTTAAACACAACTTATCACAGTACTGTGTCTGTATACACATATTCATAAATTCACACAAGCTTCCAGTGTTCAGGCGAAAATTTGAAGCGACAGGTAAGAAAAAAATCCACCTGTCATGTGTGACAGGTAGAAATTTTGGAACATTTCAAGGCCTGCCCCGCAGCAACTAACCGATGTTAGGTATAAACTGATGTGAACCGTAATACTAAAATATTTCAAGCAATAGGTAAAATCTGATTAAAATCCCTTCCCGGACACAGAAAAAAACCCCAAATTCTGAATAATTTGACCTTGAGGTCAAACTTCAAGGTCAAAGCATGGCAACCTTGGTATGCAACACGTCGTCTTGAGATAATCTATCCACATACCAAATATCAAAACCCTATCTATTAAGGGAAAAAGGTTACAGCCAGGACACGAACTTGTCAGAAAAAAAAAAATCTGAATAATTTGACCTTGAGGTCAAACTTCAAGGTCAACGCATGGCAACCTTGGAACGCGACACGCCGTCTTGAGATAATCTATCCACATACCAAATATCAAAACCCTATCTATTAAGGGAAAAATGTTACAGCCCGGACACAAACTTGTCAGAAAAGAACCCCGAATTCGGAATAATTTGACCTTGAGAACCCTTCAAGGTCAAAGCATGGCAACCTTGGTACGCGACACGTCGTCTTGAGATAATCTATCCACATGTCAAATATCAAAACCTTATCTATTAAGAGAGAAAGATTACAGCCCGGACAAGTTTTGTTACGGATGGATAGAAGGACGGATGGGCAGACGGACACACGGACGGATACATGGACAGGGCGATCACTTTGGGCGTCCGCCTCACGGCGGGGCCCTAATTAATGAAGCACCGGGTACAACCAGGTACATCCCGGTGCTTCATTAATTAAAGTTTTGCTGAAAATGATTTTTAATACCTGGTAAACACATGCGTAGACATCACTGCCCCCACGCATGGATTACGACAAATCCACGGCAATTGTACTGTATTTACGTCATTACATTAGAGCTGGGCGATATACCAAATTTTCAGTACGGTTTCGATATTTCTCTGATATCGAATATCGTATCGAATGCAAAGGAATTTTACTGAAATTTCGATATTTAGATTTTGTGCAAGCTGATTGGGGATAAGACGGGAATTCCTCATAACGAGCTAAAAACATGGCAGAATGCAAGTCTATAAGAGTGCATTGGCAATGCATTTTGAAAGAATTTACAAGAAGTCTTGCAGGTGTAAACTTTGTAATAGTTTAGTAGCTGCATCAACAGCCAACACAACCAATTTACGTTCTCACATTCACAATCATCACAAAAAAAAGATTTCAATTTTTGAAAGAAATTACCTTGAACTCAGCAGCGGTGAAATTAAAACTGGTAAGTTTTACTTTCATTTTCAAGAGGGGAAGTTCAGTTTGTGGAACATGTACATGTACCATTTACATGTAACAGTCTTTCCATTTGCTTTTTGATCAGTATCCGGATATTATTTTGTTAATAACTTAATAAACCAAAGGTCTGATATTATTTAAGCTAAAACCAACTTATACTTCGGCCACGATGTGTGAGAAAAGTAGTTATGAGCTTATTGCAACCTGTGACCATGTGCTCTCTGTCATGACTATGGAGTTTTACAATAGATGCGGGATAACTCTAATGCCTAAGTTACGCAGGTCAGTCTTCAGGGTCATGATATACAGTATGTGGAGAGTGTATTATCACTAAATCACCTGTAGAGTGGAGAATCCACCCAAACAATAATTGCAAATTTGTTGCAAAGCATAACAAGCACAAGCAAAGTTTCAGTCAATGGTTAACCTGGAGGTCCATTGGCTGAAACACTGCTTGTGTTTTTAGTCAATATATACAAAATGCAAAAGTTATAGTTTGGGTGATACTCCGCGGGTGATTTAGTTACAATCCACTCTCCACGTACCGTAAGGTTAAAACTTATGAGATGAAGTTCAGAGTACACAATTTCAGAATGCATGATCTGATACCGATACCGAAACCGAGGTATTTTCCACGAAGATATCGATATTGAATACTGAATTTCAATATCGCCCAGCTCGACATTACATGTATCCCAGTAAAGGCTAGGAATGATGTAAATAATCTCTATTTACAAGTGTAGAATTGTACAGAGTTGGACACACTGTTTTTCTACATGAATTGAGTTACACTAATGGTGCAGTTTGACAGGGACAAAAGAGCACTTACTCAATGCGCTATTACTTCAAAATAGTGCACAATACAACCACATAACTTCTTGTTAGTGCTGCACGATATTCAAAACTGAATACCGGTATCGGTATTCCAAAAAACACCGTGGTATACTGGTATATTTAAAAACTGTTCAGATATATGAACACAAGTACCACAATCGAGACTCGAGGTATCACAGTCAGAACGAATTAGCATGCCTTGATGATGTGGTTCGAAAAACCTTTACCCCCAATGCAGACGATATCAAAATTTATTATTTTCAAAATTAATTTATCAGATTTTCCCCAAAGATTTCAACAAAACTATATCATGTATGTGACCCCTCATTGGAACGAGCTCGTTCCAATGAGGGGTCACATGATAAAGTTTTGTAGAAATTTATTTTTTTAACTGCCGATTTTGTATATTACGAGGGTGCAAACAGACGATTCCTTGGATAAAGGGATAATATTATTCATTCGGGGCTACAATTAAAAAACTCAAGACTTCTTGAAAATTAAATTGTGGGTAAATAAATAATGACGATAAATCGATATTTTTGTAATTACGGTATTCAATCGATATTGGTTTGAATACCAGTATATATCGGTTTATCAATATACCGTGCAGCCCTACTTCTTGTTTTAATTGTAAGATACACTACTGCACAAGCGACCATTACATGAATATCCCAGGTCCACAATATCTTCACTCAAGATCCAAGAGAAGTCACCGACTAATATTGGTGATTGTTTCTCGAGTCGATGTCCGACACGATATTAAAATCGCTGTGATTCACGGTCAAACAGATTACAGCTGTAATTAATTTCTAGGGCACCTGAATGAAAAGGATGTACTTATTGTCGTAATTTGCACAGCTCTCACAATTTTGTGGTTGAAATACATGTATAACTCAACAATCTCAACTCGATGAAATGAGATTTACCAACACTCATAAAATATTTACGTTTTTAATCAGAAAGAATATTTTTTTAAAATTCAGACAAACTGCAACATTCCGACACAAACATACATAAATTTGAATCGGAAAATTATTGATGACTGGTTATCAATCTGACATTCTGTGACATCAACATGCAGTAGTTTATTCGGTCTAATCTATTTCACAATTAATGCCGAGATTACGCTCTCTGGAGTTAATCCCTTTCACTCCAAATGTCTTGTCCAATTTAATTATTGCATTCATTGTCTGCGTAATATCGGGTGGGTTTAATACTTTTGTCTCACCTCGGACCTAGGATATTCATGTAACGGTCGCTTGTGCAGTAGTGTAACTGTCAGAATCCATTCAAAAACACTTGACATGTTAAGTTGAGTAATCATAAAATCGTGAGATTCCTTTAAAAATCCCAATTTTTAGGCTTGTATAACCCTTTACCTAACCTGAAAAGCAGACGACACTTGCAAAAATAATTCTTGAATAACTAATTTTTTTTTATTTTTTGTCTCAAAAACATAGGTTATGACCCCTCGTTGGAACGAGCTCGATGAGCTCGTTCCAACAAGGGGTCATAACCTATGTTTTTGAGACAAAAAATAAAAAAAAAATGAAAATTGGTGATTTTTGAGAATAGCGCTACTGGCCGGTTTTGGCCGTTACGTTAGGTAAAGGATTAACACAAATTTATTCTGGAAAATAGTGAGTCTCCCTCTAAAACAGTGAGACTTAACATGTCTGAAAAACACTAGTCTCTCATTATTGTGCGTATTTCAGGAAAGAATAATCCACAAAATTTGTTTTAATTGTTACTTTTTATGTTGTAGATCCGCTGACAAATCTTTTAAAATCCAAATCACTAAACTGTTGTCAAACAATTCCACACAGCTGCTTTCATTGTACTGCTGCAACAAAATATAGTCCCCTACTATTTTTCTCACAACATTCACATGTGGGGCTAAATTGTTTTAATCCTGCAAGACTTTCTTCCAACAATGATCACTTTTTACTGCAAAAAAAACAGGTGCCTGAACATCCAATCTTCGGGGCAACTTGCACTGGAAATATCTTCATAGTTATTTCTGGGCAAGTCTTAGCTGCCTGTATACAAGGCAGCCAAGACTTGCCAAGAAACTACTTGGAATGTACAGTACGTGGAGAGTGGATTGTAACTAAATCACCCGTGGAGTGGAGTTATCACCCAAACTATAACTTTCACATTTTGTTTATATCGACTAAAAACACAAGCAATGTTTCAGCCAATGGACCTCCGGGTTTAACCCGGAGGTCCATTGGCTGAAATTTTGCTTGTGCTTGTTATGCTTTGCAACAAATTTGCAATTATTGCTTGGGTAGAATCTCCACTCCTCGGGTGATTTAGTGATAATAGACTGTCCACATACTGTAAGTTTCTCCAGAACCAGAATGTTAGGGCACCTGTTCTGTTGCATTAAAAGTGATCAAAAGTAGGAATTAGGCCGAAGAGGGTAAAATTAAATACATTTATTTGTATAATTATGTACTTTCTGTTTAACACTTTACCTAATGAATCGCCCGCATCTGCCCACGTAATATGCAAACTGAGCAGTTGAAAAAATTAAATTTTTCAAAATATTCCAACAAAACCATATCATGGGACCCCTCATCGGAAACAGCTCATTGAGCTCGTTCCAATGAGGGGACACATGATATGGTTTTGTTGAAAGTTTTTGAAAAATTTAAAAAAATGATATTTAAAATAATAAATTTTGATATCGTCTGCGTTGGGTAAAGGGTTAATCTGTGTGTGAATTTATTTATTGGCGTTTAAGGTCACATATTTCTGCACAACGGCTAATCTTGACCATGACAGTTTTACAGGTGGAGGAAACCGGAGTACCCAGAGAGAACCACCGAGCAACTGTCAGCTCCCCAACATACTAACTCCACACAAGCAGGGTTGGCATTGGTTGAAGACAAGTGCACCATCGACATGCTGTACGCCTTAGTACACAGCGCCACTGTTTTATTGCCATGCTTTCCTCTGTGTTTCTATGGTCATATTATGATGGAAGTTATTCTCAAATGTAGAAGCAGCACAAAGAATTTACATATTTTTTTTTATGTCTTCTCACCTTCTCGAATTTGGGCACACCTCCAAACAGTGTAAAATTGGGGTAATCTCAAGGCCTGCATTGCTAAGCCTTGTTGCACACAAAGGCAAAATTTATCAATTTTATTAACTTGGGTAAACCATCAGACATAAACAATTTAATTTTTATTTTTTAAAGTTTGCATTGGTTATAAAAAGAGAGCATGTGACAGCCAAAAGGACCCAGCAAGAGGGTCTGAGAAAATTTTATAAAACTTTTTTTAGGCCTTAGTCAACAAGTATTTCCCTTGTTACAATTTATGGGAGGGTGCCTGTTGGCAATCTCCCATAAATTGTAACAAAGAAAAGACTGGAGTACAAAATTTGACGACCAAAATATTCAGCACTCTACCAGTTAAACATTTCCTGGATAAGTTATAGTTGAGTTTGTAATAAAGTTTATATGGCCCCACAAAGTAGAGCTTGTTTCTCAGGCCATATTTTGAAAAAGTGCATACAGGCGAGCGTTTTTTTATTTTATTTTTTAGTATTGTAATTATTTATTATCATTGCCATCAAAAGTTCATGTTCTTGGTTTGTTTTATGTTTTAGGCCTCATAATCTACTAGTGCTCAAACGCAGGGGTCAGCCTGGCAGCTGATTTTAGGGAGAAGTGACTTCTCCCTTCAGAGACTTTAGGGAGAAGTTAGGACCCAGGAGGGAGAAGTCAGTGGACATGAAGGAGAAATCAGAAAAAAAACCCATAAAACGTATATGACATCGTGACAAAATAAATGAACATAGAGGACACAATTGTGGAGAAAAAAATAAATAAAAGTTTATACAAACACACACAAAACTAAGTCAAGATGGTTACATAACAGAATGTAGGTTAAAATCCCCCACCCCACCCTACAAAAAACTGTGTCGTTCATGGTTTCTGAATACCCCCTAACTCTTTGCCTAACAGTGATGACTAAGGTTACCGTGCAGTTGATTTTGTATTTGCCTCAACGATGTGGATTTGAAATTTAGTATGACCCATGGTGAGAGTGTTCTTCTCTGTAACAGAAGGTATATTCTTTTTAAAAAAATATTTAAAGTGTTTAAAATAAATTTCAAGTTCATATAAGAAGCTGGGTCATTCATGGTTTCTGAATACCCTAACAGAGTTGAAAAGCGTAGTTAAAAAAGTTTTCGATATCCTTCGTAAATTAAGCGTTATTAACAATTTGAGTTAATTAATTTCTTTGGTAAATGACAAAACATTTCAGTTGTCTCCCTTCCCGACTGCGCTGGGTAAACTAATAATACACTGTTCAGAAAACTGACAATTTCTGCCAACCATCTTTCAGTGACACGTGCGATTGGTGCTTTGAAGGTCTTCCATTCTTATCCATCAAAATACCTGTGATTTCTATTGTAGCCTTATTACATTTAACCCCCTTCCGACAAACTTCACAAGTTTTCAAAGAAAAACATTCAATGCAAATTGCGGGGCGAATTTCAATGCAGCCAATTTTTCAGTGGAACAGAGCGTAACCGCAAGCAATTTCGATATGGACGAACTGTCTCCAATACATTTTTTTTGTTTTGAAACGATGGTTAACTTTAATAAATTCTAATTAACTCGATGCGTGTCTTGTGTGATTCGTTGTTGTCTGGTACTTTGTTTTTAAATAGCCATTTTGTGCTGGTTGCTATCAGTTGGGGCGAATTGTTCGAACGACTACGCCATTGCAATTCTTTTCAGAAATATAAAATTGGGCTAGTTTAGGCTATTTTCATAGCCGTGTGACGGACTTTAACAGCAACCGTGTTTACTGTTTTTTGCGGAAGCGTGTGTTTTTAAAAAATAAAACATAAGAAAATACAGTAAACTGCCATGTCTCCCAAGGAAGTTTGGGAGGGCGACTTGAATTTCGCCCCCAATGTAAGCCAAGGCGACTTGAGGAATGACAAGGCGACTTCTTCGCCCAAGTCGCCCACTCGGCTGACCCCTGCTCAAACGACTAGTGAATTCCAAAGTCGACTAGTCAATACCCAAAAGTCAAGTAGACTTTGACTAGTCATTGGTGATAACTTGTCTCCTTATAACAGTGTTGGTGTTCCGGTAGAATGCTGAAGGTCCAAATTTGGCTTCACTTGGGCATTCATATACAGCAACTTATTGGAACATTATTCTGTTAATGTGCTTCTAATTATACTAAGAGTGAAATTATATAGTCTTATTTAATTTGCCTTGTTGCGATTTATGGGAGAGTGCCTATAGGCACTCTCCCATAAATTGCAACAAGGCAAATTAATAACATATCCTGATAGCCCAAAATAATTCAGCACTCTACTAGTACCAGTTAAAACAAACTACTGTCACTACTATTAGATGGCAATAGATGTATACATTGATTGCCCAATATTGCTGATTGCTGTTCAAACTGTCTGACAGTGGCACAGAAGGGATACTATTTACATAAAAGCTTGAACTCCTCCGACTAGTCGACTGCACAATTGAGAGTTGACTACTGGTTTGCCCAGAGTCGACATCGACTAATCGTTTGAGTACTATAATCTACAGAATAGCATGGGTGGTGGTATATTTAATCCCTTGAGTGCAAGAAGGATTTGCAATACTAAAGCATTGCAAAGCCTTGTTGCACTCAAGTGACAAATTTATCAATTTCATTAACTTGGGTAAAATATCAGACATAAACCATTTAATTTTTATTTTTTTAAGTTTGCATTGGTTATAAAAAGAGAGCATGCGGCAGGCAAGAGGACAATATAGGAGGGCCTGAGAAACAGATTTTTAACTTTGTTAGGCCTATACTAAGAACTTACCAATAAGGCACTGATGAGCATATCGTAAGGCATCCATAATAACGCTCTCCACCGAATGATTTGTCTGGTAATTTCCACTTGGAGGATTCCTCTGAATGAAATTTTGTAGCAATTTATCAAAGTCTGCGGGGAGATTACTTATAAGCTGATAAGGAAATGATGGCGAACTAAAGTTCATATCTGCTATAATCAAGTCACGAAGTAATGGAAACAATGGATGAGATCGAAAAGCACTAGATCTGTCTGTGATTAAATGCTGAATGAAAGTTTGTTGTGAAGCCATCATTGGCGGTCGATGTGGTGAGCCTGTTTTACAGCTCATACAGTTTGGTTGTGTACATGGGGGCATGCCAGCTGTCCCTGGCATGCCACCAGGTGGCATATTTGATTGCATATGATTGATTTGAGACGTTTTTACATGTACAGAATGCGGCATTTCTTGCATCTGTTGAGGATTTTGAGAATTAGCACCATTTTGATTTCCATTCCACCCTTGAGGTGTCGCTCCGGACGGAACACCTTGCATATGTGGATTTTGGAATACGTTAGGATTCACATTCATATTTGGAGTCCGTGAAAAACCTGACTGATCTAACATTGGGGACGGTATTTGACCTGAATGTCCAGGAACAGGTGTAGAACTCAAAGTCATCATTCTTGGATTAGGTCCACATGGACTTTGCATCGGTGGAATATATCCAGGAACGTTCTGCGAATTCTGAAAACCAGATGCGTAATTTGGTCCCATTTGACCCTGATGAGCAGTCATCATTCTGTTCTGATTCATCATAGCACAACTATTATTAATGGTATTCTGATTAGGAGTTTGTAGACTCATTGATCCATTCATTTGTCCCATTCGACCTTGTCCCATATTACCCTGCACATTATTCCCCATCATTGGTCCTCCAAATGGGTCTGACTGGCTCATCCCAGATTGTCCAGAAGCTCTGAAAGGCACTGAAGGGTCCATATCATTTGAGGGTGTGGATGGTGGGAAATCAGGAACATTGAAACCACATTGTGCTTGCTGATCAAGATTTTCAACACTTCCAAACATTTCTCCTCCCATTTTATTGAATTCATAATTTTGCATCTTCATTTCTGATTGCATACAACTTGAATTCATAGTGTTATTATTAGTCCTCATAAATTCACTATAAGGACTCATCGGCATTTGACCATTACTACTTGGGACAGTGTAAGGAGCAACTTCCGATTTCATATTGTGAGTTAATCTTGGTAAGATTTTAGATTGCATGGATTTTTGTGAGTTATCGCGAAATTCTGCCTCAACTAAATCGAAATTACTGTCATGCATTCCAGCCGCATAAGCATTTCCATAATTTTCCATATCACATGAAGATTGGCGCTGAAGAGATGGCTGCCCACTGTTGGGTGAATCGGCAAAATGAACAGTTTTCTGTACAGGTCTTTGATTATTATTAGAAACAAATGGGTTCATGATAGCTCCCTTAGAACCGTAAGTTACTCCAGGTTTAGAAAATTGACTCCTGTCTGAAGTTGTTGTGCCGTTTGAAGTTGTCGACTCATGACTACGAACACTTGCAGAATCTCCAGAAAAATAACCATGATCCAATGGCGATTCCAAGCCGCGAGTCATGTTATTCAAAAGTCCAGAACTGCCCATATTGATTCCATTCATACTGTGAGGGGGGATGTTAACATGATTAACCGGCATTCCTGATTGAGCATGCATCTGACCAGTAGACATCCACTTACTATGTTGTGCCATTGTCTGTACATTGACAACTGGAGGTACTTGCTTACCTAAGCGATTAACCATTTGTGATGCTTCGGATGCTTGTGACTTGGATTTGTCAGGAAGACACTCTTGTGAACAGTCTACAGCACTATTTTGTGAACTTTGTTCATCAGCAGCAACAGAATTTGGTTCCTGTTTAACAGCTGATAAAGATAAATTATCGTGATCAGCACCAATAGTTTGGGGTGAATCACACTTTTTAGGAGTAGATGTACACGTATCGTTGGAAGAATGAACACTAGGTGAAGATATAGGTTGCGCTGATAAGGAACGCTTTGGCGTTGGTGGTGTAGCGGGAGTTTTAAATACAGGTCCATTGTTTAAAATAGTCTGTGGAGCCACAGTCCTTACTGGACTAGTTGGCCCCGAGTGTGAAGCATGAAAACGTTTACTGTGCTGAACTGGGCTACTTGACCCACTAGAGTTCGTAGTAGAAGGCTGATCTATACAAGTATTTGTGAGCTGAAGAGTCTGACTTGTTGGTAAAAAACTAATGTGATTACCAAACAAAGGTGGTTGTGCGGAGAAACGAGGTGTCGACTGATTTTGTGTTGAGGTAGTTAATGGAGCGAACACACCGGCATTCATTAAGGCTTCCTGTGTCATGTAGGCAGTAGGATCCGCATCATTCTCCATGAGATACTCGACAATGTCGAGATCCATACCCTCCTTGAGCCCGGCATCTTCATAGATTTCATCCAGCAGTTCATTTGGAAGACGCTCATCATCCACCATTGGTTCATGGGCTTCAGGAGTTGGTGGTGAGCCAAGATTGTCGATGGTTGAAATACTTGTGGCAACACTTGATGCAGATGGGCTAGCAGGAGCCTCTCTGTACTCCAGCAACTGAAAGTACAACAAATAACAGCATAAATTTCATGCCAAACAACTCACTATATATATTATTAACCCTTTATATCTAACATGAAAGGCAGGCCTTACTTGCAAACAAAATTCCTAAATAAATTATTTTTTTTCATTTTATGCATCAAAAACATACAGTTAAAACTAGAAGTCCTGTCACGAATAGTGCGCTTATGTAGGCTTAATTGCGCGTTGGAATTGCGCGCAATTGCCATATCGAATGGCATCCAAAGCACGGCAGGTTCTACTGGTTACTCATAGCAAACACAGGCAATGTGTCTGCCAATGGACCTCCGGGTTACCCGGAGGTCCATTGGCTGAAACATTGCTTGTGCATAGGCCATATGTACAGAATTTGATAGCTTTACTTGGGCCATAACGCGCACATTAACGTGCATATCAACGTGCTATTTGTGCACATTTCATGACAGGACTTCTAGTTTTAACTGTAGCTTATGGCCCCTCATTCGAACGAGCCCAATGGGCTCGTTCCAATGAGGGGGTCATAAGCTATGTATCCGATACAAAAACTGTTTAAAGTAACAGAAATTGAATAGTGATTTTTGTGTTAAGCTTATTTGTTTTACAAGGATTGGCGAGCAAATTATACAACTTATATTAACGACTCTCTATTGTCCCAATGAGGGGGCGCGGTGGCTCAGTAGGTAGAGGTGCAGGCTGCAAGCCGAGAGGTCCTCGGTTCGAAACCCACCTGCGGCAATCGTGTTGTGTCCTTGGGCAAGACACTTCACCCCCGTTGCCCACGTGGGGGCTCGGTGACGCTGTGTACTAAGGCGTACTGCACGTCGATGGTGCACCTGTCTTCAACCAATGCTAACCCTGCCCCTAACCCTGCTTGTGTGGAGTTAGTATGTTGGGGAGCTGACAGTTGCTCGCCGTTGCTCGGTGGTTCTCTCCGGGTACTCCGGCTTCCTCCACCCGTAAAACTGTCGAGGTCATGATTAGCCATTGTGCAGAAATATGTGACCTTAAACACCAATAAATAAATAAATAAATAAATAAATTGTCCCAATGGCACAGGTGTAATATTTGTGAATAGCACTGGCTGTGGTTTTGACCGTTACGCTGGGTAAAAGGTTAACAAGGCATTCAGTGGATTAATAAGCACCTTTATTGAACAGAGCATTACTCAAGTACAGGGTGGATGGACGACTGCAAAAGTATGGTAGGGTGCACTTTCCATCCATCGATCATTTCCAAATTAGGAAAAGGACACACGATGTACAAGCAAATGTTAGCTCATGGACCAATGGGTATAACAAGTTTGATGGTTCATAAACACTGGGAAATATGAAGTTCAAGCACTTTCTTGAATCCTAATTTGTTAGTAATCCATCATCTTTAGTAGAGTATGTATAATATACACGTGATGATCTGGTATTTGGTCGCATGAAAGTTGGACATCTTTCAATACACTTGTTTGGTCGGTAGAAATTTGACAGGCCTGCCAAAACAAAGATGCGTCGGAAAAACAATTGCCGTGGTAAATTTACATCTCAATTTTCTCATGATTTAGTCTCCATTGCATTTGTTTATTTTTTAACAAAACCTCATTCTCAGTTGCGATTTTGTATCAAAATTTGATATCGATCGAATTGGTTGAAAAAACACTTTTCTAAAATTACCGTACAGCAGGGACGAGCATGGCGTGCAATTAAATTTGCTGAAATTTGTCTAAATTTTCACACATTTTTTCGCCAAAATTTGTATAATACATGTTTCTTCAAAAAATAAAAGAACGACAAAATTTGTATAATACATGTACATGTTTCTTCAATAAATAAAAGAACACAGAGAGTGCCACAGATGATTCATCGATATTTTATTTCTATAAATTTGCATGAAAATGGTCAAGACCATTTTCATGCAAATTAATAGAAATAAAATTTCATGCCAGCATTTTGGGTATGAAGTCACTGAAATTAGTATATTTACTGAAATTTCTCATCCCCGGTACTGTAAGAAATTATCAGCTTTTGATATATTTCTACCATCTTCCTTCTATAATCCTGCCATTTGTAAAATAAACACAGAATTTTGACCAGATCATGACCCACTCTGGGTTACAATCTGGTCAAAATTCTCTGTTTTGTAGCCTTCAAGATGGATAATCTCATGCGATAAGATGAAAAAGAAATACAAAACACTACGTACACACACTTGCTATTTTGGATTTTTTTATTTCGCACTCTGATCAACATAAACACCACATATGCAACTAGTTTTTATACTCAATTTGGTACTAAATACGTATCACATTAAAATGGAGAGGTTAATCATAAGTTACCAAACCAAAGAATACAAAAACGTCACAAAAAAGTTATTATCCAATCTTGAACAATTTGCCAAAAGATTTTTTAATAGACTTTGGTGATGTAATCTGCCATTTATTTGTCAAGTAATTGTAGATTGCTAAACATCGCATACTTTACTGCTAATGAACTTATTTCTTGGTGCGTAGTAGATAATCAGATTTAATAGTTTACTCTGTGTGAAATCGAAGACCAACTTCTGTGCAAGTTGGGAGTGATACTGGAAAATCTTCTATTTATACAAGTTGGAGCAATTACCGAAAGTAAACTCTGCCTCTCCAACTGGTATTTAATTGCTCTAATTTCTACATAATTAAATCAGAGGAGTTTGTATTTTGCAGAAAAGAATTCACCATGCAGAATCCTTCCACCACATGGAGAGGTACATAAACAGTTATGTTCAAAAATGCTGTCTGTGAATGAATACAATAAAGTCTTTTTTCCCCTTTTCCAATACATCACACCAAGACACCCAGAGCTTTGCACAATGAAAGTGTCAATGACACTGCATCTCAACTTGTCCAAGAGGAGACTGAACGAAATAGAAAGATCCAGTAATGCTAAGTCATTCACTCAAGTTTCTACAGAAAAGACATCACACCAAAGCTACAGATGAAATCTGAAAAAAATCGAGTGAGGGGTGGGGTCTGTTGGGTGTACTTACTCTATGTTTTGGGACACACATTTTTTCCAGAAAACTATATTTTTTTATGCTCCAAAGTTTGGGACATTCAGGAGATTTGTTTCCAGTTGGCCCGTCGCTAGTAGCCGACAACAGTCATAAAAAAAAATTCTTGAGTAACTAAAAATTTTCATTTTCTGCTTCCAAAACATAGCTTGTGATTGCGCTCATTCCAATGAGGGATCATAAGCTAATTGTTCTGGAAGCAAAAAATGAAAATATAAAAAAAAATTGGACGGCGATTTTCGTATATAGTGATGGAAAACGAATCACACACAACTTTATTCAGCATCATATCAAGACCAGGCTGTGTTCTTTCCCCATTTTGTAAGAATTGGGACACCTGTGAAAATAATTATTTTCAGCTGTCCCAATACATAGAGTAAATACAGTACTAATGGAATTGTTGACAATGTAAAATCCAAGAAGTCGTTTTCAGACATCATTCCAAAGTTACATATAAAAATTTGAAAAAGATCGGGTGAGAGGTGTGGCCTGTAGGGTGCGCTAATGGAATTATTGACAATTTATATGCCCAATCCAATATGGCCACTGCCAGGCATGTTTTTCAACAAAATTCAGAAAAATTTGATAGCCCCCATCTAGACATCACACCAAAGCAACATATGAAATTTAAAAAAAGATGGGGTAAGAGATGTGGCCTGTAGGGTGCGCTAATGGGATTATTGACAATTGAAATGCCCAATCCAAGATGGCCACTGGCGGCCATGTTTTTCAACGAAATTCAGAAAAATTTGATAGCTCCCATCTAGGCATCATACCAAGCTATATATGAAATTCAAACAAGATCAAGTGAGAGGTGCGGCCTGTTTTTATGCTAATGGAATTGTTGACAATTTATATCCAAATAAAAGGTTGCTGCTGGCCACCATGTTTTTTCAACAAAATTCAGAAATATTTGATAGCTCCCATCTGGACATCACACTAAAGCTACATATGAAATTTGTAAGAGATCTGGTGAGAGATGCAGTCTGTATGGTGTGCTAATGGAAATGCTGACAATTTATATGTCAAATCTATAAAATGGCCACTGATGGCATTGTTTTTCAACAAAATTTGGAAAAATTCGACAGCTCCCATCTAGACATTTCCCCAAAGCCACATATCAAATTTTGGACTGATTGGGTGAGAACCACAGCCTGTAGGGCATGCTGAAGGAATTGTTGACAGTTTATATCCAAATCCAAGATGGCTGCTGGCAGCCATGTTTTTCAACAAAATTCAATAGCTCCCATCTGGACATTGCCCCAAAGCTACCTATGAAATTTGGGACGGATCGGGTGAGAGCTGCGGCCTGTAGGGTGTGCTAAAAGAATTGTGAACGGGCAGACGTATGTATGGATCACAACCCAGCCCAATAGCTCATACTTGGCGTTGTCAAGTTAAGCTAAAAATAGTTCATATTTTATTTCTTCAATATTTTTCTTCTACAAGAAGCTTGTTGCATGTGGTTTTGCAAGCCAAAAAATGGAGATTTTCAGTTACTGAAAATTTTTTTGTTCTCCGCTGCCTGTTGGATAATGCAGTAACTCAAGACCACACACAGTACCCAAATATAAACCTCCACATACTGATGTCAAAATAGTGAAATTTCAATCTGCAAGTTTTTTCATAATGTAACTCGGAACTTAACAAATTCAATTTTATGACCCCAGGGCTTATATTTCGACGAGAATCCGAGAATCGATTCGCACAACACATCTAGCAAGAATCCATTTAGATTCACGCTGCATCCCTGCTAGGCCTCTGCTGGAATTCACATGAAAAGAATTGAGTCAATTTAACCTTGTACCTATCATAGCGGCAGCAAAATAGCCAATACATGACTAACATGGCGAAATATCCAGACCCTTTGTAAATAAAATTGTACAAATATGGCGGTCATTGGAACAGACTCAATGAGCCGGTTCCAATGACAGCCATACATGTATTTGTAAGATTTCATTGGTAAATAGTGGTTGTGTTCCAAAACATTTTCAAATTCAGTTCATGTTTTAAAAATTAAAAGATGTGCTGGTAGAAGGTTAACGTGTGTTAACAGTATACAACCGAGATTCAACCATGGAGGCCTCATGGGATCCTGGGACACTCGTAGCAGGTATGGATTCTCGCAACCATTTTCTGGACAATCCAAATGGATTCACCCAAATCTAGATGAAATATTTGCCCTGGACCCAGTTGAAATTCTCGGTCTGCTGTTGTAGTCACAATACCGTACCAGTCAATTATTCTTCTACAAAATTATAAAGAGGATCTCGCATGATTTGCGATTTCATATGAAATCTATGTACAGAGTTGACTAAAATTGATCGAAGTCAGGGTTTACTGAGGCTTGGATCAAATTTACTTAACCCTTTACCCAACGTAACGGCCAAAACCGGCCAGCGTTATTCTAAAAAATCGCCAATTAATTTTCATTATTTTTTTCATTTTTTGTCTCAAAAACATAGGTTATGACCCCTCTTTGGAACAAGCTTGTCGAGCTCGTTCCAATGAGGGGTCATAACCTATCCTTTTGAGACAAAAAATGAGTTATTCAAGAGTTTTGTTTGCAAGTGTCATCTGCTTTTCATGTTAGGCAAAAGGTTGATGCAACAATTAAAACTGGCCACACAGAAATTACCAGCAAAGTTTTATTATTGTTTAAAATTTTTGCCTTATGATGACCTCTCTCATTCCAATGAGGATGACAAGCTATGACAAAAAAGAAAATATTTATTTAGATTTCAGGCAATATTTTCTGCACACGTCTGCTATTTGTACTGGGTATTTATTTATTTATTGGAGTTTAACAACACTTTTAACAGACTGGGTCACCTGGTGTCAGACAGTTTTATAGGTGGAGGAAGCAGGAGAGAACCACCGAGCAATGGCGAGCAACTGTCAAAACTCCCCAATGTACTAACCTCACATAATCAAGGTTAGCACTGGTTGAAAACAGGTACACCATCGACTTGCATTACGCCTTAGTACACAGCGCCATGTCCACACGTGGGCAATCAGGATTAAGTGCCTTGCTCAAGGACAATTTGTATTGGGTAAACAGTTAATCTAATATATACATGTAAATGTCTGTCTCTCTCTCTGTTCTGGGTGAACTCCTCCGTTTCTCGACCGATCGATCTCAAATTTTCTACACGGGGGTAATTCGTCCCTGCGAGTAACATGGGATGGGTGCCGTGCCTGTGCGGAGTGACTTTGACCTTGAAATTGATGACCTTGACCTTTTATTTCGAAAATGGCTGGGCCGATCGGGCTAAAATTTCACATGTGCGGGTATACTGATCCATCAATCATTTTGACTTTATCGGGTTGCCCGTGCAGGGTGACCTTGACCTTGAAATTGGTGACATTGACCTTTTATTTCGAAAATGGCTGGGCCGTTTCTCGACTGATCGATCTCAAATTTTCTACACGGCAGGTATTTATTTATTTATTGGTGTTTAAGGTCACATACTTCTGCACAATGGCTAATCATGACCACAACATGGAGATAAAGTCAAGGTCAGTCAATCGTTTATACCCCATGTTGCCTATTTTAGAGGACTCGCACCCCAAGCATTAGTGACTGGGTCCTATTCACCAGTGAAGCAGAGCTTGTTTACCACAGTAAACAAGCACTGCCGCACTTCCCGGGGTTCCCGCGGGGAACACAGAGGGTAATTCGTCCCTGCAAGTAACATGGGATGGGTGCCGTGCCCGAGCGGGGTGACCTTGACCTTGAAATTGATGACACTGACCTTTTATTTCAAAAACGGCTGGGCCGATCGGGCTAAAATTTCATATGTGCGGGTATATTGACCCATTGATCATTTTGACTTTATTGGGGTGCCCGTGCGGGGTGACCTTGACCTTGAAATTGGTGACCTTGACCTTCCATTTCGAAAATGGCTGAGCCGATCATATCTGAGGGTATATTGATATAACAACGCTGGGTATCACCCGCTAGTGAAATATAAGAGAAGATTAAATCAATTCTACTTCCGAAACCAACTCAATCACAATGTTATTCCTGCCCAGCATAGGGTTTCTCTTGTCACTAAAATAAGTATAATTTTAGCATATTTAATCATATTCCTCCCCCTCCACAGGCCTGGCATTTTCAGGAGAGCGATTTATTCGCTCGCCTACTGCTCACCTCAAAAAAATTAAGGAGTGCGAAAACTAACCCTCCTGGCCTTAGAAAATAATAATTACCATAGCAGCCTATTCCTCCGACCTACATCTTTTCAGATCTCTGCGGTGTTAGTGGTCTCTGCAAGATGGCCACACTGCCCCTCTCACACCTGCGGGCCTTATCGAGGCCCGGAGGTGTGGGAGGGGCACTGTAGTCATCTCACAGAGACTACCTTGTTAAGAGCGCCAAATAAAATGTACAAAGCCCACAAGGCAGAATTCATTAATAGTAAAACTTCATTTTGCCACTATCAGCTTTTGTAAGCTTGAGGAGAGCCAATCGCTCCCCTATGCCATGCAAGGGGAGCGATTTTTAGCCCTCCTGGATTTTTAAGAATGCCAGCCCTGCCTCCAACCCCCCTGTAAATTGAATGGATTTTTTCACCAATGATTTCTTGTATCACATTTAGAGAAATTTTTCATTAAATCTTTACAACAGCAATGACTAGATTCGACGAAAAATACCTTGAAAATACTCAATGGGTCAAGAGTTATTCATTCAAAAGGAAGTATTTTTTTAAACATTTCTGACAGTAACTGTACCAGGGGTGGAAGAGCCACATGCTTCCAAGCAAACATACCAAGAGAAATTTAGGAGAGATATTGTAAAATGTAGAGTGAAGGAGTGAGAACTGAGTTTGTTTATTACATTGCCAGCATGAAGAGTAATTATCTACCCATGGTTCAGTGATAAGTACTACAAACAGTCTGCTACTTCTAGACTTCATTTATATAACTAACAGTCAAATACAGATGTAATCAAAAAACTAAAAAAATTCATACACCCACATAGTACACCACCAAAAATTGTACATCTATATGTACAGTTCCGCTGAAAAAATATGTTGTTGAACAGGGAAACAAGTTTTTCTTTTTGTATCAAACCCTGCTTTCTTTCCTTTAACCCTTTACCTAACATGAAAAGCAGAAAAAAAAATCTTGAATAACTTATTTTTTTCATTTTTTGTCTCAAAAACATAGGTTATGACCCCTCATTGGAATGAGCTCGATGAGCTCGTTCCAATGAGGGGTCATAACCTATGTTTTTGAGATGAAGAAAATAATGAAAATTAATTGGCGATTTTTGAGAATAGCGCTGGCCGGTTTGTCCGTTACGTTGGGTAAAGGGTAAACCCTTACCTAACATGAAAAGCACTCAACACTTGCAAATAAAATTCTTGAAGCACTAATTTTTTGGATTTTTTTGCGTCAAAAACATAGCTTATGACCCCTCATTGGAACGAGCTCGTTGAGCTCGTTCCAATGAGGGTCATAAGCTATGTTTTTATAACAAAAAATTAAAAAGCAATAAAAACTGAATGGTGAATTTTGTGAATAGGACTAGCCGGTTTTGGCCATTATGTTGGGTAAAGGGTTAAATTAGTTTAATTTGAGCACAATGGCAAATACTGCAGCCTGTTGCGAGAAAAAACTCCCTGTATTTTCTCCTCGGCTTGTTTCATATACTTCGAAAGTTTTTCCATTGAGAATCATAGCAGCCTCTATTGCATATGATGAATTGTTGGAAGTTCTCCTTGTGAAAAGGTTTAGTCAAGAAAGTTTCTTTTGTTTGTCTGTGTAAAGTCAAATTTTTGTTTTTCTTTTATTTTTTTGTGTCAAGTCAAATTTCTGTTTTATGTGAATAAGCTAGATTTCGAAGTGAAGGCAAAAATTTTTAAAATTTTTAATTGGGGTTTAATGCCACACACAGGAATTTGATAATTTTCCTCTATTCTAAGTGATAAACTGAGAATTTATTCAATATAAATAATATTTTGTTTGACAAAGCTCTGGATTTCCAACTCTCAACCAACCCTTTGAAACTGAGAGCCCTTTTCTCTGGTTCAGAAGTTCATACGTCATAATTTGATTAAATAAGATGTTTGCTCGGTGAATGTGTGGGGTTGGTTGACCAATCAATATTATCAACATGTAGCCACTAGGTTGCATGCTGAAACTATTAATTGGTTTACCCCAAAATAATGAATATGGACTCTTCCAACTGTTGTTATTGTAATGATCTCGAAGATACCATCAGGGTCCAACATGAATCCAACAGAAACCTCTTAACATAGATATTTTTATTTATTTAATGGTGTTTAAGGTCACATGTTTCTGCAAAATGTTTTGTGACCGCAACATGTAGATCTAGTGAAGTCCAGTCATTCATTTATACCCCATTGTTGCCCATTTTGGAGAACTTCCATCCCAGGCATTGATTGGTTAATACAGTATGAGTCAAAGTAAGTTGCAGCATAACTGCAATAAACAAAGTATCCTGGTGCTCCTACGCTGCTAATACCAGAATCTGGTATTATTTTATGAAAAGCTCTCGGGGAGAGCTTTCCATAAAATGATTCCAGATTCTAGTATTATCAGCGTAGAAGCAGCAGGATACTTCATTTACTGCAGTTATACTACAACTTATTTTGACTCGTACTGTAGGTCATATTTTACCAGTAAAACAGAGCTTATTTACCACAGTAAACAAGCAGTGTTTCACTTCCTGGGGTTCCCACAGGGAATGTGTTTCGTTAGGAGTTAAAAAGTATACAGGGTGCCTACTAGTACATGAGTATCAATTTTGACACTACCTGTTCATGCTTCAGTAACTTTAATATGAGGAAAGGAAATGGAACGTGTTGGAAGATGGAAGATGGGAGACAGGTGAGAACAGGTGTCCCTTGAATGCTATCACTTTGAAGTAGTAGGTGCTTTGTTCATTCAGATGAAATAAAAAGATTTCTTATTTGACTACAAATAGACTATGAGTAATGAATCTTTAAAATACTGGCTTTTATCCTCCATTAAACTTTGCTTACTAGTTTCCATGGAAACCACAGATGTAGTGCTTTTTCAAAAGCTAACCAACAAACCTGTGCAGGCATAAGAGTGAAAGGTATCTAAAATTATCTGAAATTTGCTGCAACTCTCATAATTTTATCTGTTAATTTGTGAAAATAATGTTTCTTCAGAAAATAAAAGAATATTATAGTTAGGGTATAACTTGGAAACATTTTATTTCAGCAATCTGATAATAAATAGAGATTATTACCATTATGTGGATGTACAAAATATGTATCCGAGTCGAGCTCCGGGTTTGAATGGCAGACACGAGTCAAAAACGAGTTGTGATCCACCCTTAGAACCCGGAGCGCGACTCGGATACATATTTGTACATCCACATAATGGTAATAATCATTTTATCTTACAATATATTGGGGATAAGTCAAGAATGCAGACGAATATATAACAAACTATTTATTGGTACGGATGAAAGAAAAAAAATGGAACTCATGCGAAAGGAACGCGCTTGTATCTGACCCCCTAATACAAACATCTGTATCAGAGGCTTGGATACACGACAGTTGCAGAGTTAATACAGACAAAATACATGTTGATTGTAAGATAAATATAAGTTATTACCACCATGTGGGTTTCCGAGATGGTGTATTGAAGTCAAGATCTCCTCTCTGTGCATTCATCAATGAGTCTATTCAGATGAGCCTATATATGACCCAGAGGCTAGGTCGAGACTTCATTCAATACACCATCTCGCACCCCAACTTGTCTTACAATTTATCTTACAATATTCCTCCATTTCTTCACTTGTTGGCAGAAATTTTGACAATCATTCAACGTCTGTGAATGAATTTTTTATGTATGAAGATCACGCCGTCATGATATCACATTCTCTGGATTTGTATGACATAATCCCCATTCACTGATCCACTTGTACTATAACCGCCAAAGTTTATAGTAACGCTTCAGCTGTGTGTTTCTTTGTTTTATTTTTCAGGTTTAACGCATGGTAGGCCAATTATTTTTGACTGGACGAGAGCTCAATTATTTCCTTATATGTTTACATCTACAATAGCATTTGTTGCATCTTACTTAACCACATGGAATATCTGAGATTGTCCATCGCAATTATTTCATCGACAAAGTGACTTGCAAACTGCTTCATTTTTCTACCTGTGCAGCAGACGATGTTCCGAATATAGTGCTGTTTAAATTATAAATTAGTTTACAATTTGAAGTAGGATGGAAAGACCTCAGCCTCATTATTTATTGATTATTTGTCCAATGTTGTTGTGGGGTACACATAGTTTATTTACAAAACTTGTTATGTTGTTAAAAGTTCATTTCACAATGTGGCTTTTTGAGCTATGGGTGGGATTTTATTAGAACATATACTTGCAAGAAATTAACATATACGTTATTGTTATAAATTGACAATAAGACGGTCTGAGATTTGAGGCTAGGCGCTTAAGTTCAACCTTGATGTTCAGCGTCCCGGTTGAACAGTAACTCCGAGCCACAAACTTCAGTCCATGTTACCGTCAATTCATAACAATAATCTATAATGTTCATTTATATCTTGCAAGTATACATGTACAGTACGTGGAGAGTGTATTATCACTAAATCACCCGCAGAGTGGAGATTTCACCCAAGCTATAATTGCAAATTTGTTGAAAATCATAACAAGCACAAGCAAAGTTGCAGCCAATGGACGTCCTGGTTAAACCCGGAGGTCCATTGGCTGAAATATTGCTTGTGTTTTTAGTCGATATATACAAAATTTGAAAGTTATAGTTCGGGTGATAACGCCACTCTGCGGGTGATTTGGTTACAATCTACTCTACACAAACTGTACAATATTCATAAACTGAGTGAAAAAATTAAGAGGCACTTTCTGTAACAAGCCTGTATTTATGGTATTTATGGTATGAACTGTACTAACACCTGTAATGGCACATGTATGTGCAACATGTTGTTTTATTTTGGGGTGAATCATCCTTAAACTGGTTTGGGGGTAAAACTTTCTAAGCTTTCCTTATCTAGTGTTTTCAGGCATTGTTCTTGATCCTTGGTTCCTTGTTCTGAGCTCTCAAAGCTCCTAATGCAGCGTCACCCCAACACCAAATTAAAAACAGCTTCCTATGGTATTTAAGCATGAATTTTCACGATTGCCAACCCCATATTTCCCAACCTAAGTCTCCACTCAAACAAAAATTAAATGCACAATTGGTGTCATGAACTGTTTCTGAGGGCTTATAACTGATCAGTCAGAGCACGACACCAATTGTGTGCATTACATTTAAATTCCTCATCTAATGAAGCTTAGAAAGTGTCTGAATTCAAAGGTAAATGACAAGGCAGGCCTGGCATTCTTAAAAATGCAGGAGGGCTAAAAATCGCTGTCCTCACGTGGCCTAGGGGGCGATTAGCTCTCCTCAAGCTTATAAAAGCTAAAAGTGGCAAAATGAAGTTGTACTATTAATGAATTCTGCCTAGTAGGCTTTGTACATTGTATTTGGTGCTGCTAACCAGGTAGTCTCTGTGGGACGGTTACACTGCCCCTCCCACACCTCCGGGCCTTGGTAAGGCCCGGAGGTGTGGGTGGAGCAGTGTTGCCATATTGTAGAGACCACTAACATATCAGAGATCTGAAAACCTTGTGGATTTTAGGAATAAACTGTTGTGGTAATCATTATTTTCTAAAGCTAGGAGGGCTATTTTTCGCCCTCCTAAATTTTTTTAAGGCGAGCAGTATGCGAGCGAATAAATCGCTCTCCTGAAAACGCCAGGCCTGACAAGGTCTGCTTTAAAAGTACAAGTGCAGTTTAACCCTTTACCCAACGCAGACGATATCAAAATTTATTATTTTAAATAACATTTTTTAAACTTTTTCAAAAAATTTCAACAAAACCATATCATGTGACCCCATATTGGAACGAGCTCAATGAGCTCGTTCCAAAAAGGGGTCACATGATATGGTTTTGTTGAAATTTTTGGAAAAATAGTATTTTTCAGCTGATGAATTTGCATATTAAGCGGGCGGGTGTGGCCGATTCGTTGAGAAAAGGATTAATAAAGACAAGAGGTGAACATGATCCCATGTGACTGCTTGTTATAAAACTTACTTGTAGAAGTTGTGGTATACATGCCGTTGCTTAAGTATCGGTCTTAATATTCTCTGTTCAATCCAAATGTAAAATTTCTTAGTCTTTGCATGTTTCTTCCCCTCCAAAACGAATTCGCTACTGGAGCTCCCATGATGCAAATTTTCCCAATACCATGGTCCCCAGAACCTTTCCCAAAGAGAACAAAAGATTCCCTGTATGCGAATAGTGCAGTTGTTAGAAAAAGTAAGAAATTTTTAATGTTTATAAATCAACAATATTTATCTCACCATATTTTCTTCATCTCCTAAGCTGAGCCCAGTCTTGATGCATTCCTCAAAATTTTTATAGTTTTCAATACACTTCATTTCTTTTTCCCAAAAAGTCAACATTCCCAATTATAAATAGTTACAAACGAGCTATATTCTAATTACACAAAATCCATTTCCAGAAAAAAGTCACATTAAAAGAGTATAACCAATACACACATCTGCATAAATAAATATTAAAGAAAACCAGTTTTTTTACACAATTATTCAAAAATATTTGTCCATTCATCAAGCTGATAGTCACTGGTAGTAGTATAAAATCTATGTAAATTCTTCTGAATGACAATATAACAGGCAAGACATGAAAAGTGTGCCATGTGTTAACAAAGAAATTTCAAATATTTCAAACTACAATCATTGGTCAATTCCTTTACAAGCTGACCAATGAAAAACAGGTAGTTGGAGAGTCATCAAAGTAATTAGTTAATTACTATTCACTGATGATAAGACTTTCAATTACCCAAGGACACCTTACAACTCTGCATCTGTCCCGTGGATTATATGAAGGTACAAGAAAGGGAACGATTACAACTATCCAGACCAGCAGTCCCAATATATACCACCAACCTTATTGTGAAAAAAATTTATAATTAAAATTTCACCTGAAAATACTGATATTTACTTTGAAATTTATTCTTTCAGAATAAATTTCAAAGTATATATCAATATTTAAATTTTTGGAAAATCATACGGAAGCATCTTACACCAATTTCAATGATGAAAGAAGTATTTTACATCACTGCATTTCATCTTGCCATTCTGCCATCAGTTTCCATGATCCAATATAAAAATCAACTTCTCCCACACTGAAAAAATACCTATGGACACAATATTGCATACATTATCCATGAAAAACAAAAGAGAACTGCCCTTTAAATTTTTACATATATCACAACCCACTGGGAGCCTCAGAGAAATTTTCATTTACAACCACAAAATCAAACGACTTGCCTTTGATCTTTTCATATTACAATGAGGGCAGGTGTTGGGAGATTGCTTGATGTGGAGTTATTTGAATTTGATAAATAGGCTGGTGGTATCTGTAATAAGAAGACACATGTGCTCTGTACAGGAGTTTGTTGACATTTAAGTAATAAACCTTGCTTCATTTACTTATCCAAATTATAGTAGGCAATGTGGTAGGGCTATATACTGGTATTAATTAAAATCTTCCATGCTATTAATGGGGACTTACATAACTAAAATACCAACCACTGACTTACATCTATAGATAGGACACTGAGAAAGCTTATATAATACAACCAGGCAGGATGGCTGAGATTTAGAGATGGCCGGTATTGGAAATTTGAGTCTGGTATCGTTTTCAGTATTTATACTGTGGTGGTATCAGCTCAGTATTCGGTAACTTTTTGGACTGAGATTTGCCGATAGTATCAAAGAGGAATTCACATCAGGAAAATACAGAATAAGTTGTTCTTGTATCATTCTACCACAACACAAATTATATCTTCAGTAATTTTGTTCCAAACCCACATAAACCTTTAAAAGCCAATTTCAGGCTTTTGCAATCTCTGATCATGGGCACTCAACATGCCATCATTAGGTAGCCCTGCTGCCAAGACAAATCACCTGGAAAGTGATTTCCATTCGAATCTTGGCTGCCTTAACACTGATATAATATTTCAATCAATTTACACGTCTTGATTAAACTTTTTTCTTACACAGCTAGAACAATATTTACACAAAACATGTCTTGATTAACTAACTACTGTTATTTTTCAATTTTGTTAACTGGTTGAGTGGTGGAATCCATAATCATGGCTTAATGGACAAGGATTACACATTGCCGATGCGGGGGTCAAGTATTTAAAAAGACAAAACAAGAGCAACGCAAAGCATGGAATATGCCTCCGACAGTGTCATAAAAGGTTAGGCAAGCCTCTCGGGGGCATAACCAGATAATAATAATGCATCAAAAAAAAAAAAAATTAAAAACATAGATTTCAGTCAGCATTCATTAGTTATTGGACAGAAACCAAATTCAATATGGCCACTATTTATTTATTTATTTATTGGTGTTTAAGGTCACATATGTCTGCACAATGGCTAATCATGACCGTGACAGTTTTACGGGTGGAGGAAGCCGGAGTACCCGGAGAGAACCATAGAGCAACAGCAAGCAACTGTCAGCTCCCCAACATACTAACTCCACACAAGCAGGGTTAGCATTGGCTGAAGACAAGTGCACCATCAACGTGCAGTACACCTTAGTACACAGCGTCACCGTGCCCCACGAGGGCAATGGAGATGAAAATGTCTTGCCCAAGGACACAATGCGGTTGCCGCAGGAGGGATTCGAACCGAGGACCTCTCGGCTTGCAGCCTGCACCTCTACCTACTGAACCACCACGCTCCCCCAATATGGCCACTATGGTGGTGGCCCTACTGAATTGGCTGGCTAATCCAAAATCAATCCTGTTGACACCAACAATGCATAATTAAAAAAAAATAAAAATAAAAATGATTCTTGTCAGTATTCATTAGTTATTGGAATGAAACCAAATTCGATATGGCTGCCATGGTGGCTATACAGTAGAACCTGTCTTGAGAGACCGCCCTTTGGGCCACACAAAAGTGGTCTTTCAAGACAGGTGGTCTCTCATAACAGGTTTCAGGTTTTCTCAAGTCAGTGAATAACCAACCACAAAATTCAGAAATGGAGAAGAATGGATTCATGTAATTACTTTGTAGTTGTTCTTTTTTATGAAGTTTTTTGTAACAAATTGAAATGGACTGTTATAAAAATAAATTAGTGTTGAAAATCTTCAATGAAGATTTTCAACACTAATTTATTTTTATAATTTTTATAACAGTCCATTTCAATTTGTTACAAAAAGATTTTCAACACAAATTTATTTTTATTCCTATCTGTCACATTTCAGGTATGTATGAAATTGTTTATTCAGCAATAATCCTAATCTTTTCACAGGGGTCTTATAAAAACATCTCTATCTTTAATGAGTTAGCAACTGAATCCAAATTTTTTTTTTTTTTTTTTATATATATTTTTTATTTTTTTTAATTGAAACCCAATTAAGAGCTTTTAATACTTTTAATTATGTTTGTATAACCAAAATGGATTTTCCAATTCCAGAACAAGTAAAAAGTTTTTGTCATGGTTTCAGTCTTCAAAGAGGCGGTCTCTCAAGACAGGTCCATTATGGCATAAAAATACAAGTTGGTACCAGGTCACAGTGGTCTCTCAAGACAGGTGGTCTCCCATAGCAGGTCCATTACAGAGTAAAACCAATCGGTGCCTGGCAGATGTGGTCTCTCAAGACAGGTGATCTCTCAAGACAGTGGTCTCTCAAGACAGGTTTTACTGTATTGAATTGGCTAGCTGGACCAAAATCGAAAGAAAGCTTCCTCTAGACACCAATAATGCATAACCAAAAACTGAAATTTATTCTAATCAGTATTCATCAGTTATTGGTCGGAAACCAAATTCAAGATGGCCACCATGGAAGCCATAATGAATTGGCCACTGGATTGGCTGACTGGTCCAAAATCGAAAAGAAGCTTCCTCTGGACACCAACAATGCATAATTAAAAAATAAAAATGATTTGAGTCTGCATTCATCAGTTACTGGAGGGAAACCAAATTCAATATGGCTGCCATGGTGGCCATATTGAATTGGCTAGCTAAACCAAAATCAAAAGGAAGCATTGTCTAGTCATCCACAAGTTACCCCTGAAATTATGATTTGATCAAATAAGTGGTTCCTTAGTTATCTGATGGAAACCAAAAGTTAACGGATGGACGCATGAAGATGGACGAACATGGTGAACCCATAAATGCCCCCACCCCACCCCCGAGAGGCTCTTGGGGGGGGGGGAGGGGGGAGAATTTACCAAAAATTGCTGAAAGTCACCTTATTGGCTTTGAACTGTATGCATTAGTTCCTTGTTTGCTGGGCAGTAGCACAAATACTGTTTATGTAAAAAACGTTTTGTTGTACAGTACATGGAGAGTGTATTATCACTAAATCATCCACAGAGTGGAGATTCCACCCAAGTAATAATTGCAAATTTATTGCAAAGCATAACAAGCACAAGCAAAGTTTCAGCCAATGGACCTCCAGGTTAAACCCGGAGGTCCATTGGCTGAAACATTGCTTGTGTTTTTAGTCGATATATATACAAAATGCGAAAATTATAGTTTGGGTGATAACTCCACTCTGTGGGTGATTTAGTTACAATTTACTACTGTAATTCATTGACCAAAATTTTGATAACCTAAGGCTCTTCTTTACAATATCTTAGAAACATTTTTTTGAAAAAAAACTACAAGTTCCAACCCTAGCTGCGACTGATGGAAAAATCTGGAGAATAACGCTTGGCTTGGCCCTTGAACATGGAGCTAAGCATCAATAAGATACGCTTGCATACCAAATATGATGTCATTCAACCACATATTTTAAAAGCTATTGAGTTTAAAAAGTTGCTGGTCACAGTCTCACAGACCCAATGATCGACAGACAGAACGGCATTACCACATATACAAGTCAAAATAAGTTGTAGGATAACCACTATAAACTATGTATCTTTCTCTTCCAGCACTGATAACACAAGAAGCTGACATCATTTTCTGGAAAGCTCTGAGTTTTCCAGAAAATGCTGTCAGATTCTAATCTTATCAGTGCAGGAGCAGCAGTATACTTAAGTTTATTGCAGTTATGCTACAACTTATTTTGACTTGTACTGTAGAGAGCTATTTGTCACAGCCAAGAAAAATTACTCATGTTACAAAATATCATTGATGAATAATTTAGAACAACACTTAACCCTTTATGCAATGCTGAGAAAATAAAAAATTATTTTAATTGTTTTTTTTCATAAATTTAAAATAAAATTCAACCAAACCATATCATGTGACCCCTAACTGGAACAAGCTTGATAAGCTCGTTCCAATAAGGGGTCACAAATGGTTTTGTAGAATTTTAAAAAATATTTTCAAGGCCTTAATTTGTAAATTACGCAAACGGATGTGGCTGATTAATTAGGCAAAGGGTTAACCCTCAGCATTCTGATTTCTAAACACTCCGATTTCAAGCAGAATATTTTTCTCATAATGCAACTGGGAAGTTAACAAATTCAGTCTTGTTTGACAGAGCTCAATGGGCTCTGTCAAACATGATGGAATCGGTTAAATTCCTAGCTGAATTATGGAAACAGTTTGCAGCCTGTTGAAGCTTGACATTTCAACACCGGCTTGGAGAGTGTTAGAGGTTACGAAACAATCGCCTACAACAATTGAGAGATGGTCAACATTATACAGATAACAGACCTATTGGAAAATCATCTATATTCATTCTACTTCAAGAGATGTGTCAACTTGGATGACAGGTACACTCAATATAGATTTAATTAAAAATTCATCACCATCTACTTCAGGTGTGAAATAATTAACCTGTACTTAATTAGTCTTGATTGTGAGATAGTATTTGTCTAAACTATCAAGAAAGACCATCATAAATACTTTACATAGAAGCATTGATCACCAATTCTCCTTGAAATGTCAGTATCTGGATAATGAGCTGTTCCATGTACATAATCCATAAAAAATTAATTTTGTTTAAAGATCAAATGCCGTGATAAATGTGTAAGGAGATTAATAGAGAAATTCTGCTGCAGTTCCAATTTAATAGTTCAGAGGCTTCTGTGCAGAATTTTTTAAGTGATGGACAACAGGTGGCTAAAGTCATCCTCAGGTCAATAGGTGGCTAAAGTTTTTTTTCGCCCCATAGTGATTAGGGCTGTCACGATCAATCGATTAATCGATTGTTGATCGGTCATGGCGGAATCGATTAGTATTTTTTGTTGTTGAATAATCGGTAAATTGTATCCCGTTTTAGATGTTTAATAATTAAAAGAAAATTTGATGAAAAAACTATTGTTTCTAAAGGTACTGAGTTAAGAACATCGATGTTAAACCCTAAAAAAACGTTGGAAGCATAGCATTTGTCTTCCATGTACATTCATCAAAGCTTTGATGTTCTAAATCTTTGAACCGTCAGTATAATAATCAAGACCGGTCGGCAGTTGCAAAGATCGCAACTGCCAATCGGTCTTGATTATTACACTGACGGTTCAAAAGTTCAGAACATCAAAGCTTTGAATGTACCTAAAAGCTGATCGTCTTCGTTGTTTACTTGAGGTACGGCAGCTGACTTGAACTTCATTTTTATCGACTTCAAAGAGAGGGAGAGGGGGTGGGGGTCATCTAGGTATGATTAATCGATTATTAACGATTATTTGCGACGATTAATCAATTCCTAAATTGAAAAATCGTGACAGCCCTAATAGTGATGACCGGTATTGAATAGGTGCAGGGCTTATCTGACCACTATTACTGTGGGCAGGCTAATCATTTTATTTATTGGTGTTTAACAACACTTTTAGCAACTATATATCAAGACTGCAACACAAACATGATCTCTAGTTTAACCAATCATTGGAGGTGCGGTGGTTCAGTGGTAGACTGCTGGACTTCTATGCTAGAGGTCCCGAGTTCGATCCCCGTCCGGGACGACCAGCATTGTGTCCTTGGGCAAGGCACTTTATCCCGGTTGCCAACATGGGGGCTCGATGACGCTGTGTACTAAGGCATACTGTACGTCGATGGTGCATGTCTTCAACCGCTGTAACCCTGCTTGAGCGGAGCTTGAACAGAGTTAGGATGTTGAGGAGCTGACAGTTGCTCATCGATGCTCGGTGGTTCTCTCCGGGTACTCTTGCCATGCTCACGATCAGCCATTGTGCATAAGTATGTGACCTTAAACACCAATAAACTAGAGGTACTGTGAGCAAGCTCACAAAGTGATACCCCCGCACCTGAAATGTATAAGTTAGATTATCTCCCCTTGGAAATGTCAGAATGGAATTATATTGCTTCATGCACATCTTCATATGGAGTTCTTCCATTGTGTAAAGTTTCATGAAAATTCTTCAAATGGTATAGGAGGAGTTGTGCTTATAAGGATGGACAGACAGACAGACGGACGGATGGACAGACAGACAGGGTGATTCCTATATACCCCCCCCCCAAACTTTGTTTGCGGGGGGTATAATAAATAAATAAATAAACATTTATAACTATGCTACACTTTTTAACTGGTCGAGGGCTAAATTATTTTTGGTCAGCAAAATTTGTTCACATTATTGTCTTGTTACAATTTATGGGAGAGCGCCCATAGTCACGCTGAGAGACATGCTCATAGGCACGCTGAGAGACATGCCCATAGTCACGCCGAGAGACATGCTCATAGGCACTCTCCCATCAACTGCAACAAGGTAAATCCTTATCGACTAAATAATAATTTCAATTCAAAGATAATGTGAAGCACAAAAACATAATATGAAGCATTTAACTTTTAGTGCCTGCACTTCAGAGTAAATCCCAAATTTAGGCTTCCAGAAGTCAACCAGTTCTAGGAATTCCATCCCGGGCTTTGGTTACTGGGTCCTATTTTACCAGTAAACAAGCACTGCTCCGAATCCCGAGTTTCCCACAGAGGGAGAACCCAGACTTTATTGTCAAACTGCTGACCCAGTACAATAATTTGTCCAAAATGAAGCTTTAGAATTTATAACTCTTAACTTTAACACCAAAACATACACCAGCAGTGGCGTAGCCAGCCCAAAGCAAGTAGGGGAGGGGGAGGGGGGGGCAAACTTGCAGAGCCTGGCTTAGCTCCTTTTTAATAGGGGGGTGAGGGTGGTGTGTGCGGGAAAAGCATTCCAAGCCTTCACATCTCAGAATTTTGCATTCCTAAAGTTTGAGCTAGATAACCAAGGTAACAATAATCAGGGTTTCCACTAGAGGGAAATGAATGTGTCCGATATGGGGCGGCCAAGAGTCATGGATGGAGGTTTTTGAACACTGGAATTTAAAAAATTTTGAATTCCAGGGTTCAAAAACCCCATCTCCTTGCATCTGAGTGGATATTTTGAGGTTTTTAATGCATGGATGACTGTCTACCTTTTCACTGACACAGATACTAGGACAAGCAATCTACAAATCTACAACCTAACCCCCATGGGCCTTACCCTCTACGATTTTTATGCCATTTTTGGACATATTTCGAGGACCAACTTTGAGGGAAAGTCGGGGGGGATGCATCCCCCAATCCCCACCCTCCTGGCCACACCACTGAACACCAGTATTATTAGATTAGGCTCAAACCGTCCAAGGATGACAAAATAGCAGCCCAACTGTTGTGGAACCAGGATTCTCACCTTGTGCATTGATAACCAAGTCCTGTTATAAAAGTACAGAACTCATCTACAGCAGTAAGCATGCACTGATCCACTTTCCTGAGCTCCTGTGATGAATTTGGAATAATAATTTGAATGAAAGTTCAATAAATTATTTTCTTCCCACTATTTTGGGTCTGTATTTTCTTCACCAGAAAAACACCTGTCATTTGGTGATCTGTGACCAGTAGAAAGTCATTCGAAAACATATGTCCAACATTATACTACATAACAGGCTTTGATTAGGAATGCATTTGGTATGTCTAGCATTGCTCCTTCCATCAATGAACAATAAATCATAGGATACAAAAAAAAAACAAATTCTTGAGAGAGTCAAGAGAAGATCAAAACAGCAGCTCCCCAAAATGTACAACTTTATTAGAACTTGAGTCAACAGGTGCACATACCAGATTGAGAATAGGCCTCAGGGTTAAACATCATTATAATGGACAATAAAATGATATTTATTACACCAATAACAGTTTGTCCATCATTTTATGTGTCGTAAATGTGTTCAAAGAACACAATTTCACAACACAACAAACATATGCATCTCCAAAAGATGCTTGAGGGTAGCACAACTGTCAATGGATAATGATTATATTATGATGGTCTTGAAACAAATAATAGAAACTGCTAAGGCAATTTTTTCTTTAGTATGTAAGACAACACAGAATAGATATCATGTGACACTATGTTAATTGAATAGTCACTTGTCCAGTGAAAAATATTCAATATTTTACAGCTCAACTTGACTTTTTTGTTACAAATGCAATTTTTTTGTGGAAACGACCTTGTACAAGCCAGTGGCTTACTGTCGAATCCACAAACATCTTCATGTTGTATACTGTACCCACTGAGGTTGGAAATAAATATTGTTTAAACTAAATGCAATTTTTAGTGCCTGTCTTTTTGCAGTTACGGGTGCTTGTATATGCGAGCACAATAGAATCTCTCAAAGGACTGTATTCCGTCAAAAAAAACCCCACAAACTGGGGTAATAAAGTTTATCTAAACTATGATGTGTTCTGATTATCACATTCTCTCCCTTGTCCGGTGGAAGAGTCAAAAAGGGGGAGAATGTGACAATTAGAACACATTGCAAACGCCCTATTGTCACGAGATTCCACAGTAATCACTTGTCCAGTTCCCTCCCAGTAAGACAGGCAATACTGGAAATGAACAAAATTGACGGGTGTAGTTTTAAGCTCCCACAAAATCAGAGACAAGAGTAAATTGTACCCGTAAAATGTTAGTATATGAATTTTCAAGGGAATACTGTCACCAAACACCAGAAACCTTAACCCTTTGAACTCGAGCAGCCGCTTTTCCAGCCATGAACGTGATACGTTATAACGTCATTAAATAGGATGGCTGTTTCTAAATGTGAGGGGTAGACCAATTAGTTTTTTCAACGTGCAGTCCCGAGGTTGCACGTTGAAAATATTGATTGGTCTACCCCAAATAATGAATATGGACTCTTCTAATTGCTGCCATTGAACTGGCATGGCAGATACCACTAGTGTTCAAAGGGTTAAATGTATAAGGAATTGCAGAATTATGACAGTAACTTGCCAATGGCCACAGGGTGCTGCTTTCTCAAAACAACAGCCATTTATATGCCCTCACAGTATATTTTTCAAAGAGTGCATTTTATAGGCCCCGTAAAATAGAAATCACGGGTGCTGACAGGAGAAATTGCACTCGCACTCGTCTCATTTCAAGGACTGAGATGGGTTGATCAGTTTACGCACAAACACAGTTTTTTGCTGGGTCTTGCGGTTCGGCTTTCCAGTTGGCTGCAAAAACTGGAACCAAACCTGAAAACAAACAAGAGGCTGCATGGGGCCTGAGGCGCTTACCTGTAATAGTAGTTTAAGGAAGGATTTAATTAACATCTACTGCCAGTTAACACTACAGAAGAATGAAGTTATTTCATTACTTAGAACTTTGTTGCCCATGCCAAATGATTTTTTTTAGCACTGGGATGATACCACAGAAATAATGCCCCGATTTCCAGTAATGTAAAACTTGGGGAGTCCAAATATCAACCTAGGAACTTAACTTGAACAAACTTGAGTCTGAGCCCACCAGGATGCTGTATACCAAATGTGAAAGCATTCTGACTGGGGGATCTGAAGGAGAGGATTTTTAAAGAAATTTCCTCACTAAGTTGAAATTCGGGCTACCATAGGGGGCCCAAATATTATCCAAAGGACTTGATTTGAACAAACTTGAATCCCACCCCCATAGCGATATTGTATACCAAATACAAAAGCATTCTGAGTGGTGGATCTGGAGAAGGTGATTTTTAAAGAAATTCCCTCATATTGCACTAAGTTAAAATTCAGGCTCCCGTAAAAAGCCCAAATATTAACTCAGGGACACGATTTGAACAAACTTGAATCTGACCCCCCTAGAGATGTTGTATACCAAATATGAAAGCAATCCGACTGGTGGATCTGAAGATTTTTGCACTAAGTTAAAATTCGGGCTACCATAGCGAGCCCAAATATTAATAACCCAGGGACACAATTTGAACAAACTTGAATCTGACCCCCTAAAGATGTTGCATACCAAACATGAAAGCATTCTGACTGGTAGATTTGAAGATGATCTTTAAAGATCATTCGCCATATTAATAATTTCGGGATCCTGTATTGTGCCTAAATATGAACCAAGGGGCTTCATTTTAACACACTTGTATCTGACCCCCCTTTGGATACTGTATACCAAATATCAAAAGATTCTGATCAGAGGTTGTGGAAATTTTTTTTTTTTTAAATTTATGCAAATATGATGACTGATATCAAACACCCTGACACAACGGACGACAATTTTTTTTTACCATTCAATTCTACTGGTCCTAAGGATGCTTCATACCAAATAACAGTTCTCTGTTCCCAAGTGGTTTGGGAAATATGGGCATTTGAAAATATTTCTATTTTTTGCTCCTGGGGTTCCCACAGGGACACAGGAAAATTTTTTTTGCATGAATCAAGTACTTATGACTCAATAATACCACATATCAAATTTGGTTAAAAAAGGACCAACGTTCAGAAAATAGAAATTTTGGGTGGGGCCAAAAAAATCTTGCCCCTCCCATTACAAAGGCAAATATTGATCCACGAAATTCGTTTGAACAAACTTGATTCTACACCTCAAAAGGAAGCTCCAAACCAAATATCAAGTCACTGTATGTGCTGGTTCATGAGAAGATTTTTTAAGAATTTTGGTGAATTTCCACCCAGCCCCTCTCTTTGAGACTGGGCAAGTTGTTTTGAAAACAAAATGCAATGTCAGAACACGCAATCACCTCAAATATAACTAAAACTGGTTCAGAGGTTTAGGAGGGGCAGGTGCAAACACCATGTTCAGGGACGGTGAGTGATCACTGTAGCTCATTCTGACTTTTAGTCAGGTGAGCTAAAAAAACCCACCCATCCCAAAAGACTATATTGAATAGACAGCGAGAAATATTCAATTAACCTGTAGTGTTGGAAGCCCATATCTTGGCTTTACACAGAAGTGCAGGCACCATATCTTCCAAGAAACCATATTCTGTGTAGGGTTTCATGGTATTTTGGTTGGTACCGGTAACAAAATCATAACCAACTGAATACCATCCATCAAATTTGAGTACCGGACCACCTGAATACTGTCTCTTTTGCAGCACAGTACAGTAGAGATGCCCTGGACTGGTCGTAATACACGTGTGAGCTGTGATGTCCATGTATGCATTTACCAGGTACAAAAAAATCACCAGCAGCAAAACTTTTAATTAAGCAGTGGGTTGTACCCAGTGGGTCATTAATTAAACTTTTAATGATTATTCCCAAAATTAGTGTTTGGAATGTAATATTACTGCATCAATGGAAATATTGCCCACCCTGGAAAGTAACCAGTCTATGATGGCCTTACTGTATTATAATTTTAGCATGCAAGTGTTCTTAACCCTTTACCCAACGCAGATGATATCAAAATTTATTACTTTAAATATCATTTTTTCAAATGTTTCAAAACATTTCAACAAAACCATATCATGTGACCCCTCGTTGGAACGAGCTCGTTCCAACGGGGGGTCACATGATATGGTCATGATATGGTTTTGTAGAAATCTTTTGAAAAATAATATTTTTTCAACTGCTGAATTTGCATATTACGCAGGCGGATGTGGGCGGTTCGTTAGGTAAAGGGTTGAAATAAAAAAAATCGCGGCAGCGACGCCGTAGCTGCGATGGGTGGTGCAATCTCACAAAATTCTAAGTTCATCAAGGGCCATAACTCCAAGAAAAACAACATTTGGAACAACTCATGCATTGAACAGTGGCTAGACATCAATAAGATACATTTACATGCCAAATATAAAGTCATTCCATCAAGTATTTCAAAAGTTATTGAGTTTTGAAACTCGTTGGTCACAGACAAACTCGTTGGTCACAGACAGACCAACGGACCGCTGCATTGAACATTGACTAGACATCAATAAGATACACTTACATGCCAAATATAAAGTCATTCCATCAAGTATTTCAAAAGTTATTGAGTTTTGAAACTCGTTGGTCACAGACAGACTGACCGACCGACAGACAGACCGACATTGCCACTTATAGAGCTGCTAGTTGCAGCTAAAAATATATATACTATGCCAAAATAGGGGAAACATATTAAATACAAGGGGACACTATTGATGGAAATTAATATTTTCAGAACTGCGGAAGTATTACTTATTGCTCTAGGAAAATAGGTAATCCAAAGGAAAGACTAATTAATTTCTACAAAAGTGTTCTTCTGAACAGTAAGTCATAAAATTGTTAGCCTGTTAATTAGTGCTCAAACGACTCGTGAATTCTAAAGTCGACTAATCAATACCCAAAAGTCAAGTCGACTTCGACTAGTCATTGGTGATAACCTGTCTCCTTATAACAGTGTTGGTCTTCCGGTAGAGTGCTGAGGGTCCAAATTTTTCTTCACTTGGGCATTCATATACAGCAACTTACTGGAACATTATTCTGTTAATGTGCTTCTAATTATGCTAAGAGTGAAATTATATAGTCTTATTTAATTTGCCTTGTTGCGATTTATGGGAGAGTGCCTATAGGCACTCTCCCATAAATTGCAACAAGGCAATAACATATCCTGAGAGCCCAAAATAATTCAGCACTCTACTAGTACCAGTTAAAACAAACTACTGTCACTACTATTAGATGGCAATAGATGTATACACTGATTGCCCAATATTGCTGTTCAAACTGTCTGCCAGTGGCACAGAAGGGATACTATTTACCTAAAAGTTTGAACTCCTCCGACTAGTCGACTGTACAATTGAGAGTCGACTACTGGTTTGCCCAGAGTCGACATCAACTAGTCGACTAATCGTTTGAGTACTACTGTTAATCGCTTTCATCTCACAGGAACTTTGATTAAAGTCAATCAATCACCCCTGGTAAACAACCTCTCAATCCAGAGTGATTGGACAGGACGTCCCTTGAGTTCCAATGTGTTCTATGTGCCAGTAGGCACATAGAACACATTGGAACTCAGGGGACGAGGCGTCTAACTGATAACGTATCAGAGAGTGTTGATCAGCAAGCATAAAAGAAAAAAAAAAAAACACAATAAGCAGTTTATTTAAGAAAAAATCGGCTCTTCAAGGTGAGAAAAAATGTGGTCTTGAATTTACAAGAATTTCAACAAAACCAAGCAGACGAGCTTGTGCCAATGATTGAGTCAAATGATTTTTGTTCAACTGCACATTTTGTATATTAAGCGGCGGATGTAGCCGATTTGTTAGGTAAGGTTAATCGCTAACTAGGCAAAACAGTGGCGTCCTGTTGTCTACTCGCAAGAAGTAAAAACTGCAGGAACGGTGGGTGTGCAAGAGCGACAACTCACCACAAAATCGAAAGACAGTGTTACCTGTGATTTCAAGACCCCTACATCATGCTTTACAATCAAAAGTTTTAAACATAAAATTGGACACTTCCAAAACATTGAGAGCCTTTTTCAATCCTACAGAAACCCTGTATTATCCTCACCTCAGAGTTGCCTGGACTCTTCCACCTGGACATCATAATAATTTCACTCTCAACTGTACATGTTGATGTAGTATGGTGTTTCAACTTCAAGCTGGACTAACTCACTCCTAATCCAACAAATAGCTACCTATACTTGCTTGAGTTGTCAAGACAATACCCTTACTGTTCCACCTTACCCTAATGTTGACAAAATTTAAATTCCAATTTGGATTACAGGTAATGTATAATGAAATTGAAATCTATTATTAGAGACGACCTTTCAAATTTCCAACAATTGGAATCTTTATCAGAAAAGATCGCTGAAAATGGTGAAATATTTTCATTGCACTACAGAGTAAGTTAAACATGGGGTCACTGAGTAAACTGTACTGAGAGAGGGTATGACAAGAAAGGTATGCGCTCTTGTTTTCCACAACTTTTGGATTTCGTTCACAATTTTGTAAACAGTTACTATTTATTCTGAAATCAAAATTATACAGTGGAGCAGACTTAATTGGATATCTCTTAATTGTATATCCCTGTTAATTGAATATAATTTTCAAACACAAAACCATTTACCATACCTTCAGTACAAATTTGAACTGTTAATTGCATATGGGTTGTAGAGTAAACTCCTGTTAATTGTATATAAATTTTTGTAATATATCGAAAAAATTACTGTGACACGCACCAAATTCCCCTTATTTATCAACCTTTTTGGCCTCACTACATCCAACACAGACATTTATTCTATTATATCTTGTTTGACAGAGCTCATCGAGCTCTGTCAAACAATATATAATAGAATAAATGCTCGGTTTACCTCCAGAACACAGGAAACTGACTAAATCCCTGTTAATTGTATACTCCTGTTAATTGAATAATTTTCACTGGCAAAATGGGTATTCAATTAAGAGGAGTGTACTGTACTTTTATGTATTCCTTAACTAATAGAAATGGTCAGTCTACTGTGAATAAAAAAAATACAGTAAGCTACAGTGCTGAGCAATTGTTGAATCCTTTTTTTGTGGAGTGGAGGGAATAACCAGCAAGTCAAAGCCAGAGGAATCTGTCCATGCTCCATATGGCAGGGCAAACTCTAATAAGAGAAAATGTGTTATTTATTTATTTATTGGTGTGTAAAGTCACATACTTATGCACAACGGTTTAACATGACCGTGACAGTTTTACGGGCGAGGAAGCCGGAGCACCCGGAGAGAACCACCGAGCAACGACGAGCAGCTGCCAGCTCCCCAACATCATAACTCCGCACTGCAGCACAGGCAGAGTTAGATTGGTTGAAGACGTGCACATCATTGACGTGCAGTACGCCTTCACACACAGCGTCATCGTGCCCCCATGTGGACAATCGGGATTAAGTGCCTTGGCCAAGGACACAATGCGGGAGTCTGAATCAATCGCTCAGACGGTCACCCATCCGAGGACTAACCAGGTTCGACGTTGCCTAACTTGGGTGATCTGACGAGAACCATTTACCGCAATGCCACCACGCCCCCTAAGAAAATGGGTTTTAGCAATACCATTGGCATTTTATCCAGTACTATTATCACAAAAGCAGTGTTTTACATGATCCCATCGCGATTTGATTATGGCACACTTTCACCAGTGGGACAGGGTTTCATTAGTAAGATACAGTGGAACCCTGTTAATTGAATAGCCACTTTGCCAATGAAAATTATTCATTTAACAGGAGTATCCAATTAACAGGGACTGTGTCACTTTCCTGTATTCTAGAGATAAACTTAGCATTTATTCTAACATATCTTGTTTGACAGAGCTCCACGAGCTCTGTCAAACAAGATATAAACAAGATATAACAAATTAAATGTCTGTACTGGATGTACCGAGACCAAATAGGTCTATAAACAAACAAAAAACGGGGGGGGGGGGGGGGGGGGGGTGGGGGGGGGGGTGGGGGGGGGGGGGGGGGAGGGTAATTTCTCGACAGGTTACACAATTTTTTATTCAATGAATAGGAGTTTGCTCTATAACCTATATTCGATTAACAGGTCAAATTTGTACTGGAGGTATGGTAAATGGTTTGTGTTTGGAAATAATATTCAATTAACAGGGTTATTCAGTTAAGAGATATCCAATTAAGTGGGCTCCACTGTACCAAGAAATTAAAACAGCGCAAAAATAATAATAGCATATCAGATTTAGTATTCTCGCGTATTTGTGTTTCAACAGTGGGGGAGAATTTCATGAAAATCAGAGAATTTGATTCTTGTAAGAATTCTCACAAATTCATTTCTGAACAAAAGAACTGAATGGGAATTGTATCATTTTGATTCTCGCTGAATTTATTTAAAATTTATTGCTGTTTAAATCTTTGCCTCACATGAAAGGCAGACGACACTTGCAAATAAAACTCTCGAATAGCTAAATTTTTTCATTTTTCGAGTCAAAAACATAGCTTATGACCCCTCATTAGAACAAGTTCAAAGATAACTTATTTTGTTGGACAAGTCTATCTTTGAATGACCAAGACATTTGTTGGAATTTTGTTTTGCTAAAGAAATGCCGTTATGTAGATGTGTAACATGAATGATTCTGTTAATTGTGATAACGTTAAAGGCCCGATAAAATCAAGTTTGAAAATCATTGGAGATTCAATGTTCTAGCATTGGAGATTCAATGTTCTAGCATTGGAGATTCAATACTCTAGCATTGAAGATTCAATGTTCTAGCATTGGAGATTCAATGTTCTAGCATTGGAGATTCAATGTTCTAGCATTGGAGATTCAATGTTCTAGCATTGGAGGTTCAATGTTCTAGCATTGGAGGTTCAATGTTCTAGCATTGGAGGTTCAATGTTCTGGCATTGGAGATTCAATGTTCTGGCATTGGAGGTTCAATGTTCTAGCATTGGAGGTTCAATGTTCTAGCATTGGAGGTTCAATGTTCTAGCATTGGAGATTCAATGTTCTAGCATTGGAGATTCAACGTTCTTGCATTTCATTTTCATCATGTGAGACTCAACAGTGCTGTTGGCAGATTTGGTTGAAACAGGGTGCTTACACTTGGCAGGAAAAAATTTCCATATTTTTTTCAAGACATGTCAGCCCATTTTCCATACACGCTCAAGTACCTTAAATGGAAAAAATGTGACTGCAAGAAGATCGTTACGAAAAGTCAGCAACACCATGGCACCAATTTTGTTTTTTGAAGAACATCTGGAAAAATATTATACTCATGTGGTTCAACAAAGTTGATTCTTCAATTTGACAAAGTCTATTACAGTACAGTCACCGTGGACTGGTCATAATCCATGCGCGAACAGTGATGCCCATGCATGCATTTACCATGTAATAAAAATCCTCATTGACCCGGTGCTTCATTAATTAAACTTTTGATGATTATTCCTATAATTAGTGTTTGGAATGTAAAATTATTGCGTCCGTGGAAATATAACACACCTGTGGAAAGTGACTAGTCCATGGCGGCCGAAATGTAAATTACTAAAGAGTTTCATGGTGTTTTTTTCTTCTTTTTTCTATATCAAATAATTTAACTCTCTGTACACTGATGTTAAAATACTGAAATTTCAATCAGAAATTTTTTTTCGTAATAATGCATCAAGTAATTTAATTAACACACTCTTATCTGACAGAATCCTCAGCTATCTACTGGTAAAACTAGAGATGGTCTGTAGTCCAGTATACCCCCACCGTGGCATACTGCCTAGTGTGGGTGACTGAAAAGGGGCATTCAATTTTTCTGAGTAAAAAAAAATCCAATACGGCCATCTTGAATTCGATTGGAAAAACAATTTTGTCATGCACTGCTTCTCATTGTGTCGATCATTTTTGTGAAGTTTCCGAAAAATGTGACTAAAACTGTGGAAGTAGTGTTCGCCCCACAAGTATTTTGCAAAATCCAATATGGCCGCCAGTTGGCCATCTTAAATCTGATCAGGAAAAAATTTATGTCACGCACTGTTCCTCATCATGTCGATCAACTGATATTGAGTTTCATGAAAATGCAGCAAAAACTGTAAAAGTAGTTCGCTCCACAAGTATTTTGCAAAATCTAATATGGCTGCCAGCTAGCCATCTTGAATCCAATCAAGAAAAAGATTATGTCACGCACTGCTCCTCATCATGTTGATAATTTTTGTGAAGTTTCATGAAAATGCGGCTAAAACTGTGGAAGTAGTTCGCTCCACATGTTTACATGTGCAACGGACTGGCGACGACGATGACGACGACAGACGGACAAGTTGACTCCTATATAACCCCCCTAAATTTCGTTATGTGGGGGTATAATAAAATTGAATTGATTAAATTCCTAGCTACATTAAAGGAAAAATTGCAGGTTAAAATTTTTATATTTCCACATTAGGGAGTAGGCTAAGTTTGTTCAAAATAGATGTGTCAGTACGATACGTATGCCCCCCTGAGGTAGCATGATTAAGTACTGGCTTTACACACCTGGAACCATATACCACAAATAAGCCAATTTTCCGAATGTTTTACAAAAAAAAAAGTTCGGAAAACTGATTCTCTTGAATTTTGTCATCATAAACTAAGTTCAATGACAATAACTCCACGAAAAAATCATCCCACCGGGACTAAAACTTGATTTGTAGGTACCCATGACAAAACCATATACAGTGGAGCCCACTTAATTGGATATCTCTTAATTGTATATCCCTGTTAATTGAATATAATTTTCAAACACAAAACCATTTACCATACCTTCAGTACAAATTTGATCTGTTAATTGCATATGGGTTGTAGAGTAAACTCCTGTTAATTGTATATAAATTTTTGTAATAAGTCGAAAAAATTACTGTGACACGCACCAAATTCCCCTTATTTATCAACCTTTTTGGCCTCACTACATCCAAAAGAGGCATTTATTCTGTTATATCTTGTTTGACAGAGCTCTATCAAACAAGATATAATAGAATAAATGCTCAGTTTACCTCCAGAACACAGGAAACTGACCAAATCCCAGTTAATTGTATACTCCTGTTAATTGAATAATTTTCACTTGCAAAATGGATATTCAATTAAGAAGATTCTACTGTACCAGAAATCAACCAATTATCTGAACGTACAGTGGAAAAAAGTCTGGAAGACTGATTTTGTGAGTTCAAGGTCAATACATGTATTGAAATTGAATTAAAATAAAAGAATAAAAAAAAGTTGAAAAATCAATTCTCCATTTCAGCAACAAATATTCTCAGGTTGGTCATTCAATGACCAGCTGGAACCTCAAACCTTGAATGAGAGACCACCTGTCTTGAGAGACCACTTTTGCTTGGCAAAAGGGGTGGTCTCTCAAGACAGGTTCTACTGTAACTGGAGATGGGCAATAGACTGAAAAACCAAACCGATACAGAAATCAACAGGATACCAAAAAACCAAACCCAACCAACATTAAATACCTAAACCATCTATATTTTCAAAGTTTCCTGCATTTCCTATTTACAGTACGTGGAGAGTGGATTGTGTAACTGAATCACCTGCAGAGTGGAGTTATCACCCCAAGCTGTAACTTTCAAATTCTGTACATATTGACAAAAAACACAAGCAATGTTTCAGCCAATGGACCTCTGGGTGTAACCCGGAGGTCCATTGGCTGAAACTTTGCTTGTGCTGGTTATGCTTTGCAACAAATTTGCAATTATTGCTTGGGTGGAATCTCCACTCTGCGAGTGATTTAGTGATAATACACTCTCCACGTACTGTATAAGACCTTTTTATAAAAGTGACTGATTTTCTCCTTCAGTTTTGTTAACCAATGAAGGCATGGGTAAACAGCCCAAATTCCCACTAGAGTGAAACCTGTACAGTGAAACCTGTACATGTCTAGTTTTTCAGCAGTGATTTCTAAGACAAGCCTTGGCTGCCTCAGCCGGCAGCCAAGACATGACAAGAAATCACTGCTTATGCGATTTGTCTATTGTCAACAGGACCTCCTAATGATGCCAAGTTAACCCTTTACCCAACGAATCAGCCACATCCGCCTGCATACTATGAAAATTCAATAGCTGAAAAAGTACCATTTTTCAAAAAAATTCAACAAAACCATATCATGTGACCCCTCGTCGAGCTCGTTCCAATGAGGGGTCACATGATATGGTTTTGTTGAAATTTTTTGGAAAATTTTAAAAGTTGATATTATTTATTATTTATTGGTGTTTAAGGTCACATATTTTTTGCACAATGGCTAATCATGACAATATGAGTATCAACTCAAGACCAGGGGTGAGCGTTAATAAGCCATGTTGCCCATTTTAGAGAGGGTTTGCACCACCCAAGCATTGGTGACTGGGTCCTATTTTACCAGTAAAACAGAGTTTGTTTACCGCAGTGAACAGGCATGCTTCACATCCCGGGGTTCCTGTGGTGAAAAAGTTGTAATTTATAGTACGTGGAGAGTGGATTGTAACTAAATCACCCGTGGAGTGGAGTTACCACAGAAAGTATTACTTTCGAATTCTGGACATGTGGACAAAAAACACAAGCAATGTTTCAGCCAATGGGCCTCCGGGTTGGAACTTTGCTTGTGATTATTATGCTTTGTAACAAATTTGCAATTATTGCTTGGGTGGAATCTCCATTCTGCGGGTGATTTCGTGATAATACACTCTCCACGTACTCTAAAATAATAAATTTTGATATTGACTGTGTTGGGTAAAGGGTTAAGGGCATGTGCTCAGAGATCGCCTCAAATAGGCCTTTAAAGGTTAAGTTGTGTTTGGAACAAGTAACAAAATTATTGAAGGGTATGATTTGAGTTAGCTAAAGAAAGCAAGTGTTGGGCTCACTGACAGTGGCATTCGTGGTGCTGTGGTAGAATGATACAAGAGCAACTTTTTCTATATTTTACTGTTGTGAATTTCCCTTTGGTACTGTGAGCATATCTCCGTCAAATCAGATACCAAATACTAAACCGATATCTCAGTTTATCCCCATAAAAATACTGAAACCGATGCCAAACACAAAAATCTGATACAGCCCATCTCTATCAATAACTCCACAAAAAAATCCTTGAGTCGAAAATAAGCAGTCTGACATTTGCAGAATGAGGTCCTCAGAGGGTGAATTTGATGATGCTATCCCATACAGTGGGTCAATTTATCCTCTGGGTACCTCTTTCTGTTTAGTTTTGAGACCCTGATTCAGATTGAGGTTCACAGAGGGTAAACTTAGTGATGCTACCCTGCTATGCAGGTTAGCATCACTAAATTCACCCTCTGAGGACCTCATTTTGCAGATGACAGTCTACTTATTTTCTGGCTTGTCAGAATCAATTTGTAGATACCCATAACAAAGCCAGACCAGAAATGAGCCAATTATTTCATGTATGGTGAAAAAAAAAGTTCAGAAAACTTATTGCGGAATGACAAGGGTAACACTACATACATCAGCCATTTCATAGCGGGGCATAAAAATTAATTTCCATACTTTTTCAATTCGTGGTACTCTGAAGGCTTGACAAGTTTTCCATACTTAAGACTTTTACCAGGCTTTCAAGAATTTCAAAATAACCCAGCTGAAATTCTCTGTGTGCGTTTTGTCATCACAGTACTTGTACATTTAATGTGCACAAAAAAAAATACAAGTAAAATTTTGAAGCATTTGTCCCACAACATCATTATTTATACTGCTTTATTAACAATAATTTCTGTAAATTCTTGCGTGAACTTGTTACAACAGAAGTAACTTTCATCTATTTTATTCAAAACGGAGGTCTCCTATCTCCTGAGCACCTGTGGGCTTGAAAGATTATGTACTTCAAGTCAAAATCACCATATGGATTACAACAGTAAAAAGTTAACAATAGTGAATATTCCAAGTGTAGATTTATTCATATTTATTTTGGCAGCTAATGCACCGAGTCAACTTACTGGAGGTATGCAATACACTGGATAGCCCAAGTGACTACAATAAGGAACGAGGCCTGGCTATTTCCACATGACCTGTCAAATGCAATAGACAGATCGCTCTAATAATACAGAAAGAATTTCAACTAGAATGCATTGAGTTAAAGAGACGAGATTTATAAAGCTAATATTTATGTTGAATGACACCACGATTTATTGAACAATGCAATGAAAATATCTATTACCAACAACATAATACCACAGGCCAATATTACTGAAAGAGTAGACTGGGTGCATTCATGCATTTATTTTTCTCTTTTACCAAGCTGATGAGGCTGTGTAGACAGCCAGGCTAACTACAGAATTTTTTCTCCACACAAGTGAATTCAGATTTTTTTTCACAAATTTCCTTTGCACCCACCCAAACAAAACAGAAAATAAGGATATTCATTGAAACCTAAAAGGCCCAGGAAGAAAAAACAAGAGTCCTCTTGACCAAGATACAGTTAAAACTAGAAGTCCTGCCACGAATAAAGCGCTTATGTACACTTAAATGCGCATTGGAATTGCGCGCAATTGCCATATCGAATGACATGCAGAGCACGGCAGCTTCTCCTGGTTACTCATAGCAAACACATGCAATGTTTCTGCCAATGGACCTCCGGGTTACCCGGAGGTCCATTGGCTGAAACATTGCTTGTGCACAGACCATATGTACAGAATTTGATAGCTTTATTTGGGCCCAAACATGCCCATTAACGTGCATATCAACGTGCTATTTGTGCGCATTTCATGACAGGACTTCTAGTTTTAACTGTAGCTCTGTCCAGGGCAACTACTTTCAGGGGCAGCCATATACAGGGTAACATTTGATCCCCAATCTCTGATTCTGATAACCCTTTACCCAACACGGATAGCAGAAAACATCATCATTTTTTGTCTCAAAAACATAGCTTATGTCCCCTCATTGGAATAAGTTTGTTGAGCTTGTTCAATGAAGGCTCATTAGCTTTGTTTATTAGACAAAAATTGAAAACATAATAAAATTTGGCAAATACATTGGTGTTACTTTGACCAGGTATTTGAGACCTTAACGTTGATGGATACAGACCTTATTGTGATTGATGGCACACTGTCTATTGACAATACATACTGTTATAAAGTTTTATTAAAAAATATCCAGTGGTAAAGAAATTATGGCTCGGACAAACAAAGTGTTGACGTTTTCCTAAGTGTTACCTTTACCATGTCGCCTGTGACCTTGACTTTGATGGATACAGACCTTATTATGATTGATGGCACACTGCCTATTGACAATACATACTGTTATAAAGTTTTGTTAAAAAATATCCAGTGGTAAAGAAATTATGGCTCGGACAAACAAAATGTTGACTCTGGATGACAGACTGATGACGGACGGACAACTCAATATCAGAAAAGCTCTGCTGACTTTGTCAGGGGGAGCTAAAAAGATAAAAAAAAGTATGTTTTTTTGTCACATGCCAGAAAAAAAAGGGTAGGTAGGAAAAGTGAATTTATTTTAAAAATGAAGATGGGCGGTACACCATAAATGTCATTTTGAATTAGCATCAAGCCAATATCGATGCCTGTACCAAAGGAATCTCAAAATAATGAAATTTCGGTATCGAGAAATATTCCAGACATTAGCTAAAAAAATAAAAGGGCCAACAACAGAACATTACGCAAAATTCATAAGAGGAGGACTGTATTCCTAAAGGCAATCCCCACTGTCATTTGATGTAAAAAAATGTTGATAGAAAATCCCAGCATTTTTGCTACCTCAAATAAATGATAGTGAGTTCCTGTGTTACTTGTAAAAGTTGGATAATTCAGCAGCTTTGTCTGAAGTAAAATGAGGATCTGCAGCTGGATAGTATATCAAAAATACCATTCGATATTGGTAAAACTTGCAAACTTGTTCAATGAGGCATCATAAGCTATGTTTCTGATGCAAAACTGAAAAAATAATAAAATCTGGAAAGCCACACCACAAGTCACTGCAGGGGAGCCATCATGGACCGACCTGAGCATTTAAAAATAAGAACCAGACTTGAAGTGTACTTTTGAAATCTAGAAGCCTGATTTACTTCTCAGCTGGTAGAGTGCTAAATTATTGTCAATTGTCAAAATTTGTTTATCAGTTTTCCCTTGTTACAATTTATGGGAGAGTGACCATAGGCAGCCCCCCCCCCCCCCCCCATCTCCTCCTCCGCCCATAGGCACTCTCCCATAAATTGTAACAAGGCAAATCCACAGATAATATAATGTTACTTCAAAGATAATATGAAGTACATGTATAGGACTGCACGGTATATCGATAAACCGATATATACCGGTATTCAAACCAATATCGATTGAATACCAGTGTAATTACAAAAATATTGGTTTATCGTCATTATTTATTTACCCACAGTTTCATTTTCAAGATGTCTAAAGTTTTTTAACTGTAGCCCCGAATGAATAATATTATCCCCTTATCAAAGAAATCGTCTGCTTGCGTCCTCGTAATATACAAAATCAGCAGTTGAAAAAATAAATTTCAACAAAACTATATCATGTGACCCCCTCATTGGAACGAGCTCGTTGAGCTCGTTCCAATGAGGGGTCACATGATATGATTTTGTTGAAATCTTTGGGCAAAGTCGGATAAACTAATTTTGAAAATAATAAATTTTGATATCGTCTGCGTTGGGTAAAGGTTTTTCGAACCGCATCATCAAGGCATGCTAATTCGTTCCGACTGTGATGCCTCGAGTCTCGATTGTGGTACTTGTGTTCATATATCTGAACAGTTGTCGATATACCGGTATACCGCAGTATTTTTTTGAATACCGATACTGGTATTCAGTTTTGAATATCGTGCAGCCCTATACATGTACAGAACATGAAGCTTTTATGTTGCAGCACCTTCACACCAGCATAAAGCCCAAATATGGGCATCAAGTACTCAATCAGTTAACTGTAGTTATATTACTATTTGATAATAATCTTGTTTGAAGCTTTCAGCTGTGTAGTACATAGATTTGTTCATTTAATTATATTCGGTTTTTTTGTTGCATAATTAAAGTTGTTTCTGAAATGATTGAAAAATATTTTTATTGCACAAAAAACATTCATTTTCACAACAGTTCCAAGTCAAGTCTTGGCTGTCTGAGTGTCAGTAATGGAGGAAATGAGGTCTTACGGTTATGTTATTATTTATTGGTGTTTAAGGTCACATATTTATGCACAATGGCTAATCATGACCGTGACAGTTTTACGGGTAGATGAAGCCAGAGAGAAGAGAGAACCACCGAGCAACGACGAGCAGCTGCCAGCACCCCAACATCGTAACTCCGCACTGCAGAACAGGCAGGGTTAGATTGGTTGAAGACATGCGCACCATCAACGTGCAGTACGCCTTAGTACACAGCATCCTGGGCCCCCAAGTGGGCAATGGGGGTGAAGTGTCTTGCCCAAGGACACAACACGGTAGCCGCAGGTGGGATTCGAACCGAGGACCTCTCGGCTTGCAGCCTGCACCTCTACCAACCAACTGAGCCACCGCGTCCCCTATGAGCCAACTAAGAAGCCTATATTTAAGATTCAGGAGCCAGATCAGAATTTTAGGAGTCAAATTCACACTGGCTCCTTACTGGTATCACAGAACTAAATATTTTCCCATAGGCGACCATTATAACATTCAGGTGGAAAAAAATATGATCGCGTCACTTTAATTTTGGCATTCAAATATCTCTGTCAAGTATAGCCCTTCAGACAACTTTTTCTGATTTGAAAACTGGGGGTCATGCAACAAATAAGAGAGAAAAACTGGCACAAAGGGAAGTACTGGTCACATGAACATATTTTTCAGGGAATTCCCTACAAAAACACACAAAAAGTAAATTGTATTTTTTAGGTCCAAAAGTCATCAAATCACCCTCTTTTTTATCAGGAATATTCAACAATAATGCAAGATGTCAATAGAATGCTTCAAACGTTTATTGAAACAATGGATTTTCCCAAGGCTGTTTATTTTTAGAGATTGCATCATTTCCGAGTGCAACATTTTAAGGCGGTTCACTCTAATTTCAATATTTAGTTCTGCGATACTTACTAGGTTAGTCCCTGGAAGCCATATTGACTCATTGTAATGAAGTTGATATTTAACTCAAATTAGGCCACACAAAGTAGATCTTCTGTTTCTCGGGCCATTATTTGCGAAATTGCATGCGGGCGAGCGGTTTTTTATTTTATTTTTTATTTCAGTAAATACTTCTTTGCCATCAAAAGTGTCAGGGAACACCTGAGGCCCCGTAAGGCCTGGGCTGACGTGGGGTTATTTAGTCCCGCTGATGAAGTTGCGGGAAAAATTAGACCAACGTGGAGGGTCGGAATCCAAGTGTCGCGAACTCGGCGCAGAGAGCTGAGTTAGACCGACGCCGTGATTCCTTCTCTGCCAAATTGTCCTGAAATAGGTTCGATTTCCGTTAGGTGTGATTCCTAATCACTTCAGGCTGTATAATGGAAAGAATGATTTAAAGTAACAACGATTCTTTTATTTACACATAAAAATAAATCCGTTTCAATATTTCAACAATCAACAATTCAATTCTTTTCACAGAAAATGGGTCACTACGGTTAAATAATTCTAAACAATCATATAGTCATTCTATAGCCCTGTACTGGCACTATAGTCTACACACTGGAAATGTTACTACCGTGAGCTCGCCATAAGAGCTTCACAAATCTGAAATGTTATTACTGTGAGCTCGCCATAAGAGCTTCACCCGCTTAGGCTCAAATGTCAACGTCTGCGCGTAACTGTACCTCTGGCTGTCGGAGGGTTCCGACCAGCAATGTTCGTCATCTATAAACCACCGTACTTCTGATTTGGGTCAGATATTGTCTACTCATACCTTATGCGCCTTTTGAAAGTCCTCCGTGAAAGTCCTATTGAAATATCCACCGTTCCTGGTTGAATTCACGATTCACAAATGCCCCTTTTGTGCTAGGGCGAAATTGTCACTCACACCGATCTTCAGTCGGTATTACGATGTTCCGAAAGCAAAATAAACTACTCAGAACGCAATCAGGCTGACGCTTCAAAGGGTTAATACGCACAATACAATTAACCTACACTTCTGACTATTGCAGGACGATACCTGCTACTCGACAATCTAAACTTTAACGTTCCACCTGGGGTGTTCCTTCCCACGAATTCGGCCCCGTAGCCGCCTATCAACGTTAAGCTAAATCAATCATGGAATGCCCTCTCTGGCGATTCCAGCCGTTTCAGGGTCCTGTGATCGAAGGTACCCTTATGCCAGGAAACAGAGTCCGTCTGTCCTGGACTTCACCAACGCGTGTGTGACCCCAAGTGTGTGTCTAATGCTCTGCTCTTCCAGGTATATATACTTTTTACCCTAAACTGCCAGGTGGACCGACGCTCATCTGTCCACCTGTCAAAACGGTGGGAGATGACGTATATCGAGGCAGAATCAATACAAGTCATCTCACGCGTGACTTCACTTGTCGAGAAAACCGATTCGTTCTTGCCATGATTGTTATAACTTATGATGACACGACATTTCTATCTTTTAGAATCTCGTTTCTCAATTTACCGTGACGACATCTTGACATCAACCGATTACGTCTCGTAAGACTCCGACTACTGTATAAATTAAACGAGATGATTAGACCTTATCTAACATACCGTTTCTCCCCTGGGTCCCTGCGCTAAAGCTGGATATACACCACGTGTGTTTTTTCTATGTCCAGCTTTACAGAGAAGTGAAATTCACGTGGGTTTTTCGCCTTGATGCGGAATATATTTTGAACTTACAATATCTTTAAATATGAGGCCCCTTGCCCCTATATTTAGGCTGGCTTTGCCCTGACAACTCCCTTCCCGAGAGAAACACCCTGTGTATCTCTTAAAACGCAAGGGGCAAAGCCACGCACGCTCGCCTCTCACACCCTTTTACAATCTACCATCATGTTCAAGACTACAAAACTGTACCCTAGTGGTCGTGGGGGGTCATGACCGGGCTCATGCGTCGGCCATGTCGATTCCCACGACACACACGCTACCACATGCTCCCGTCTTGCGGGTTTACATATGATATGGGGAGTAGCCTTATCCTCAGATTTGCAGCACTCTCTCTCTCTGTAATACTATATATTTACACCTAAACATACACATTTTTATACACGTTCGCCCATTTTGCAAACAGTTCACTTGGCACTCACTCCGACGAGTAACACCGTCCGCGCCTTTGCGTCAGATGGGTTAATTCCAACGGAGTGTAACTTCGCCTCCCGTTCCCCTATGTCTTGTGAAGGGGCCAACGACCCCTGCATTATGTTGAGCCTCACCCTCGCAAAGCTCAACCAGGGGATTAAAATTGTGCCTCACACACTCACACATTCAACACACAAATTTCCCGACCGCGCCTTTGCGACAGACGGGGTGAGTGTGCCTCACACTCACAACAAACTCTCGTCAATAAAAACAAGCGCGGTTTCCCCCGGGCCTTAACACCGGGTTTGTGCATCCCATACTTACAAAACTCGACACACAGGCTCCCCGTCCACGCACACGCGACAGACAGGGCAGTGTATCTCACATTCGCATTCACAACCAACTCTAGTCAGCAGTCAGAGCAATAATAATACTGAAATAAGAAAATTCCTCCCGGGCCTTAACACCGAGTTTACGAAGCCCATCACCTCACCAACAAAAATATTTGCGACTGGAGCCCCCGTCCCAGACACCAGGCCCACAGCCACCCAACTATTGCTTCTTCATAACCACCGACCATTGGTAGGGGCCCGGTTCCCAGTATCCCCTTGGGTAACCCTTGACACACCTCTACTTCTCGCCCCGTCATTTCTACGGGTATTCCACCAGGGTCCCCATACCCTGTCGTTGTCGCATTCCCAAGAGCTTCCCTTGGCGCTATATCCCCCAGGCTCACTCGTCCCGGCGATTACCGTCGTTCGAACGACACTGGCCGTCCTTGGCCCTTGTGCCGTCGACCCCCCGGTCCATTGCGACGACTTCTTGCGCACATTGGGCGCTGTGCGCCCCCGGCACTCTCTACGTGGTCTCCGCCACCTAGGATGCTTCTCCTTTGATTTGTGGACCCTTTTCTCGGTCACCTGGGCGCCCACCTTAGCGGTCCCATCCACTTTGACACACTCAACTTGTGTTGACCCGTGCCCTCTCAATTCTGGGGAAGTTTGCCCAGCCATTTGCGTGGGTCTGGCCTCCCCTCTCCACACGGGTGACACCGACTTCTTGGGGCGCTCAACTCCCCCACATAAATTTTCTTGAGGGTCTTTCCCCAATGATCCCATCGGTTTCCCTCGCTGTTTGGCGTTTAGCCTGGACCGCCTGCGGCCCCTTCTCCCTAATAGGACAGGAGTCGTCCCTCCTGAAACTTCCCGACATTTCGTCGTGTAGGGGCCATCCCCTGGACCATCGGATTGGTTCCCCCTGGGAACCTTCCCTTCATTACTCGTTGGGCCCTCACTTGGCCCCCTATCCCTGGACCATAACTCATCAGGGCTTGCCCTCACCCCTGGGATATTACCTATGACCAGGTCATACACAGGTGATTCAATGCACATGGCTTCCACTTCGCCACAATAAAATGGGGTATCCACAGTTATCCTCGCGATGGGGAACCTTCTAACGGTCCCATCTATCAAAATACACAAATGGTCGCGCCCCAACAATTGCTTGTCGTCAACCAGTTGCTTTCTAACCGCTGCAGAGGAGCACCCAGAATCCCGGAGCAGACGAATCTCCCTTTGTCCCACATACCCTGGGTACACTGGCATATCAACCTTCTCCTGCGAAGTTGTGAGCCTCTCACACATGCCACTTATTATCGGGACAACCTTCCCGCCTTCCAGCCTTAATTCTCCCTCTTGTATACATTCCCGGAGGGGGTTGTATTCTGGACCGATGGTTTGACAGAACGCTGCCGTCTGTCTACTGGGCCCTGGATCTACGCGGTCACCTTGCTTCCAACCCCTTGGTGCTGCGTTCCAGGCCCCCTGCTGGGGTGGCCTAATGTTCCCAGTGGTCCTTACCTGTTTCTGCCAGCAGTCCCTGGCAATATGACCCCGCTTGTTGCAGATAAAACAAGTGGTGTCCTTGGGAGCGCTCCCCTTCCGGCTGGCCTGCGACGCAGGAGGGTCGGGGTGGTGTTGCCTTACGGGTGCCATTGCCAACCCGTTTGCCCCACCCCTAGCCGATTTGGGTACGTTCACACTCCCACCGTGGGCCTCGATGTAGCGTTCTGCCACAATTGCCATCTCATCATAGGTGGGCGGACCCCTTTCCTTGATGAACAGGCCCAACTCCTTGGAGCATGTAGTTAAAAACTGCTCCCGGAGAAATAGATCTCGCAGGGCTCCATACGACTCATTCACTTCTGCGAGATCAGTCCAGCGGTCAAAGTACCGCCTAGCTCGGGCAAAATACTGAGGTACTGTTTCTCCCTTCTCCTGCTTAATTTCTCGGAACTTGGTCCGGAATCCTTCTTCAGTGAGCTGGTATCTCCGAAGGATGGCATTCTTCAGCTCACTGTAGTCGTTAAGAAGTGCAGGAGGCATACTGGTATAAGCCTCGAGGGCTTTACCTGACAACAAAGGGCTCAAGCACATAGCCCATGTGTCTTCTGGCCACATTTGACTGGAGGCAAAACGCTCGAACCTCTCCAAGTACGAGTCCAAGTCATCTGTGTTTTCATTGAAATGAGCGAGATGGGGGCGTGGGGCATGAATTGCTACCCCTGCACTCCCATCCCCTGAGCGCCGACTTTCATTCTCCACATCGGCCCTTGCTCTGAGGAGCTCTAATTCTCTCTCGTGCCTCTGTTGTTCGAGCTCTCGCTCTGCCTCCCTTGCCTCCCTTGCTAATTGGGCTTCCCTCTCTCTCGCCTCATTTGCTAATTGAATCTCTCTCTCTTTCGCCTCTCTTGCGTCTTTCTCACGCTCTCGTTCTAATTGGGCTTCTCTCTCCCTCGCCTCTCTTGCGTCTTTCTCACGCTCTCGTTCTAATTGGGCTTCTCTCTCCCTCGCCTCTCTTGCGTCTTTCTCACGCTCTCGTTCTAATTGGGCTTCTCTCTCTCTTGCGTCATTACGTAAGGCAATCTCCTTGGCCTCACGTTTCTGCTCATCTTTAACGAACTTATGAAGTTCGGCCCCCTCAAGGCCCATTTCCTTGCCTAATGATACCAGTTGGGCGAGGGGTGTAACAACATCCATTTTGATTTTTTCTTTCTATCTTCAACACTCGTCAGAAAGAACGAAGAAGGAAAAGAAAAAAAAAATATGGCAATTAATCTTAATTTACCTCTGTAATTTAACGTAATTAAACGCACCAAATATTCTGAAACCTACCGCAGTTATAGTGGCTATTAAGTATCCTTTTGGGGACTACTGTATTGCGATATTAAACCCTTGAACGGCATCAACTGACCGAACGCGTCAAAACCTAAACAGAACCGCCATTAAAATAAAACAAAATTTCCATATAGCCATTTTTTACCTTTTAGAAATATCCTGGTAGCGCTCGCCAATCAATGTCAGGGAACACCTGAGGCCCCGTAAGGCCTGGGCTGACGTGGGGTTATTTAGTCCCGCTGATGAAGTTGCGGGAAAAATTAGACCAACGTGGAGGGTCGGAATCCAAGTGTCGCGAACTCGGCGCAGAGAGCTGAGTTAGACCGACGCCGTGATTCCTTCTCTGCCAAATTGTCCTGAAATAGGTTCGATTTCCGTTAGGTGTGATTCCTAATCACTTCAGGCTGTATAATGGAAAGAATGATTTAAAGTAACAACGATTCTTTTATTTACACATAAAAATAAATCCGTTTCAATATTTCAACAATCAACAATTCAATTCTTTTCACAGAAAATGGGTCACTACGGTTAAATAATTCTAAACAATCATATAGTCATTCTATAGCCCTGTACTGGCACTATAGTCTACACACTGGAAATGTTACTACCGTGAGCTCGCCATAAGAGCTTCACAAATCTGAAATGTTATTACTGTGAGCTCGCCATAAGAGCTTCACCCGCTTAGGCTCAAATGTCAACGTCTGCGCGTAACTGTACCTCTGGCTGTCGAAGGGTTCCGACCAGCAATGTTCGTCATCTATAAACCACCGTACTTCTGATTTGGGTCAGATATTGTCTACTCATACCTTATGCGCCTTTTGAAAGTCCTCCGTGAAAGTCCTATTGAAATATCCACCGTTCCTGGTTGAATTCACGATTCACAAATGCCCCTTTTGTGCTAGGGCGAAATTGTCACTCACACCGATCTTCAGTCGGTATTACGATGTTCCGAAAGCAAAATAAACTACTCAGAACGCAATCAGGCTGACGCTTCAAAGGGTTAATACGCACAATACAATTAACCTACACTTCTGACTATTGCAGGACGATACCTGCTACTCGACAATCTAAACTTTAACGTTCCACCTGGGGTGTTCCTTCCCACGAATTCGGCCCCGTAGCCGCCTATCAACGTTAAGCTAAATCAATCATGGAATGCCCTCTCTGGCGATTCCAGCCGTTTCAGGGTCCTGTGATCGAAGGTACCCTTATGCCAGGAAACAGAGTCCGTCTGTCCTGGACTTCACCAACGCGTGTGTGACCCCAAGTGTGTGTCTAATGCTCTGCTCTTCCAGGTATATATACTTTTTACCCTAAACTGCCAGGTGGACCGACGCTCATCTGTCCACCTGTCAAAACGGTGGGAGATGACGTATATCGAGGCAGAATCAATACAAGTCATCTCACGCGTGACTTCACTTGTCGAGAAAACCGATTCGTTCTTGCCATGATTGTTATAACTTATGATGACACGACATTTCTATCTTTTAGAATCTCGTTTCTCAATTTACCGTGACGACATCTTGACATCAACCGATTACGTCTCGTAAGACTCCGACTACTGTATAAATTAAACGAGATGATTAGACCTTATCTAACATACCGTTTCTCCCCTGGGTCCCTGCGCTAAAGCTGGATATACACCACGTGTGTTTTTTCTATGTCCAGCTTTACAGAGAAGTGAAATTCACGTGGGTTTTTCGCCTTGATGCGGAATATATTTTGAACTTACAATATCTTTAAATATGAGGCCCCTTGCCCCTATATTTAGGCTGGCTTTGCCCTGACAAAAAGTTCATGTTCTTTGTTCAAGTTTTAGGCCTCACAATCTACAGAATAGCATGGGTGGTGGTGTATTTCATCCCTTGAGTGCAAGAAGGCTTTGCAATGCTTTAGCATTGCAAAGCCTTCTTGCACTCAAGGGACAAATTCATCATTTTTTTTAACTTGGGTAAAATATCAGACATAAACCATTTAAAATTATTTTTTTTTAAGTTTAAATTGGTTATAAAAAGAGAGCATGCGGCAGCCAAAAGGACCATGCGGGAGGGCCTGAGAAACAGATTTTTTATTTTTTTAGGTCTTAACTGGTTGCGTGCAAGGCCAGGGTTTGATCCAAGCTGACTGGGTCTTTGAAAACTATTCAATTGGTCATCTAAACATAAATTCATCAGAAGCTTTTCTCCTGAGAGAATACAGGTTCAAGTGGGTGTCACTTCATTATTAGAATTAATTCTCACAGGAGCACAATGGCTATGAAGTCTGATAATGTTGTATAAGTTTGGGGTAATAGTTTTTTGTGTTAGAAATTGGGAATGGAGTATTATTTTGGCCCCCAAAAAGGGCCTAGATTAAACCCTGTAGAAACCACAATCGTGGTTGTATTGAAGAGTGCTGAAAGTTATTTTAGTAACTTTACAATGTATGAATTTGCATGTTGCTCTGAGACGTAGAAATAAAATGTTTAAAGTGTTTTGTTACAATTTATTGGAGAGTGCCAACAAGCATTCTCCAATAAATACAGTATGTGTAGAGTGTATTATCACTAAATCACCCGCAGAGTGGAGATTCCACGCAAGCAATAATTGCAAATTTGTTGCAAAGCGTAACTAGCACAAGCAAAGTTCCAGCCAATGGACCTCCAGGTTAAACCCGGAGGTCCATTGGCTGAAACATTGCTTGTGTTGTTTGTACACATGTACAGATTTTGAAAGTGATAATTTGGGTGATAACCCCACTCTGTGGGTGATTTTGTTACAATCCACTCTCCACGTACTGTAGTAACAAAGCAATTATTTTCTTAAAAATGCAAGAGGGCTAAAAATCACTCCCCCTGCATGGCCTAGGGGAGCGATTATCTCTCCTCAAGCTTACATTTATTTATTGGTGTTTAAGGTCACATATTTCTGCACAATGGGTAAGCATGACCACAACATGGAGATAAAGTGAAGGTCAGTCAATCGTTTATATCCCATGATGCCTATTTTAGAGGACTCACAGCCAAAATATTAGTGACTAGGTCCTATTTTACTAGTGAAACAGAGCTTGTTTACCACAGTAAACAAGCACTGCTTCACTTCCCGGGATTCCTACGGGGGTCAAGCTAACAAAAGCTAAAAGTGGCAAAATGAAGTTTTAATATTAACTGGTTGAGTGCTAGAAGCCACTATCAGGGTTTTCAAAAAATGAGGATACCAGAGCAAAAGCCAACACTTTCCTTGCTTATATTTCATATTCAGTCAAACACAAATAATATTCTGTTTATATAAATTTGTTTTATTACAAATTAAAGGAGAGTGCCTGTGGGCGTGGTGCCTGTGGGTGTGGTGCCTGTGGGCACTCTCCAATACTTTGTAATAAAACAAGTTTTGAATAACAAATTCAGACCACACAAAAATAATCTAGCCCTCAACCAGTTAATGAATTCTGCCCAGTGGGCTTTGTACATTTTATTTGGTGCTGCTAACAAGGTAGTCTCTGTGAGACGACTACACTGCCGCTCCCACACCTCTAGGCCTCGGCAGGGGCCGGAGGAGTGGGAGGAGCAGTGTGGCCATCTTACAGAGACCACTAACATAGGCTGTTATTTTTTTTAAAGCCAGGAGAGCAAGTTTTCACTCTACTTAAATTTTTTAAGACGAGCAGTAGGCGAGCTAAGGCCAAAAAAAAAAAAATAATCGTTTGGTTCTGCTGTAACAGTTTATCTTCCCCCCACGTATATCTTCCCCCCACTGGTTTATCTTCCCCCCAACCTGAATTTTTTTATCTTTCAATTTAATCACAGAACTTTTTAAAGAATTTGCTTTAGTACCCCTCTGTTATATTAAAAAGCATGAGGGGCAATTTGAAAACTTGTTAGTCTGGCCTTGAGAGTGCGGCAACAAACCGCAAGTTCTTTTTGTGCAATTTTCTTCTATTAACCCTTTACCTAACATGAAAAGCAGACGACTCTTGCAAACAAAATTCTTGAATAACTAATTGTTTTCATTTTTTGTCTCAAAAACATAGGTTATGACCCCTCTTTGGAACGAGCTCAATGAGCTCGTTCCAAAGAGGGGTCATAACCGATGTTTTGGGGACAAAAAATGAAAAAATAATGAAAATAAATTGTCGATTTTTGTGAATAGCGCTGGCCGGTTTTGGCCGTTATGTTGGGTAAAGGGTTAACAACATATTCAAATGAGTCTTGAAAATGGAAATTTGTATAATATTCCACTCACAATGCTAATTTGGGCTAAAATGTTTTGTTTTTTTGGGGGGGAGGGGGGGCATCTAGCTCTCTCGCATACTGACCAATGAGTTTTTCAATGCTCACTTGATGCTTTTTCAATATCACACACAAGTGAACAAGCAAATTCTAAAAAAAGATCTGGTAAAAATCTGAATGGTAAAAAAATTCAGGTGGGGGGGGGGGGGGGAGATAAACTAGTTTATCTTTCCCGCGGGGGGGGGGGGGGGGGGGGGAGGAAGTTGTACAGGGGGGGGGGGAAGATATCGTAGTACACCGGTTACATAGCAGAAAAAAAAAGGGGGCGGTAGGTCGGGATATTTTATTTTTTATATTTTTTTTTGTCTTGAATTTGTGCTTGAGTTAATTTTTAGAACCAAATTCTTCCAACAGTTATGACTGAAATATACTGCTTTGATATTCTGTTTGAGTCTGAATTGTAAAATTACACCCGATGTGGCAGTTTATCAGCAGATGCTTTATTCGTGATTACTGCCGACATTTTTGGTGAAATTATGCAACTTCAAATTGAAACGGACTCTGAGGTGTCTTGATAATATTATCATCAACTGTCCTCAGATTCTGAAGTGAAGTGTGCTGTTGCATGTCTCATTTTTTCACGGGAAGTGTTAAAGTTAGCGTACCTCAGCACCAGTGCTCAAAATAACTTTTTTACTTAGCGAGTTTGCATAGCAAAATGCTACACATTTCCAAAACATGAATAGCATTTTATAAAAATTACATAGCTGTTTTTGTATACCAGAGTTATGTTATGCTGTTTTGTATTGAATTCTTCTAAGTAGATAGAATAGTTTCCATCCATTTCTGGACATTTCCAAATGATCTGCAACACATGAAACATTAACTATGTTTTTTTAACTGAACTGCCTTAAGGGTTAATTTGATGGGCCTGAAGTTATTTTTAATGGACATTTTATGCAAAATGTTGTAAAAAGAGGAAGAATTTTAACCAATAGACTTCATCTTACATATGAAGTTGCTAATGATGCTTGATGGAGAGTTAATCTGAGTTATGCCTGCAATGTTCCACAATCAGAAGTAAAGCATCAGTGAACTAGTTTTCAAATTTATTCGCAAATTTTCATTTACATTTTGCGATACAAGATAATCAACTGCAGCCTAATAGGCTGCAGTTGATTATCTTGTATCGCAAAATGCTATACATAATTGAATATTGTGTAGCTTTTTGCAAGTTTTGTATAGCAAAAAGCGATGCGACATTGCTTATTTTGAGCCCTGCTCAGCACATGAAATAAATTGACATTTTATGAGTTTGTGGTAATGGACTGAGTATCATCGTATTTATCTTGGCAGCGGAAACACAAATGACTTGCTTTTGTTAATTTGAAAACAATGTACCTTGCATCGGTCTTATATCAAACACTTGCGTGCACACAATTTTGAAGGCAAGATGCTATCATGACGTCACCGTGTTCAAACAGCCAATCACTTTGAAGTACAAGTGTAAAACTACAGAGAATCCCTTGGAGTTTCCCCAAGAAAAAATTCCTGGTTTCAAAATAGCAGGAATGCGATTGGTTGAACGTTCAATGTGACTGACTACGCATGCTTCGTGTAATTCAGTACACGTGGTTGTGGGTTTTCATCTCAACTTGTTTCTGACAAATCAGAGGTAAACAATGTTCTATCGTTTTCGTAATAATGGTGATTGTCGAAACAAACCACTTGAACAGTTTGGAATGAAAAGTAATAAAGAAAGGTCCCAGAGTCTGCAAGGTTCGACATGGTGGTAAAAAGGGAAAGACCCAAATTTAAACCAACAGTAATTCGCACCAGTGAAGTAAATTCACTTTTTGTAAACCGTGATAAACAAGTTGAAATTTGCATACCAGAGTTAAAACAACTTCTGTATACATTGACCAATTATGATTTAATTTGCCAATGACATTTTTAAACATGGTACAGCTTATATATATAAATCGGTATACCAAAACCGCCCAGCACTATTTGTGTCCTTGTTGTAAAAGTTGGCGTTTGTGTGTTTTTTTTCTCTTTCTTTTTCAATTTCAATAAAGAAATCGTTAGGGTCGGGGCACAAAATTAGGGTCGGTTGGGTAACCGGAACCAAACCATTATTTTTTTTTTGCCTAATAAATCGCTCTCCTGAATATGCCAGGCCTTGAACCATAGGGAGCAGGAGCAATGGTTCTCCTAAAATAATCAGGCCTACATGCGGTGATATTCAGTTTAAATGGAATTCTCTGTATTAGTAAATATTAGTTACTTGCCTGTTGTTTGCCCTGATCAAATGCAGGCAAGTGATGGATGTGTGATCCTTTCAGTGTTTTCATCGGAGAGCTTGACTGTGCCGATGCAATGTGAAAATATTAGCACAGAACAGAAGCAAGAGATACATTTATATGAAAACACACAACAGTGTGACCATGAATAATTCATAAAACACTTCTTGAATATATTTTGAGTACAAGTTTTTTTTAATCTTTCAAAGATCATGCATGCATAATTTAATTATGGGTATTTTTGTGCCCAGGAATCTTGACAAATTTAAAAGATCTATCTTTAAGGTCCTGATAATGAAATTAACTTGTCAAGTGGTAGATTTATTTTGCTATTGTAGTCATTTGTTCATCAATAATTATTTGGTTACCAATTATTGGAGTACTGTACTGTGTTTCAAGCCAGAAAATAAGGAGACTGTCATCTACAAAATGAGGTCCCCTGAGAGTGAATTTAGTGATGCTACCCTGCACAGCATGGTAGGTAGCATCACTCAATTTACCCTCTGTGAACCTCAATCTGAATCAGGGTCTCAATACTAAACAGAAAGAGGTACCCGAGGATAAATTGGCCCACTGTATGGGATAGCATCGTCAAATTCACCCTCTGGGGACCTCATTCTGCAAATGTCAGACTGCTTATTTTCTTGTGTTTACAAGTCATCTCTTTTGTGATTAGATTGAATTCTGACTGCCACACACACACACACTGATTACCTATTTTTTTATTTTTGGGGGTTCAATGACACCCTCGACAACCAGGGTCAAGTCATGTTGAAAGTTTTACAGGTGGAGGAAGCCGAAGTACCCAGAAAGAACCACTGAGCAATGGCGAGCAACAGTCCGACTCCCCGTCGTTCTAGCTCCACACACAAGCAGGGTTAGCACTGCTTGATGACAAGTGAACCATCTCTGTACAGTATGCCTTGAATTGCCTTGCCCAAAGACATAATGCAGTCACCCCTAGCAAGGATTGAACCGTGGACTTTCAGTCTGAAGTCCAATGCCATAACCACTGAGCCACCTTGTTCCTTTGAAATTACCTAAAAAAAAAGCTATTAATTGAAAAAAGAATATGTTTTCATTTTTGTAATTCACTAATTTCACTTTAATTTTTTTTTTTTACACAATCCAATAAAAGTATTTCGATTAGTTCCCAGAATCCTGCACCCTGTGTAACAACATGTAACCAACTAGAGAATTGTAATTTGTTGGACAAATTAACCCTTTACCCAACGTAACGGCCAAAACCGGCCAGCGCAATTCTCAAAAATCGCCAATTAATTTTCATTATTTTTTCATTTTTTGTCTCAAAAACATAGGTTATGACCACTCGTTGGAACGAGCTCATCGAGCTCGTTCCAACGAGGGGTCATAACCTATGTTTTTGAGACAAAAATTCGTTATTCAAGAATTTTTTTTGCAAGTGTCGTCTGCTTTTCATGTTGGGTAAAGGGTTAAGGGCTTTCCCAACTTTTTAATGTGAAAAGGCAAACTGTATTGTACACAAAACTATCGATCAGTTTTGAAAACAGAAAATTTAGTGGAAATCAAAGTTTTTGTGATGCTACTAGTTTTTATGCAGCCAAAACAGATATTTGAGATACAGCAGGACACCAAAACATTTAACACAAAAATCGCTCTTCAATTATTACAGAATATTTTCATAGAAAGCAAAACAAGAGATGTCCTTTGTGCTTTGGAAAAAATTAGTACATATGAATTATGGGTGTACAGGCCGGGGTTTCATGAAGGACTGTGCCCCCAACCCACCCCTGAGTCAGGAAGGAGCCCATTTTTCAGCCAATATGCCAGAAAATTTCGGACAATTTAGTTGCCAGAAAATTTCGGACAATTTAGTTGCCAGAAATGACCACAAAACATTTTGGTTTTCCACACAAAATGTTGTTTTCCTATCTCATCACTTAGAAGTAGCAAGTAAACTGACCATTATACTGTACAAGTTGATTCAGTGTAACCGTATCCACGTTAATATTATTCATTTATAATCACACAAGTACACATAAAGAGCTCTATTACTGCATATTACGGGAGCACGGTGGCTCAGAAGTGTACTAAGGCATAGTGCACGTCGATGGTGTGCTTATCTTCAACCAATCTGACCCTACCTGTGCCGCGGTGCAGAGTTCGGAGTTACGACGTTGGAGAGCCGTCAGCTGCTCAGTGGTTCTCTCCGGGTACTCTGGCTTCCTCCACCCGTAAAACTGTCACCGACATGATATGACCCTGGCTGTAAAGTGTCGTTAAACAATAATAAATATAACCTCCACATAACCCCAACGACTGTTCGCACCTTATTTCCATGTCTGTTTATCACATTTCATATGTGAATTAGAAACAGTTACGAGCGCTATATCAACAACTTATTTTTTATTTTTACATTATAGCCTGGAGGGAATCTCCACTCCATGGGTGTTTTAGTAGAACCGGTAATCCACTCTCCATGTATTGAACAACTCAAGCAAGATATACTTTACTAATACCAACACTGACATCATAATGCCAAGAGGCAATTACAGCTAATCAACTCCAATTACATAATCATTGTCATTACTGAAAAACTTCAAAATACTCAATAGATATTTAACTAAAACAAGTATTTCACTTTCACACTATTTCTCACTGCCACAAGTTGCCTGACATAATCTAAACATCTTTTTATGTATTCAACCCTGTTTCTTATTTAAATATCATTAAATTCACTTGTGCCTACAGAACTGAGTTAATTAATCTCATCATAGACCAGTGTGAGGGAGAACCCAACAACAATTATGTTTTAAACACCTCAAGGTAGAAAAATGACACAGCAGGCATACAGCTCTGATAAAAAAACAATGGTAACCATCTAACCTATTGCATAACACAGTGTGGAAATAGCAAAGTATGAGAAGTAATCTCCAGACAGCTCATGTCCATTTATTATAGTGAATAGGGTTAACATGATACAGTAGTACAGTGGAGCCCACTTAATTGTTTACCTCTTAACTGAATAACCCTGTTAATTGAATATAATTTCCCAACACAAAACCATTTACCATACCTCCAGTACAAATTTGACCTGTTAATTGAATACAGGTTATAGAGTAAACTCCTGTTAATTGAATAAAAAATCTTGCAACCTGTGGAGAAATTATCCTGAATCTCCCCAGTTTTCCTTTGTAGACCCATTTGGCCTCAGTGCATCCAATGCATGCATGCATTTCATCTATTATATCTTGTTTGACAGAGCTCATGGAGCTCTGTCAAACAAGATATAATAGAATAAATGCTAAGTTTATCTGTAGAATACAGGAAAGTGACACAATCCCTGGTAATTGAATACTCCTGTTAATTGAATAATTTTCATTGGCAAAGTGGCTACTCAATGGAGCTCTGTCAAACAAGATATAATAGAATAAATGCTAAGTTTATCTGTAGAATACAGGAAAGTGACACAATTCCTGTTAATTGAATACTCCTGTTAATTGAATAATTTTCATTGGCAAAGTGGCTTTTCAATGGAGCTCTGTCAAACAAGATATAATAGAATAAATGCTAAGTTTATCTGTAGCATACAGGAAAGTGACACAATCCCTGTTAATTGAATACTCCTGTTAATTGAACAATTTTCACTGGCAAAGTTGCTATTCAATGGAGCTCTGTCAAACAAGATATAATAGAATAAATGTTAAGTTTATCTGTAGAATACAGGAAAGTGACACAATCCCTGTTAATTGAATAGTCCAGGCCTGGCCGTTTGAGGAGAGCTATTGCTCCGGCTCTCCTTGGCTCCCCTCAAATCATATTGGGGAGGGCCATAATTGCCCTCCTTAAACTGTAATGGCTCTCCTCAAACTTTCAATTCCCTTATTAAAAACTGAGTATAATTAATATAAGTGTGGAATAGCTCCCCTGAAACAGATTTAGGGGAGCCGTAGTGGCTCCTCTTGATTTTTCAAAAGGCCAGGCCTGGAATACTCCTGATAATTGAATAATTGTCATTGGCAAAGTGGCTATTCAATTAACAGGGTTCCACTGTATGTGACAAGTGAATTATAAGAAAAACCACATGGAGTGAAATTTCCACTCATACCATAACTGTACATTCCTCTGATAATGTATACAAATGACAAGCAAAGCTTCTTCCAATGGACCTCCAGGTTTAACACAGAGGTCCACTGGCTAAAACCAGACACTAAAATCTGTCTCAATTCACTAGAATCTGTTTTTTTCTGGTTTTGATTTTCAGTTTTTTAAATAATTTGAAATATGAGATTACTCTCATTAGAGATGCTAGTGACATAAGAGTAAAAAAGCCTTAACCCTTTACCCAACGAATCGCCCGCATCTGCCCGCGTAATATCCAAATTCAGCAGTTGAAAAAATATTATTTTTCAAAAAATTTCAACAAAACCATATCATGCGACCCCTCGTTTGAATGAGCTCGTTCCAACGAGGGGTCACATGATATGGTTTTGTTCAAATTTTTTGAAAAATTAAAAAAAATGATATTTAAAATAATAAATTTTGGTATCGTCTGCGTTGGGTAAAGGGTTAAAAGCCTGAAAAATGATCTGCATTGAATAAGTTAATGCAGGTTTTAAGCCATTTACAATATGTTACAAGCTAAAATAGAAAATATTGTAAATATAAACAAAACGAGGGCAAGTTCTAAGTAGCCTTAAAGGTATTGTGGGTTTGGTTTATTTTTTTGGTATCGCCACGATATCAGTATCGTCCCATTTCGTTTTGTATGTTACAAGCCTGAAAAGAAGCAATCTGTCATTTGCAGAATGAGGTCCCCAGAGGGTGAATTTGCTGATGCTATCCCATACAGTGTGCTAATTTATCCTCTAGGTACCTCTTGCTGTTTAGGTTTGAGACCTTGATTCAGATTGAGGTTCACAGAGGGTAAATTTAGAGACGCTACCCTGCTGTGCAGGGTAGCATCACCAAATTCACCCTCTGGGGTCCTCATTCTGAAGATGACAGTCTGCTTATTTTCAGGCTTGGTATGTTGCCCACCTCCAGCCTTTCAGGAATTACAGTTTTAAAATTCAACTACTTTGAGAACACTACAGTACAGTTGACGTCATCCATGCATGGGCAGTGATGTCCACGTATGCATTTACCAGGTAATAAAATTTGTGAACAAAATTTTAATTAATGAAGCACCGGATTGTACCCGGTGCTTCATTTATTAAATTTTTGAAGATTATTCCTATAATTAGTGTTTGGAATCTAAAATTACAGCATCCGTGGAAATATTGCCCACCCGTGGAAAGTGACCAGTCCATGGCGGCCATACTATTATTATGATTATTATTTATTGGTGTTTATTGGTGCACATATTTTTGCACAATGGCTAATCATGACCACAACATGAGTATCAACTCAAGACCAGGAGGGGGTGAGCGTTAATAAGCCATGTTGCCCAATTCAGAGACGGTTTGCACCTCCCAATAATTGGTGACTGGGTCCTATTTTACCAGTAAAACAGAGCTCGTTTACTGCAGTGAACGGGCACTGCTTCACTTCCCGGAGTTCCCACGGGGAGGCAGCCATACTGTATCAACCCAAAAGAACAAAAGTTACAAAATGTTTAAGGTACAGAATTCATGTAAGATATTAAAACTTTCAATTTAGGAATGATGAGGTAATGGAAAGCAAACCTGCTTTAGGCTAAACAATAAAAGTTTTCAACAATAGCTATTCTTCATGTTAATAATCAGAATGTACATAATAGATCTCATGTACATGTCACTTAAGTTTCAATTGCCTTAGGTTATAAATTTAGAATTTTATCATTGCTAAATATTGAATATTAAAATCTATACGTACATGCTGAAAACTACTTGTGACATCGCTGTCTTTTATTTTCTTTTCATCTAATACAAATCCTTGAATTGCCCGAAAAGACTTGTCTTCTGGACTTTCTTCGGCATGGCTTGGGATTGCTACACTGGTGCCTGCAGAAGTAGTCACTGCCATTTTTCATTGTTTTACCTGTTGATATAAAAATAAATAACTGAAATATTTAATGCTTTTAAGAAACATTTACAGCCCAATACAGTCGAGTTCACTTAATGGGATATTTCTTAACCCTTTACCTAACGTGAAAAGCAGACGACACTTGCAAAAAAAATTCTTGAATAACTAATTTTTTTCATTTTTTGTCTCAAAAACATAGGTTATGACCCCTCGTTGGAACGAGCTCGTTCCCACGAGGGGTCATAACCTATGTTTTTGAGACAAAAAATGAAAAAAATAGTGAAAATTAATTGGCGATTTTTGAGAATAGCGCTGGCCGGTTTTGGCCGTTACGTTGGGTAAAGGGTTAATTGAATATAATCTCTAAACCAGGGATTCTTCTGCCCTCTTTGGAAAAAAGGGTCCGGGGCACATGCAATTGGGAAAATTTCCATCATGGGGGCCCCAAGTGGGAATTTGTTTTGGAGGGGAAGCAAACATACAAAGACTACGAAATTTTACATTCGAATTGCGCAGAGAACATTAACCCTTTACCCAACGCAGACAATTTCAAAATTTTTTATTTTAAATATTTTTTAAATTTTTTCAAAAAATTTCAACAAAACCATATATCATGTGACCCTTCTTTGGAAGAGTATTGTTGAAATTTTTTGAAAAGTAGTATTTTTTCAGCTGCTGAATTTGTATATTACGTAGGCGGATGCGGGCGATTCGTTGGATAAAGGATTAAGACCGATACTTAAGAAACTGCATGAAAACTACAAGTATGTTTTATAACAAACAGTCACATGGAATCATGTCTCTGTAGTCTCTATTAACCCTAATGAATCGCCCGCATCCGCCCGCGTAATATGCAAATTCAGCAGTTGAAAAAATATTATTTTTCAAAAAATTTCATTAAAACCATATCATGTGACCCGTCGTTGGAACAAGCTCATTCTCAGGGTTACATGATATGGTTTTGTTGAAATTTTTTGAAAAATTTGTAAAAATTAATTTTAAAATAATTAATTTGGATACCGGTTGCGTTGGGTAAAGGGTTAAACCGTTCATATACCAGGACATAAATTCTGTTCATTTTTGCGAGAATCCAAATGAGAATTATTATTTATTTATTTATTTATTGGTGTTTAAGGTCACCACATACTTATGCACAATGGCTAATTATGATCGTGACAGTTTTACAGGTGGAGGAAGACAGAGTACCCGGAGAGAACCACAGAGCATCGATGAGCAACTGCCAGCTCCTCAACATTCTAACTCTGTTCAAGCTCTTCTCAAGCAGGGTTACAGCGGTTGAAGACATGTGCACCATCGATGCATAGTATGCCTTAGTACACGGCGTCATCGTGCCCCCATGCAGGCAACCGGGATAAAGTGCCTTGCACAAGGACACAACACGGGTCATCCCAGACAGGGATCGAACTTAGGACCTCTAGCATAGAACTCAAACAGTCTACCACTGAGCCACCACGCCCCCTCCAAATGAGAATACAGCTGTACATCGCTGCAGGATATCCCAACACTTTTGCGACAATCTTTACGAGATTCAGGTTCTGTATTCTAACCAAATTTTAAGCCATGTAATACTACAGTTAAAACTAGAAGTCCTGTCATGATATGCGCACAAATAGCACTTTGATATGCGCGTCAATGTATGCGTTATGGCCCCAAAAAAGCTATCAAATTCTGTACATGTACATATGGCCTGTGCACAAGCAATGTTTCAGCCAATGGACCTCCGGGTAACCCGGAGGTCCATTGGCAGAAACATTGCATGTGTTTGCTATGAGTAACCAGAAGAACCTGTCGTGCTTTGGATGCCATTCGATATGGCAATTGCGCGCAATTCCAACGCACAATTAAGCCTAGATAAGCACACTATTCGTGACAGGACTTCTGGTTTTAACTGTATTAGAGAAGAAATTGTCATTTACCTTTGAATTAAGACACTTCATTAGACATTACATTTAAATTGTGTCCAGTACTGGGTGGTCATAAGGCCCCAGAAAAACATTTATGAGGCCTTAAGACTACCCAGTTCAGGGAACAGGTTGTCCATTAAACTTGTGGTGGGAGTGGCAACTGAGACTGGGAAATTTGGGGTTAAGAATTGGGAAACATTATGTCCAAATGTTATTGGAAAAGGATCCCATAAATGGCTCCTGTAGATGTACCCAAAAGAATCCCAGCTAAACACAAAACCCTTTAGCGTATAAAGTTGACCTGTTGTTAATTGCGTGCAGGTTATAGACTGAACTCCTGTTAACTGAAGAAAAATCTTTTTCAAGGAATTTCTTGAATTTTCTTCCATCGTGATTTAGAAGCAATACACAGGCCTGGCCTTTTTAAAAATGAAGGTGGGATAAAAATCGCTCCACTCGCATTGCCTTTGGGAGCGTTTTGCTCTCCTCAAGTTAACAAAAGCTGAAAGTGGCAAACTGAAATTTTGCTATCAAAGAATTCTGTCTAGTGGGCTTTGTACATTTTATTTGGTGCTACTAACAACGTAGTCTGTGAGACAGCTACAGTTAAAACTAGAAGTCCTATAATGAACTGTGCGCTTATATAGGCTTAATTGCGCGTAGGAATTGCGCGCAGTTGCCATATCGAATGGCATCCAAAGCACGGCAGTTTCTCCTGGTTACTCATAGAAAACACAGGCAATGTTTCTGCCAATGGACCTCCGGGTTATCCGGAGGTCCATTGGCTGAAACATTGCTTGTGCAAAGGCCATATGAACAGAATTTGATGGCCTTACTATAGTCATACCGCGTAGATTAACGTGCAGAGCGACGTGCTATTTGTGCGCATTTCATGACAGGACTTCTAGTTTTAACTGTACACTGCACCTCCCACACCTCTGGGCCTTAACAAGGCCCACAGGTGTGGGAGGGCTGTGTGGCCATCTTGCGGAGACCAATAACATTGCAGAGGTCTTAAAAGGTGTGAGTTTTAGGAATAGCTTGTTATGGTAATCATTATTTTCTAAGACCAACAGGGCTAGTTTTCGCCATCAATTTTTTTAAGGCGGACAGTTAGTGAGAGAATCAATTGCTCTCCTGAAAATGCCATACCTGAATCCACCTTCTCTGTATTTTATTGCATGCCTATGCTTTTATTTTCATAAAATGCACAATTTTTCTGCAAAAACCGAAGCGAACGATAATTTTTTGGGGTATTGTCCTTGAACAATACGGATCACGTGCGCAGCCTATTTAACTATTGTTTTTTTAGGTTTGAGTTATTTTTGGAAATAATTAATTAGTGTTTTAATATTTTTTTTACTAAACTGTAGGTGCACAATAAATACAGAACAGTATACGCACTGGAACTGTCATTTTTACCACGCGAGATCTATTTCGGCGTGCAGTACGCTTCAGTACACGGCATCATCATGCCCCCATGTGGACAATCAGGGTTAAGTGCTTTGCCCAAGGACACAATGCGGGAGTCTGAATCGATCGCTCAGACAGTTACCCATACGAGGACTAACAGGGCTCGATGTTGCTTAGCTTCAGTGATCTGAAGAGAACCGGTTACCACAACACCACTGCACACCCTTGAAGACACTGTATGCTAAGCTGTACTGCACTTCAAATCAGCACTTTCCTACAACCATTGCTAAACCATTCTGGGGCAGAATAAATAAGTTGTGGAGTCTTGACAGTTGCCTGCAGGTGCTTCTCTCCAGATACTCTGGTTTCCTCCACCCATAAAACTGTCAAAAATGATGTGATTCTGGCTGCTGAAGGTGTCATTAAACCCAAATAAACAAACAAAATATGGAAGGGTAAAAAAAGATTACTTCCTCACGTTTACTGCAACTGTACTCTTCACAACTGTGTCAGGCAGACCTCAATTAATAATTTGTGAACATTTAACTAAATAAGTGACACTGGAGAATGCTTAATGTCAGCTTGAGGAAGAAGCTGACCAATCAAGATGAAGTTACTTTTGTACATAAATGACTTTACATACAATGAACGCAATGATTTATAAAATATTTTCAATGATTATAGACAATGAAACACTGTCCTGTGATATTATAATACCACTCCATTGACTTATATATAGGGCCATCCTTAAAACTACTTTTGTTATTATCACAGTGCTAAATTGAGGTTCAAGTGTTCAACTGTAAATGAAAAGAAGATTTTTAAATGAGTAATTTATGTTGCTGCTGTAATTTGAGGCAGCAGGCTTTGTCATATTCTAAAAGAGTATGTGCAGTATGTGAAGAGTGGATTGTAACTAAATCACCCTTGGAGTGGAGTTATCACCCAAACAAGAACTTTCAAATTTTGTATACATCGACTAAAAACACAAGCAATGTTTCAGCCAATGGACCTCCGAGTGTAACCCGGAGGTCCATTGGCTGAATGAAACTTTGCTTGTGCTTGTTGTGCTTTGCAACAAATTTGCAATTATTGCTTGGGTGGAATCTCCACTCTGCGGGTGATTTAGTAATATATTATTTATTTATTTATTGGTGTTTAAGGTCACATATTTATGCACAATGGTTAATCATGACCGTGATAGTTTTATGGGTGGAGGAAGCCGGAGTACTCCGAGAGAACCACTGAGCAATGGCGAGCAACTGTCAGCTCCCCAACATACTAACTCCACACAAGCAGGGTCAGCATAGGTTGAAGACAAGTGCACCATCGACGTGCAGTACGCCTTAGTATACAATGCCACCGCGCCCCCACGCAGGCAATGGAGATGAAGTGTCTTGCCCAAGGACACAACACGACAGCCGCAGGTGGGATTCAAACCGAGGACCTCTCGGCATGCAGCCTGCACCTTTACCTACTGAGCCACCGCGCTCCCAATTTAGTGATAATACACTCTCCACATACTGTATGTGATGCAAAAAAAAGTAATTTATACAGTATTCTCCTTTTAGTTAACCCTTTACCCAACGTAATGCAGTGCTGAAACGAATACCAAATGTTTGTATTCGAATATTCGCAGACTATATTCGGTTCGCATTCGAATATTCGATGAAATAACATCACAACGTTTTATGAGTCAATTTATGACCATTATGTATGAAAGGATAACAACGATATCAGTACTGATCACACTGCAGGCCTTGCCGTTTAAAAACACTGGTGCTTGGTGTGCCGTACACCTGAAACAAAATTCGCGTGTGCGATTTGTTCCCACGGGTGCGCATTCGAAGTGGGGGCCCAATTTATTTATATTAGTCAAAAATTCTCCATTGGGTTTCTAACTGGGCAAATTTAAATGAAAAGATCCGCTCACCTTGAGTGGCTTGAGTTTGTTGTGATCCCGTGATGATGATGTACTCCTAATTTTCTATACACAGCTGAGATAAATGTCACAAACAGTTCGATTTTTACCTATTCCAAAACACCTGCGACTGTCGGCACTTGGATACAAAGTTAGTTACGCAGGTCTGATTTGTGTGAGATTGTGATTCAATGCATTGGTTTATAATTAAACAACACGTATCAGGGACACATGCATTGTATCTATCAGATGAAAGGGAATTATTCCCACCTGCCGGATAGCTTGTTGTCGATTTCCGCCTTTGAGGGTGATCACAGAGAGAAGTATGAATGATCGTTTGATGTTCTCCGAAATTTTGGACAAACAGCACGGAAGTACGAATATTCGAATACTGAATTTGTATTTGAATGAGTGTTGTTTGTTATTCTAATTCAAATATTTGAATATTCGTTTCAGCACTAACATAATGGCCAAAACCAGCCATTGCTATTCACAAAAAATAATTTTTATTATTTTTTTCATTTTTTGTCTCAACAACATAGGTTATGACCCCTCTTTGGAATGAGCTCGTTGAGCTCATTCCAATGAGGGGTCATAACTTATGTTTTTGAGACCAAAAATTAAGAAAGTTAGTTGTTTGCAAGTGTCGTCTGCTTTTCATGTTTGGTAATGGGTTATTATTTTTTGAATATTTATTGCTTATGGGTGGCCAGGGATTACTCTGAATTCAAGGGATTTCTTTGTGATCACTGACTAGTGGAACCAGGAAGCCAATATTTGGTCTTTTTTTTGTGAAGGGGTAGCTGGTGGCGACATCACAAAGTTCAGTACGTGGAGAGTGTATTATCACTAAATCATCCACGGAGTGGAGATTCCACCCAAGTAATAATTGCAAATTTGTTGCAAAGCATAACAAGAACAAGCAAAGTTTCAGCCAATGGACCTCCGGGTTTACATTGCTTGTTTTTAGTCGATATATACAAAATGCGAAAGTTATAGTTTGGGTGTTAACTCCACTCTGTGGGTGATTTAGTTACAATCCACTCTCCACGTAGTATACTTGTAGAAGGATGATGAATTAAACAAAACCAACCAGCGCTATTCTCAACAAGAGGCCCCACGGGGCCTGAAGCGCTCATCTTGTACAGAACACAATTTAAACAGAGTCCAAGAATGAGTCTACATTAAGCAAGCCATCTCCATAGGCTACACTGTCAATCCTTGAGTCCCTCAGGAGTGACAAAAATAATCTGGGCATCATGCCTTTTCTTCAGTTGATCATAAGTAAAATGTAGAGCTCCCCTATGAAGCCCCTTGATACAACCTATGTGGATTAATCTTAGTACCTCTAGAGGGTACTGAATACAAAATTTTTAATTCTTCAGCAAAATGGCCAATTCCGGCTCCCATAGAGAGCCCAAATATTAACCCAGGCTCTTGATTTGAACACAGTTAAATCTGACTTCCCTAGAGATGTTGTGTACCGAATATGAAAGCATTCTGACTGTTGGATCTGAAGAAGAGAAATTGTAAAGAAATTTCTTCGAATTGCACTACCATAGCGTGCCCAAATATTGACCTATGGATCCGATTTGAACAAACTTGAATCTGACCTCCCTAGAGATGTTGCATACCAAATGTGAAAGCATTCTGACAAGTGAATCTGAAGAAGAAGATTTTTGAAGAAATTCCCTCATATTGTACTAAGTTAAATTTCATGTTCCCATATGGAGCCCAAATATTAACCTAGGCACTCGAATTGAACAACCTGGAATCTGACCCCCCTAGAGATGTTGTATACCAAATATAAAAGCATTCCGACTGGTGGATCTGAAGAAGAAGATTTTTAAAGAAATTTTCTCATATTGCACTAAGTAAAAATTTGGGCTACCACAGTGAGCCCAAATATATACCTAGGAATTTGATTTGAACAACTTGAATCTGACCCCCATAGAGATGTTGCATACCAAATATCAAAGCATTCTGACTGATGGATCTGAAGAAGAAGATTTTTTTAAATTACCCTCCATATTGAACAAAGATAAAATTTAGGCTTCCGTAGGAAGCCCAAATATTAACCTAGGGACTTGGTTTGAACAATCTAGAATCTGACCCTCATAACAATGATGTATACCAAATATTAAAAGATTCTGACTGGTGGTTCTGAAGAAGAAGATTTTTAAAGAATATTCCCCATATTACACTATGTTAAAACTTCGGGCTCCCGTAGAGAGCCCAAATATGAACCAATGAGCTTTATTTCTACAAACTTTTATCTGACGCCCCTATGAATGCTGTATACCAAATATCAAAAGATTCTGATGATTGGTTCTGGAGAAAAGATTTTTTAAAATTTTTGCAAATATGCTGACTCAGCATTTTTTCGATGCCGATTACAGAACACCCTAACATAACCAATGGCAATTTTTTTTTACCATTCAATTCTACCGGTCGTAAGGATACTTCATACCAAATAAAACCTCTCTGTTCCGTGGGGTTTGGGAAATATGGGCGTTTGAAAATATTTTTATTTTTAGCTCCCAGGGTTCCCATGGGGATGCAGGAATTTTTTTTTTGGCATGGGTAGTACTTATGACCCAATACTACCACAAACCAAATTTGGTTCATACCGGACCATCGGTTCAGAAAATAGAAATTTTGGGCGGGGCCAAAAATCTTACCCCTCCAAAGCCAAATATTACTTTACGAACTTCGTTTGAACAAACTTGATTCTACACCTCATATGGAAGCTCCATAGCAAATATCAAGTCATTGTACACACTGGTTCTTGAGAAGAAGATTTTAAAAATATTTTGGAGCATTTTCCCCCACTCCCTCCCTATGGGGCTGGGCATGCTGAGTTGAACAAAAATGAAATGCCCCTTTGGGACCATCACTCACACAAACTTTCACTTGAATTGGCCAGTGGCTTTGGAGGAGAAGACCAAAACATGGTGTTGACGGACGACGGACGACACACGGGAAGCGATTAGATTAGCTCAGCTTGAATTGGTCAAGATGAGCTAAAAATCGCCAATTTATTTTCATTATATTTTCATTTTTTGTCTCAAAAACATAGGTTATAACCCCTCTTTGGAACGAGCTCATTGAGCTCGTTCCAACGAGGGGTCATAACCTATGTTTTTGAGACAAAAATGAAAAAAATTAGTTATTCAAGAATTTTGTTTGCAAGTGTCGTCTGCTTTTCATGTTTGGAAAAGGATTAATGTATTGCTTCTATAGACTTTAGACAATGAAAATAGTGAGAAGCAGGCCTGAAAATAAGCAGTCTGATCTTTGCAGAATGAGGTCCCCAGAGGGTGAATTTGATGATGCTATCCCAAATAGTGTGCCAATTTATCCTCTGCGTACCTCTTTCTGTTTAGTTTTGAGACCCTGATTCAGATTGAGGTTCACAGAGGGTATATTTAGTGATGCCACCCTGCTGTGCATCACAAAATTCACCCTCTGTGGGACCTCATTTTGCAGATGACAATCTGCTTATTTTCTAGCTTGGCGAGAAGGTTAAGTAACAATCCACTAACCGATGTAATTATACATCAGTATGACCATAATACAGGACATTTCCTCTCTGATAGCATTTACATATAAATCAGGACACTCAACAAGGCCATTTGATCCATTGCTCCACCTCGTTAACAAAACTAAGGCTTAACTTTGTGTTTGCAGTCAAGTGTAAGCTATCAGGGCTTGTTTACTTCAGAGTTTAACTAAACACAGAGCTGATGTTGACATTCTACCTGCTGCTGACAACTCAAGTGGGGCGAAATTTAAAATTAAGCTTCATTATAAAACACAGAGGGATCAAATTCCACATTACAAATACTTTCTTCATCATAACTTCATGTGAAATAAATTTAAGAAACTCAAGCAAACTGTATAATGGCAGTGCTGGAAATGAACAAAATTGATGGGCGCAGTTTTAAGCTCCCGTGAAATCAGAGCCGGGAGTCAATTGCACCCGTAAAATGTTGGTATATGAATTTTGAGGGAATACTTTCATGAAACACAACTTTAACCCTTTACCTAACATGAAATTCAAAAGCAGCCGATGCTTGCAAACAATATTCTTGAATATTCAACTAATTTTTTTCATTTTTTATCTCAAAAACATAGGTTATGACCCCTCTTTGGAACGAGCTTGTGAATTGCGCTGGCCACTTTTGGCCGTTACATCGGGTAAAGTGTTAAATCTATAAGGACCTGCTGAACTATGAGAGTAATTTCCCGTTGGCCACAGCCCACAGGGTGCAGCTTTCTCAAAACACAAATTTATATACCCTCACAGTATATTAGTGCTCCACAATTAATCACATGGATTAACCTTGGTTAAATGATTAATCACTTGCCCCAATAGGTAGCTGAATAACTACTGTACCGTTGACGATTTACAGCATTAAACATTTACCCAACGTATATGGACAAAACCGGCCAGCACTATACACAAAAATCTCCTTTCAAATTTTATTGTTTTCAATTTTTATCTCAAAAACGTACATGTACAGTACGTGAAGAGTGTATTATCACTAAATCACTTGCAGAGTGGAGATTCCACCCAAGCAATAATTGCAAATTTGTTGCAAAACATAACCATAAGCAAAGTTTCAGCAAATGGACCTCCGGGTTAAACCCGGAGGTCCATTGGCTGAAACATTGCTTGTGTTTTTTGTCAATATGTACAGAATTTGAAAGTTATAGCTTGGGGTGGTAACTCCACTCCGCAGGTGATTTAGTTACAATTCACTCTCCACGTACTGTAGCTTACGATCCCTCATTGCAACAAGTTCCTCAAGCTCGTTCCAATGTGGGGTCATAAGCTACAAATGTATGTTTTTGAGACAAAAATTGAATTTTTTTTTTAGTAATTCAAGAATTTATTTTGCAAGTACTGTCTGCGAGCTGCATTATGTAAAGGGTTAAGAATGACCATTTCCAGCTGCTGATACAAGTATAATGAACATACAAGTGAACAAGTATGTCAGCACATACCTTGCATGCTTTACTCTGTATCATAGAATTGATGGGAGTCAGTGTGACAATGTCTGACAATTTTGGAGCAAGTTGGTTCTTTTGTTAACCCATATAATACAGTAGTTCAAAGTAACGGTTAATCGATCAATTACTTTTTTGATCCATCAAAAAGTTGATCATTGCTTAAACAGTTAATCAGTTAACCATTTCAGCTTTAAACAAACTCGAAATCAACTCTTAACCTGTCGGGAAATTTTAAAATATTTTTCATCAAATCTAGTCATGGCTGCTTCACAGCAGTTGGTTGATTAATAGCCATTTCCCATAATTTCAACAAAAAATCTGAACACATTTAGGCGTCTAAGAGTTAAAGAAGAACATATTGTTTGCCTTCAAATTCATACACTTTCAACACCTCATTGGTAATATAAATTATAGGTTTTCTGAGGGCTTACGACTGCCAATTTCAGGACATCAATTGTGGTGATGGAATTGAACAAAATCATACCCAAATGCCATTGGGAAAGAAAGGGTGCCATATTCAGTCTGTGTACGCACCTATAAGAATCCCTGTTTCATTCATTGTTGATTTTCAGAATTCTGGGATTTTGTTTACCTTTACCTAACGAATTGCCGGCATCCGTCCGTGTAATATGCAAATTGAGCAGTTGAAAACATTTAATTTTTCAAAATATTTCAACAAAACCATATCATGTGACCCCTCATTGAAACGAGCTCATTGAGCTCGTTCCAATGAGGGGGTCACATGCTATGGTTTTGTTGAAATTTTTTGAAAAATTCCAAAAAAATGTTATTTAAAATAAATTTTGGTATCGTCTGTGTTGGGTAAAGGGTTAACATATCTTGACTCATTGTTGCACAGTACAGAAATCACTAGGGCTGCACGATATTTGAAACTAAATACCAGTATCGGTGTTAAAAACAAGAGGCCCCACGGGGCCTGAGGGCGCTCACCTGATACTGGCCGAGTCATATCACCAAAATAGCAAGGGATTCTGCCTTGTGGTTATTATCAGTTTTTCAACATAAAAGTGTTTTCTCTACTTAGTAACCCAGAGTGTTCATATGTTAGATCCCCATATTGGGTACTCAATAATTTATCTATTTATTTATTGGAATTTAAGGTCACTTTCTAAGGCTACATCATTACAGAGGCATAATTATAATATCAGGTTTGGTCAATCGTTTATGCCTATTACTGCCACTTTACAGGGCTTTCAACGCAGGAATTGGTTACTGGGCCCAATTTTATCAATAAACCAGAACTTGAACAAATTTCAATTTGCCGCTTCTAAGAAAACTAAAAATCAAATATCAAAAGATTCTGAGAGGAGTATCAGAAAAAAAAGATTTTTTAAGAATATTTCTCATACTGAATTAAGTTATACATTGGGCTCCCATAGGGAACCCAAAAACAAAAGCTTCTGAAGCAGTGGTTTGGGAGAAGAAGATTATTCAACGTTATTCCCATTACCTACAGTGTTAAAAAATGATGACTCGGCACTTTTAGTCCTAGAAAAGAACCTTATGATAAAATTTTTACCATTTTTTTCTTCCGGTCCTAAGGAAGCTTCACACCATATAAAAATTCTCAGTGCCATGTAGTTCTGGAGATATGGGCATTTAAAAAGAAAAAAATTTTTTAGCTCCTGCAGTTCCCGTGGGGGACAGGAAAACAATTTTCGGCATAAATTAGGTACTTATGACCCAATAAGCCCTCATATCAAATTTGGTTCAAATCGACTTTTTGGTTTGGAAAATAAAAATTTTGGTATAATTTGGGCTCCCACAGTGAGCCCAAATATGAACCCAGGTACTTGGCTTTACCAAACTTCACTCTCAGCCCCTAAGAATGCTGTACATCAAATATCAAAACATTTTGACTGGTGGATCTGAAAAAAAAATTTTTTTTAAAGAATATTCCTCATATTGAACTAAGTTATAATTTGGGCTCCCACAGGGAGACCAAATATGAGCCGAAGGACTTGACTTGAACAAACTTGAATCTCACCTCCCTAAGCATACTGTATACCAAATATCAAAAGATTCTGACCGGTGGATGCGAAGAAGAAGATTTTAAAAGAATATACCTCGTATTGCACTAAGTTACAATTTGGGTTCCCAAAGGGAGTCCAAATATGAACTCAGGGACTTGGCTTGAACAAACATCAATCTCACCCCCCTAAGGATGATGCATAGCAAATATCAAAAGATTCTGATTTGTGGATCCGAAGAAGAAGATTTTTAAAATATATCCCTCATATTGCACTAATTTGAACATTTGGGTTCCCATAGGGAACCCAAATATGGACCGAGGAATTTGATTTCTACAAATATGTGAATCAATGTTCCAAAGATGTTATATGTAAAATATGAAAGCTTTTAGAGCAGTGGTTTGGAAGAAAACAATTCTTTATTTTTTTCCCATTGCCTACTGTGTTAAAAAATACTGACTCAGCACTTTTTCAGAGTCCCGAAAAAGTACCCTATGATAAAACCGATAGCAATTTTTTTTTACCAATCCTTTCTGTTGGTCCCAAGAAAGCTTCACACCAAATAAAAATTCTCACTGCCGTGCAGTTTTTGAGATATAGGCGTTTTAATTTTTTTCTATTTTTAGCTCCTGTGGTTCCCACGGGGCTACAGGAAAAAAAATTTCTGCATAAATTAGGTACTTATGACCCAATAAGCCCTCACATAAAATTTGGTTCAAATTGGCCTCTCGGTTTAAAAAATAGAAATTTGGGGTGGGGCCAAAATTTTTGCTCCTCCCATAACATCGCCAAGTATAGACCTACAAACTTCTCTTGAACAAACTTGAGTCTACACATCAAAAGGAAGCTGCATACCAAATATCAAGTCTCTGCTATTGCTGGTTCTTGAGAAGAAGATTTTTTAAGAATTGGAGCATTTTTGCCCCACCCCTCTGCTCAATATGAACCGAAACCTAATTTGCCCAAAAATCAAAATGCCGCTATATAACCCCTACTCACATGAAATTTCATTAACATGTGGCCAGTGGTTTGGAAGAAAAAGACCCAAACACCACCTTCACGCCGGACGACGGACGACGGACGAAAAGTGATCAGAAAAGCTCACCCTGACTTTCAGTCAGGTGAGCTAAAAATACCATGGTATACCAGTATATCAAAAGACTGTTCAGATATCTGAACATACGTACCATAATCGGGACTTTAGTCATCACAATCTGAACAAATCAGCATGCCTTGATGATATAGTTCGAATAACCCTTTACCCAACGCTGACATCAAAATATATTTTTTTAAATATTAGTTTATCAAATTTAAAAAAAAATTGCAACAAAACAATATCAAGTGTCACCCTCATTGGAATGATCTCGAGCTCATTCCAACGAGGGGTCACATGATATGGTTTTGTTGAAATTTTTTGAAAAATAATATTTGTTCAAGTGCACAATTTGTGTACTACACAGGATGATGCGACCAATTCGTTTGGTACAGGGATAATATTATTTGTTTGGAACTAGGTTAAAAAACTGAATAATCAACACTAGTTTGAATACCGGTATGTATCGGTTTATCGACACACCGTACAGTCCTAGTGATCACAACCGTAGGCAGCATATTAGACGGGTTCAGGCCTGGAAATAACCTGCCAAACAATCATGTAGGTTATGTGGAGGTTACTTCAATTGTAAAACACCCAAACGAACTACAGGTTACAATAAAATAATACAACATACAGAGTTATGGTCCTTAATAAGTTAATTTTTGCCAGGTTGCAGCACGTTAGCGCGATAACTTCAACAAATATCAATGGATGTGTTCAATATTTGGTATGTGAGACTTTTAAAATGTCTTGAAGGAATTCAAAAACTGGTACGGTTCGGTCATACTGTGTGGAGTTATGGCCCTTAATTCATTAACATTAATTTTTGCACGTTTTCAGATTGCTAATGCATTAACTTGAACAAATATCAATAGGTTCAATCAATATTTGGTATGTAAGTATTCTTAACCCTTTACCTAACCTGAAAAGCAGACGACACTTGCAAAAATAATTCTTGAATAACTAATTTTTTTTCTCAAAAACATAGGTTATGACCCCTCGTCGAGCTCGTTCCAACGAGGGGTCATAACCTATGTTTTTGAGACAAAAAATGAAAAAAATAATGAAAATTAATTGGCGATTTTTGAGAATAGCGCTGGCCGTTTTTTTGCCGTTATGTTAGGTAAAGGGTTAAGGGTTAAGTTCTTGAACGAGTTTGAAAACCGGTACAGTCTGGCCCTATTGGGCAGAGTATGGCCCTTAATTAATTACTTTTTGCCTGTTTTCAGCTGATTAGCATGACAACTAACAAATATCAATGGATTTGATTTTCTTATAATAAACAAGCCTGAAGGGTGCGAAAAAAACTCAACCCCACATCGGCGATGCGTAATCCTTGTTTTATATTTTTTTCATAAAATCTAGTCATGGCTGCTTCCTAACAGCCATAACTGGATTTTATTAAAAAAAAATCAAACAAATGAAGTGGAGATAATCTTTGACAAGATTGACTCTTGAAATTGACTGGGATATATTTTGTTAATCCGAGTCAGCAGAATTAACTCTTAACCCACTGAGTATTTTTAAAATACTTTTCATCAAAGCAAGTCATGGCTGCTGTAAAGCAGCCATGACTTGATTTGATGAAAAATTCCTAAACATTTTATTCAAGAAATGGCTGGTCAGAAAGTCAATAAAATTTGCAGGGGAAAATTTGCTGACTGTGCTCATTTTTATTTATTTTAATGGCAAGAGATTTTCCTGTCCGGCAGCAGCATGCAAGGAGTTAACCATAATCTGGTGACCAGCTTATTGTTATCCTGGCGGGAATACCTGTTAGCAGCATTCAAGGAGTTAATGATTCCAGTTCTGTAGATGGTTATTTGAACCCACCCATGTTTTCCATTTCAATTTCCACCCTCAACAGCTGTGCTATTGTTTGGATTTTTGTAAATGCAGCCTTACAGATATTTGATATTGGTTAAGCTTGGAATACAGATTAAAGTATAAGATTAAATGTTTCCCACAGATATGAAAGTGCAAAATATGTTGCAGTATTTTGTGTTGAGAGTGCTATCAATTGAGTATTAAAAAAAACTTGAATTTCCCAGTGATATTATAATATTCTGCTGTGCGACAGATGTACTAACTAACACATTCACAGTTCATGAAACATTTCTCCGGGAATCAGCAAACATCAAAATTAGGGACTTTTTGCACAACGATTCTGAAATGTGATGAGTAGTTTTCAAGGCATCTCCATCAACCTGGAATTTTTTTTTTATATAAGATTCACCAGTAGGCCTATGAGAATGACATATCATGAAATCAAAAGAAAATAGACCCTGACAATGTTCAAGAAGTTCCTACTTATTCCTTCTAAGAGGCCTTTTGGTAGGCCCAGACATTATTACAAATGCACAGTCTGCTTACCAACCAGGGACCCACCTAAGCATTTAAAAAATAACGGCCGGATTTTGATAAGTGAAAGCCAGATTTTCTTTTTACTCGATAAGAGTGCTAAATTACTGTTGATGGTCATCATTTGTTCAAATGTTCTGCCTTGTTACAATTTAGGGGATAGTGCCAATAGGCAGCCCCCACCCCATCTCCTCCTCCGCCAATAGGCTCTCTCCCATAAAGTGTACAGTACGTGGAGAGTGGATTGTAACTAAATCACCCGCGGAGTGGAGTTATCACCCAAACAATAACTTTCAAATTTTGTATATATCGACTAAAAACACAAGCAATGTTTCAGCCAATGGACCTCCGGGTTTAACCCAGAGGTCCATAGGCTGAAACTTTGCTTGTGCTTGTTTTTATGCTTTGCAACAAATTTGCAATTATTGCTTGGGTGGAATCTCCACTCTGTGGGTGATTTAGTGATAATACACTCTCCACGTACTGTAGAAAGGCAAACCCACACAGATGATATAATTTTGATTCAAAGATAATGTGAAATACCTTTACATAACATAAACGCTTTAAGAAGAACCTTCACACCAACATAAAGCCCATATATGAGCTCAAAACACTCTAACAGTTAGTGTTCAACTGATGATCAGAATTGGCCACCCCAATCGGCCGATTTTGGGCAATCGGATGACAACACCAACGACTCCTGAACTTCGGTTCAGCCGACTGTTGCCAAGCATTTTTTAGTGATGATTCATTAACCACATTTTATTATCTTTTGCAAACGTTCAATTGTTAATGTAAAATGATGTCAATAATACCATTCAATAAAGTTGAGAAACAACCACAATGTGTATTCTTAATCTCTCTAGATGACCCTTTATGGGATATACATGTACAAGTTAAATGACATCTAAGGCTTACAATTGAGCGTATTTGCAGTAATCGCCAGTTCATACCAGGAAAAGTGAAGGTTGTACTCCATTGACTCAAGTAGCAGAAAGAATTACTAGTTCCGTGCACTTGGGTGGTAAACGTGGCTGGGAGAGCCACGTTTACCATCCAATGCCCATGTGTGCGTGACTGGTAATTTTACTGGACCTGAGTCAACAGAGTTTAACACTGTGAAATATGTTCAATTTAATGTAGTTATTTGCGAGCCTTGACTTGTCTAGTAGTGCACGGTATTACAATCAGAATCGGCATCGGAATCGGCCGATTGTGAGCTCAAATAACCAGTTATCAGTCAGCGACCATTTTTGGTAATCGGTTGAACACTATTAATTGTTGTTTTTGTTGGGGACAATTTCAGCTGTGTAAATCATACATTTGTGCATTTAAATTAGGGCTGTCACGATTTTTCATTTTAGAAATCGATTAATCGTCGCAAATAATCGATTAATCGTACCTAGATGACCCCCACCCCCTCTCTTTGAAGTCGATAAAAATGAAGTTCAAGTCAGCTGACCTACCTCAAGTAAACAACGAAGACGATCAACTTTTAGGGACATTAAAAGCTTTGATGTTCTGAACTTTTGAACCGTCAGTTTAATAATCAAGACCGGTCGGCAGTTGCAAACTTCGCAACTGCCGACCGGTCTTGATTATTACACTGACGGTTCAAAAATTCAGAACATCAAAGCTTTGATGAGTGTACATAGAAGACAAATGCTTCCAACGGCTTCTTGGGGGCTTAACATCGATGTTCTTAACTCTTTACCTTTAGAAACAATAGTTTTTTCCTTAAATTTTCTTTTAATTATTAAACATCTAAAACAGGATACAATTTACCGATTATTCGACAACGAAAAATACTAATTGATTTCGCCGTTACTGATCAACAATCGATTAATCGTGACAGCCCTAATTTAAATACATTCTTTTTTGGCATAATAGCTCAGCCACACCTTCACTTACAATCAGAAACGAAAGAACATCAAACCAGGTATACGCATACAATATGGCCACCGTGGACTGGTCACTTTCCACACATACACATGAAGGCAAGATTTCCACGGATGCAATAATACAAGATACCAAACACCAATTATAGGAATAATCATTAAAAATTTAATTAATGAAGCACCGGGTATAACCCAGGTATAACCCAGAGCTTCATTAATTGAAATTTTGCTGAAGATGGTTTTCATTACCTGGTATTTATTTATGGACCCAATAAAAGAATTGGACGAACACGTAATTTGATGAAAAATGACTAAACACTGTTTATTCCATCATTCAATATTTACATATATACATACTTGCAATAAGTTACAACAAAAACACAGTGTAGCCTACATTTCTAAAAGGTGGGCGACCTACCGCCACCCACAAAATGTCCTATAGTGGTTTAAGGACAGCAAACAGTTCTTCCGTCATCCAAGCCATGTATGGTAGGAACAAATGGCCAACACATCGGGAACACCCCGTTGAAGGGAAATGTATAAATGGTGAAATAACTCCGTAATGGTGGTTTGAAATGGGGTGGAGGAGGGAATGAACTAACGCTATCAATACTGTGACGTCAACCTTCCGCGTCATGAAAAAGGACCGTCTCGTCATATATTCCTTATAAGCCATACGATGTGATTCGGTCAGTAAAACAATGTTAATTAACAATCACTGCGCCACGGTGTTGAATACTGAAAACCCTGTTTGCACTATTTCTCCACAGTGATAAATATACATCAACTGTTCCCTTTACTGGCTCCATAAAAGAAATAAGCACGTGTGTTTATTGGTGTTTAAGCCTTTAAGGTCACATACTTATGCACAATGGCTAATCGTGACCGTGACAGTTTTAAGGGTGGAGGAAGCCGGAGTACCTGGAGAGAACCACCGAGCAACTGCCAGCCCCTCAACATTCTCTGTTCAAGCTCCGCTCAAGCAGAGTTACAGCAATTGAAGACATATGCACCATCGACGTTCAGTACACCTTAGTACACGGCGTCATCGTGCCCCCATGTTGGCAGCCGGGATAAAGTGCCTTGCCCAAGGCCACAACATGGGTCATCCCGGATGGGGATCAAACTTGGGACCTCTGGCATAGAAGTCCAGCAGTCTACAACTGAGCCACCACACTCCCTGCCCATGCATGGATTATGACCAGTCAACGTTGACTGTACTGAATGGCCACAAACTGCCACTTTTATATTTGCTTTGAAAAAGTTACACTCAAATGTAATCTTAAATGAGAATTCTACAAGTAGGCAGTCAACAATGATGTACAGTTAAAACTAGAAGTCGTGTCACGAACAGTGCGCTTATCTTGGCTTAATTGTGCGTAGGAATTGCACGCAATTGCCATATCGAATGGCATCCAAAACACCGCAGGTTCTCCTGGTTACTCATAGCAAACACAGGCAATGTTTCTGCCAATGGACCTCCGGGTTACCCGGAGGTCCATTGGCTGAAACATTGCTTGTGCACAGGCCATATGTACGTAATTTGATAGCCTTACTATGGTCATAAAACATAGATTAACAAGCAGCTTGACGTGCTATTTGTTCGCATTTCACGACAGGACTTCTAGTTTTAACTGTAGATACCATCCATCTGTGTATCATGAACTAGATGTGTCAGTATGACATGTCCTGCACGTGGGTGCATGGTTTTTTATTTTATTTTTTTTTTCTGTAAATATTTCTTTGCAATCAAAAGTTTATGTCCTTGGTTTAAGTTTTAGGCCTCATAATCTACCGAATGGCATGAGTGATGGTGTATTTCGTCCCTTGGGAGCAAGAAGGCTTTGCAATACTTTCTTGAACACAGGGACAAATTTATCAATTTTTTTAACTTGGGTAAAATATCAGACAAAAACCATTTAATTTTTATTTTTTTAAAGTTTACGTTAGTTATAAAAAGAGAGCATGCGGCTGCCAAAAGGACCATGCTGGATGGCCTGAGAAACAGATTTTTAATTTTTTTTAGGCCTAAACTAAGGGTTTAATCCTTTACCCAATTAACAGGATATTTGTTAATTTTAAATATTTTTTCTTACCATAAAAATATTTCAACAAAACCATTTCATTGATCCCCTCATTGGAACGAGTTTGATGTGCTCATCAGGGCTATATCCAGGGATAATTTGGGGACACCTGTCCATATATACCACAAACATATAATGTAGTGAAAGTAGCATTACAACAGTGAATGCAACGTTTTTTAACCCTTTACCCAATGCAGATGAGATCAAAATATATTATTTTAAATATAATTTTTTTAAATTTTTCAAAAAATTTCAACAAAACCATATCATGTGACCCCTCATTGGAACGAGCTCAATGAGCTCGTTCCAATGAGGGGGTCACATGATATGGTTTTGTTGAAATATACTGAAAAATTGAATTTTTTAAACTGCTCAATTTGCATATTACGTGGGCGGATGCGGGTGATTCGTTAGGTAAAAGGTTAAAGAAACACAAGTTGAAATTACCCTAATGCTGTCTGCATACCTGTTCCGTGCGTTTTTTTATTATCAGAGTGCAATTGCCTTGGCACATTTTTAGTCAGCTAATGTATCCTACAGTTCGGGATTCAAGGGATTAGCTTTCTGTTGGTTTTAGTCACTTATAATATTTGCTGAATGTTGACCATTTTATTTAATGGACTATGGGATAGAGATTATACGCGAATACAATGAGTTTAGGCGCCCAAACCGGTACCAAAAACATCCTGGATATGGCCCTGCTCATTTCAACAAGGGGTCATACATGGTTTTCTTGAAATGTTGTGAAAAATAATTTACTTTTAACTACTCAATTTGTAAATTACATGAGTGGATGCGGTCGATTTCTTATGTAAAGGGTTTATATTATTTATTTATTTATTGGTGTTTGAGGTCACATACTTATGCACAATGGCTAATCATGACCGTGACAGCTTTACGAGTGGAGGAAGCCGGAGAACCACCAAGAAAAGGGTTTATAAAATACTAGCGGGTGTTACCCGGCTTTGCTCAGATATGATCGGCTCAGCCATTTTCGAAATAGGTCAAGGTCACCAATTTCAAGGTCAAGGTCACCCCGCATGGGCACCCTCATAAAGGCAAAATGATCGATGGGTCAATATATACCCACACATATGAAATTTTAGCCCGATCGGCCCAGCTGTTTTCGAAATAAAAGGTCAAGGTCACCAATTTCAAGGTCAAGGTCACCCTGATAAAGTCAAAATGATCGATGGGTCAATATACCCGCACATATGAAATTTTAACCCGATCGGGCCAGCTGTTATCGAAATAAAAGGTCAAGGTCACCAATTTCAAGGTCAAGGTCACCTCGATAAAGTCAAAATGATCGATGGGTCAATATACCTGCACATAGAAAAGAAATTCTAGCCCGATCGACCCAGCCGTTTTTGAAATAAAAGGTCAAGGTCATCAATTGCAAGGTCAAGGTCACCCCACACGGGCACGTCACCCACCCCATGTTACTTGTAGGGACGAATTACCCCTGTGTACAAAATTTGAGATCGATCGGTCGAGAAACAGAGAGAGAGGAGTTCACCTGGAACAAAGAGAGAGAGAGAGAGAGAGAGAGAGAGAGAGAGAGAGAGAGATAGACATTCACATTTATATATTAGATAACGTAATTTCAAGCAGCCAATTTTTCCAATAATGCAAATGGAATTTTATGTAACTGAGATTGTTTGACAGAGTTCAATGAGCTAAATGTAAGCAAACAATACTAAATTATTAAAATTCATACAATGTAGTTGAATTATGAGAAGAAAAAAATGTACAGCTTGAATTTTCATATTTTAGCATCAGTCTGAAATGGGTTGGGCACTTGGTTTTAACCATTTCATTAGTACAGTGGAACCCTGTTAATTCAATAGATACTTTGCCAATGAAAATTGTTTGATTAACAGGAGTAGTCAATTAACAGGGATTTGGTCACTTTTCTGTATTCTAGAGATAAAAGTAGCATTTATTCTATTATATCTTGTTTAACAGAGCTCTGTCAAACAAGATATAATAGATTAAATGCCTGTATTGGATGTACTGAGGCCAAATAGGTCTATAAACAAAGGAAAACTGGAGAGAGTCAGGGTAATTTCTCGACAGGTTTACAAGATTTTTTATTCAATTAACAGTTTACTCTATAACCTATTTTCAATTAACAGGTCAAATTTGTACTGGAGGCATGGTATTTTACCAAAGTTAATAAAATTGATAAATTTGTCCCTTGAGTGCAAGAAGGTTTTGCAATGCTTGGGACGAATAACACCACCCTTGCAATTCTGTAGATTATGAGGCCTAAAACATAAAACAAACCACGAACATGAACTTTTGATGGCAAAGAAAAAATTACATAAAAAATAAAAATTAAAAAAAAAAACGCCTGTCTGCATGCTGTTTTACAAAAAGTGGCCTGAGAAATGGAAGATCTACTTTGTGTGGCCTAATCTAAGTTGTGTTCTCATCGCCACCTTTTCTCCCTCATTGACTCCATCTGGTGGACGAGTCATTAAGCGAGAAAACTGGACAATGAGAACAAGGTATATTTGCCTCTTCGCTAGATTGAGTAAAGTGACAAGAGTCCACAGGGGACACTACTAGATCAGTTTATGCTCAAACACAGTAAAACCTACAAACACTGCTGGCTCGTGCAGTTTGTTTTTTTTGGTTTCCCACAAAAACTGAAACCAAACCAGACAACCAAAAAACTGCTCCACTCTAACTAACCCTTAAGTTACAGTATGTGGAGAGTGTATTATCACTAAATCACCCGCAGAGTAGAGATTCCACCCAAGCAATAATTGCAAATTTGTTGCAAAGCATAACAAGCACAAGCAAAGTTTCAGCCAATGGACCTCCGGGTTAAACCCGGAGGTCCATTGGCTGAAACATTGCTTGTGTTTTAGTCGATATACAGTACGTGGAGAGTGTATTATCACTAAATCACCTGCAGAGTGGAGATTCCACCCAAGCAATAATTGCAAATTTGTTGCAAAGCATAATCAGCACAAGCAAAGTTTCAGCCAATGGACCTCTGGGTTATACCCAGAGGTCCATTGGCTGAAACTTTGCTTGTCTCTTTTGTCTATATGTTCAAAATTTGAAAGTTATAGCTTGGGTGATAACTCCACTCTGCAGGTGATTTAGTTACAATCCACTCTCCACGTACTGTATACAAAATCTGAAAGTTCTAGTTTGGGTGATAACTCCACTCCGCGGGTGATTTAGTTACAATCCACTCTCCATGTACTGTACATTCTACATTTTTCCAATTGTCTACATTCACTGAAAAAAAGACTTCCAAACTTCTCTGAGTATTTAGTAACTGACCGGCAGCAAAATTCGTAACAGGCAAATGCTTGTAACCGTTCCATTAGAGGTTAGAGGGATTCTTTGGACCTCTCTGGTAGGGCTGCATGGTAATCAGATTTGAGTACCGGTGACGGTATAGAAAACAATACCGTGGTATACCGTGAAACAGTTCGGTTTGAAAGCAAAATAAAACTGAAATACCTTACTTTTCTGTAAGCCCTTGATAAATGCGATGTACACAGTCCCACTGTCCCAGATGAAAAACAACTCATGAAATTCGGTGCATTCAGAGTGTTGAGTTTACTTTGGATGTAAAAGAATTTCCATGTTTATTAATTTGTTGTTTGTCAGCAATCTGACAAAAATTGTTTCAAATTACGCAGATCGCAAAATTTGCAACAATTTTTGTCAAATTGCTGAGACGTATGAAGCCATCACTGCTATTTCACTGGGAAAACATTGTCAGCTAGTGATTGATACCAGACTATCATGAAACTGAATGGTAATCACGTCTTGGAGGCATCTTGAAGGCGTGCTTAATATCAACAGACCGACTGGCTGACATGTGACAGATGACATTGTCATGTCAAGAAGTTTATTATTGCAGGAAGATAATACCGGGCCCCAAAATTGTATACCGTTACTCACAGTATACCAGTATTCATTTTTGATGGACGGTTTTTAACCAGTGACGATTTCAATACCAGTACCAACCGTAATACCGTGCAGCCCTACTCTCTGGGAGAGCGACCGGAGCCCAAACAATTGGAATATATTGCATCATGAAGGCTTCAACTGGGAATTTATGTGGAGAAGAAAAAGAAATATTACCTTCATATTGAACTGAGAACATTATGCATATTACATGTACGTTCAGTCATTCATAGTGAATTGAGAGCATTAAAACAGAACCTACCATACTACATGTACATGTATAGTACGGTTAAAACTAGAAGTTCTGTCACGAAATGTGCGCTTATCTAGGCTTAATTGCGCGTAGGAATTGCGTGCAACAGCCAAATCGAATGGCATCCAAAGCACGGAAGGTTCTCTTGGTTAATCATAGAAAACTCAAGCAATGTTTCTGCCAATGGACCTCCGGGTTTCCCGGAGGTCCATTGGCTGAAACATTGCTTGTGCACTTTTAGTTGTAACCGTACATGTCATAAGTTTTATAACAAACAGTTGCATGAAATAATGATCAATTTCTGTAATCTCTATTATATAAATTCTTCCTACACTATTAAATAATGAAGATATTTATGCATTTTGCTTCCCTTCAACAGTCGTCATTCTGTTGTTTTGAAGTAGTGTCTAGACAAGTCTTGGCTGCCTGTAGGCAGCCAAGACTAGCCTAGAAACAACTGACTAGGTTCTTGGGATGTACTTGCAAATGTATTTAAAAGCTGTCTTTTGACGTTTCTGTTTTATTGCAGAAAAAACAAGAGCTGGACTTTCGTCCGGTGCATACCCCCACATGGTGTACCGCTTAGTGTGGGCATACCTCTGACCAACAAATATTATTTATGAATATTCTCGTACGGACTGACGGACGGACGGATGCACAGATGGACAGTATACACCCCCCCCCCCACCTTCCATTTTCTTTGAAAGTTTTCAACAATTTCTGAGTCAAAAGGTATGGTAAATTGTTTGGTGTTTGGAAGTTTTATGCAATGAGGCAGAAGCCTTTGTCATAGGCAAACTGCATGCCATATTTCATTGAAATCTGATAACCCCAATCAAGTATCCCCCCCCCCCCCTCCCATTCAATTCGAAAGTTTTCAACAATTTCCAGCAATTTCTAAGTCAAAAGGTATGGTAAATTGTTTGGTGTTTGGAAGTTTTATGCAATGAGGCAGACTGCATGCCATATTTCACTGAAATATGATAACCAATACCTGATATACAGGCTGAACAGACAAATAATGTCTATTTCCTACAATTTCTAAGTCAAAAAAAGGGGGATAACTCTAAAAAGGAGAATGTGAGAAATATCGTTGAATCCTTTTTTTAAAGCCTATACCATAAGCAGTGTTCGTGGCAAATTTCATTGCAATAGAACATTCGTACAGGCTGAACAGACAAAATTTGGCTCGGACGGACACAATTTCTAAGTGAACAAGAAATAAAAAAAAAATAACTAGTGTAGGCATACCTATGACCAACAAATGATATAAAAAATAATAGTTTACTTAAGTTATGAATATTCTTGGATGGACTCACACACGGACGGACAGACAGACGCACGGACACATGTACAGTAATCCAGTACAATTAGGCCCTCAAGACTTAAAGAAGGATAAAAATTTTATTTGAATGAGGACAGAGATTGGAAAATTTGAGGTTTGAAATGGACAAAATCATGCAAAAATGCCATATTCGGCCCCTGAAGACACCCAAAAGAATCCCCGTAATCATTTCAACACTACTCACCAACAAATACATGTACACTCCCAATCCCAAACTTACATGCATGCACATGTAGTGTGATGTGGAAGAAAAATAACTTCAGATTGTACCACTGTTATCTCTAACCTGTATAATGATGTAAACTTTTATCTATCAAGGTAGTTTATAAACTAGGGTTTGATAAATTACCAGTCTGGGAGAGAGAGAGTTCAAGCTTGGGAAGAATTTTAATAGTTATTGGATATATGCACAATTAAATCCTTGCTGAGTTTGTGGACTTCTGAATGGCTAGTTAATACCCAATAGTTTAACCTTTAACCTGTTTGTCACTTATTCATACCAAGGTACTCATAAATACTCTTAGTTATGACAGATGAACCAGCCTTCCTCAATGAAAGCATAACACTGTTAACATACCTACACTCTACATGCTGTGGAAACTGTCCATCAATTTACAATGGAATGTAGAAACAGTTTGACCACTGAGTGTTTTATTATCCAATTGCAGTAATAAAACAACTAGTCCAGTGAATGGAAATTTATTTCATTTATACAAGCATCTTAAGTACTCACTAAAAAATTTCACACCAAAAAGCTAGTGGCATGTGAATTTAAATTTCAGATTTAACCTTTAGGCCTGTACAAATTAAGATAATAAAGCGACCAGAAAAGAAACATTTCTTAAAAAAATTTTGGGCAACACATTTTTCACTTTTCAGAATTTTTAAGCAAAGAAAGAATCTTGATACCAGTATACTGACCATTGTTGGTGAAAAGGCCGAGGCAAAAAAAAACCCCTCAAAAATACTTACAGAAAATATCAGAATATTTGCAAAAAGTGTGTACATTTTGTACACCTATTACAAGTCACAGTTCGAAAGAACTACATTTAAACTGAACATTTTTCACTGTTAAACTTTGTTGACTGGGGATGCAGTGAAATTACCAGTTGCGCACACTTGGGCGGTAAACATGGCTCTCAGAAACACGTTTACCACCCAAGTGCATACGACTGGTAATTTTACTGCGACCTGAGTCAATGGAGTGCAACCTTCACTTTTGAAACAACACATGCATTGAACAGTGGCTAGACATCAATAAGATACACTTACATGCCAAATATAAAGTCATTCCATCAAGTATTTCAATAGTTATTGAGTTTTGAAACTTGTTGGTCACACACAGACCGACCGACCGACAGACAGGCAGACAGACCGACAGACAGACCAACATTGTCACTTATAGAGCTGCTAGTGCAGCTAAAAATAAAATTGATTCGAGTCAGCATTCACTAGTTATTGGAAGAAGTAAACCAAATTCATTAATTCAATATGGCTGCCATGGTTGAAAGCAGTACTTTTTTTCTCTAAATCGACAAGAGATCATGAAGGTACTCTCTGGTTCAAAATAAAAGTGCATTCACAAAATAAACCCCCCATCCCCCTGCACTCTCCTTATTTCGGTCTGCATGTTGTTTTTTTTCCAACTTTTCAACCTTCCAATATTTCACTTTTTAAAATGAGAATCTTTAATAAAAAAGTCTCTTTCTTACCATTAACTATTTTCCATCATTTTCAGAACATTAGTTTTACTTTTCAACTTCACTTGGAACATCTTTATTTTGCTCCCACTGTGTTCGATATCCATGAGTTCATACTAACCTTTTTCCCACCCTGCAATTTTATTTGGGACTACTACACATTTATCAATGTTTATGTCTTTTTCCACTCTGCACTTTTATTTGGGTCTGCTTGTTAATTTGGAACCTGAGTGTAGCACTATTTATCAATGTTGCCTGGACACAAATTCCTCACGAGAATAAGTTCCGCCAACATTCATGTGCTGTGATGTGAATGGAATGACTCCAGTGCAGCAGCAAGTGTACTTCTTTTCAATGAATGGTTTGGTTCTGGTTACACGCAGTAAAAAAAAATAGGGTCGGTCGGGGAGATTTTTTATATTTTATTTTTTCAAACAGTCGGTTAACCTTTTCCCAATATAATGGACCAACACCACCAGTCAGTGCCATTTAAAACAAGACCAATACCGGGTCTGGACCTGCGCTGCTGCATGCAATTGATTAAAGTATCGGCAAAGAGGAAGTGGCTGCATGGCAGATCTGAAAATTGCATACACAATACAACTCAACATTATCAAGCTCCAGGTGAAATATTGAATGAATCCATCGCATAGAAGCCGAGAAAAGTGTGATGAAAAATTTCAATGTTCAGTGAGTACAGTCAAATTTCAAAGTATCGGCAAACAGGAAGTGGCTGCACGGCAGATCTGAAAATTAGAAACACGATACAACTCATCATTATGGAGCAGCAGACCAAATATAAAATCATTCCCTTTCATAGAAGCCAAGCAAACTTTGACGGAAGAAGTGTTTCGGACGGACTGACAGATGGACTGACGGACGGACTGACAGAGTCAAGCGGTTACTAGACCTGCTCTGTCGCTGGCGATGCAGGTAATAATAAAAATTGGGATTCAAAAGTTCGCTACTTTTTTATTTTTTGTCTCAAAAATATAGTTCATGACACCTCTTTGGAATGTGCTCACTGAGTGCAAGCTCCCGTACATTTGTATATATTGGGGGCAAAAAATGACAATTTTATAGATTAAATTTTTCTTTAATGTGATCTGCTATTTGGATTAGGTACTAGTTGAAGAATGAAATGTATGGACTATTTTCACAGTGAACATACATATGAAGACGGGTCCATTAGTACTGAAATGGTTAACCGGATAATCGGTTTGAAACCAGTCAGCTACCTAACCAATTAGTAAAAGCATCAACCAGTTATCTGAAATATCGATAGTGATCAGCATTCCACGTTTAAAACGTACATGTAGTAAATCTGCCACTTCTTCTTTGCGATAGATTACAGTGTTACACATTGAAGCCGCGTAGTATATATTGAGAAAAAATCGACTTTGGCATTCAAGACTTCGTTAATGATCGGCAGTTTCCGTGAGTAATGAGAAATCGCAGAAACTATTCCGTAGTGTGTATACAAATGAACGTTGACGAGTACTCGACAATGTTCATTTGCATACACACTGCTCAATAATTTGAGAATACTGCTTTCCAATTTCTATAGTCTCGATCCCATATTCGGTGAAATAATGGCCACGGATAACCGGATATTATCCGGTTATAGCTTTCGGTTAGTCGGTTACAGTCCATACATCTTCCGATATTATTTTAAACGGAATTACGGAATTAACATTTTTGTTCAGTTTCTATGACAAGACTAGGACATGGTCAGGCAAACAAATTAGGATCGGTCGGAGAAACTGGAACCATTTCATTATTTCCTTGAAAGATAAAGAGGGCACTATTTGTCGTGTGTGCTCAATTACATGTATATGGCAAGATCACTTAGATCATCAGGTTCATGAGATAAAGGTGACCAAAGCCAATTTCAACCATGAACACTGAACACCACATGCATGCTGTTTTTCATGCACCTGGTAATTATTTTACACAGGGTTTCATCCAAGTAGATAAGGGAAGGGGCCTTATTCTTGGTCTTGGGAAAACTATTCAATTGGTTATATAAACATAAATCCACCTGGAAGCTCTTTTCCAGGGAGAATACAGGTTAACCATTTACCCAACATAACGGAAAAAAACGGTCACCGCTATTCGCAAAAAAACACCATTCAATTTTCCTTATTATTTCATTTTTTATCTCAAAAACGGTTTATGACCCCTTATTGGAATGAGCTCGTTCCAATGAGGGGGGTCATAAGCTATGTTTTTGACACCAAAAATTAGAAAATATAGGTATTCAAGAATTTTGATTGCAGGTGTCGTCTGTTTTGCGTGTTAGGTAAAGGGTTAAAATGGGTATCGATTTATTAGAATGAACTATTAGAAGAGAAGAATGACCATGTACAGGGTTTGATCCAAGTAGATTTGGAAAGGGGCCTTTTTCTTGCTCTTGGGAAAATTATTTAATTGCTTATCTAAACATAAATCCACCTAGTTTTTTTCCCAGAGATAATGTATACAGGTTAAGATGGGTATCATTTTATTTATTTATTTATTTATTTATTGGAGCTTAACGACACACACACTTTTGACAGCTAGGGTCACCTGGTGTTGGACAGTGTTACAGGTGAAGGAAATTGGAATACCAGGAGAAAACCACCGAGCAAAAGTGATCATTTTATTATAATTATAAGAAGAGCATGATGACTGTGTATCATGATTATGTTGCATAAGTTTGGGGTTAATTTTTTGTGCCAGAAATTGTAAATTTCATGATAGCATGTATCCCAATGGGAATGGGACCTTTTTTGAACCCACAAAAAGGCCTAGATTAAACCATGATGCCACCTAGTTATGCTGTATAGGTCTGGGGACAGTAGTGTTTTGTACCAGAAATTAGAAATTCTATAGCATGTACCCCATTGATGGGACCTTATTTTGGCTCCGTAAATTAAAGGGGGTATTGGACTGATGGCACAAGAGTGACACTGTGTGCAGTGGTGCCATTGCCATCAGTCAAAGTCAGTAATACCATATCATTCATACAGTACAAGTGAAAATAAATTGCAGGATAACCACTATAAACTATGTACCTTTCTCTTCCAACACTGATAAAATCAGAATCCAACATCATTCTCTGGAAAGCTCTCATGGAGAGCTTTCCAGAAAATGATGTCAGATTCTGATCTTATCAGTGCAGGTGCAGCATAGTGCTGCACGATATATTGATAAACCGATACATACAGTACCTGGAGAGTGTTTTATCACTAAATCCCCCACGAAGTGGAGATTCCACCCAAGCAATAATTGAAAATTTGTTGCAAAGCATAACAAGCACAAGCAAAGTTTCAGCCAATGGACATCTGGGTTAAACCCAGAGGTCCACTGGCTGAAACATTGCTTGTGTTTTTAGTCGATATATACAAAATGCGAACGTTATAGTTTGGGTGATAACTCCACTCCGTGGGTGATTTAGTTTCAATCCACTCTCCACGTACTGTACCGGTATTGAAACCAGTATCGATTGAATACTGGTCTAATTGCAAAAATATTGGTTTATCGATATTATTTATTTACACAGGAATTAATTTTGAAGATGTCCATTTACCTAACGAATCGTCCGCATCCACCCAGGTAATATATAAACTGAGCAGTTGAAAAAATATTATTTTTCAAAAACTTCAACAAAACCACATCATGTGACCCCTCCAATGAGGGGTCACATGATATGGTTCTGTTGAATTTTTTTGAAAAATTTGATAAAATTAATATTCAAATTAATAAATTTTGATATCGTCTGTGTTGAGTTTTATTCGAACTGCATCATCAAGGAATGCCGATTCGTTCCAACTGTGAAAGTTCAAGTTCCGATTTGGTATGTGTATTCAGATATCTGAACAGTGTTTCGATATACCGATATATCGCAGTATTTTTTTTAATACCGATACCGGTATTCAACTTCAAATATCGTGCAGCTCCAGTGCAGCAGTATACTTATGGTTATGCTACAACTTATTTTGACTTGTATTGTATCCTAATCATACTCAGACAACCTCTTATCCTTATGTTCTATTACAGGTTATTAAAATAATTTCAATTATCACTATACTAGTTACATAAACAGAATAATAAAAGTGAACTGTCAAATTTACTGACAAATTATCACATATATTTAATCAGAAAATATATAAAAAACAAAAACAATCCGATTCACAGTGCCCATTACAGTTAAAACTAGAAGTCCTGTCACTAACTGTGCGCTTATCTAGACTTAACTGCGCGTGGGAATTACGCGCAATTGCCATATTGAATGGCATCCAAAGCACGGCAGGTTTTCTTTGTAACTCAGAGCAAACACAGACAATGTTTCTGCCTATGGACCTCAGGGTTACCCGGAGGTCCATTGGCTGAAACATTGCTTATGCACAGTCCATATGTTCAAGATTTGATAGCCTTACTATGGTCATAACGCGTAGATTAATGCGCAGATCGACGTGCTATTTGTGCGCATTTCATGACAGGACTTCTAGTTTTAACTGTACATAATTATACAGTTCATGACAGTGTGTAAGGAATGAAATGGTCAGCCCACGTGTTATAACAAAAAATATTTTATATTTATTTATTACAGTCTGGCCATCATGGACTGATCAAAATCCATGTGTGAGCTGTGATGACCACGCATGTGTTTACCAGGTAATAAAGAAAGTGTCAATGACACTGCAGCTCAACTTGTCCAAGAAGGAATTGAACAAAAATAGAAAGATCCAGTAATGCCAAATCATTCACTCAAGTTTCTACAGAAGACATAACACCAAAGCTACATACATGTATGAAATTTGAACAAGATCGGGTGAGAGGTGCTGTCTGCGAGGTCTGCTAATGAAATGGCTGATAATTTATATGCCAAATGCAAGATGGCCTCCGATAGACATGTTTATCAACAAAATTCTGAAAAATTTGATAGCTCCCGTCTAGACATCACACCAAAGGTACATGTGAAATTTCGAAAAAGATGGGGTGAGGGATGTGGCCTGTAGGGTGTGGTAATTGGATTGTTGACAATTTATATGCCAAATCCAAGATGGCTGCTGGCGGTAATGTTTTTCAACAAAATTCTGATATATCTGATAGCTCCCATCACTCCAAAGCTATATATGAAATTTGAAAAAAGATTGGGTTGGAAATGCAGTCTGTAGGGTGTGCTAATGAAATTGTTGATAATTTATATGCCACACCTAAGATCACCGCTGGCGGGCATGTTTTTCATCGAAATTCAAAAAAAATTTGATAGCACCTATCTAGACATAGACCCAAAGCCACATATGAAATTTGGGACTGATCGCAGTCTGTTAACTAGATATCACGGAGATGGAATCCATCTCTGCGGGCCCCGCAGCAACTAACCGATGTTAGGTATAAACTGATGTGAACCATAATACTAAAATATTTCAAGCAATAGGTAAAATCTTATTAAAATCCCTTCCCGGACACGAACTTGTCAGAAAAAAAACCCAAATTCTGAATAATTTGACCTTGAGGTCAAACTTCAAGGTCAAAGCATGGCAACCTTGGTACGCGACACGTCGTCTTGAGATAATCTATCCACATACCAAATATCAAAACCCTATCTATTAAAGGAAAAAAGTTACAGCCCGGACACGAACTTGTCAGAAAAAAAAAAAAAAAAATCTGAATAATTTGAACTTGAGGTCAAACTTCAAGCTCAAAGCATGGCAACCGTGGTACACGACACGTCGTCTTGAGATAATCTACCCACATACCAAATATCAAAACCCTATCTATTAAAGGAAAAAAGTTACAGCCCAGACACGAACTTATCAGAAAAGAACCCCGAATTCGGAATAATTTGACCTTGAGGTCAAACTTCAAGGTCAAAGCATGCCAACCGTGGTACGCGACACATCGTCTTGAGATAATCGACCCTCATACCAAATATCAAAACCCTATCTATTAAGGGAAAAAAGTTACAGCCCGGACACAAACTTGTCAGAAAAGAACCCCGAATTCGGAATAATTTGACCTTGAGGTCAAACTTCAAAGTCAAAGCATGGCAACCTTGGTACGTGACCCATCGTCTTGAGATAATATACTCACATGTCAAATATCAAAACCTTATCTATTAAGAGAGAAAGATTACAGCCCGGACAAGTTTTGTTACGGACGGACGGACACAGGCACGGACAGAGCAATCACTATAGGGCGTCCACCTCACGACGGGGCCCTAATTAAGCATGAAATTTAATGGCCATAAAATGTACGTTTACTGAACACCCTATGAGCTGTCCAATAAAAGATTAAAAGGAAGAGAGACCAGTCGTCTCTTGGAGGCATTATTCTGAGATAAATATAGAGAAACACTTAACCACCTAAGTGGCGATTACTTGAGTGAAAAGCATTCAGTAAAGTGACGATACATTAGTGGCCGTGTGACGGCAATGGTATAGTGACATTCCGTCACATGTTACAGGAAAGGCATCCAAATAAAGTGACAATACATTAGTAGCCTTGCGACGGCAGTGAAAGAGTGAAGTTCCAGTTGTATCATTTTCACTTTTTTTCCGATTTCAATAAAATGCTTAGACTTGGCGGTTTGAAATAGGGTCGGTTGGGTAAGCCGAAACAAACGTTTATTTTTTTTAGGCCCAATGGCTTCCAGAATATTTTTTTTCTGGTTTCTTGAAGTCTGATACTGAACAGTAGACAGAAAAATGATAACAAAAACACTCATTGGGTGGGGTTTTTACACTAACAATCATTTATGTCTTACCTGAAAGCAAAAGCAGTCAATGTACCTTCAAGGTTCTGGCAGCAAGCAGACCCTGGTGATCAAGACAGCCTGACCGTCGCTAGGATAGTGCCATAGTCAGGGTATTTTTTGTTTGGGTTCGCATGACAGTTTGCGAAGCAAGATCTCCCATGTGCAATCCAATCAATGAAATTTGGTTTGCATTGTGCGATTAAAAACTTTATGTGCTCATCCAATATTCCAATTCAAAAATGGTAAAAACTACAGATAAATAGTGTAACAATACACCAATTTATTTGGTCATGCAAAATGATAAATTTAACCACCATTTTACGAGTGTTTTCAAATCAGTTGACAAAACTCCACTAGTGTTTTCTACGATGTTGGTGCCTATAAACTAGCTCCCTTGATGTGTACCAGTCATTCTTCATAATCATCTTCAGACTTCCACAATGTTTTTTTGTTTGGGTGGATCGATTTGAAAATTGCAAAGTGGAAGTCGAATCATGAACTGCAAGAGCATGTTTCAGTCACTCATGTATTTATTTTTCATTGTCAACCCACGAGACCAGGGTAATCTAGCTTTTCATGTATTTGGTAAGGTTAGTTGTCACAATCATCAGATGACTACTTACCTATTTTTGTTGTTATTAACAATTTCCTGTGACTAAAATCGTCTTTATTCAAAAACTGAAAAGTTCATGTGGAAGATTGTGCTCAGACTCCGCGGGGCCACTTGGTAACTCACATTTGTAAAGTTAGGGATGGGGTTATGCTAGAGAATGAGCTCAGTCAGACACAAGTAGCCAGGCAGTGCAGTATGTGATAGATATTGGTAATTTTTACTTTTTTTTGTGGGGGGGGGGGGGGGGGGGGGGGGGTGAAGATGAAATTACTAATCAATTTTCCAGGACAGCGATAAAAACTGCTAATCAAATTTTTAAAAACAAACAAATATCCTGACAGTGAAGCAGTTGTTCCATCACCCCGCCACCATGTTCTTCAGATATTTGTGTTGTCTCAACCTGTCTGTTCGAATGTCAGCATTTTCTTTTGCAGGGTCATATTCAGGAATGTTTTGGGGACGCTTGTTTTTCAATTAAGGATGTTCCCAAATAAATTGAGATGTCTTAATACAGATGGTTAGCCCACTGCATGTGTTCTCAAGTGTTTTTTTATAAACTGCGTGTGTATAGATTATCAACTAAATAATACTACATGTAAATATTGGAAACAGGGCTGCATGATATTCAAAACCGAATACCGGTATTGCTATTCCAAACAAGAGGCCTCACGGGGCCTGAAGTGCTCATCTTGTACAGAACACAATTTGAGTCTACATTAAGCAAGCCATCTCCATAGGCTACACTGTCAATCCTCGAGTCCCTCAGGAGTGACAAAAATAATCTGGGCATCATGCCTTTTCTTCAGTTGCTCATAAGTAAAATGTAGAGCTCCCCTATGAAGCCCCTTGATACAACCTATGTGGATTAATCTTAGTACCTCTAGAGGGTACTGAATACAAAATTTTTTAATTCTTCAGCAAAATGGCCAATTCCGGCTCCCATAGAGAGCCCAAATATTAACCCAGGCTCTTGATTTGAACACAGTTAAATCTGACTTCACTAGAGATGTTGTTTACCGAATATGAAAGCATTCTGACTGTTGGATCTGAAGAAGAGAAATTGTAAAGAAATTGCTTCGAATTGCACTAAGTTCAAATTTGGGCTACCATAGCGAGCCCAAATATTAACCTATGGATCTGATTTGAACAAACTTGAATCTGACCCCCCTAGAGATGTTGTATACCAAGTGTGAAAGCATTCTGACAAGTGAATCTGAAGAAGAAGATTTTTGAAGAAATTCCCTCATATTGTACTAAGTTAAATTTTGTGTTCCCATATGGAGCCCCAATATTAACCTAGGTACTCGAATTGAACAACCTGGAGTCTGACCTCCCTAGAGATGCTGTATACCAAATATAAAAGCATTCCGACTGGTGGATCTGAAGAAGAAGATTTTTAAAGAAATTTCCTCATATTGCACTAAGTAAAAATTTGGGCTACCATAGTGATCCCAAATATATACCTAGGGATCTGATTTGAACAAACTTGAATTTGACCCCCATAGAGATGTTGCATACCAAATATCAAAGCATTCTGACTGATGGATCTGAAAAAGAAGATTTTTTTAAATTACCCTCCATATTGAACAAAGATAAAATTTGGGCTTCCGTAGGATGCCCAAATATTAACCTAGGGACTTGGTTTGAACAATCTAGAATCTGACCCTCATAACAATGATGTATACTAAATATTAAAAGATTCTGACTGGTGGTTCTGAAGAAGAAGATTTTTAAAGAATATTCCCCATATTACCCTATGTTAAAACTTCGGGCTCCTGTAGAGAGCCCAAATATGAACCAATGAGCTTTATTTCAACAAGCTTTTATCTGACGCCCCTATGAATGCTGTATACCAAATATCAAAAGATTCTGATGATTGGTTCTGGAGAAAAGATTTTTTAAAATTTTTGCAAATATGCTGACTCAGCATTTTTTCGATGGCAATTTTTTTTTACCACTCAATTCAACTGGTCATAAGGATACTTCATACCAAATAAAAGCTCTCTGTTCCGTGGGGTTTGGGAAATATGGGTGTTTGAAAATATTTCTATTTTTAGCTCCCAGGGTTCCCATGGGGATGCGGAAAATATTTTTTTGCATGGGTCAAGTACTTACTAACTACCAATACTACCACAACAAAAATTTGGTTCATACCGGACCATCGGTTCAGAAAATAGAAATTTTGGGCGGGGCCAAAAATCTTACCCCTCCTATTACAAAGCCAAATATTACTTCATGAACTTCGTTTGAACAAACTTGATTCTACACCTCATATGGAAGCTCCATAGCAAATATCAAGTCATTGTACACACTGGTTCTTGAGATTTTAAAAATATTTTGGAGCATTTCCCCCCCAACTCCCTCCCTATGGGGCTGGGCATGGTGAGTTGAACAAAAATGAAATGCCCCTTTGGGACCATCACTCACACAAACTTTCACTTGAATTGGCCCAGTGGCTTTGGAGGAGAAGACCAAAACATGGTGTTGACGGATGACGTACGGAGAGCGACGAGATTACATGTAGCTCAGCTTGACTTTGTCAAGATGAGCTAAAAATACCGTGGTATGCCGGTATATCAAAAACTGTTCAGATATATGAACACATGCACCACAATTGAGACTCGAGGCATCACAGTCGGAACGAATTAGCATGCCTTCATGACGCGGTTCAAAAAACCTTTACCTGACGCAGATGATATCAAAATTTATTATTTTCAAAATTAGTTTATCAGATTTTCTCCAAAGATTTCAACAAAACTATATCATGTCACCCCTCATTGGAACGAGCTCGTTCCAATGAGGGGTTACATGATATAGTTTTGTTGAAATTTTTTAAATTTATTTTTTCAACAGCTGAATTCGTATATTACGAGGGCACAAGCAGACGATTACTTGGATAAAGGGATAATATTATTCATTCGGGGCTACAGTTTAAAAACTCAAGACATATTGAAACTTAAATTGTGGGTAAATAAATAATGACAATAACCGATATTTTTTAAATTACACCAGCATTCAATGGATGTTGGTTTGAATACCGGTATATATCGGTTTATCGATATACCGTACAGCCCTAATTGGAAATAACTGCTTCAAACTTGTAGATTTCAAAGTTGAATGATGTTTCATGCAGGAATTTGGGGACACTTGGGCTTGAGAGTTTGGGCATCCATGCCTGTAACAGCCTAACTGGTATCCATTCGACTCAACCACACTGGATTAGAGCTGCGCAGTTTTGAAAATTCAGGTCAGTTTCAGTTAGCTCTTTTTTTAAAAACCGCTATGGTTTCGTTTTTCACTGTACAAACATAACAATGCAGACACAGCTTATTGGAAGATTATTTTGCAGTATATGAATTTGCCTCAAATAAAAACTTGTAATTGACGGATTTATTAAATAAAACAGAACATGACAATCTGTCCATGTCAAATTCAATCTCTGATAGCAGCAGGGCCAGTGGTAGCAACACTAGGAGCCCAAACCTTGGGGCATGGGGAGGGGGGCACCATGATTCGGACTCCTATGTCTGGGGGTGTCACAATTAAGCGGATAGTTAATTAACCAGGGTTCGTGATTTAGAAAATGGTCGAGGCCAAAAAATTGGCCCTGGGATCAGAGGGTCGGGGCCTATTCAGGGCCAATTTTCCAAAGTCAAAGAAAATGACTCTACAGTTAAAACAAGAAGTCCTGTCACGAATAGTGCGCTTATCTAGGCTTAATTGCGCGTTGGAATTGCGTGCAATTGCCATATCGAATGGCATCCAAAGCACGGCAGGTTCTCTTGGTTACTCATAGCAAACACATGGAATGTTTCTGCCAATGGACCTCCGGGTTACCCGGAGGTCCATTGGCTGAAACATTGCTTGTGCACAGGCCATATGTACAGAATTTAATAGCTTTACTTGGGCCATAACGCGTACATTAACGCGCATATCAACGTGCTATTTGTGCGCATTTCATGACAGGACTTCTAGTTTTAACTGTATGGTGGTTACAAATGGTTTCCACTTCAAAACTGGTTTTGTATGGTTCATAGTAAATTAATGGGTATCAATTCAAATGAATAACAGAACTTTATTCGAAAACAGAAAATATGAACGTATGTCAAAATTAAACGCATATTATTAATTATGGGCATTCGAGTTGGGCGATAAAAACCGCAAAGATTTGATTTTGTGTGTTTCGGATTTTCCAAAAATATTTTTGCCTTTTTGCAATTGATTCGCTCCTTCAAATGAGTTGCGGTAATTTTTAATCTATCAGGAAAAATTTCCGATTCACGATTTTCTAAGACAGGTTGTGAAAGAAATTTTCTTCTTGGCAAAATAAATGTATGAAATCCGGTTATTTACAGCAGTTGGAGGCGTTTTGTCCCTGATATTGGAAATTGGTAGGTGTGTGAGCAGACTGCAAAATTATTGACAGGTGAAACTGGTGAGTGCCGAGACGTTTGGTGATTGAGTGGGCGTATTTTCCGTGCAAGTGTTGGAGACTGACAATTGTCGTGGGCGTTACTAGTAACGATGCTCGATGTTCGATATTTGACGGATGTTTTCCTGAAGTAACCTTACTGCGCAGGTGTAAGGGATACTTCCTTTGAAAGTGTTGTTTACATTTGAAAAAAGCCAGTGTTTAATACTGATCAAACCATGAGGGCCTGTGATTTTGGGTAGATAATGTTGGCCTCGGACATTTTGACTATTTTTATTTGCAAGCGCTACTTTTTGAACGGCTACGTGCGCCCAACATAACGCGCCACCATCGGCATTTACCCGCACACTGCGTGCGCCAGCGCACACGCTAAAATCGAAGGACTGCATATTCGCGGCAGATGGGTTAGTTTAGATTGTAGTTCGCGGATCGGTCGCGGCCGGAAAAAAAATGGCCTCCACGACAACCTTCTCGCGGCCGATCTCGGGGCCGGTGCCGATCAGCCGCGACAAAACACAAACCCTGATTAACCATTCACAAGGTGGGTAATCGATTATTATTTTTGGTCGTCGATTATCAGTCTCTGAAGTGCAGTTTTCACCACTTGTTTTTCCATCATGTTTAGGTTTATATTTCATCATATTTGACGGATACGACGCTTGTTGTCAGTAATTTTGCTGTGATAAACAGTGATCTTCGTCATGTTGGGTCAGTAGAGAAAGCTTCAAATTGGCAGCCAAGATGCCCAAAAGGTACTGCCCACATATGGCTGGTTTGATTAACGAATCGTAAATATCAACAAAACCACAATATTGTTTTCACACAATGTGGGAGATCACTCTTTTGCAATCACTTTGAGTAACAGTCGGTCAGTCCGAACGTTCTCAATACACTTTTATCGGTCGGTTGACTGAGCGGGGAACACAGTTTCCGATAACAATCTCAACTTGTGGAGGTTAGTTGGTTATGGTACGATTAGTCGATAACCGTTGATTATTTCTGGCTGATAATCGATTATTAAAAATAATAATTGTGGCAGCCCTACTTATGTCAACAGTTAAAAAAAGGGGAGTGTGGTTGTATGGGGTGAATGAAGATCTGACCAACAGTTGTAATTTTGGACTGCGTGATTCTTGAAGTAATAACTGTATTAAATCAACTTGACTTAATAAAGTTATCACTACATGAATTGAGCAGTCAATAACTATAACGCTTGGTCACTGGATACTCACAGAAGTCAAAAATGTTCAACATGCTACTAAAAACGCATTTTGACAGCAAAAAAATAACATGATTCTTTTATCCCCAAAACCGCCAGAAGTCTCCTTTAATAACTGATTTCAGAAGTTTCTTAGAGGTTCTTCCCTCTCTCCTATCCCCTATCATCACTGGGACTTTCATCTCATCAATATCTTGACACTTTTAAAAGATGGGGGCGAGGGGGGGAGACATCACAGAATTATAAGCACTATCTGCTAAATTGCATCAGAACTACAGTAAGTGCAGACCTCGACAATTCAGGCGAACGACCGTTCTGTTCCCCTAGAGGTTACGCAAACAAAAATTGAGGCAAACAGGCTATCGGTTAACCAAAAGGATCCACTGGTTAACCAACTTTTTTTTACGATCGGCATATTAGATGCCTGAACAGAAAGTTGTACACATACAAATATTAAATTTGTGCTTACATGTATTATTCAGCTGTAAGCCTAGTCCAAACATGGCCTGCAAGTCTTTAATATAATTTTTTTGGTTTGGTACGTCCTTGAAAGGTTGTGACCTCTTCACCGCTATATGCACTGCTTGTATGCAATGCTACCAACAGAAGAGGAACAACTCTACTACTAGTAGTATATTTCTAGTGATTGCGTATTTCTGTTTCGTTGATATTTTTATCGTCTGAAGTCATCACATGATGTAAAACAGAAGAGGCATAACTCTACATTCCCCTCCCAAACCTTCCCACCAGCACAGGCCTTACAGCTTTTGGGATATGTCTGTGGCATATCGTGTTTGGATTTTTGGTTAACCAACAGGTTAATGAAACAAATTTACTTAACCTTCAGAATAGGTTAATGAACAACTAAATGGGTAACCTGTTAATGGGTTAATCACAATATGGAATTGTCATGGCCTGAAGTGGATACTGGATGGTAGTTTGTTAAATTGCAGGCGGATACATTAGTTCAACTCACCCAGAGCTTACACCCACCACAAAACGAACACCTAATGTTCAGAAAAAAAAACGGTCGTCATTCTGAGATGAGAAACATTTTAATACTTCCGTATATTTCTTTATCAAAGACATGCCAAATGTTGCCCAGTTCGGAACGGTTCCTTATTTTCATTTATACTCATGACACCTGTCACTTCAATTCACCAGTGGCACGAATTAATGTGCCCGATTTGGAATTTACGCATCCATCTTCCACGATTTTAATAATCTGCCATTTAAAATCCAGAATAAATTTTAATAGGTTATATAAATTTTCACTGTCATATTCCATCCGTGTTCAGTTGTATTCATTCATTCGAAGGACGCTTACCAATGGAAACTGCGAAATAAATCAACATCACTCTCCTCACATTTTTCTCTCTCGCAAACTTTATTTGAGGTTAGCAATTTTCCGCTCGCCTCCATTTTGCTCTCATTCATCACTAAGTGTATTGCCACTTGCCTACAGTTGAGATTGGGCGAATCGATGGCGAGTAATTGAAACTGCAATTTACCTTTTAAAGGATTATCTTTGGGGTTTTAAAGGTTCACAACTCAGGATGTTTTGGCGAGTAATAGGAGAGTGTGAGTGATCACTCGTTATTCCATGAGAGCCTTTTACCAAAATTTCAATCTATGCATGTTGCATTATGGAGATTTATTATTAATTTTTTATTTTTCATGTACACAGTTGAAAGTAGTCCTGTCATCAATCGTGGAAATGAGACGGGTGCGAGTGAAACTGATCCCGTCAGCACCCGTGTTTTCTACTTTACGGGAGCTAAAAATTACACTCGTTGAAAAATATTGTGGAGCATTCATCTACTGTGAGGGCATATAAATGTGTGTTGTTTTGAGAAAGCAGCACCCTGTGGCCAGTGTCAATTTACTGCTATAGTTCAGCAATTCCTTATACATTTAACCTTTGAACACTAGTGGTATCTTCCATGCCAGTTCAATGGCAGCAATTAGAAGAGTTCATATTCATTATTTGGGGTAGACCAATCAATATTTTCAACGTGCAGCCTCAGGGCTGCACGTTGAAAATACTGATTAGTCTACCCCACACAATTACTGAACAACCATCGTATTTAATGACTTTGTGATGTATCATATTCCTGGCTGAAAAAGTGGCCGCTCAGGTTCAAAGGGATAAGGTTTCTGGTGTTTGGTGACAGTATTCCCTCAAAAATTCATATACTGACATGTTACGGGTGCAATTTACTCACGTCTCCGATTTCCCGGGGGCTTAAAACTGCACCCGTCAATTTTCTTCATTTCCAGTACTGCCTGTCACAATTTGTGCAGAACATAATTGTTAGTTAATGTGCTCCTTACCACAGGAGAATGAAGAAGTCTCACTGAAATATACTCAAGAATGTTTTTGCTGTAATGCAAAGTATAATGCACTCTTTGTGAGATCAGTAGTGAAAGCGCGAACTTAACCGGTTAAACAGAAAAAATGTGAAGTCTACGGTATGTGGAGGGTGCATTATTACTAAATCGCTGTGGGATAGATTTTTCACTTGGCAATTATTTACAATGTCAGAGGATATTAGATAAGAACCACCTGCAAACTTTGATCACATGTGATGAAAGTTTGCAAGTTTTTTTTCATGCTATTGTGAAGAATAAAAAATACTTTTCGAACCAGTTCGAGCGGAGAATAATCAGAATATATGGTGCTGAGATTAAGTGGTAATCCACTCTCTTCATTATGTATAATATGCAGTTGAATTTTAATATCTATTTATGTTATTACATGTATATGTATCCCAGATGAGGTTAGGAATGATGTTATTGATCTCTATTTAATAGCACAAAATTGTACAGAGTTGGGCAATGGCATGTTGTATTTCTACAAGAATAAACTTATGCTAATGGTGCACTTTGATGGGGACAAAAGTGCACTTACTCACCGTGCTATTATTTTAAAATAGTGCATAATACGGTGACAGGATTTCCAGTTTCAACTGTAGAGGGTTAACCTGACTTACAGTACAGTCGTCATGGACTGGTGATAATCCATGCGTGGGCAGTGATGTCCACGGATGCGTTTACCAGGTAATAAAAATCATCATCAACAAAATTTTAATTAATGAAGCACCAGGTTGTACCCAGTGCTTCATTAATTAAATGTTTGATGATTATTCCTATAATTAGTGTTTAGAATTTAATACAGTACAGTAGCTGTGGACTGGTCACTTTCCACACGAAGGCAATATTTCCACAACTACAATAATATTAGATTCCAAACACTATTTACAGGAATAATCATCAAAAATTTAATTAATGAAGCACCGGGTACAACCCGGTGCATCATTAATTAAAATTTTGCTGATGATGATTTTTACTACCTGGTGTGCGTGGTCATAACTGCCCACGTGTGGATTACGACCAATCCATGGCGAGTGTACTGTATAACTGCATCCGTGAAAATATTGTCCACTCGTGGAAAGTGACCAGTCCACGGCGACCATACTGTACATGCACCTGGACTTCTTTGTACATGTACAGTACCTGGAGAGTGGATTGTAACTAAATCACCCACGGAGTGGAGATATCACCCAAGCTATACCTTTAAATATTTTGTACATATCGACAAAAAACACAAGCAATGTTTCAGCCAATGGACCTCCGGGTTTAACCCGGAGGTCCATTGGCTGAAACTTTGCTTGTGCTGGTTATGCTTTGCAACAAATTTGCAATTATTGCTTGGGTGGAATCTCCACTCTGCAGGTGATTTTGTGATAATACACTCTCCACGTACTGTATATAAGAGATATTATAATAAGAGAAGAAAATAATGGTAGGAGAAGAAAAAAAATATACACCTTTTGGCTGATATGTAGGCTACTAAACTATAATTTATTTTTTGGGTGGAGCCTGGGGGAATGTGTTGTGTAAAAACTATCCTTTTTACAAAAAACAATATGACAACTTTTTAAAAAATGTCAAATTTCAATGACACATACACCAGAAAAATTAATAAAATAGGCATTTTCTGAAACTAAGAAAAATCACCAGTAGGCCTAGTAAATACTAGAAATATACCTTAGTTAAGTAAATTTTAATTTTTGTAGTACCAGACTGTAAACATAACACTCAACACATACTCAAACTTCTCGAAATTCTAACAAAGATCTTATCCCTGATGCCCTCTCATTTCCTTTCATACCAAGCAGGTAACTCGATCAGCTACTAAAACTAGTAAAAGTTCTTCAACTGGGTCAAAATATTCACCGAAAAAATAATGCGAACTTCCAAGGTAGCGCTCGAGAAATTCCTTTCCTTCAACTTTGAAAAAAATTCCAAACAAAATAAATAGCCGACAGCCAATGCAATATAAATTTGCCGAAAACAGTTGTAATACATGGTCAAAACACAAACTTAATTTTACAATTATATGATTATTTAGCCGTCATCAAAAACTTCTTTAGTTCGTAAATGATTTGCTTGCTCCAGATCGCACTCGCACACGCTTAAAAATCTGACATTGAATTTTTTACAGGATTTCGCATACTCGCTTCGAGTCAAGGTATTTCACTGCATTTTTTTTTTAAATTCCCAGCAAACTGGGAAAATGACATGCGGTATTTATAAAAACATTTTTACCTTACTACCATACCAAATATCCTTAGTCGGAGACATTCGAAAGTTGCACAAAAAACTCGTATAAACTACCGTCCCATTCAGAGTAAATCCAAAGTTGTTCAAAGATGGCGGTGAAATACGAGCCGTGACGTCATGAAAATGAGGCTCTCAACGGGGGACTCCGGAAGTCGAAACATAAAGTACAATGAAGTTCGCGAATACTTGTCAGTTCATTCAATACATCACTTTTTAGATTAATTGTGTTACTTTCGAACAAAACGTTGAAGTTATCTATTCAATAATTCTACACAAACACCAAAAGGGAAAACAGGAAACTAAGTATATAGGAAGCGAATCAACAATATATTTACAAATCATACAAGATGCGCTGGGAACATAATTATTTTTAAAGTATTTCAGAACTTAATTATTTTTTAAGTTTTTCACAACTTAAGAGACACACACTATTTAGCGTAGTCTAGAAATTAAATTGATGTAAGTTCACCCGATTTGCTTTTATAAATTTTAAAAAAGATGCCAGTGGCGTTTTTTTTTTCTGGCGCAGAGTCGGGAGGGACAAAGGGTTCACGCCCCATAGGTTGGGATTGAGGGTCTCCTCCGTTTTAAATTTTAAAAAAGAAAATATCAACAGGACTCCCTGAGCACTTAAGGCTTATAATGCATCAACAATATGATGGCTTGTATAACTATATTAAAATGGCCCAAAATGTAAGGGCAAGGCTACATAAATAAACCAGTGTCACGGATTTCGGGTTGGCCTATGAGTTGTATATAAACTGACATGTGGTTGAAAAAAGGGAGAGATCTTCCCACCTAAGCCTCACTCCCGGCCGCCCCATGAAAGATACCGTAACAGCAGCATAGACATGCCCCCCCCCCCCCTTCCTAGCGGCGAGGTCCGTACCGGAGCGCCGTTAATCGTCTGGTTAAAAAGATAGCGGTCCGATTCGATCTGGTACCCGGTATGCGGTCCATTTTTATCCCACTGGACTAGTCAAAAGTGGTCCGCTACAGTGCTTTCGTTTTTACCTAATAAAGGGCATTTTATTTATTTATATATTGGGTTTTAACGACACTTTCAACAACAACCAGGGCCACCTAGTGTCGGGCAGTTTTACGGATGGAGGAAGCCAGAGTACCCAGAGAGAACTACCGAGCATCGGCGAACAACTGTCAGGCTCCCCAACGTACTAACTCCATACAAGCTGGGTTAGTATTGGTTGAAGCATTTACTCGTAATGGACGGGCGTCTACAATCGGGAACGACTTGGATCTTTGGTCGAGCTCGTTTGTGTACCGATACAGTAGGGGTGGTTCCGTCCGGACTGCGGTTCAGCCATGGACCGTACCCGGAATTTCGCGGTCCCATCCTCAACACCAGTCCCCACTAAACGTTTTGTCGGAAACTTTAAAATTGCAAATTTGTATTTTTTTAAGACTGCGGTCTTCAGGTATAGATAGATAGATAGATAAAAATGAAACGGACAGACATAATGTTTCAGTGACCAGTTAGCACAAAGGAGACTGCGTTTTTTTATTTTTAGGCATCCACTTTTTATTTTAAAAAACAGTTTCATGCTTGGTGAGGATAGGCCTTCAAATTTACTTAATACGGGGATCAAAGGCGTTAAATGTCCAACAGAAATTAGGCCTTCACGGCACGCGCCGACACACAACATCGATAATTTGGGGGAAATTCTGTGTGAAAATTCTTTCGCAATGAAAGATGAAAATTCATAAACGCGGGGTTCACAAGTCAAACGAAATGAACGAGACGTTGTTGTAAAAAGAGCGTTGTTAAATGTGACGAGCCGTCTTGCCGAAATCACCGGTATATACACAAAACAAACAACGCAAAGTAAAAAGAGTATTCCCCGAAGGATTCTGTGTTGATAAAGAATCCTGGCTTGTCAGGCTTGATGTTGGTTGGATATTGGCCAGTCGAGACAAAACAGTCGCGACAAATCAGGTTTGCCTTGATGATATACATGTAGTGGAATGTTCGTCAGCCATGATTATAGACCAGGCGCGTAGCCAGGATATCAAAGTTAGGGGGGGGGGGGAGGGGCAAGGGCAACATCTAGGAGAGCAAGCCCAGCGATCTGAACGTAGCGGCTACTCCCTCCCTCCCCTACGTCTGGGGTAGCCGCTACGTTCAGATCGCTGAACTACTAGGGGATATACAGAATAGGACGCCCAGCATCATCCAAGCCACGTAGCGGCAAAATGGGCGAGCACAAGAGGGTTCACCCCCTTTCGCTAAGCGAGGTGGGGGGGGGGGGACTGCCACGGAAAAGGACGCAATTTCCTTGACTCTGAGTTTGTCTGTGGCCATAAATTATAAGTTGTGAGAGGCATCAATAATTAGGTCACATCACCGGGTTGGGGGGGGGGAGGCATGACTGAAATTTGGGAGGGGTGGGGGGGGGCATGTGCTCCCTCAGCCACCCTAGCTACGCCACTGTTATAGATAACTGATATAAACCACTGTCACGGTCACTGGATTATGCTCAGAGCTGGGATGAGGGTTGGGTGAGATGGGGTGGGGTGGGGTGGGGAGGTAGTAACCCAGGTGGGGGGGGGCGCTTAGCTCAGACTTCTTAGGTCCAGTCTGCCCCTCCCCAAAGTTCCAGCTCTTGTGCGAACAGTTAAGAAGGGGGCTGTAAGGCGAATGGAGCTCTGCACTTGACCAACGGTTGTAATTTTGGATTGCATGATTTGACGAAATAAAGATATCACTTCAAGAATTGTGTAGTCAAAAGCTATACCTCTTGGTCACTGGGTACTCACTGATGAACTTGCAAATTGAATTTGAAGCATGCTATTGACGGCCAACAAATAACTTGATTACCGCCAGAAGTCTTCATTTAATAATTGATTTAATAATTTTCCTAGGGAGTGGGCCCCCCCCCCCCCCCACCTCCTTATCATCGCTCGTGCCTTCGGCACTCGCAGCAGATGCCACATCAGTATCCCGATCCGATATGGGGGGGGGGGGGGGGGACCCGAATTTCCTCTCTCCGGCCCTGATTATGCCTTGATTATACAGTTTGAGTATTAGTCAGTTAGAGCTGAGAGATTTTGAATTTTCTGATTCGGTTTCAGGAGAAAAAAAAACTGTGTTGTGTTCTCGTTGTCAGGTTTTCTCCGTTATTGACTCGTCCGGTGGAGTCCGGTAGAGTGGAGTCTGGTGAAAGTGGAGTCCGGTGGAGTGGGCGAGTGGAGTCCGGTGGAGTGGAGTACGGTGGAATGGAGTTCGGTGGAGTCCGATGGAGTGGGTGGAGTGGGCGGAGTGGAGTCCGGTGGAGTGGAGTCCGGTGGAGTGGAGTCCGGTGGAGTGGGGTCCGGTGGAGTCCGGTGGAAGTGGAGTCCGGTGGAGTACGGTGGACTGGGTGGGGTGGGCGGAGTGGAGTCCGGTGGAGTGGAGTCCGGTGGAGTGGAGTCCGGTGGACAAGTCAATAAGGGAGAAAATGTGACAATGAGAACGCGATGTATTCGCCCCTTTAGCCTGATAGACTAAGTAACGATATTCTATTGGTGCCACTAGTGCAGCAGTTCCCTCCTATAGAACGATAATTTGATCAGTTTATGCACAAACAAAATAAAACCGTTCGCCCATTTTTGCTGCATCTTTGACGCAAAACGGAATCGGACCGGTAAACACCCCCCCCCCCCCCCCCTCAAAAGGCCAACCCTTCAAATCAGGTTTCCAACCGCCCTATCAGTCATCATCGCGGCATCCTCGCCCAAACTGGAACGAGATCGCGGACTCTCTCCAGCGCAAGTTCATAGATTATGTTTCGAACATGGAAATTGAAGATTACTTCATTATTTAAGAAAACGTTTAAGATGAACCTGCAAAAATATTATACAAATGTACCAGCGAAATTAGGTTGTGGTATAAACTGAAGGATATCCCTTGTTTTCCTATAGCCAACAAAATGTTAACCCTTTACCTAACGTAACGGCCAAAACCGGCCATCGCTATTCTCAAAAATCGCCAATTAATTTTCATTATTTTTTCATTTTTTATCTCTAAAACATAGGTTATGACCCCTCATTGGAACGAGCTCGTCGAGCTCGTTCCAACGAGGAGTCATAACCTCTGTTTACCTTTTTTTAACCCTTTACCAAACGTAACGCCAAAACTGGCCAGCGTTATTCACAAAAGTCGCCAATTAATTTTCATTTTTTTTTGTCTCAAAAACATAGGTTATGAGACAAAAAAAATGAAAAAAATGAGTTATTCAAGAATTTTGTTTGCAAGTGTCGTCTGGTTTTCATGTTAGTAAAGGGTTAAAGCATAATACATTAGGGACCCCGCGGATAAACTTAACACGGGTAAATGTTAGCTAGGATGAAAACTGACCATCGCTATTTTGGGTTTCCATACTCTTTCGTAGAATTTATGCCCCCCCCCCCCCCCCCACACACACACACTTAATACCACAGGTCGTCGCACACCACAGTATATATATATTTATTTTGTCATTACCACTGTCATCGTCTTAATTCCGCGCTTCCAGTCGTTACAACATATTTTTTAACCATAATGACGCCAACAGACAATTATTGACTATCTCTGCAATGCAGTAATCGGAATAGCCGGCGTAGGTATCTGTAGGGGGCGACGGGGGGGGGGGGGGGGGACGTGTCTCTAGTCATACATTGAAAAACGTAACAAGTTTAGAGGAGAAGCCTCTCTCTTAATAAGGAATGGGGTGTGGCTATAAAAGTTCTCACATTCTATTTCTGTCATCTGCAATTGTTGCTTTGCCTCTCTCAATTCTGTCAAAAATTTCATGCAGTGGTCAGAGAATTGAACTTCAAAACGAAGGGTTCACGCTCGGTTCGATCATGGCCGGCGGCACTTGCGTTGTGTCCATAGGCAAAACACTTATTCCCGATTGCTGACGTGGAGGCGGCATGGTGGTACTGTGTACTAAGTCGTATACTAAGCATCGATGGTGCACTTGCCTTGTTTATCTCGTAACCTGGTGAGTATTTTCAAAATATTTTTTCACAAAATCTAGTCATGGCTGCTATGCAGCAGCCATGACTAGATTTGATGAAAAAATTATCCATATTTAACTCAAGAAATCATTGGTCAAAAATCCATTCAATTTACAGGGGGGGGGGGGGGGGGTGATTAATTGTGTCCATATATTATTATTAGACGCCTTTTCTATGAATTCTCCATCTACAGCAAAACTAAACCAAGCGGAAAATAAAAATCTGTTCGCACATATGTGCGGGACGGAAATCGTTGACGGACTATTTTTTATAAAGAAGCGAAATTCGACAGGAATATTCTATAAATCGTGCACCGCAATTACAATTTGAATCGCTAACGAAAGCGAAAAATCGTTCCCTGAGTTCCAATGTGTTCTATATGCCAGTAGGCACATAGAACACATTGGAACTCAGGGGACGAAATAGAAACACGGGTTCCCCTCGCAAATTTGGTTGGCGATAAAATGTGTTGTTTTTGTTGATAGTTGTCAAATGAATTACTGTGTGTCCTTCTAATAATTGCTTTTAGAGACGTGAAGGCGTGTAATAAACACAGAACGACATGCGCGTGTGAATGAGTTAATCGATATGCTACTTGTGCCATCGCGGAAGGATAAAACTCGAGGCCTGCGGCCTTTCGTTCTATCCTTCCGCGCTGGCAATAGTGGCGTATCCATTTACCCATTCACACACGCATGTCGATATACTTATTTCGGTGCAAGAGAAATCCTCCCCTGGGCAGGAATATCCACAGTCAGCATGCAAGGAGTTATAATATTTCAATGGCTTCAGTGAGGTCACTGAACCAATGCTAACCCTGTTTGTGCAGAGTTAGTACGTACGGAAGTCTGACAGTTGCTCGCAGCTGCTGTGTAGTACTCTGCGGATACCCCGTCTTTCTCCACCCGTAAAACTGCATATCCGACACGAGGTGACCCTGGCTGTCGAAAGTGTAGTTAAACCCAATAAAAATAAAAAGATTAACACACATTAATTTTATTTTAATATTTATTTATTTATTGGTGTTTAAGGTGACATACTTATGCACAATGGCTAATCATGACCGTGACAGTTTTACGGGTGGAGGAAGCCGGAACACCCGGAGAGAACCACCGAGCAACGACGGGCAGCTGCCAGCTCCCCAACATCGAAACTCCGCACTGCATACAGGCAGGGTTAGATTGGTTGAAGACATGCGCACCATCGACGTGCAGTAGTACACGACGTCATCGTGCCCCATGTGGACAATCGGGGTTAAGTGCCTTGCCCAAGGACACAACGCGGGAGTCCGAATCGATCGCTCAGACGGTCACCTATCCAAGTACTAACCTGGCTCGACGTTGCGTAACTTCGGTGATCTGACGAGAACCGGTTACCGCTACGCCACCGCGCCCCCTTATTTTAATACACTTCATGTTTTCACACTTTAAAAAAAACAACCCTCCCAAAAACCATAACAAAAACCACCACCACAACAACAACAACAAAAAAAAAAAACAAACCCAAATACATTTCCTTCTTTTAAATATGAAAAACGGTTTCATTTTGAAAAAAAAAATGCCAACTTTAAATTGTTACACGTTCATAACTTTCGTTCACATTTAAAGTAAAAAAATTGAATGTTACTTTTCAAAATATATATATATATATATTCACTGATAAGGTGAAAGATTTCCCACATGCACTGCTTTCGATTAACAGGATTTTCATTGAAGGATTAGTTTGAACAATTACGAGTTCCCATTAATTGCAATTATGTTCTTTGAATACCGGTAGATTACGTAACTTGATAAAAAATATAATCCGAATGTGAACTAACTGTTTCGCTAATATAGTCACCACTGTACCAGTGCGCATTCCAATGAAGGTGTCACGTGATATATACAGTTATGATGATTTATTTTTTTTACCTTTTATCCAACATGACCAGCAGACGGCACTCGCTCAAAATTCTTGAATGACTGAACATTTTAATTTTTGGTCTCAAAACATAGCTTATGCACCAACATTGGAACGAGCTCTTTGAGCTCGTTCCAATGAGGGATCACAATCTATATGCTTTGGAGACAAAAAAAAAAAAATGATAATAAAATTTGAATGACGATTTTTGTGAATAAAGCTGGCCTAATATGACCGTTACGTTTGTTAACGTGTTAAATAATGTTTTTTCATCCACTGAATTAAAAAATTTCGCGGGCAGGTGCGATCGATTCGTAAAATAAAGGGCTTACTGTTGCACTCTTCATGACCCCCGCACAGACTTCTGGTGTAATGAATAGAAACCAACTATCAGTTCCTTACAATTTTTTCACAATATCGGAAAAAAATGTGCAGATGAAACTGTCAAAAAAATGTGTAACCCTTTCCATAACGCCGACTAACGTGAGTAGAATACGACACTTCCAAATAATTATTGAACAACTAAAATATTGCATTTAGGCCCCCAACATATAGCTATGCTTTTGACGCAAAGGTTCTAAAAGTAACTCAAGTTGACATGCGACTTTTGTGAATAGAGGTATACAGTTATGGGTGTTACGGAAGGAAGGGTTAATACGGTATTTTGTGAATAGAGGTATACAGTTATGGGTGTTACGGAAGGAAGGGTTAATACGGTATTTTCGATTATTTACGGTCGAAATACCGGTTGCTAGTTGCCAGTCAGGGACGCCGGAAGCACGGAGCAGAGGGGGTAGCTGCCCTTCCTGCCTTCGGACCACGGGGGCGAAAGGGGGCAGACAACGGCCTTCCCAGGTTCGTCACTCAATTTTTTTTTCGGCGATTTATTCTCGAAGTAAAGCTAAAATACACCCCAAATCCGTTCTGGGAGCTTTCAAAATTCAATGGTGGAGTCTGGAAGAAGTGCCCCTTCCCGATGGGAGGGAGACATCTCTCAAACTCCCCCATCTCAGCCCTTCGGCCTTCGAGACATGCGTGCTTCGGCATGTCATGGCGGGGCTGCTAGTGCGAGTAAATGCCCTTTTCCCGGGGTCTGACCACACCCCCCCGCCCGGAAGTGTTTCTGGGGCCTATGGTGCTAGTATTTTCACCGTGTATAGTAAAGGGTAATTTTTGTACGATATGGCGAATTATAACATAGACTACTTCCCTCTCACAAAACAAATAGTGTGAGACGAGCCCCCCCCCCCCCCCCCCCCCCCACCCCCACCCACCTCCAAAATCCATACCCATGTCTATTACGGTACGTACAACGACGCCTTGCAACCGATTTAAGAACACCCAAAGAAATCTCCGTGTTTTGCTAATATTCTTAAAGTCACTGTCGGTCAAATAATACATCTTCTCATCGTTCAGGCGCTCGTTTTGCACAGTCAGAAGTAGTTATCATTAAAGACTAGATTTGCCGATATGTTTGAAAAAATTGAATTGAAAATCGTTTTGCGTTCTGCTTTGCCTCTCAAAATCATTACGACTAAATCATATTGAGTTTGATATTTTACCAAGTACAATTATTATCGTATAAGTATTGATTGGTATTCTGCAATAGTTAACGCGGTGTGCAACGCACTCTGTACTTTATGGCTTTTCTCGACGAAGATTTTGTGATTCTCTGAATTAGAAAACTAACATGATTATTTTCGATAACATCTTATCTGGGAGAATGTTCTCGACTGATGATAACGCGGAAACTAATAAACTGTATATATAAAACGGATTATGACATCCTGTCTGTTCTACGCCAGCGACGTTATGACCCACCGGGATAACTGCAGAACGAGTCCCTCAGATCGGGGACCTAAATGAAGCCGTGACATGTTATAAACAAATCTGAGAAGAGACATTACATTTTCACTTTCTGTCCTCCACCTTCACTGAAGATACTATAATATTGTAAAACAAAGTTATTTATTAGTGTTTAACGTTACATTATCGTCTAAGGCTATACCATGGCGAAAACAAACGAATTACTTTGAGTGAACATCCGGAAATGACCTACTCCATATATCTTGAACCGGTTGAGTGCTAGAAGCCACTATCAACGCTTTAAAAAAAATAAGGGTACCAGAGCAAAAACCAACATTTTCCTCACTCGTGTTCCCTTTTCAGTCAAAAATGTTGGGGAGCTGCCAGATGCTCGTCGTTGCACGGTGGTTCTCTCCGAGTACTCCGGCTTCCTCCACCCGTAAAACTGTCACCGACATGATATGACCTTGTCTGTTAAAGAGTCGTTCAACCCTAATAAATAAATAAATAAATAAATAAATAAATAAATAAATAAATAAATAAATAAATAAATAAATAAACATCCCTGACGTATATATCGTCATTAAAATCGAATTTCGATAAAGTTATCTCCCTTGAAATTATTAACAAGGAAGATCGAATTTAGAAGCAAGTTACTGTTAAAAAAGCCTCAATGACATCAGCAGAAAATAAAGTCAAGTTTCCTCTTGTTACTTTCAATAAACGAAAATAGCAGACAGCTCTCGGAGTAGCACAAGGAAATCCGACACGAGGTGACCCTGGCTGTCAAAAGTGACGTTAAACATAAATAAATAAATAAATAAATAAATAAATAAATAAATAAATAAATAAATAAATAAATAAATAAATAAAACTTGTTTTTTACGGCAAGCTAATTAGTAGCAACTAGTCTACATAATAATCCCTCACTAAGAATATTTACCAGTATTTCGCCTACCAACACTGACGCGTCCATTTTGGCTCTTTGTTGAGGGAATGTGTTTTTACGATAACTTGAAAGATTCTATTCTTCTGAGTAAATCTCCTCTCTTTGACTTTCATATTAATGGAAAGGACAGTGTCTGTATTATACAGTACGTGGAGAGTGGATTGTAACTGAATCACCCGCGGAGTGGAGTTATCACCCAAGCTATAACTTTCAAATTTTGAACATATCGACAAAAGACACAAGCAATGTTTCAGCCAATGGACCTCCGGGTTTAACCCGGAGGTCCATTGGCTGAAACTTTGCTTGTGTTGGTTATGCTTTGCAACAAATTTGCAATTATTGCTTGGGTGGAATCTCCACTTTGCAGGTGATTTAGTGATAACACACTCTCCACGTACTGTATGTCACGATAATTATAGGACTAAACAAACGAAAATATACCCAGACTATACCAAACTCAACTCAACTTGAACTGTGTACGAATCCTTAACTTCACTCCTCTTTGTTTTATATTAAATGGCAGCTGATAGAATTCATAGAGTAGAACATTTCATATTTTCTTCAACCTGCAGGAAGAGGTTGGAAATATTAACCAGCCAGTAGCCAAGATTCTAGCCAGTTTGTGGGGGTGTGTGTGTGTGGGGGGTCAAACATGATATTAGGAAGGACATTGGGGTGGAGGGATCTGGGACCTCTCATAGTTCTAACTAACACCCTCCGGTCGCTACCCTTCCTCCCACATCCCTTTCCGAAAATTTTGTAAGATTCGGTGCTCAAAGAGCGAGATATTTGTATCGTGCGTAAATCTGTTATTGGCGACGATTTTCGTCTCTTTGTTGTGTCAAACTTGCATTGGGCCAATGTTTTGGTGGCAGCGAGAATAAATTGGAGATACCCCCTTCCCTCCCCCGTGAGAATGCAACTGCTAGTAACTGGTCTACCCTATAAGAAATCTTGATTCTTCCATTCACTATCATTGGAAAGACAAAAAAGGTACCGCGGTATGAATGAAATAAAAGTAAGGTAACATCTGCTTACGTTTGGATACTGCAATAGCATAGGAGTGCCTTTAATACGAAAAGCAGACGCCACTTGTAAACCAAATTCTTGAATACCTAATTTTTTCCTTTTTTGTGCTCATGAAAAAGTAGCTTATGGCCCCTCATTAGAACGAGCTCAATGAGCTCGTTCTAATGAGGGGTCATAAGCTATGTTTTGGGGACAAAAATTTAAATAATAATAAAAATTTAATGTGATTTTTGTGAATAGCACTGGCCGGTTTGGACCGTTACGTTAAGTAAAGGGTTTATGGCTGATATTTATAACTTTGATATTTTTTCCAATCAAACCTGACCAAACACACAGAAAACATATCAATTTTTTACGGTCGATTACACGAAATCGGAAATCTGGAATTGAAAATTAATATTGCTTATCTTTAACGTAATTTCAAACACTGGGGCAAACAGAGATAACGGTAGAAATGAGAATTGCTTGTTGATACAATCTATCATCGCATGAATCGGGCTTCGTGGTTGATGTTTGTTTGGGTATAACAAAACAACAGATTCATATGGTATCGGGCAGTTTTATGGGTAGAAGGAGTAGGAGTATCCAGACAGGACCTCCGGGTAGCTGCTGGTTGCTCTGTACAAGTAGGGTTATATCATCGGTTGAAGACGAGTGTACCGTCGTCATGTGTTATACGTCTCAGTACACAACACCACTGTACTCCCAAATACGTAGTCGAGATTACTTGCCAAAGGACATAACGTCGATGACGCGGATCAATACATCGTGATGATAATTATAGTCAACGACTTTCTCCGGAATTTCGCGGAACACATTTGTTCACAAACCAAGTCAACTCTACCCATCATCCTAGGTTTATTTCCAACAAGGCTAATGTCGAAAATGGTCATTCCAACAAGACGAATTTAATTAAAATGACTATATAACTCATTTATTTTGAGGTTTTCCATCATAAACTGCTAACACGGCTTACTGTTGGACAAATAGATTTCAATTAACTGGTTGAGTGCTGGAAGCCCATTTTGGGACTTTATCCTGAAGTGTAGGTACCAAAGCTAAAAGGCTTCATATTCTGTATATATATAGATGTACTTCAATTAATTTGAGATATGAGGGTCGAAAGGGGCTTGCTCCCCAAACCGTTCCTGCGCGCCTTCGGCGAGCGAAACCATTTGATCCGATTTATGATATGATTTATTAAGTCTGGGTGGATTTGCCCTATTACAATTGATGGGAGAGTGCCTATAGGCGCTATTAATTGTAACAAGGCAACAATATGTGAACAAAATTTTAAAACCAAACAAACTTAGCACGCTACCGGTTAACAGAGGCGCCACGCTTTGTTACAAGAAGCTATTTGCTACAGTTTTTGTACCCTTTTTATCAACAAAACTTCCAAACACATGCATAAAATAAAACCCTAAAATACTTCAAATAGCATACATTATAATGTGCACGTTCTTTTTAATGTAAATTTTCCCCATATTTGATGAGAAAAGAAAATTTCGTCTTGTTGGGATCATGTTGTCGGGATCGTCTTGTTGGGATTCGTTTTGTTGGGATGACACCTCATCCTAGTCACTAAAAATTCTTCTTAACCCTTTACCCAACGCAGACGATATCAAAATTTATTATTTTAAGTACCATTTTTTCAAATTTTTCAAACAATTTCAACAAAACCATATCATGTGACCCCTCGTTGGAACGAGCTCGGCGAGCTCGTTCCAACGAGGGGTCACATGATATGGTTTTGTTGAAATTTTTTGAAAAATAATATTTTTTCAACTGCTGAATTTGCATATTACGCGGGCGGATGCGGCCGATTCGTTGGGTAAAGGGTTAACCTCTCAACAATATTTATAAATTCTATACCATGCTGTGCGTATTCAACATTATTAATTTATTTATTGGGGTTTAACGACACATTAGACAGGTTACCTCGAGTCGGACAATTTTACGGGTGGAGGAAGCGGGAGTATACGCAGAGAGAACCACCGAGCCACGGCGAGCAACAGTCAGAATCCCCAACGTACTAACTCCACACAAGCAGGGTTAGCATTGGTTGAAGACAAGTGCACCATCGACGTGCAGTGCGCCTTAGTACACAGTGCCATCGTGCCCCGCGTGGGCAATCGAGATGAAATGTCTTGCCCAAGGACACAACGCAGTTACTCATGGAAGGGATTAAACCGTGGAACTTCCGGTTTGAAGTCCAATGCGGTAACCACTGAGCCACCGCGCTCCTGCGTATTCAGAGTTATGCGATACAATACAAACACTGGGTAATGTGTTAGATACATCACGCGTGGAATCTGGATTACGCATAAGTCATGTAAGAACGCACCTGATTGGACGTTACGCACCTGACTGAAGTTACGACGTGAACGAAATATTTCGGCACAAAGGTGCGACAAAAGCTATATTTTTCTTTAACCCTTTACCTAACATGAAAAGCAGACGACACTTGCCAAAAAAAAAATCTTGAATAACTAACTTTTTTAATTTTTTGTCTCAAAAACATAGGTTATGACCCCTCACTGGAACGATCTCGACGAGCTCGTTCCAAAGAGGGGTCATAACCTATGTTTTTGAGACAAAAAATGAAAAAAACAATGAATATTAATTGGGAATTTATGAGAATCGCGCTGGCCGGTTTCGGACGTTACGTTGGGTAAAGGGTTAAAAATATCAGAAATATTAGCTTCATCAACTAAATTCAAGCTTAATCGTGGTATAAACACAGAACACATCTCTGGTAGAATATGGTGTGTGTGTGGGGGGGGGGGGGGGAATCAACGACCCTTGTTGGAGTTCCTCCCCTGTATTTCAAACGCGCCTCTGGCGCCTAAGTTTGCATTGGTTATAAAAAGATAGCTAGCGGCAGCCAAAATGACCACGCGGGAGGGCCTGAGAAACAGATTTTTAACATTTTTCTGCATTATTTTCTGTTTGTAATTGTGAAAAAAAATATCATAGGGGTGGAATACATTATTTCATTTTTTCACGGATTCCTCATAACATGTTTAGTCCGTTCAATGTCGCACGTCCATATACCCCAGCATCCAAATGTTGAGGCATCCAGTTGTTGCCTGTCCAAATGTCACGCGCCCAAGTGTCGTAGGACCGAACCGTTATCTCCCGCTGAAGAATTGCACTTTTTTTCCCTTGGAGTAACTTATTGGAGATAAAAATCTGGCAGACTTTCACTTTAAAATGATAATATTACGTGAAAAATTTCGAAATTAATTTTACAAACATTTTATTTTTTCAAATATTTGTTGAGAAGAGCTGTGGTTGAACTAAAAAGGACAATTGTAACCCATATACACCGAAAACCTGGGTTGAACTAAGACTGGTGTATTGGGGGAATCGTTCAAAGCCAATAATTATAGCCAAACGTAGCGCAAAAAAAAACCTTTCACTGAACAAGAGATAAAAAAAAATCAGAGTCACCATCGACAAAAGGTCTCTACACTGCCCGTGGCAGTATTTCTCACATCAGATTGACAGGTGATAGTTTAGTGGAGATTAATCAACTGATTAGTGCCTAATTAACACCTGTATTTTATTAACTCATCACTAACATGAATGTAAACTGTATATTTATAAACTCAATGTGACGGCTCCATTTGTGTGATAAATCATTCGCACATTATCTACGTCTCACATGAAGTTCTCCAAGTGCTGAAGAACATGAACATCATTATTTAAGAACTGTAGTAAAAAGAGTCTCAGAAAAAAGTGTCACGCAAGAATTCAAGAAGAAAGGAAAGTCGCTAACATCCAACACAAAAAATATTCAGTTGTGTGACCAGTACAAAATACGAACTATTTTTCACAACATTAACCAACATTCACAACCAGATTGTACCCAGGGTGCGCGGACAAAAACCCATGCGGGAAAAACACTAACCAGAGAAAACCCCAATATATTGTTAAAAACTAAATAAATAGGGAATGATAATGTGAATAAACAGGCAGAAAAACAGCTTAACTGAGGCCTTCTACCAGAAAGGGCTGCCTTCACCGACTCAACTAAAAGTTACATCAGGAATAAATACTGTTATAAAAACTAAATAATAAATAGGGAACGATTGGTGTCCCAGCACGAGAGTATGTTACTGCTCTTACGAATGTAAAGATTCGTGCATTTCATACTCTCCCCCATAGCGACAAGAACACACACACAGCAGAATACCACTCGGGGGAGGGGGGAGGGGGGGGAGGGGGGTCCCAAGCACGAGAGTATGTTACTGCCCTTACGAATGTAAAGATTCGTGCATTTCATACTCTCCCCCCCCACACACAGCAGTTACCACAAGGACACGCAACTAAAGAGGTGCTACTTTTACTTTTATCTTTACAGTTTACATATTCTAATGAAAACTAATTCTACTTTTTTCTTTTAAGCAGGTACACAGAAGATGTTTATTTTTCTGACCAGCACCCCAATAACCGCTACAGACAGTCTAACCGTTACGGAAACAGTCACCCCCCACGGTTCCTGAACATCCTCCGCTCCATCCCTAAAAGTGGTCAACCACTTTAAGGGAGGCGAGCGTTGGTCCTGCGTCCCGCCTCTGCCCCTTTTTGTAAGCGCATTGCGCATCTTTTTGTCCCAACCCAATAGGATTACAATGCAGGCCTGCCCCCGAACCAGGGAAGTTCGGGTCTTCTTCTTCTTGGTGGTCCCCGAAAGGGGTCGTTGTTGTTTTCCTTCAAAGAGTCCAACTACAACAGAGACAGCCTGAGGCAGATTATACTTGGCAGTGATGGCCATCACTCATAATCATCCTCGAAGCGGCAGACTATACTTGCCCGAAGATCCAGATCGACTGCACCCTCGGGGAGAGGTAGTACCTTTATGAGAGGACCCAACCTCCCACACTGGTCCTCACCCGAGGGTCCAACCGACATCAGTCAACGAGACCGCCTACCCACAACTGGAGACACCTGCCGAGTACCGGATCCTTTTCCTCCTTCAACACGCCTAGACATGTGACAGCCATCATATACAGCCACCGAGGGTCGAAAGGGGCTTGTCCCCCATACCGTCCCTGCACGCCTTCGGCGCGTGAAATCATCATTTCGTCGAGTCTCAGAAAAAGTGTCACGCAAGAATTCAAGAAGAAAGTTGCTAACATCCAACACAAAAAATATTCAGTTGTGTGGTCAGTACAAAATACGAACAATTTTTCACAACATTAACCAACATTCACAACCAGATTGTACCCAGGGTGCGCGGACAAAAACCCATGCGGGAAAAACACTAACCAGAGAAAACCCCAATAACATAACCCGGACAAAATACCATGCGGACAAAATACCATGTCGCTACAGTCCGGACAAAACACCATGCGGATAAAACACCATACCGTTGCAGCCTGGACAAAACACCACGCGGACAGACCACCGTGCATTTGTTAAAGCCAAACAAACTCTCGTAAGAAGTGGTATTGAGGTTGTTGTTGTAGTTCAGCTGCTTCTCATTTTTCGGTTCTTTTGAACCGCCCATCCTATGATCAATAGCGTTCCTTTATTCTGTACTATAAAATCAGTTGGGTTAAAATTAATTCAAATCAACTGGGTTGAGTGAATATGAACCCAAGTGGGTTCATATTCACTCAACCCAGTTGATTTGGGTTGATTTTTAACCCAACTGACATCAGAGCGTATCTACTCAACCACCATTCTTATTGTTGTTGTAATTTTCATTTTTGTCAACATTTTGACTGATCTATATTTTGGTATTATTAATATTGGAGATATTATTGACTAAAAGTTATTTTTCAAACCGGTCTTTGTCTAATGTATTTCAACAAAACACATCGAACCGCCACTCTATGTTCGGCGTTTTGTCCTCATGGGATTTTATCCGTTGCTGTTTTGTCCGCATGGCATTTTGTCCGATGGAATTTTGCCCGGCATTCAGGAAAAAGTGTCACGCAAGAATTCAAAAAGAGAGTATTCATTTATTTATTGGGGTTTAACGACACTTTCGACAGCCAGGGTCACCTCGTGTCGAACATTTTCACAGGTGGAGGAAGCAGGAGTACCCGGAGAGAACCACTGAGAAACGACGAGCAACTGTCAGGCTCCCCAACTTACTATCTCCACACAATCAGGGTTAGCATTGGTTGAAGACAAGTGAACCATCGACGTGCAGTACGTTTATACACAATGCCACCGCCCCCCCCCCCCCCCCACGTGGGCAATCGGCATTAAGCGTCTTGCACAAGGACACAACGCGGTTGCCGCATCAAGGAGAAAGTAACCAACATCCAACAAAAACATGTTCATTTGTGTGTATAGGACAAAATACACACAATTCTTCATAATATTCGCGAACATTCACCACTAGGTTGTACCCAGAGGTCCATGGGCCGAAAACCTCAGGCTGTAATGGACTTTTTAAAGAAATTTTAAATATTCTTGGACAGAAAATCAACCCCCGTGATGTTTCTTATTAATTAATTATGCATTATACCTATAAAAAAATATCCCAAACATAATATTAATTTTAAAACTTAAAATAGTCACATAGAATAAAAAAATATACTCGTTTCAATTATTAAATATATTATTTGTAAAAGTAATTAAATATTTTCAAAAAAGAATGATTTCTTTTTACAACTGTGTTCCAATTGTAATTTCGTTTTCATACTGAATCAACTGTGACATTTCAGAGGTGATAATGAAGTTTTACGGACCGACATGCAAACGCAGAAGGCGTCTAAGGCCGGACACCTTTCGTTCCCTTTTGAAGTTAATTTGTTTGCTGATTGGATAGTTTTGATGACGAAGGATTCCGTATAATCACACGAAACATCGACCAATTAGTAGATTTCAATATATTAATCGGATGCAATGAGGTCTTACATCCAGGTTGCATTGGATGAAGACACACGCTACAGCTACACTCCCACCACAACGACTGAGATGTCTGTTTAAGAAGCCGGGGAATCAGAATGAATTTATTGAACATGGCATACCGCGAAAAACTTACAGTAAAGCAGGTGCTTCTAGTCAAGTGTCGTCTGCCTATTCAGGCAGACGACACTTGACTACAAGCACCTGCTCAGTGTTTAATTCTCCCCCGGTCAAAGAGAGCCAAACCGTTACAGCCAGATTACCTGCCGTATTACATCACAGGCAAGAAAACTCGACTCCTGGCTTTTAAGAGTTAAAGGACCTTCAGATATCTCAGTGGATAAGCGGAAAATACAGATACCGGAAGTTGGAACTCACGAGGCGGAGAAATTTTGAACGATCGAAGTTTCCGAACGTGGAATTTCAAATCGACGGCTACTTTGCATTTTACTTTGTATAACAGAGCTCTTGACTACTGACATTGTAAGTACGGTATATTGTGGTCGTCCCACATTGCCCGCGACCAGAAATTATCAGGAGAGTGAGTTTTATCAGACAAAAACCATGTTTGATCCTCGAAAGAAACGCTAATTTGGCAAAAAACTTGCGCTTCAAACGCCAGTTATCGCACCATTTTGCATTTATCAAATGACCAACAAGTGTCCATTGGTAGGCGGGTACATCTCCCACGCATAGTCATCTAGCTAAACGTTAACTGTTTGCTACATTGACATCACTATCGCCTCAATAAATGTCCGCCTAGTTGCCGATAATAGTATTTCCTAGTTGCTTATATTCTGTCCGCCTAGTTGCGATAGCCATGATCTCGGTTTCCCGTCACGGTAAACCAAGCATTGGGCGAAGAGACATTTCATTTGCACATCAAGACCACAAATTAAATGGTTTAAGGACAACCGTAATAATAAGGAGTTTTAGATATTACCTTTCCCCAAATTCCACGAAAACAATATTAGTATTGTCATCGTTGTTCCCTTATCTATCTTTATCTGACCAGAAAGCTACTTTAACCAATCAAATCGCGATAACAAACATTTAAGACTGCACCATATCGTGTTATCTCATTATGAGGCCATACCATATGAGACCATAAGCGTTTAGGCACGTAATTATTTGAATTTGCCGCCATTTTCGCATAGGATAATGCTACTAAAATAACGAAGTCTCCCTTGATTGCCCGCCTGAAAAACAAACCCCGTTGTGTAGATCAGCTATACATTCATCTTACAGCCCAAGGGCAGTAGGATGAATGTATAGCTGATCTACCCTACACATCACATTTGCTCCAGTCCATTTGTACAGTATATGTGATGAGTCCATTGAGGAATTCGGGGTCGAAAGCGTTAAAAAGTTACATGCCTAAATTCTTCCATGTTAGAATTTCAAGCAAAGGTGAAAAATCTATCTGGATACAAGCCACTACAACGACATAAAGCGACTGCATGATGACCGGGGTAAACGAACATATAACATTCACAGCAAACAAATCCAGAACTTGTTGAGCTGTGTAGGGAAAGGCAGATTCCGAATAACTACAGTTAAAATATCGAGACGAATTATTTTCTCTTTATATTTACAATTATGTATTGGGTCTTGCATGTTCTTACTTTTTCAACACAATTTTAAAGAGCAAAACTCTATTCAGGAGTGCCGCTAAAACACAGTGGTACTTCAAGTTTGTTGGCTTTCGACCACCCCCCCCCCCTTCTCCCTGATCGACTCTGTTGTCTTGAAGGGCTCGATCCAAGAAGCCATGGAACAGTCCCTCGATGAGGGACTTCTCGAACGACTCTTACAACTGACCATCGAGGAGCAGCTCCTCGGACGACTCGATGCGATCGAGCAAATGAGTAATCGGGGAGCTGCTTCTAGCGAGTGACTCCTCGAATAACTCTTCTACTCATCTGAGTTTTAGTGATCATCAAGTGATCATTGGGTGTCCAGCAATCACTGATCACAGATGGCCAGGCACCTAATGATTAGTGATCCCAAAGACCCCCGCCCCACCAATCATAAGCGACTGACACGTCGAAAGACTCTAAGCTTGGGAAGGATATGGCTTTTGGAAGAAGGGGAAAGACAACTTCCCACACTTGGTCGGGACAGTCAGTACATGCTGGTAGCTGGGTCACTGACGCGAGAAGAGGACGCTAAGGCTTCTAGAATAGGGCCTCCGGGCGGGTTACGGATGGGGTGAGGGTGGTGGGTCGATTGGAGAAGATTAGGATCTCTTGGCCATGCTCTTTGGGGCAGGTCAGCGTGTCACATTGGCCATGTCAGCTACTGGATCAAGTGGGGGGGGGGGGGGGGGGGAGGGGCTGTGGTTTATTAGGTAGGGTCACCATCCTATACATCACCAGGGTTCCAGTACTTGTGACTGCCTGTCGCGATCACCAGTGATTGCTAGTGGCGATCACTAGTGATCATTGGAACCTAGATGAGTTGAAGAATTGTTCGAGAAGCTGCTCGAAGTTGCTAGAATAGTCGTTTGTGGAGTCACTCGCGTTGAGCAGCTCCTCGATTACTCATTTGCTCGATCGTGTCGAGTCACTTGAGTAACTGATCCTCGAGCTGCTCCTCTATGGCCCAGTTGTAAGAGGCGTTCGAGGAGTCCCTCCTCGAGGGAATGCTCCATAGCTCCTTGGCTCGGGTCCTTCGAGTCGACAAGGTAGGACAGAGACGGGAAAAGGGTTGAAAGCCAACAAACGGACATAAACTGTTCCAAATGATAGGCTTGTCTGCCTCACTGGCGTACTCCCATCGAATGAAGCATAGCCTAGATTATGTGATCTACCCGGCTAATACTCTTCCACACTAGTGTAGTCAGCCTGTAATACGAAGAAACGGAGCGGAAACCCCAGGAAAGCCTTCAGATCAAGGCATTCTGCTCTACTGTCGTCATACGGCGATCTTGTTCTGTTCCAGAACATACTCCGACTCAGTAGAACACACCCTTAGAACACACCCCGCTCACAAGGATGCCACAATGCTCCATATCACCCGCGTGTCACCTTGAGCAACCAAGATGGCGGCGCCCATGGTCAAAATGGACCGCGGAAGCATGTGTCACCTATACGCAGGTGCCGCGCATGCGCAGCGAGACCACATGTTACCATGGTAACGATGTCACAAGATAGCCGATCAAGCGAACTACTATGACAACAACCGCGTGACACCTGTAGCAACCAAGATGGTGGGACCATGTTCAAAATGGACGGCGAAGTCACCTAAAAATATGTTAATGATGCCAAAAGATGGCCGCTCATGCGGACTACCATGACAACTCCCCCCACAAAACTCCTAGTCACATGACTAATGACGTCATATGAGATCCGGGATAAGACCCATGTAACCGAGATCCCAAAACACATTTTAGTAGCCGGGGGAAGGGGGGGGGGGGGGGACTAGGGGATGCCACCCTTCCCCTAAAAATTACAGTGCACCTCCCTCTCAAAATGGGAAAATTAAGGAACTTTACCCGACCAGATAAAATGACGACGGTAATGAGATGAACATATAATCTCCGTGGCTTACAAAATTGTGTTGATGGTGTCAAAAAATCACTTTCGACACCAATAATGTGTAATAAGTTGGCACCTTTCTGTATGATGTATAACTTCGCCGATAGTGAACATGTTGATAACATTGTAACTTTGTGACAAAGGTGCGTCTTAGGCGGCAAAACATTTACTTTAGCGGTTTGGAGTTGTCCGTGTTTTTATCACTGCACTGTGATAATCACAGGGGTATACTTGAAAACTATATTTGTATTATAATGAATATCCCTACAGAGTACACTTAATAATATTTGCTGTCTGCCTTCCTACCTGTGATATTGAGAGCGGTATTCATTTCCATGAAATTCATGATTTGAGTGTAGGCCAACATGACCTCCTGAAAACAAATCAAATTAAAGCACCAAAAGGCTCCCGATTCACTCTCAGGGCATTGAATTTTCAAAATTTTCTAGGGCAGTCCAACCCCTGAAACCCCACCATTGGAGGGGGGTACCTCCTCCCACCACAAGTGAGACGTTCGGATAGACCTGCGGCATATATCGATCTGGCAACCCCTAAAAAATTATGTCCCCTCCCCCTCCTCAATAGGAAATCCTTGCTACGCCCCAGTCTTATACAGCAAAATCTGGATGTTTAACCCAAATGGTTCCACTTCCTTGATGTGCCACAATTCCCTAGAAGAGATAAATTGCAGAGAATCAGAAATGTTCTTCAAACAACATGGTCATACTATTCTGTGGTGAGATACAGATAATATAATATGAAAACTTCTAATCGAGTTATATAACATATAATCTGACATACACGCAGTATCTATTTAATCGGTTAGCAAGAACAAAGAAAAACAGTTGGATTGCATCGCAGTTCCGTCCGATTATGCAACTGAGGATCGTGTGCGGACACAACTAGGCGGACAGTTACTGAGGCGAGGGTGATGTCAAAGAAATCGGCGTGTTTTTTAGCAATCAGTCACCGTTTAGCTATATGACTATGCGAGGGAGATGTATCAGTCTTTCGATGGACACTTGGTGGTCATTTGATAAATGCAAAATGGCGCGATAACTGACGTTTGAAGCGCAAGTTTTTTGCCAAAATTTGCGGGGTATTTTTCGAGGATTGAACATGGTTTTTGTCTGATAAAATTCTCTATTGTGATAGTTTCTGGTCGCGGGCAATGTGGGACGACCGCAAGATACTGTACTTACAATGTCAGCAGCCAAGAGCTCTATAATATGATGAAAAAATGGTAGAGTAGCGGTCGATTTGAAATTCCTCGCTCGAAAACTTCGATCGATCAAATTATTCCCCGCCTCGCGAGTTTCAACTTCCGGTTTCTGTATTTCCGCTTATCCACTGTGGTTATGACGCTATTCAAAGCCAAACTCATTACCTCTCCATCATATGTCCGACTCGTCAACCAAAGGTATATCTCACACCTTTTCTAAGACGTGTCAAACTTTGGAAATGTTATTTACCACTTTCGATCTATTGTTTGTGTACGTTCAATTATAATTTATGCCAAACTATTATCTTGTATCTTTTGTGAAATAAATGGTATGTTGTAAAAAAAAAATACCGTTAAAATACAGTGAAAACGCCTGCAATCCAATTATCGGTACTTCTTCCGTAAGATAATACGGTATATTTATTTATTTATTGGTGTTTAAGGTCACATACTTGTGCACATTGGTTAATCATGACCGTGACAATTTTACGGGTGGAGTAATCCGGAGTATCCGGAGAGAACCACCGAGCAACGACGAGCAGCTGCCAGCTCCCCAACATCGTAACTCCGCACTGCGGCACAGGCAGGATTAGACTGGTTGAAGATATGCGCACCATCGACGTGCAGTACGCCTTAGTACATGACGTCATCGTGCCCCCATGTGGACAATCAGGGTTAAGATAATACGGTGAACGTTACGCATTGAAATACGTTTGCAATGCCGACCTCTTTTTTTCGACGTTGATTGAACAGAAACCGAGGATCTGATATTCCGTCTCACTTCACAACATAAGATGTCTGTTGGTTTGTCATACAGAGTAGACCAATTAATATCTTTAACCCTTTACGCAATGTAACGCCAAAACCGACCAGTGCTATTCTCAAAAATCGACAATTAATTTTCATTATTTTTTAAATTTTTGTCTCAAAAATATACGTTATGACCCCTCGTTGGAACGAGCTCGTCGAGCTCGTTCCAACGAGGGGTCATAACCTATGTTTGCGAGACAAAAAATGAAAAAAAAATAGTTATTCAAGAATTTTTTTTGCAAGTGTCGTCTGCTTTTCATGTTAGGTAAAAGGTTAACTTGCAGCCTTATGGCACTGTATGACTACAGGTTAATGATATTAATTAGCGTACGTTTAAAAATGAGCCTCCTAAAACAAGGCACCTTTCGTCATGGACGACGTTATTAGGAGAGGGATTGATCGTCCCTATTGGAGGTGGAGGAGAAGTGACGTCGTGGTCACTTGACCCAGTCGCGCCATGTTTGGTTGTCATGGTAGCCCGCGTGAGTGGCCATATTCTGCCGTCATCCGCGTAGTGATACGTGGTATTGGTGCGCATGCGTAGCGCGTATTGGTAGGGTGTTCCGTCATCCATTTTGTTTACTGGAGGCTGTCATCTTGGCTTCTATGGTGGCACGTGGTTGCTATGAGACTGGAAGGCTTCTTAGAGAATGAGTTTATGTTCTGAGTGTGCAGACGATTGAACAGGAGTAAATCTAATTACCCCAAAAGACCCGACAATTTTTATAAATTACCCAAATCCACCAAAAATCACTTTATTTGGTATGGATTCTCCCAGAATCCTCCTTTTTTCCAGGCTCATAGCATCTGCATACTATACAAACCGAGATGGCGGCCTCCATTAAACAAAACGGACGATGGAAACACGTGTCACCCTAACAACCAAAAATCACTTTATTTGGTACGGATTCTCCCAGAATCCTCCTTTTTTCCAGGCTCATTGCATCTGCGTACCACCATAAAACTAAGATGACGGCCTCCATTAAACAAAATGGATGATGGAAACACTTGTCACCCTAACAACACGCGCTGCGCATGCGCACTAAGACCACGCATCACTACGGGAATGCCGCCACAACATGGCCGCACACGAAAGCTACCAACCATGACAACCAATCATGACGTAAATGGGTCACGTGAATATGACATCACTCTCCCATCACCTTTCCATCTATCCCTCTCCTACCACTGACGTTAGTTTTCCAAAGCAGGAATTAAATAGTTGAATGCGATTATTCTGAAAAAAGATTTAACCCCCTCTGTATATAAGCACTCTTTAATTGATTTGTACGTGACGAAACTTTAAACAGTTAACAGTCATAACCGTAAACTTTATGGTGAAGGTAACGGCAACTGGCTTCCAGTACTTCTTCCATAATATTAACGGTACATTTTTACAATATATGAATTCTCTTAAAGATACTTCAACGCAAACAGCATTCAGTGTCTACACGTTCCAATGAGACTCCAGCTATTATACAATTCGGAGAGAGTGAGTTGCTACACAAACACAGTGGATTGGATTTTCCACTAGGAAAATATTTAAAATCCTCGAGATAAAAACCTACAAGAAGGACCGACGAGTTCTCTGCTCATGAACTACGATTTCAAGTTAGTGAGACGCTATTTCCAACCTTTTATTCAAAATATTGCATAAGATCTTTTCAAACTATAACCTTTTGTTTCCGCATTTGTTTCTATCTGAGCCCTTCATTTTCCATTTTTTTTCTCTATTTGTACCCTTCCTTTTCGCATTTTTTAAAACTAACCTTTCACGTTGCGCACTTTTTCTAACTGTACCTTCTTTCACTTTCTACAGTCGTTTCTGTTTGTACCTTTTATTTTCCCCATTGTTTTTAACCCTTTACCTGACCTGAAAAGCAGATGACACTTGCAAAAATAATTCTTGAATAACTAATACTTTTCATTTTTTGTCTCAAAAACATAGGTTATGACCCCTCGTTGGAACGAGCTCGATGAGCTCGTTCCAACGAGGGGTCATAACCTATGTCTTTGAGACAAAAAAATGAAAAAAATAATGAAAATCAATTTTTGAGAATAGCGCTGGCCGGTTTTGGCCGTTACGTTAGGTAAAGGGTTAACCTGTACCCATTAATTTTCTTATTTTTAGCAGTACCGTTTCTCTTCAGTATACATTTCTCTATGCAACCCTTTTAACCTTTTACATTTTTCAATCGGTACCCTTTAGTCTTTATATTTTCGTTTTCTGTACCCGTCATTTGTTTTCTATTTGTACCATTAACTTTCCTCATTTTTTTCTACCTGAACTCTTGACATTTTCTTTCTAACTAACCCTTCATGTTTCGCATTTTTTTCTATTTGTATCCTTTAGTTTTCATTATTTTCTATACGTACCATTCACTGTCCACGTTTTTGATCATCTCTATAGTACACTATTCACTTTCCACATTTTTGTTAATCTGTACAATATACCATTCACTTTCAACATTTTTATTTTTCTGTACAATATACCATTCGCGTTTCACGTTTTTAATTATCTGTACAGTATACCATTCACGTTCCACGTTTTTATTTATCTGTTCAGTATACCACTCACTTTCCACATTTCTATTTATCTCTACAATATACCATTCACTTTCCACATTTTTATTTATCTGTACAGTATACCATTCACGTTCCACATTTTTGTTCATCTGTACAATATACCATTCACTTTCCATATTTTTATTTATCTGTACAGTATACCTTCACTTTCCACATTTTTATTTACCTGAACAGTACACCATTCACTTTCCACATTTTTGTTTATCTGTATAGTATACCATTCACTTTCCATATTTTTATTTATCTGTACAGTATACCATTCACTTTCCACACTTTTGTTTATCTGTACAGTATACCATTCTCTTTCCACATTTTTATATATCTGTACAGTATAGCATTCACTTTCAACATTTTTATTTCTCTGTACAGTATACCATTCACTTTTCACATTTTTTATCTATCTGTACAGTATACCATTCACTTTCTACATTTTTGTTTATCTGTACAGTATACCATTCACTTTCCACATTTTTATTTATCTGTACAGTATACCATTCATTTTCCACATCATTCACTTTCCACATTTCTATTTATCTGTATAGTACACCATTCACTTTCCACATTTTTGTTTATCTGTACTTTATACCATTCTCTTTCCACATTTCTGTTTATCTGTATAGTACACCATTCGCTTTCCACATTTTTGTTTATCTGTACTTTATACCATTCTCTTTCCACATTTCTGTTTATCTGTATAGTACACCATTCACTTTTCACATTTTTATTTATCTGTACAGTATATAATTCACTTTCCACATTTTTGTTTATCCATATAGTATACCATTCACTTTCCATATTTGTATTTATTATTTATCTCTATAGTATACCATTCACTTTCCACATTTTTGTTTATCTGTACAGTATACCATTCACTTTCCATATTTGTATTTATTATTTATCTCTATAGTATACTATTCACTTTCCACATTTTTGTTTACATCTACAATATACCATTCACGTTCGACATTTGATTTAATTTGTACTCTTTTTGTTCCATTATTTTCTCTCTCTTGTCCATCAATTTCCGTATTTGTTTTTATTCACCTTTTCCTTCCCAAATTCCTTTCTATATGTACCCTTTACTTCTTCACATTTTTATTCAAACAGTATCCCTCCATTTTCACATCAAAGTTTATTTCTATTTTTATTCGTTACTTTCTGTATTATGTATTTTCACTCTTGCCATTTATCTAAGTCTACCCTTCATTTTGCGCAGTCTCTTTTCTTAAACTGCACCCTCAACTTTCTAAATTTAAGTATATTTAACCTTTTATATTTCCCATTTTTATATCCTTCACTTTCCGTATTTGTTTTTATTTCTACTTTTTCTTCCAGTATTTTTTGTATCTACCCGTTTACTTTTTGTATTATCTCTAACTGAATCCTCTTCGCTTTACACATTTTGTTCTATTATTATTGCTGTCTTTTACTTTCATCATTTGTTCTATCCGTATGTACCCTTTACTCTTTGCACGGCACCCGTAAATTTCTACATTTCTTTCTATTTGCACCCTTTACATTCTACATTTTTTTCACACTGCACCCTTCATTTCCCGCCCCTTTCGTGTCCCCCAAGTCGCGCATTGGGTCCCATATAAATCCTTTACTTTCTGCATTTAATCTAACTGTACTCCTCACTTTCCTTATATTTTCTAACTGTATCATTCACTTTCCACATGGCTTTCTATTTGTATCCTTTCCATTCTGCATTTTATTTTATCTCTTACCTTCACTTTTCGCTTTTTTTGACTGTACTTTTCATTTCACGCCTTTGTTTCTGTTTGTACCCATTTTTCTATCTGTATCCTTTACCAGAGTCATATTTATTTGTTTCTAACTCCATACTTCTTATTCTACTTTCTAATCTGTATCCTTTATTTTCCGAATGTTTTCGAACTTTGCCGTCCGATTTTTTGGCCTCTATAACTTTTACTTTCTCATTTTTAAATAACCCGTTCACTTTACATTTCACATTTGTTCTATCTAACTAGGATTGTCACGATTATTGATTTTCATAATCGATTAATGGCTCGGTATAATCGATTATAATTGACTATTCGTAACCAGGTGGTCCTTAAGACTATTGCGGCAACAGACATACCCGGAATAAAAACGAACATCAAGAACGATCTACGATCGATTTAAGAAAGCTTGCTTATTAACCTCTTGAACCCTCGTATCCTGGAATTTATTTATTGGTGTTTAAGGTCACATACGGATGCACAATAGCTAATTGTGACCGTGACAGTTTTACGTGTGGAGGAAGCCGGAGTACCTGGAGACAACCATCGAGTATCGACGAGCAACCGTCAGCTCCTCTACATTCTAACTCTATTCAGGCTCCGATCAAGCAGGGTTACAGCGGTTGAAGGCATGTGCACCATCGACGTGCAGTACGCCTTAGTGTATGGCGTCATCGTGCCTCCATGTAGGAAACCGGGATAAAGTGCCTTGCCCAAGGACAAAACGCGGGTCGTCCCGGATGGGGATCGAAATTGGGACCTTTAGCATAGAAGTCCAACAGTCCACCACGGAGCCACCGCGCCCCCGTCTCCTTGAATGGAATCGCTTTTGTGTACACTTTCAGTGAGATGGGTCAGTCCAATATTCATCTACACGGAAGAAAAAAAATAATAACTGAATCTGCAGCCGTCCAGCTGAAGACTGCAGTTATTATTTTATCATGAACGCCCCGTGTATAGACCTCTTATAATAAGACAAAAATGGGACGAAATTATGCCTTGAACCGAAAAAATAGGTCATACGTGTTAACCCTTTACCCAACGTAACGGCCAAAACCGGCCAGCGCTATTCTCAAAAATCTCCAATTAATTTTCATTATTTTTTTCATTTTTTGTCTCAAAATCATAGGTTATGACCCCTCGTTGGAACGAGCTCGTTGAGCTCGTTCCAACGAGGGGTCATAACCTATGTTTTTGAGACAAAAAATGAAAAAAATTAGTTATTCAAGAATTTTTTGGCAAGGGTCGTCTGCTTTTCAGGTTAGGTAAAGGGTTAAAAGGGTTAAAATGACTGCGTGTGACGTTCGCATCGCACGTCTGATTGTTTATCTGTTACTTACATGGCTGTAGGGACCAGAGGATACAGGAGAACGTGCTACCCCCAAGAAACGTTTTCCAGAAATAATTGAGAGAGAGAGAGAGAGAGAGAGAGAGAGAGAGAGAGAGAGAGAATTTAGGACGACATTTTATTATATACTAGCCTGTTAATTATCGCAAATTATCTAAACGATATTTCTAGATATCTATCGACTTGATGGATAACGAGGAATATCCCTCAATAGTTTCCTAAATGGCGTCACGATTCGGCGCCTTGGAGAAACGCTCAGCTGATCTTTGTTATTGTTTAAAAACGTACGTGTTTACAGTCGAACTGGGTCGAATATTGCACAGTAAAATGTCACGTAGCATATAATAAAAAGAAAATCTACGCTATTTTAGTGAATATCGGGAATTATCTCGCGAGTGTGGAGCTGAAAATATTTTCCACACGCGTGAAAAATAAAACTTCCAGGTCCACAGACGTGAGATAATTCCCGATATTCACTAAAATAGCGTAGATATCCTCTATACCTTCCCACACCCGCCATTGTAATCAATTAGAAATTAGAATAAGCAGGAAGGGAATCCATAAACTCTTGACTTTTAACTTTTAATTATATTATGTAACTGATGATTTCCTAGTTTGGATCTGTCTCCAGTCCGGTCTTTAAAGTGGAGAAAAATTGCATTTTTTGGGGGGCTTCATATTTAAGAAATTTTCCTCCCCATCGGGTCAAAATTTGTTAAACATGGAACCTGTGCATTTTTCTTGACGTGGAGGTGCGTTCAATTTCTAAGCATTTGATGGAAGTAAAAATTTATCGATTATTTGACTGAGGAAAATACTAATTGATTTTAGCGTGAACGATCGATAGTCGATTAATCGAATATTCCTTATAGTTCTAACTAACCCATTACTTTACGCATTTATTTCTGGTTCTATCCTTTCCTTTCCTCATTATATTTTGTGACTGTGACCTATACTTTCCACATTTGTTTTTATCCGCATCATTTAGGACTACTTCCTGAAATTTATTCCCCAGCCGTGAACTAATTTCCAAAATTGTTTTCTAACTGTACCTTTTAAATTATTCATCAGAAAGTTGCATCTAAGTACTTAATTCTACGAACTGCACCTCAGAAGAAATCAGCGACACTTGTCTTGTTCAAATTTCTCGGATGCCATAGAATTAAGAGAGGACGCTGGTTTTGTTTACATTGGCATGGCGGGGGTTCGAACCCACGCCGAGAGAGTTTCCTTCGGCACCAACCGCCTAGCGAAACTATACTGAACCACACACGCCACCCGAGTGGCGTGCGTGGTTCAGTATAGTTTCGCTAGGCGGTTGGTGCCGAAGGAAACTCTCTCGGCGTGGGTTCGAACCCCCGCCATGCCAATGTGTACCTTTTTACTTTTAACATCTATGATCTTGTACAATTCACTTTCCGCATTTTGAATTCGATAATAACGATTTAGATTTCAAAATGACATTACCTCTCTCGGAGCGGTTGCCACATATTTGACCCATTACAAAAGCCACTTCCACCACAGTAAGTGCGATAGGGTTTGTGATAGCTCCAGTCACATTGCGCGATTTTCACTGCCTGTCTGTATAGAGTTCTCTCCATACACAGTAACATATCAGGTCGATTTTCCGTATGCAACTGTAAGGGCTTAGAGGCAATGGCTGAAAGAAGTATTCTAACCTCACGGCTCCTCATGTCCCTACCTAGGTATTGGGTGATCATTATACCTGAAACAATATTACCAGGGTACCGTACTATAAGAGGATCATACTATCACAGTATCATGCAACCAGGGTATAATACTATCAGAGTATAATACTACCAGAGTATCGCATCATCAGAGTATTGTACTATCAGAGTATCACACTATCACAGTACCATGCTACCAGAGTATACTCCCACCAGAGTATCATACTACCAGAGTATCACACCATCAGAATATCATACACCCAGAGTATAATACTATCAGAGTATCATACTACCAGAGTATCATACTATCAGAGTACCATACTACATGAGTATCATACTATCAGAGTATCGCATCATCAGAGTATTGTACTATCAGAGTATCGCACTATCAGAGTATCATACCACCAAAGTATCGTATGATACTATCAGAGTGTCACACCATCAGAGTATCATACTATCAGAGTATCACAGTATCAGAGTATCATACTGCCAGATTATCATACTATCAGGGTATCATGTTACCTGAGTACCATCTATCAGAGTATCAGACTATAAAAGTATCATACTATCAAAGTATCATGCTACCCGAGTATCATACTATCCGAGTATCACACTATCAGAGTATCATACCACCAAAGTATCGCATGATACTATCAGAGTGTCACACCAGCAGAATATCATACTACCAGAGTAGCATCTATCAGAGCATCATACCACCAGATTATCATACTATAAGGGTATCATACTACCAGCGTATCATCTATCAGAGTATCATACTATCAAAGTATCATGGTATCAAAGTATCATGCTACCCGAGTATCATACTATCAGGGTATCACACTACCAGAGTATCATCTATCAAAGTGTAAAAGTATCATACTACCAGCGTATCATACTATCAGTGTCACACTACCAGATATCATACTACCAGAGTAGCATCTATCAGAGTATCAAACTTTTAAAATATCATGTTATCAAAGTATCATACTACCAGAGTATCACACTATCAGAGTACCATGCTATCAGATTATCACACTACCAGAGTATCACGCTATCAAAGTATCATACTACCAGAGCATCTCACCATCAGCGTATCATACAACCAGGGTATAACCCTATCACAGTATCATACTACCAAATTATCATACTACCAGAGTATCATACTACCAGACTATCTCACCATCAGAGTATCATACTACCAGAGTATTACACTATCACAGTACCATGCTACCAGAGTACACTCCCACCAGAGGATCATACTACCAGAGTTTCACGTCATCAGAATATCATACACCCAGAGTATCACACTATCAGAGTATTACACTACCAGTCTATCATACTATCAGAGTATCATACTACCTGAGTATCATACTATCAAAGTATCTTACAACCAGTATCATACTACCAGAGTATCATACTAGCAGGAAATCATACTATCATAGTATTGTACTATCACGGTATCATAATACCAGAGCTTTACACTATCACAGTATCATACCACCACAATATCATACAATGAGAGTTTCATACTACAGGGTATCATCTATCACGGTATCATACTATCAGAGTATCATACTACCAAAGTATCATTCTACCAGAGTATCACACTATCACAGTATCATGCCAGAAGAGTATACTCACATCAGAGTATCATACTACCAGAGTATCACGCCATCAGATTATCATGCTATCAGAGTATCACACTATAAATGTATTATGGTACCAGAGAATCATACTAACAGAGTATCGTACTATCAAGGTATCATACTACCAGTATATCCAACTCCCTGAGTATCATACTACCAGAGTATCATACTACCAGAATATCATGCCATCAGAGTTTTACAGTATCAGAGTATCATCTATCACAGTATCATACTGTCAGAGTATCATACTACCAAAGTATCATTCTACCAGAGTATCATACTATCAGAGTACCATACTGCCAGAGTATCTCACCACCAGAGTATCGTAGTACCAGAGTGTCACACTATCACAGTATCATCACAGTACCATACTACCAGAACATCATACTATCAGATTTTCAGAGTATCGGCTATCAAAGTATCATAATATCGAGGTATCATAGTACCAACGTATCATTCTACGAGAGTATTATACTTTCAGAGTATCATATTATCAGAGTATAATGCTATCAGAGTATCACACCACCCGAGTATCAAACTACCGGCATATCATACTACCAGAGTACCATCCTACCAGAGTATCATACTATTGGAGTATAATACTATGAGGAGAAGTTGACTGAAATATTGGCTGAAGTGTAGCAGACGAACTTAACTGAGACCGGCGGGGGTCCATGAGGGGTGAAACATGCATGACATATATACAATACTTCCGCCTGTTCCCCAATAAACTCCACTCAACATTGTCGCGTATATTTGATACCACTCACCTCTCTGGAGATACAATACACATTCTTCATCAAAAATGATAGGTTGCTTCATTAAATGTCGGACGCAGTTGGCAGATATCTTTGTTCTGTAAAAGAACAAATATATTATTCCAAAAATTGTGAAGTACGTATGTTAAACTGTGAGACAAAACATCCAACTGAATTCATTCAGAAACTATCAGATGCATATGGCGAGTCGGTCGAATTAAAAAAAGGGTAGTGGAGTGAGGTGGGGTAAGGTAGGATTCGGGTGGGATGGGGGTATGGTGTAGTTTTGGAAAAAAACGTTTCAACGAAGATCATATATGACGAAATATGATATAGATTAAGAACCATACTGTATTCTTGGACTCCGCTTTTTATATTTCTTTTATTGACAACCAGGTATGTATGCGGGATTAAGTGCAGGCGTCTTTTTGTCCTGAAATATGATACTTTTCACATGTACAATTTGCATGGAAATAATAGTATAGCTCGCACACTTAGACCCTTTTTTGGATGATATCATTTTTGACCTCACGTGAAATCAGCAATCACTTGTCCAGTGACGTCATGACGGTTGGCATTGTACCACACGTTGACGACCGTATTGTGACACTACGACCATGGTGATACGTGATGTTAACCCTTTACCCAACGCAGATGATATCAAAATTTGTTATTTTGAAAATCATTTTTTCCATTTTTTCCAAAAATTTCAACAAAACCATATCACGTGACCCCTCGTTGGAACGAGCTCGACGAGCTCGTTCCAACGAGGGGTCACATGATATGGTTTTGTTGATTTTATTTTTAAAAATAATATTTTTTCAACTGCTGAATTTGCATTCCGGTGGTCTATTTTGTATAATGGAGGCCGCCGCCTTAGTTTATATGATGTACTTTGTTACATTTGGGGTAGAATGACCTCTAGTATCATGGGAGTGTGTTCTCAATGTATGTTCGATTATATGGAAGTATATATAAGCGTACCCGGTGCTTCATTGATTAAATTTTTGATGATTATTCCTATAATTAGTGTTTGGAATCTAATATTATTCAATTTTTTTATTTATTGGTGTTTAAGGTCACATATTTCTGCACAATGGCTAATCATGACCACGACAGTTTTACGGGTGGAGGAAGCCTACGTACCCGGAGAGAACCACCGGACAACGGCGAGCAACTGTTAGCTCCCCAGCACACTAACTCCCCACAAGCAGGGTTAGCATTGTTTGAAGACAGGTGCACCATCGACGTGTAGTACGCCTTTGTACACAAGGCCACCGTGCCTCCACGTGGGTAATGGGGGTGAAGTGTCTTGCCCAAGGACACAACGCGGTTACCGCAGGTGGGATTCGAACAGAGGATCTCTCGGCTTGCAGTCTGCACCTCTACCCACTGAGCCACCGCACCCCCTATCTAATATTATTGCATCCGCGAACAAATTGCCCACCCGTGGAAAATGACCAGTCCACGTCGGCAGTACTGTACATTTTATTATGGTTTCTGGAAGGTTGTTCAATATTTCAACTGATCTTGTTCAGAAAGCATTTTTTTTTGTTTCTGAATTACTGTGATTTTTTGAAAGTTTTTATGGTTGACCCCTTGTCGTTTAATAGAGCTATAATTCAGCATATCTGCGGTAATGTCTTCATCATATAATGTGTGTATAATTTTAAATAGTTCTATAGCCTTTCAAGGTAAGTAGGTTCAGTCATTTCAATGTGACTGAGTATGACATTTTTTTAAATGTTGGAATTAGTTTTGTTGCACCCCTTTGGACCATATAATCGGACTCATCCCAACAAGAAGTAATTTGATAACTTAGAGTAGAAAAACTCTTACTTCAACATCTCTCAGTGTTTTTGGTTCGTTGTATAGATATTGTCGAAGAGGCGGTTTTGTGGCGTCGAGGCGTCTTTTTAAGAAATGATTTGTTTGACAGAGGGTCAAATTATCGAAAAAAATATTAGAGGCTTTTATGTCAATTATATCCCATGGCATTTAGTTTATTCAATAGAATGTAACCCCTATGACCTTCAATCGAGGGGTATTGTTTGGATGACATACTGGTTAGAGTAGTAATTGTTTATATTTAATTTTATCGCCGTGTGAGATTGCGTTGGGTGATTACAGTCGGACGGCAAATTAAATTAATTTGGGTAATTTAACAATTTTTTCTGGGGCAACCGACTGCACTCATTGCACTTGATTACCCACTGGCATAAATTTAACGACAATTTAACAAAGTTTGTTCCTACGAATTCAAAGTTTAACTTTTAGCTTCGTTTATGTTAGCTGTGAAGGTTTACGGACGCGTTCCAGAAAACAGCAAAAGCCACAGATTGTCTCTAGTTAGGGTTTCTGGGTTTAGTCTTCTGTTGTAGCAGTCCAAACTCTCAGACCATCGGGCTAATTCTGTCAGGAATTCGACGCTGTTATGACATGGGGCCAGCCTAGTTCCGAAAAAGTTGTTTTTTTTTTTTAAAAAAAATTTACAGTTTTTTTATTCTGATAAACATATGAAGAAATATTTAACAAATATTCACAAATTCATACAAAGTTGATCGAGGCAAAAGTTACAGAAAACAAAGAAATACACAGAATGGTGTTTTACAAAATATATTTGCGCTAAAGGTGTTTTGAGTTTTCACTAAGTGGAGCGTAGTTTCCTAGAGTTTCGCGAATGGCGGAAAAAATTCTTTTGGGACTGCCGTTTGACCTAAAAAATATTGGGAAGTATTTATTTATTACACGCGCACATGTATATACATCAGATATACACAAGTGCGCGTGGGCATGGATAAACGCACATGTATGCACATACACATGTGCGCACGCACGCGTGCAAATACGTACACACGCACTCCCAAGCACGTGAACAAACCTTCGCGCGCAAATGCGCAACTAGAAGTCCAAAGCGGACTATAGCTCCGAAATAGTTCACTGCCCAAATGTTTGTAGATTCAATCGGCTGAGATAATTCAGTTGGTCGAAAAAAACATTCATTTTCTGCAAATCAACGCAAGACAAGTCCAGAAATAAGCAAACGGACATCTGCAGAATGAGGTCCCTAGAGGGTGAATTTGGTGATGCTACCCTGCATAGCAGAGCAGCATTAGAAAATTTACCCTCTATGAACTTCAGTCTGAATAGAGGTCTCAAGCCTAAACTGAAAGTGGTACCCAGAGAACAAATTGGCCCACTGTATGGCATAGCATTAGCAAATTCACCCTCTGGGGACCTTATTCTGCAAATGACTGATTGCTTATTTCCAAGCTTGACGCAAGAAATATTTCTCAATTTCTCAATCCAGGCTTGATGTAACCTATTATTTGGGGGGCATTTACCACAATGAATGAAAACTCACTGCAGCTGTATTCTTGTGATTACATTTCGACGTTCCACTTATTGTGCTACTATCTTGTTGTTTTCAAGGTAAATTAAATGCTTATTTATTGGAGCATATATATAACTGGGACTCGAAAGAATATCCGAATAAGTCTTTGTGAGTAAAGGCATATCACATTGTATCAATACTAACTGCCCTAATGAAGCACATAATTCATTTCTTAATATCTTTTATAGACATTTTGACACTGCATTTCCAATCAAAACCACGGCAATCCCAAAGAAATTTGTAAAACGTGAACCTTGGATGACAACTGGACTTTTACAATCATCCCTCAACAAAAACAAACTGTATGTCAAAAAGTTAAAGTCCAGAAATCCCCAGATTGCAGACTAATACAAAAGGTATTGCCAAGTGTTTAATCGATTAAAACGAAAGAGCAAAGCAGACTACTACAGTAAGGTATTATCCCTAAACAAAAATAATGCTAAAAAACCCTGGGAAATCTTACGCAAAGCTATCAATAAATCGAAATGTGCTCATATACTACCCTCTTCTTTCATCGACGAAAACTCTGAATTGACCGATCCTAAAGAAATAGCCAATAAATTTAACACTTTCTTTGCGAACATTGGCAAATCAATAAGTAATCAAATACCAACACCATCACGTCATTTCTCAGAATACATTGGGGATAGTTGCACTGACTCATTTTTTTATATCACCCACCAGTGAACAAGAAGTAATTCACTGTATTCAAAGCCTAAGTGGAAAACATACCAAAGATTGTGATAGCATGTCGACTAAGCTACTGAAAGAGATAAGCTTTGAAGTAGCAAAGCCACTCACCCATATCATCAGTCTCTCCTTCTCGACGGACGTGGTGCCGGCAAAAATGAAAGTCGCTAAAATAATACCCATATTTAAAAGCGGGGACCCTCACATATTTAATAATTATAGGCCAATCAGTATTCTTCCCACGTTTTCAAAAATACTTGAAAAAATAATGCAAGTGCATTTGCAACTATTTTTGGATGAACAAAGCATCATCTACCGGTATCAGTTTGGTTTCAGAAAACACCATTCAACTATACATCCCATTTTGCACTTAGTAAATGATGTCGCCGCTCAGAACGACAAAAGGACGAAGGACTGTACCCTCTCCATCTTCCTAGACTTTTCCAAAGCCTTCGATAGTATTAATCACAACACTTTGCTTAAAAATTGCATCACTATGGTATTAGAGGTGTGGCAAATTCTTGGTTCGAAAACTATTTAACTGGAAGAAGTCAATTTGTACCATTCAATGATAAAGAATCGGATAGGGAACCCACAACTACAGGTGTGCCACAAGGGCCCATCCTTGGCCCTATCCTTTTTCTGCTTTACGCTAATGATATCAGCAATTCAACATTATTAAAAAATTGTCATTTGCAGATGACACCACAAGATATGTGTCATCAAATAACGTGAATGATCTCATTGGAAATGCAAATTCTGAACTTGTGAAAATACAGGAATGGTGTGCTGCTAACAAGCTGGCTCTTAATGCTTCTAAAACCAAATTATATTATTACACCCCACGGTGATTTATACACTGCCAAAGACAAGAGCATAGCCATTAATAACACAAACATACAACGAATCGGAAATGAGCAAGAGGAAACAACACTCAAGTTTTTAGGAATCCACTTGGATGAAAATCTAAAATTTAAGCAGCACGTTTCAGCCGTTTGCCTAAAAATAGCTAGAGCAATATATGCCATAAACCGAGCAAAACGATTTCTCCCACTACATGCATTAAGAACACTATACTTTTCTTTAATCCATAGTTACTTAACGTATGGTATTCTTGTATGGAGACATTCTCCCTTTGTTAGTAGGATTTGTGGCTTGCAAAAGAAGGCTATCCTAATTATAGCGAATAAATCTTACACATCCCCCACTGATCCACTTTTTAAAAGCTGTCGAATACTAAAATTCCACGATCTCTACAAACTGCAGACGCTTTTGTTCATGCACGACTGGTGCAATAACAAATTACCTGTTTCCTTTGACGAAACGTTTGAAATATACCATAATCCATCGGACATGAACACGAGGCAGTCTGGCAAAATACTTATACGTAAGCCCAGAACTAGTTTTTCATCCGACTTACCTCTCCATTCTTTCTCACGTCTTTGGAACGAAATCCCTCCATTAACTCAACAGTACAATAGGTCCCAATTCAAGAACAGATTAAGAGAGAACGCACTAAGTTCATATTTGACTAACATTTCCTGTAGCAATCCACAATGTCCTGACTGCATCACTAACCCCTCTGGATCTCTCCACATCGATCTTCAACCCTAACCGTATAGTTCTGGTCATTAACCCATGCTACACTCACAACTGGGAAAAAAAGAAAACTAGGCTCGACCACCCCCACCTCCAACTCTGATGTCAGAACAAATGTTTTTTGTTTGTTTGTTTGTTTGTTTTTTTTAAATGGGAGCGGAAGGAAGACAGCCTTTATGGCTATGCCGTTTCCATGCAGTAGACTATTACCTTGTATAATACTTTATTTTCATTATGAACTTATCATATAATAGTGTAATGCAAAATAAAAGATTCATGCATTCATTCATTCATTCATTCATTCATTCATTCAACGGTCGTCTGCGCGAAAACTCCACGAAATTGTGTAAACAAACAGTCCGTAACAGCGTGGAATTCCGTGCAGAATTCGACTGGTGGCACTTGAGAGCGACCAATATCCTCCTGGAGTAAAATTAAGGAGAGCAATCGCCCCGTATTATAACATTAATTTTACTTTGATAGGAAACCCTTGGAGCTGTTAATCTTGAAAGGTCATTATCTGGCCTTGAAAAACTATGTCGTCAAAAAACTGGTACTTCAATATACAATCAAGAAGAGATCCAAGCTCTCGGGTCACAGTCTAATTCTACAAGGAACTCGATTGTGGGGGTTTCGAGGGCTAGTATTGTGGATACTGTAGACAATTACAATTGGACCAAAATATTCAATTTTTCAATCTTAACTCCATTAACTCCGATGGCATCTTCCGCGTAGGCTCGTCGGTTCAATGCCATCAGGTGGAAGAATCCGCATTCATTATTTGTGGGTAGACCAATTAATAATGAAGAGGCAAGTTGAATATATTGGTTGGTCTACCATACAATTCAAAGAGAACTCAAACACCCAGGCCATCCAGTCTAATTCCAATTGTAATTAGAGGCGGTTTGTTTACCTTCTTTCAAGGTGTGAAACATTTGTAAACCTCTTTCCCAATATAAGCTCTCAGGTCAATTCTGTAAAGGATTCGACGCTGCTATTGCCTGAAACCAGTCTACTCCTTTAATAGGCCATCGTCTATGTTCAGATTATATCGTCTGGAAGGGAGCTCGGTGGCTCAGTAGGAAGAGATGAAGGCTGCAAGCAGAGAGAAACTCCGTTTGAATCCCACCTGCGGCAACCGCGTTGTGTCCTTGGGCAAGACACTTAATCCCAATTGCCCATGTAGTAGCACGGTTGTATTGTGTACTAAGGCGTACTGCACGTCTATGGTGCACTTGTCTTCAACCAAGGCTAACCCTGCTTGTGAGGAGTTAGTACGTTGGGGAGTCTGACAGTTGGTCGCCGTTGCTCGGTGGTTCTCTCCGGGTACTCCGGCTTCCTCCACCCGTAAAACTGTCCGACATGGGGTGACCCTGACTGTCGAAAGTGTCGTTAAACCCCAATAAATAAATAAATCGTCTTGAATATTTGGTTCCCTTTTCCGACCAACTGAAATATTCCAGACGATTGAAATAAAAAAAAATATCCTTAACATTCATTTTCTTTGAGTCAACGCAAGAAATGTTACTCAATCGTGGCTTGATTTGACCAAATCTTCAATAACTTTATCATTATGAATGTAGACTCACCACTACTTATGATTACGCCATGTAGTTCCACTACTTGTGTTAATATTGTAACTGTTTCAATCTGAATTTAACACTAAATTATTGGAATATTTATAACTGGATCATGAAAGAATATCTGTGTACCTTTGTGAGTAAAGATAGGTCAACTTAAATTAATGGGAGTTACTCCATGATACGCGGGTGCCCACAACCACGTCGAATTCCGTACAGAGTAGGCTGGTGGCCCGAGAGCTTACACCGGGATCTGGAGATAGTTACAGTCCTAAAGGGAGACAAAAGGGCACTTGATTCAGCGGCTCCATTGAATCAGAGAATTGAAGAAGAGTGGTTAATTACTTCAAGAGGGAGGCGCGAGAATGAATAAAACGTGGATCTCCTGTTAACCCGTTACCCAACGTAACGGCCAAAACCTGCCAACGCTATTCTCAAAAATCGCCAATTCATTTTCATTATTTTTTTCATTTTTTGTCTCAAAAACATAGTTTATGACCCCTCGTTGGAACGAGCTCGTTGAGCTCGTTCCAACGAGGGATTATAACCTATGTTTTTGAGACACAAAATGAAAAAAAATAGTTATTCAAGAATTTTTTTTGCAAGTGTCGTCTGCTTTTCATGTTGGGTAAAGGGTTAAAGCTTTATGTGTAGATTTGCACGATGAAAATAAAGTGTGTCAATAAATAAGAACATATTTACTTCGTATTTCTGTTCAATGACTTTTTAATGCATTCTTAATTGTAGTGGCTAAGTTTATTGTCTTACTGCAAATAACTTATTTCACAAAATTACAACTACATATTTTCCTGTATACGCGTACCTCATCACGTAGACGCGATAAAAAATTAACGATTTTGCGACATTGTATAACATTGCAAGGACCGTGTTCTGTGACCCTGAAAATACTATGTTAGTCCTTGCACCACTTCATCAAATAAATTCTTTGAAAATATTCTACTAACTTTTGCATTCCCATGGCAAAGCCAGTGGTTTTAACATCAGGGAACCATTTTTCATACCAATTAGTTCATTGAGAGTAATCCCATGACAGAATCACGAGCCCTATCGATTAATATCTTATCTCACTGGACTGTCGAGCTAATAATACATCAAGACAACTTGGAAAGAGGTTTTCTCCCCCCCCCCCCCCACCTCCACTGCATGTGTAACATACGTGTGTCCCGGGTGAGATAGCAGGGAGAGACTATTATAATCCCTGATGGGTACGGGTGTGGGATGGGAGAAAATCTCACCCGAGGGCAAAATATTTGGGCCAGACACGAGGCTTTCCGAGTGTCAGGACCAAATATCTTGTCCCGAGGGTGAGATTTTCCCATCCCACACCCGTACCCATCAGGGATTATTCCCCCCCCCCCACCATACAGCGGTTACGTTAGCCAGAAGTAATCGGTGGTCTCGAGCTGATATAATCAACTCATTTGGTATTCGTTGTTTTGAAAAACTAATGACACCATCGGAAAGAGCATGCAAAAGTTATGTATATACCAAAAGTATATACCACGAAATCAATTAGGAACGTTGGCATCTTGGGGTTTACAGAGTTTTAAAGCATCAAACTTTGATCACACGGCATTCCGATGACGTCAGTATGAATTTGTTGGTAGCAAGAAACTGATACGATATGCATAACGTCATAATAACGTTATAAATGTATAGCGTCACGTGGGTGGGTGGGATACATCGGTCTCTCCCAAATATCTCATCCTGGACAGACTATGTTACACATGCAGTGGGAGGAGAAAGATGTATCCCGCCCGAAATGTAACGAGATGTAACGAGATGTAACGAGTACAGCAGTTAGAAATGATAATAATATCTGAATGCATACTACATACATGAACATGTTGATCAGAAACCGTTTGAAGATGATATTGAGTTAAAAGAACAACAAACGATTAAAATTGATTAAAAAGATTGATTTCCTTCAGGAATTAGAGAATCGGATGAGAATTTGTTCCGTAAAAGAGTTCTCTCATAGACGATACAATATATTGTAACTGTCTCATATATGTTTGTAATTCTTTATTAACCCTTTACCCAACGAATCGCCCGCATCCTCCCGCGTAATATGCAAATTGAGCAGTTGAAAAAATTGAATTTTTCAAAATATTTCAACAAAACCATATCATATGACCCCTCATTGGAACGAGCTCAAAAAAGGGATTCTCTATTGGAGTATACTCCAGAACAAAGCAACATGCCTGGGTGGACGAAAACTATTGCATATATAGATAGAAGCAGAGAATTCTGAAAGAATTTGAAATAGTAAAAGTTGGGGTGGATTTTGGTGATTTGGAAGGATTGTCGGGTTGTTTGTGGTAATTAGATTTACTCTTCTACAATCGAACATACCCTCCGAACATACCCCGTCTTATTGCAGAAAAATTGGGTAACAAAGCAATCACGTGCTATCATAGAAACCAAGATGGCGGCCTCCTGTATACAAAATGGACAACGGAAACACGTGTCACCCTAACAACACGCGCTGCGCACTAACACCACGTATCACTATGGAGATGACGTCACAATATGGCCGCTCACGCGGGTTACCATGACAACCAAACATGGCGGCACTAGGTCACGTGACATGACGTCACTTCCGGGGTCATCCACCGGGGTCATCCAAATAGCCCCTGAAAGGTACATGACATACTACTTAGGAGAATTAACAGTGAATTCCTGAGGACATTCAAAGGGAAAAATGTCAAAGGTCAAGTAAAGTCGGTCAACAACTAACTACCATATTTGTTCAGGAGCGAACAATGTGTACGAACAAAATAAGAATTGACCCATTTTGTAGAGGGGGGGGGGGGGGGGGGGGAGTGAAAACACAAGAACTGAAACCTTTAGAGGCTTTTCTTGATCTATTAATCACATGGATAAACCTTGGTTAACCGATTAATCACTTGCCCTTATAGGTAGTTTTTTATTATTTATTTATTGGTGTTAAGGTCACATACTTATGCACAATTGCACAATGGCCAATCATGGCCGTGGCAGTTTTACGGGTGGAGGAAGCCGGAGTACCCGGAAACAACCACCGAGCAACGACGAGCAGCTTTGAGCTTCCCAACATCGTAACTCCGCACTGCAGCACAGGCAGAGTTAGATTGGATGAAGACATGCGCACCATCGAAGTGCAGTACGCCTTAGTACACGGCGCCATCGTGCCCCCGTGTGGACAATCGGGATTAAGTGTCTGGCCCAAGGACACAACGCGGGAGTCCGAATCGATCGCTCAGACGGTCACCCATCCGACGACTAACCGGGCTCGACGTTGCTTAACTTCGGTGATCTGACGAGTACCGATTACCACAACGCCACCGCGCCCCCTTATAGGTAGCTGAATAATTGCCGTACCGTTCATGATCTATGGAATTAACGCTTAATTTCGTCATGAACAAAACCGCCAGCTTTGCATACAAAAATCTCCAATCAAATTTTATTATGTTTTCAATTTTTGTCTCGAAAACATAGCTTATGATCCCCCATTGGAACGAGCTCGTTGAGCTCGTTCCAATGAGGGATCATAAGCTATATTTTTTAGACAAAAATTGAAAGTTTTTTAGTAATTCATGAATCTATTTTTTGCATGTGTCATCTGCTACCCGCAGCGGGTAAAGGTTAACTTAAGAATGGCCAGTTCCAGCTACTGATACAGTATAATGATCATGCAAGTGAACAAGTAGGTCATCACGTAACTTGTATGCTTTACTGATGTGAGTCAGTGTGACAATGTTTGCCTGTTTTGGAGCAAGTTTGTTCCTTTGTTAACCCCGAAAATACAGTAGTTCAAAAGTAACGGTTAATCGATCAATTACTTTTTTGATCGATCAAGACGTTGATCATTGGTTAATCGATTAATCGATTAACCGTTTCAACTCTAGAAAACACGACTAGAAACTGAACACTGTCCAACATTTCGGCACTTGACCGGTTACCAAAAATAACGGGTATAATTTACCAGCGTTATTCACAGAAAATCGTCATTCAAATTTTATTATTGTCTCAAATCATAGCTCATGACCCCTCGTTCCAATGAGGGCGTCATAGGTTTGGTTTTTGAGCTTAAATTTATGGTCATTCGAGAATATTTTTGTAAGGGCAGTCTACCATTCATGTTTTTTTTTTTTTTTTTTTTTTTTATTAGGGTTTAACGACACATTAACAGTCAGGGTCATATCACGTCGGGGACAGTTTTACGGGTGGAGGAAGCCGGAGTACCCGCAGAGAACCACCGAGCAACGACGAGCAGCTGCCAGCTCCCCAGCATCGTAACTCCGCACTGCAGCACAGTCAGGGTTAGATTGGTTGAAGACATGCATACCATCGACGTGCAGTACGCCTTACTACACAGCGTCATCGTGCCCCCCATGTAGGCAATCGAGGTTAAGTGCCTTGCCCAAGGACACAACGCGGGAGCGCGAATCAGTCGCTGAAATGTTCACCCATCCAACTAGTAACCGCGCCCGACGTTGCTTAACTTCGGTGATCTGACGAGAACCGGTTACCGCGACGCCACCGCGCCCCATACCATTCATGTTGGGTAAATAGTATCTCAATAACAACTGCAACAGTATGCAAAACATATACCAATATTGTATAGATTTATTTATTCACAGTATACAAAAAGCAAAAAGTTCAGATCTCTAACATATAGAGAGCGAAAAACATTTTGTTATGTATTGTGAGGCATATGTCGAAATTAGGGAAACGGGGTTCGAAGAAATTATAAAAGAAAACAAAGAATTTGAACAGTTAAATGATTCGGAGAAATACTATTATATATTGAAAAACTGTTATAGTAAATCGGTTAATATTATTTCTAACATGATCTGGTCATTCTTCTGTAAGCGAGATCACGTTGATAAAGAAAAAAGTCGTTAGTACTTTATATTATACATCATGTTTACTAATTCTTCTTATTTGTTATGTTTGTATTGTGCAACTGCCATTATGGTGTAATGCATTAAACTATTAACCCTTTACCCAACGCAGGCGATATCAAATTTTATTATTTTAAAAATAATTTTTAACACGGTTGCCGCAGGTGGGATTCGAACCGAGGACCTCTCGGCTTGCAACCTGCACCTCTACCTACTGAGCCACCGCGCCCCCCGTATATAGAGTACGGGGAGAGTGTATTATTCACTATATGGTTTTGTTGAAATATTTTGAAAAAATTAATTTTTTCAGCTCCTCAATTTGCATTTCAGTTTAGCTATGCCACCCACCTCCTACAGTGTACTAACCTATTGTAAATATACAATGGGTTAGTACACTGTAGGAGGTGGGTGGCATAGCTAAAGTGGCTGTGTACCTTCCAAACACTTGAACGAATATAGGCTTGTAAACACGCGGTAGCTCATTGGTTCCGGCATAGGACTTCAAACCGCACGGTCCACGGTTCGATCCCCACCAGGGATAAGCGCGTTGTGTCCTTGGGCAAGGCACTTAATCCCGATTGCCCACGTGGGGGCACGGTGTCGCCGTGTACTAAGGCGTACTGCACGTCGATGAGACACTTGTCTTCAATCAATGCTAACTCTGCTTGTGTGGAATTAGTACGTGGGTGAGTCTGTCAGTTGCTCGCCGTTGCTCGGTGGTTCTCTGCGGGTACTCCGGCTTCAGGTCACCCTGGCTTTCGAAAGTGTCGTTAAACCCAATAAACAAATAAATAAATAAATAAATAAACTGTGACCAAATAGTTCAGCTGCTGGACATTATATATGACTCAAAGGGGGCGCGGTGGCGTCGCGGTAACCGGTTCTCGTCAGATCACCGAAATTAAGCAACGTCGAGCGCGGTTAATAGTTGGATGGGTGACCATTTCAGCGACTGATTCGTGCTGCCGCGTTGTGTCCTTGGGCAAGGCACTTAACCCCGATTGCCTACACGAGGGCACGATGACGCTGTGTACTGAGGCGTACTGTACGTCGATGGAGCGCATGTCTTCAACCAATCTAACCCTGCCTGTGCCGCGGTGCAGAGTTCAGAGTTACGATGTTGGAGAGCTGACAGCTGCTCGTCGTTGCTCGGTGGTTCTGTCCGGGTACTCCGGCTCCCTCCACCCGTAAAACTGTCACCGACATGATATGACCCTGGCTGTTAATGTGTCGTTAAAACCGTAAAAAAATGACTCAAAAAGGGAATTGGACCTCGCGTAGCATCATTACTGGGTACCAAGATACTGTCCCGCACTCTAAAATCTTAAAATTTCAACCAGCAAATTTTTCTCATGGTGATAGTAGGAATTTAACCAATTCAGTCTTGTTTGACAGAGCCAATATGCTCTATCAAACGAGATGTAAATGGCTAATGCCAAGATGCATTGTCGGGAAAATCTGATATTTCGGTGTTTTAGTTTAAACAATATTTATTTCGTAATTCTGATATTAAACATGCTATAATATAAATTCAAACACAAAATCAAAGTAACTGTTTATTCTACCGATTAACAAATTATGTAATAAAGCCAAGATGGTGTGTTCTCAAAACATCGAAACACTTAAACTCACACCTCGGTAAGTTTGTTTTGATTGTAAGTAGAGTTTATATCTAATTGGTGGTCACTCGTGGGATGTTTCTGCGTTCAGAGATCAATACAGTTCGTGGAGAGTGGATTGTAACTAAAACACCCGGAGAGTAGATTATCACTCAAAGTACCACTTTCAAATTCTGTACACGTTGACAAAAATACAAGCAATGTTTCAGCCAATGTACCTCCGGGTATAACCCGGAGGTCCATTGGCTGGGACTTTATTTGTTCCTATTATGCTATGCAACAAATTTGCAATTATTGCTTGGATGGAATCGCCACTCTGCAGGTGATTTAGTGATAATACACTCTCCTCGTACTCTATATACGGGGGGCGCGGTGGCTCAGTAGGTAGAGGTGCAGGCAGCAAGCCGAGAGGTCCTCGGTTCGATTCCCACCTGCGGCAACCGTGTTGTGTCCTTGGGCATGTGGGGGCACGGTGACGTCATGTACTAAGGCGCGCAGCACATCGATGGTGCACTTGTCTTCAACCAATGCTAACCGTGCTTGTGTGGAGTTAGTATGTTGGGGAGTTGACAGTTGCTCGCCGTTGCTCGGTGGTTCTCTCCGGGTACTCCGGCTTCCTCCACCCGTAAAACTATCGTGGTCATACTTAGCCATTGTGCAGAAATATGTGACCTTAAACCCCAATAAATAAATAAATAAATACTCTATATACGTACAAGTCATTGGTATCCATATCAATTTTCTAAAGATAATCAGAGGTAATAATTGGGGAGAAAACTAAGATACGTTTCTCGAGCTTTACAAATCATTCAAAAGTCAGTGAGAATTACATAGCATACACCCATGGTTATTCCACACGGTTATAGTAGACCCACGTTTATAGACCCTCCCCGCAAAATACCCGATGCTAATTAGATAAAGACTATAGCCTAAAGCCTATTGTTCTCTTGTGTAAACACACTGGTACAGATTTTCATTTTGTTCGACGTTTTGAGATACAGCCACCAGGATAACTGAAGGAAACTACATATACTACTCAAAGTTTGCTAAGCAACACATATTTGACACATCATTGTGGGATTTTCTTGTGACACATTTGCGATATTTTTGGTGGATATGATTGAGGAATGTATTGAGATGGTCCCCAGTGTTTACATTAGATCTCTTGGCAGGCAGACTTTTCGTGAGAGTCATGGAAAGCATGTACCCCTGGATTTTCATGATGTTTCGCGTACTGTCTACATGTACAGGAGATGTGTAGGGTATTCCGTCTTCATTTCAACACAAACCCATGTGATTTAATGATTGAATATGGCGAATGCAAATGCAAGAAGACATTTGTCTGAAACAGAAATGTGGCGGACTGTAGGGGTGGTGGAACAAGGGGCTACCCATCGTCAGGTTGGCGAAGCCCTTGGTGTGCACCATACGGTGATCACCAGAGCCTGGGCAATATTTCAGCAGTATGGCACACCAGTCAGACAACATAGTGGTGGCAGAGACAGGGCAACATTTGCAACTGAAGACCGGTTTTTGATCATTCAGGCCCGTAGGAACCGCTTTGACACAGCAACCCAGCTTCGCAGTGACCTTCAGAAGGCATCCGAGGTAAATGTTTCGACGCAGACTATCCAGGCACAGTTGCACGAAGGTGGTCTCCGATCGAGAAGACCATGTATTCGCATTCAGCTGTCCCAGAACCACCGCCAGGCACGATCTGAATGGGCCATGGATCACATTGGATGGACCAGAGAAGATTGGCAACCTGTCCTTTTTACAGATGAGTCAAGATACTGCCTAGACAACACAGGTATGCGTTCTAGGGTATGGAGAAGACCAGGAGCGCGATTCCATGCAGCTAACATTGCTGAGCATGACCGCTATGGTGGAGATTCAGTAATGGTCTGGGGCGGCATCAGCTGGGATGGTCGTACAGAGCTCTGTGTCCTTGACCGTGGTATATTGATTGCACAGCGGTTTATTGATGAGATCCTGGATGCCCACGTCAGATTGTATGCAGATGCAGTGGGTGATAGATTCATTCTGATGGACGATAATGCCCGTCCTCATATTGTCCATGCTGCCCGGGAGTACCGACAGAGGGAGGGAATTGAGCGTGTGGACTGGCCAGCAAGATCCCCTGACCTCAATCCAATCGAACATGTCTGGAATGAGTTGCAGCTTGCAATTTCAGTCCGTCCAGTCCAACCAAGAACTGTCCAGGAGCTTGGTGACATGCTGGTCCAAGAATGGAACAACATCCTACAGAGGACAATCTGAAACCTGATTGGGAGCATGAGAAGGCGTTGTCAAGCTGTAATTAACAATAATGGGACTCATACTCGATATTGAACCCATTTCAGTTCTCTCCGTCTACTTTTTGGCAAATTTGAAAAATTTCCCCTTTTACCAATAATATCCATTTTCGATGGTTATCAATAGTATGTCTCGGGCTTTTTAATACGACTCTTATCCTCATTTTAGAAAAAAGGGGTGCCGGAGGCCATATGCTTTTCAAAAAAGGGGTGCCGAAATTGGGGTGCCGGGGATATTGCCATTGATATAGGTTTTTATTATACAGAAGGGAGATAGCTCTGTACGATTAAGTACAGGTTATGGGAAATCAAGCAATCTAATTGGTTAATTATAATTTATATAAATGATCTTGATAAATGAAACAACAAGAGTACTCGGAATAAGGTAGGAACTACTGGTATTACGTACCACGTTACCAGTAACAGGATGATACAAAGCATTTGGTAGGTTAATACTATGAACGGTTAGGATGGGACATATAGGGGAATATACCAACCATACTCTGCTGCCGTTCTCTATTACCAGGCATTGACCTCACTCCAGAATACCGCTCAATAATATGAAGCATCTGGTGGATCAGTAGTACCAAGGGCCAGCAGAAGACCTACAGGGATATGTACAGCCTATAGCCTATGCTATACTACCGTTCTAAACTACCAAGCATTACCCCCACCCCACAAAATCACTAGGTCTACCATAACGTACTACATATACCAGCCATATAATAAAACAAAGCAATCGGTTGGTTAATAGTACCAATCACTAACAACTAAAAAACTAACTAACTAAAAAATGGGATTCCATGGGATATGGCCATTGGATATAGTCTTTTGTTATACACAAGGGAGATAACCCTGCATACAGATTATGGGAAATCAAGCAATCTGATTGGTTAGTTATAATCTAGATAAATGAAACAACAAGAGTACTTAGAATAGGGTCAGAACTAACAAGAATAGACCAGAATCTGAATCTGAATCTGAAATTGCTAAATATAGTAATAATAAGGTAAACTGTTCCAGTTGATAGGCTCTTCTACGCTACTGGAGTATACTCCAGGACAAAGGAACATGGTCAGATATACGAAAACTATTGCATATATGGATAGAAGCAGAGAATTCTGGATGAATTCGAAATAATACAAGTTGTCCGGTTGTTTGTGGTAATTATCCAGGGACGTCGTTCCAGAAAATACTCCGATTCAATCGAACATACCCTCCGAACATACCCCTGTCATATTGTAGGCCTTAGATAACATAGCAATCACGTGCTACCATAGAAACCAAGATGGCGGCTCCAGTATACAAAATGGACGACGGAAACACGTATCACCCTAACAACACGCGCTGCGCATGCGCACTAACACCACGTATCACTATGGGGATGACGTCACAACATGGCCGCTCACGCTGGTTATCATGACAACACAACATGGCGGCACTAGGTCACGTGACTATGACGTGACATACTACTGTTATCGTATTCAAAAGCTAAAAAATAATGTCAACCAAACAAACAAACAAAATCTCAATTTCTGTGCTTAAATCATTAAAGATATAATTAAATAAAGAATATATGCACTTTTCATAACAATATTTCAAGTAAAACGTAAAACAGGTAGTTGGATATACTTGGTGCTAAGCAAACTTTCGGTAGTATGCATATGAAAAGGATTCGGCAGGAAGCTAAGAGTTTATTTTGAGGCGTCTCCCTTTTGGTGTTTTAACAACAGTGAGCAAAGTGTTAAATTATAAGATTTAGTTGCCTGTTTGGAAGTTGGAATTGATAAGACAACCTATCAAGAATTTCTAAAGAAACCTCCGCAAATCGATTCTTAGTTACTCCCTTATTGGCACAAACTGATTTTATGTTAGATACTGGAGGGGAACTAAGATATTCGAGCACAGTGGAATTAGTTCGATAATCCACTAAAATTTTACATTGAATTATTTTCACTTACAGAAATTCATTTCAAAGTAGATCACTGAAGATCAAATAAATAAATAAATAAATAAATAAATAAATAAATAAATAAATAAATAAATAAATAAAGACATCTCTAGCCCTAAAAAACAAAACAAATTTGTTATATGTATTTGATTATGAAAAGCTTAATTTCGTCTTCGTACACGCTTAACGAAGAATTTATTTTCACCCCTCCACCCTTAACCCTTTACCTAACACGAAAAGCAGAGGACACTTGCAAACAGAATTCTTGAATAACTACTCTTGGAAAGAGTTCGTCGAGCTCGTTCTAATGAGGAGTCAAAACATAGGTTTTGACTCCTCATTAGAACGAGCTCGACGAACTCTTTCCAAAGAGCGGTCATAACCTATGTTTTTGAGACAAAAAATGAAAAAAATAATAAAAATTAATTGGCGATTTTTGAGAATAGCGCTGGCCGGTTTTGGTCGTTACGTTGGGTAAAGGGTTAAAACATGCAGACCTAGCTGATTCTTTTTTCAAGAGTAAAATGACAAAAAGGTAATCTAGAAGGGCTTACTTTTTTAAAAGTAAGCTAAAGCATCTCCCATACAGAGCGCAGGGATTCAGTGGTTATGGCATTGGACTCCAACCCGAAAGGTTCACGGTTCAATCCCGCCAGCGATAACTGCTTTGTGTCCTTGGGCAAGGCACCTAATTCCGATTGTCCACGTGATTGCACGTCGATAGTGAACTTGTCTTCAACCAATTTTAACCCTATTGGTGTGGAGTTAGTACGATGGGGGATTCTGACAGTTGCTCGTCGCTGCTCGGTAGTTCTCTCCGTGTACTCCGGCTTTCTCCACCCGTAAACTGTTCGACACGAAGTGACCCTGGCTGTCGTAAGTGTCGTTCAACCCCAGCAAAAGACATCTCATATAAAAGATTTCACACCCAAGAAAAAAACTCTCGATAGACAACAACAGTCCGTTTCTAACTTTAATCTGGCGAGATAAGAAATAAATATGAGATAAAAGAGAAGAATACCAAGTTAAACAACCGTCCTATAAGGCACATGTAAACAGACTCAAAAACTTGAACGAGGGTTTTTTTCCCTGTTATGAAGACGATAGATGAAAGATCCCCCAAAAGCTGCTTGCAGCAGAAAACTATTAAGTAACCCTTGTGTCATACAGGGAAAGTGGAGCTACGTGTTGTTACAACTTATACTTAATGTATACTTATTAGATCTGGGGGCAATACAATAAAACTTTTACAATTGTATTTTCTAGAATTTTATTCTCTAGTTATGACTTCAAATGGGTTAAAATGAACCATTAGCATTTTCAAAGATCTGGCAATTTGCCAACTGGCAAATTGCCATATCTTTAAAAAATGCTAATGATTCATTTTAGTCAATTATATTAATGTTAGAAAATACAATTCTAGAAAATACAATTGTAAAAGTTTTATAATATTGGCTCTCGGCTAAAGTTTGTTGATTGACAGCTACCGGTAAAAAGAAAAGTGCAAGCAGTATATATTTCAGAAAAATACATTCTCGTCATTCCTTTTTCAGCATCCCATCCGTGACCCCAGCTATCCACGGCCCTCGCTACCAGAGTGTCACAACTATTTATTTATTTATTGGCGTTTAAGGTCACACTTCTGCACAATGGCTAACCCTGACCACAACATGGAGATAAAGTCAAGGTCAGTCAATCGTTTATACCCCATGTCGCCTATTTCAGAGGATTCGCACCCCAAGCATTAGTGACTGGGTCCTATTTTACCAGTGAAACAGAGCTTGTTTACCACAGTAAACAAGAGTCACCACTGGCTGAGTCTGTTTTAGTACAAAGACCTATGCAATGGGCCCACAGTTGCTCAGATACGTGGTACAGACACTATCGGAAGAGACATATAAAGTCATTTACAACATTATACTACTGCGCAACTTCATTTCTTGCAACGTCAGTAGGACAGATACGGTAGGGTGCGCAGTGGCTCAGTGGTAGACTGTTGGACTTCTGTGCTGGAGGTCCCGAGTTCGATCCACGTCCCGGACGGCCCGCGTTGTGTCCTTGGGTAAGGCACTTTATCCCAGTTGCCTGCATGGGGGCACGATGACGCCGTGTACTAAGGCGTACTGCACGTCGATGGTGCACATGTCTTCAACCGCTGTAGCCCTGCTTGAGCTGAGCTTGAATAAAGTTAGAATGTTGAGGAGCTGACAGTTGCTCGTCAGTGCTCGGTGGTTCTCTCCGGATACTCCGGCTTCCTCCATCCGTAAAACTGTCATCTCACGATTAGCCACTGTGCATAAGTATGTGACCTTAAACCCCAATAAATAAATTCTTAAATAGAGACGGTAGGACCCTGGGTATCTCAAATTTCAGTTCGCATTCAATCTCGAATCCTACAAGAGAAAGGATTTCGAATTGAATTGAATCTCGAACTGAATCTCATCGCTTTTTAAGTTGTAGATAACACACCTTCTTATAACCGTAGAAAATCCCCACTCATGTATTGCTTTAACCCCTTACCCAATGTAACAGCCAAAACCAGCCAGCGCTATTCTCAAAAACCGCCAATTAATTTTCAATATATTTTCATTTGTCTCAAAAACATAGGTAATGACACCTCGTTGGAACGAGCTCGTCCAGCTCGTTCCAACGAGGGGTCATAACCTATGTTTGTGAGAAAAAAAAAGAAAAAAAAAGAGTTATTAAAGAATTTTTTTTGCAAGTGTCGTCTGCTTTTCATTTTTGGTAAAGGGTTAAACGGTGACTCGTCTATTTTGGCAAGTCCGTCAAAAGGAATCTGAGTACGTGAGAAAGCAGTAACTCCTTGATTTCAACCTCTGTCATCAGGTCTCCTAACCCGCCTTCGAGTCTTGGAACACCTTAGGGATATCAAAAACAAGCATGATAAACCCGCCAGTAAACACTCTAATGAACTGGAACACTCGTCCGATAATATGTTGTTCCGAATCATCGAGTGACCCTGACCTTGATGTAAACACACGGATCAGGTGCGATAAAGAACGAAATGGGATCTTTATGTTGAAGACCATACACACATCTTTATGGTTTGAACAGGGCTTGACTTTTAGTCGTCATATACACGAGACTGGGCCAATACTATAAAACTTTTACAATTGTATTTTCTAGAATTGTATTCTCTAGTTATGACTTTAAATAGGTTAAAATGAACATTAGCATTTTCAAAGATCTGGCAATTTGCCAACTGGCAAATTGCCATATCTTTAAAAAATGCTAATGATTCATTTTAGTCAGTTATATTAATGTTAGAAAATACAATTCTAGAAAATACAATTGTAAAAGTTTTATAGTCTTGTCTCCTGCTGGTAGAAGATATCAGAGAAACACTTTGTTGAATATTGAGAACATCCCGACGATTCGAAAATTCCAGAATCATCACCACACGAAACGAGTCGAATCGAATAATCAGGACGATTTCGTATCTACTCAAATTCTAGAAGAGAATTAACCCTTTCAATTTGATATGCATAAATAAATTTTTGCTTAAAGAAAGCTGGTAATCGACAACAACATGACAAATAAACATTGAATTATAATAGGAACCTCTCTCCAAAACTCGAAATAGATTTGTCCTTTTTGCCTTGGACAGAAAAGTGAATAGTGTTACTAACGAAATATGCGTTCAACGGGTTAACTCGAAATAAATTTGCCCTTTTTTGCCTTGGACAGAAAAGTGAAAAGTGTTTTAACGAATATGCCTTCAACGGGTTAAAATTGAAAAACGACCATCAACAAATAAAAACGCTATAATTCAAGTCATTTTGTAAAGCCTCACACGACGTGATTATCGGGTTTTCACGCGTTTTCAAGTATCAATCAGCCGTCGAGACAAACAATGGCAATCGATTGGTGGATAACACACCGCGCATGAATCTATATTAATTACTTCGTACACATTATCCAACTTCAGAGAGAGTATTGATATAGTGTTGTTCAATGGAATTGTTATAATTATACACATAAGCCAATAAAAGAACAATCTTTGTATATTTGCACACCCACTGAGAGGTTCTGAAAGGGTTTACTGCGTGGGATTTCCAGTACAAGAATACTTTACTAGCAAAATAGAATCGAGTAATGATAAGGTGGCGTAAAACGCTAGAACACTTAATGGGCCTTTATTGTCGGTGTCTTGACCGTGGCTTTTTAGACGATCACTACCTATAGCGATAATATTCGAATGAAAAGATGGGAGTTAGTTACGAGTTTCTAACTTGTTATAATCTCCCAGCATGTAAACATTTATGAATTGTTCGTTTGCTCTTTGTGAAAGAATAGGCGTGGTTTCATATGTTTGATGCAAGAGATTATTCCAGGTTGCAATGGATCTGTCTGAACCCATACTTCAAGACTGGGACATTTTGGTTCTTATCATTTCGCACTTGAAGGCGAATACTGCGTCCAGATTGAAACAAGAGGCGCCAGGAAGATGACAGACAGGGATGTGAGGGGAGGATGGTGGAAATCTGATTTGTCTCGACTGCGATGGATCAAGACTAAATATTCCAACTACATCGTCAAGGCATGCCTTCGCCGAAGGCATGCCTTGATGATGTAGTTGGAATATAATTCAGTGGGGATTATAGTTCAAAACTTCGTGTTCTGGAGTAATTTATTTGTGGATAAATGTATGTGTTTGTTGAGCCGCATACATTTCTCAACTTCTTTTAGTGTAACAGTACAAAATATTTTCCCATAGGCGACTATTATAATGTTCGTGTGAAAAAATATTATGGCATCACTTTAATTTGGGCATTCAGATATCGTTGTCAAGTATAGCCCCTCAGACAACGTTTCCAGTCCTCAAAGCTGGGGGGGGGGGGGGGGGGGGGGGGGGGGTCATGCAACAAATAATAGAGAAAAAATGACAGGAAGGAAACTACCGGTCATTGGCATATTTTTTCGGGGAATTTCCAGAAAAAACACACCAATAGTCAATTGTATTTTTTAGGCCCCAAAATTCCCCCCCCCCCCCCCTTTTCTTTCTTCTCTGCAATATTCAGCTATGGTGCAAGATGTTTAGTACAATGCTTCAAAGCTTTTTAAAACAATATTTTCTTCTCAAGGCTGCTAAAGTTCGGAGATTGCATCATCTCCGAGTGCAACCTGTCAAGGCGGGTAACTCTAATACCAATATTTAGTACTGTTATACCTTCTGTAATTAGCATGTATCACACACCAAATTAGTCATGCAAGTCCCCCAAAAGCGCGAATCGGATATAACAAACCTCCACGTGTATGACCGACTTGATGTGTGACACAAGGTATCACAGCAGTAAATAGTTCCCATAGACCACCATTATAACGTTCAAGTGAACAAAATTATGATCGCAACACTTTAATTTTGGCATTCAAATATCTTTGTCAAGTATAGCCCTTCAGAAACAAGGGGGTCATGCAACAAATAAGAGAGAAAACCTGACCGGAAGGGAAGTACCAGTCACGTGCACATATTTTTCAGGGAATTCCCAACAAATCCACACCAAAAGTCAATCGTATTTTTTAGGTTCAAAAGTCATCAAATCTCCTTCTTTATTTATCTGGAATATTCAACAATAATGCAAGATGTCATTAAAATGTTTCAAATGTTTATTGAAACAACATATTTTCCCAAGGCTGCTTATTTTTGGAGATTGCATCATTTCAAGGCGGGTAACTCTAATTTAAATATTTACTGCAGCGATACCACAAGTCCGAGTATAAACTTCGGTGTCTTAAGAAAGTACATGTTATCAGATTTTACTGTCTAGGTTTTTGTCTGGTCTGAGAGAAGTATATATTAAAATATTCGGATCTCATTCTCCAAATTGATAATTGTTTGTCTGTTTTTGATACACCGCCCTCTGGTGTCAGACTTTTTCGTTTATCTACAACAACGGCTGTAACTGGAAACATTTTTATTTATCTTCAACTAGCGGGCGAGGGAAAATATATAACTGGACAGAGTCACAGAATCACAGATTTCCCGTTTACTTAAAAGATTAATGGAAAACTTGTGTATTTTGCAACAATTATGTATGGTATGATAACTTACACAACACTCTGACAGTCCATTTTCAGACTTTTTAGTTCATCTACAACAATGGTCGTAACTGGCAAACATTTTCATTTTTCTGCAACTAGCGGGCCCACCGACCTACATGTGTAGGACGGGGATAGCCGCTCGCGCTACGGAAAATTTCTAGCAGGACAGAATGCCAGAATCACAAATTTCCTATTTATACAATAGATGAAGGTATTAATGGCAAACTTGTATTTTTGCAATAAGAATGGCATGATAAATAATATAGAGCGCTCTGACAGTCCATTACGGCGCTTGATTTAAAGTCGAGCTTCATTTCGGTTAATCGAATAATATAAAGAGTGACTCCATGTTGAAATCTGATTATCATTCGTCGCGTTTATTAAGTCAGGAAACAATGGGGTTATATTCAACCCTGATAGACAACGGAGAACAGCTCCCATCCCTTATATGTTACCTTCTACACGTGTCTAAGGCTTCCATTGGTTTTCCAATGTCACATGCCAGCTGAGTATAAATTATATATGGCCAGTCAAGATCTATAGATTGCTTACAGTCAAAAATGATCTTCAGTTGGTTCCAAATGTCACCAGACGATAACTGCTTCATGCTCCATATCAAACAAATTAGAATTTATTGAGGATATCTGTCTTTTTGAGAGGGATACCGAAAAGTATCTCATGAGTGACTGAGACAAATGCTTATTTGTTTTTAATTTTGCCTGCCACTAGCGAAAAATAAAGATATGTCGCGGTCACGAAAAACACTAGATTTTCTACTTATTTTACGGGTTTCAGGAGAAACTGATAGTTTTCAGCGATAAATAGGCGTATTCATCTTGACTGGGCTTCAAATCGAATCACGAAAGCCCACGGCTGATTGTACCTCCTTTCCACACTAATAGTCCGCCGTGATAAAATATAGTTCCCATATACTTCCGCTGACACACCTCATAAATATATCAAATTTCAACCTATAGTATATTTATTTACTCGTTACTATATTTGTTAATAACAGTTAACATATTTCATCATTTTACCAACAATGATATTTATACACGAAAGTAATTTTGTAACGTTCTCCGTGCAGTGAAACCAAAATTTCTATATCTTCACTGTGAAGGATACGGCTTTTATTTTCTGTTTTCTGTTAAACAAGCGATAATAAATAGAGGACATGGAATGAGTGTTTTTCTCATATAATATTTATGAAACGAGTCTAAGAATTTTCCGTTTTGACGAGCCTCAGGCGAGCCCAAACGGAAAATTCGGACGAGTATCATAAATATTATATGAGAAAAACACTCATTTCATATTCTATTTATCATGTGACACACACACGCACAAATTAGCCACTTAGTAGGACTTTTTAACCCATCACCTAACTTGAGTTGCAGACGGCACTTGGAAAAAACATCCTCGTAGAACTAAACATTTTCATTTTTTGCTTCCAAAACATAGGTTATGACCCCTCATTGGAACTACCTCCTTGAGCTCGTTCCAATGAGGGGTCATAACCTATGTTTTGGAAGCAAAAAGTGAAAATATAAAAAAAATGAACGGCGTTTTTCTTGTAGGCAAAAGATTAATACAATATAACCCACCCTAAATAGGACAGATAACGTAAATTCTCCCTACTGAAATAATGCAAATGTTCTATTTTGTTTAGCCAATCAAATCGTCCAGTTTTGAAATTGACCAATGAAAGCTCCCAACTCTAATTATGCAAATTATGAAAATGTGGCCCAATTGTCTTTTGTTCAGCCAATTAAATTGTCTAGTTTTGAAACTGACCAACGAAATTGACGGAAGGCTTTATTTATCACTGATTAATATGAAAACAAAATATCAAATGTTTTGAAGTGAACAAAACGGACGAGTCATATGATAACATCGTATATTATTGAGCGCAGCTGTTAGTTGAGTGTATAGAAAAATGGTAGGTAAGTTATATTTGTTACATAGTCCGTTAGTGAGATAATATAGTGTATATGGTGTCCGTTAAGTTCATATTGTGCTCGAGCTTCTCTCTTGTCCATTATGAAATTAACGGATACGGGAAACACCATATTTTGGTCACTAACGGACTGTGTCGCGGGGCGCGGCGGTTCTCGTCAGTTCACCGAAGTTAAGCAACGTCGAGCCCGGTTAGTCCTCGGATGGGTGACCATCTGAGCGATCGAATCGGACTCCCACGTTGTGTCCTTGGGAAAGGCACTTAACCTCGACCGTCCACATGGGGACACGGTGACGCCGTGTACTAAGGCGTACTGCACGTCGATGGTGCGCATGTCTTCAACCAATCTAACCCTGCCTGTGTTGCCGTGCGGAGTTACGATGTTGGGGAGTTGGCAGCTGCTCGTCGTTGCTCGATGGTTCTCTCCGGGTGCTCCGGCTTCCTCCACCCGTAAAACTGTCACGGTCATGATTAGCTATTGTGCATAAGTATGTGACCTTAAACACCAATAGATAAAAAATAACGGACTGTGTCACTAATAATGTCAATTTCGTTAGGGAAGAAGATGTTTGAGGCAGAAATATCGCTCTAATATTTGAGATAAACTTAACCCATTGAACCCCAAAAACCGCCTTTCGGTCTAGGAACATGATACGTCATAATTTCATTAAGCAGGATGGTTGCTAGGTGAATGTGTGGGGTAGACCAATCAATACACGCTAAAAACTAAAGTGTTAAAAACTACACTTGAAATGCTGCATTTAACACTTACTAAGTGCTGAACTAGGACTTTGTTCAAGTGTAGATATCCCAGAACTTGACAGGTGTTGACAATAATACCACTTGACAAGTGTAATGTCGTGACACTTAAAAGGAAACAACGCAGATGACGCGGATCAGGCTCGAACTCTCGAGCCTGATCCGCGTCATCTGCGTTATGTCCTTTTCATTATGTACCCACCAAGCGCAAATCAAATTATGGACGATTCTGGAAGAACCACCAATGCTAGACACATGGGAAGTGCCATCCATTCAAGTTTCAGATGTCTGACGATTGTAATGTCTAAGTGCTTAAAGCATTGCACTTTGAGTGTTAAAATCAAACCCTAAGAGTTAGAATGGGTTTAACACCTTGAAAGTGTCAGTTTTAACACTTTAGTTTTTAGTGTGTATTTTCAACATGCAGCCGCATGGCTGACGTTGAAAATATTAATTGGTCCATCCCCAAAATAATGAATATGGACTCTACCAATGCTGTCATTGAACTGACATGGAAGATATCATTTGGGTTCAACGGGTTAAGAAACAATTTTTTAAACAAGAAAGCTTCAAACTTACAACGCATACCGGTTTCATGGAGTGTTACAGGGAGAAAGAAAGAAAGTGAAGGACTCAGCCATGGCAAGCCGTTGTAAAATTGGTCAAATGATACAATCTCAACTGTAATATTCAGATTGAACATCCACATGCATAATTTTATGTTAATAAATTAATAAAGTTACGTCCAACTGTTTCTTAGTGCACACGGCATAAAACAAGTTTGGTACTAAGCTCGAAACCCCCAAAACCGGAAATATGCGGAGGTGGTGATGTGTCACGAAACCAAACAAGTTCATACATGTATGTAAAATAATGTACTTCTTCTACAACGAAAGGCAACTACTATATATATAAATAGAAGGTCGTAACAGTGACTTGATCTTTAAGCTGATGCTTTCTGTCGAATGAACGCAGTTACTGAGCAACAGGATCAAACGAGACGACGACCACGACTATAACGTCTTACTTGGCTCGATGTTCAAACCTCAGCCAACAAACGTTAAAAATAGTAGTTCGGTATAGTTTCGCTGGTCGTTTGGTGCCGAAGGAAACTCTATCGAAGTGGGTTCGAACCCCCGCTATGACATTGTTAAGACTAAATATCTGAAGATATGAAAAAAAAAATCAGGAATATATTATTATATATGTTGCTAGAACTCTTGCATTTTTATGCTAAGTCGAACGAAGCTATCTGTTCAACTTTGAAGTTTGTAAAATTCATATACGTCAAAAAATCAGTTCTGTCGGTTCTGGCATACCTGTTAAGGGGCGTAGCTTTATTTTCTAAGGAGCGTATTTAAGTTTCAGTCTGAGTTGTCGGGTTTTTTTTCCGCGAACAGCTGCATGGTCCTCTCACTTCTTTCACCCATCGAAGGTTCTATTACGAGAATTCGAGTAAACTGAGGGAAACCGAATTACGAAGCAGAACCTTTCACCAACGCGAAATCTGATGACGAGAACACAGAAGGTAGTTCCATCGTTGTCGAGAGTTGACAAGTTGATATATTTAAACTTAAAATTTAAAAGAGTGGTCTTTTCACACATAAAGTAACTTTTTGGATTCTCCATACGCAAATTATCATCGCGCAAAAGCACGGAGCTTGAGAGAAAAATCGTTCGTTCTGGAAAAAGTCGCGGGTTTAGTCCCGAGAAGGGGAATTTTCTGGTTCTCGTTTTTGAAAGTCAGTGACTATTCCGGAAATTTCCGGTTCTCGTTTTTGAACATCAGTCCCGATACCCGGAAATTCATAGGACACAACCGGGGATCAAAAGTTGCGTACCGCAACCTTTGATTCCCGATTCTAGTCGATAAATTTTCCGGGCCTAAGCACTGATTTTTTGAAAACGGCGCTTTCACCATCTTTAGATGTTGTGTAACTTCCTTCTGTTCATTATATCAACAGTATGCGCATCTTGAGATATAATACAGACACTATCCTTTCCATTATTTGTTCATTTATTTATTGGGGTTCAACGACACTTTCAACAGCCAGGGTCACCTCGTGTCGGACCCTTTTCATTTATACAGTGGTCTGGGAGGTAATATTTAAATTTCTTTACTGTAAAGGACACATTCGCTAAATAAAGAGCTAACGCGAACGGCTGATTAATTGCTTCTAATTAATTACCTTGCCATAAAAAGCCAAGTTTCCTTTTGTAACTTTTAATAAACGAAAAACGTACAACCCGGTGCTTCATTAATTAAAATTTTGCTGATGATAATTTTTGAACCCGGTAAACGTATGCTTGGACATCACTGTCCACGCGTGGATTACGACCAGTCCATGGCGCCTGTACTGTAGCGTATGGGGGTGGGAGGGGGGGGGGGGGGTCAAAGTCTATGTTTAGGGGAACACATGCCCCAGTGCCTTTCCCCGTAGGTTACCTCCACTGCTCTTACTCCAATACTTTTTTTCCATATCTCTTGCTACCACAAACCATGTAAGCCTTTACAAACACTCACTACCTCACTCTCTACCTTTATTTCTCCTAACGCTGTTGTCACGCCACGTATTGTACTTGTTCTGTGTTTATTCGGTGGAGACAGCTCACTACTACAGGCTTTCAGCTTACTGCGGAATCCACTGTATACGTAATAGTTACCAACCTATAGCTGGGGGTATTCATGGATTTGAACAACCGGACAGCGTTCGGTGAGTGGCAGAGAGCCGCGTTGCGGCGAGGTGTTACAACACGCTGGCAGGTTGTTCAAATTCATGAATACCCACAGCTAGGCTGGTAACTGACTTACACCTTTGTTAAAAAGGACTTACACTTTCGTTCATTCAATAAAACGCACGGGAAAAAACGAGAGGTATTCAAGGGACGTCACTTGAACACCCGGTCCATTATTCTATCGGGTATTTCGGAAAAATCTTCCTGATGGACAGACAAACAGACAGACAGACAGGCAGACAGACAGACAGACAGACAGACGAACGGACGGAAACGTCCTTGCCCTCCATCGAACAAAAACAAAAAGTGCGCGACACATCGTCTACCCATAAGCAACATGTATACCAACTTTCAACAAAATCCAACGAAGCATCTCAGAGTTATGGGGCGGACACGAAAGTCTTCCCGACGGACAGACAGACAGACAGACGAACGGACATGGCTTTAACCTCCATCGAACAAAAAAAATGTGCGCGACACATCGTCTCCCCATAAGCAACATGTATACCAAGTTTCAACAAAATCCAACGAAGCATCTCAGAGTTCTGGAACGGACACGAAAATCTTCCTGACGGACAGACAGACAGATGGAAGGACGAAAATGACCTTGACCTCCATCGAACAAAAAAAATAAGTTTGCGCGACACATCGTCTCCCCATAAGTAATATGTATGCAAGTTTCAACAAAATCCAACGAAGCATCTCAGAGTTCTGGAGCGGACACGAAAATCTTACTGACAGACAGACAGACAGACAGACAGAAGGAAAGACGAATGAACGGACGGACGGACGGACGGACGGACGGACGGACGGACGGACGGACGGACGGACGGACGGACGGACGGACATTTCGGGTTTATGAGCTACCAAAAAACATTTTGTAAGTCCAAAACCTTATTTTACCCAGAACCCCACCCCTCCACCCGAGAACTCCATCCTTCCACCCAAAACCACACCCTAACCCTAACCCAACCCCACACTGATCCTAAACCCTAAAACCCCACCCCACCCCACCCCACCCCACCCCACCCCACCCCACCCCACCCCACCCCACCCCACCCCTGACCCTAACCCCCACCCAGGAACCTAACCCCCAACCTTAAGCCCTACTCTGGGGCTACCCCTAACCCTAAAAAACCCACCCCACCCCTGACACTAACCCCACCCTAGCCAGACCAATAGGATTAGTGGCTATTTTTCGGTTTAGGGGCTACTAAAACTAAAACCCCACCCCTGACCCCAACCCTAACCCCCGGGACCTAACCCCCAACCTTAAGCCCTACTCTGGGGCTACCCCTAACCCTAACCCACCCCACCCCACCCCACCCCACCCCACCCCACCCCACCCCACTCCTAACCCTAACACTACCTTAATTTGGAGGTAGCCCCTAATAATAATAGCCCCTAAACCCCTAATGGTCGCCCGGAAATGACAAACACTATATGCCCCCGAAAAATTTTTCGGGGGTCTAAAAACTAGCGTCAAGCAAGAAAGTAACGACTGATGATGATATTTTTCTTCAAAAACGTCTACTTCGTTCATTAAGTTCAAATTGTCGTATGGTATAAATACAGAACACAACTTAGGTGAAGCACCCGTGGGAGGCGGGGAAACTTCGGCGCATGTGAAATAGGCCTACAGGAAAAACTCCAATTTGGTCGTTATTCTATTCCTCTGAACTTCACCCTCGTTGTATTCTGTCTTAGTATTTTATTTTATCATATCACTTCTCCGTTTTCTCGACTTATTGCCATTTCATAGTTTCAATAAATATTAATGAGTGCCTCATAACACCTTCAGCTGATTTAATTGGCCAATTTCAAAAGAATGCTTTCTGATTGGTTAAATTAATGCTATTTAATGCTATTTCAAAACATCAACTAGACATTTCTGTACTGACGTTATACTGATTTATGACGTATGGCGTGCGTGCAGCTGTTACGTGTCGCAGTCAAATGGATGATTTCAAGGTGAAATTCAATTCTTTAACCCTTTCCTAATAAAAGATGTGTTTTGAGTAACTGTGGTGTGATGAGATAAATTTAATTTAATTGCAATAAAACATCCATATGGACAGATTGCATAACAACGATAAACATATACATATAGAAAAGAACACATACATATATATGAATTATAATTCAAATACGTGACAGGTAAATCTCAATGTGCAAACGATTATAAAGTACTTAGCAGCAATTAATTGGCATCAAAGAACTGTCGGATTATATATACGCTGCTATTTATTTATTTATTATTATTTATTGATGTTTCAGGTTTATGCACAATGGCTGATCATGACCGTGTTTTGTGGGTGGAGGAAGTCGGAGTACCCGGAGAGAACCACCGAGCAACGACGAGCAGCTGCCAGCTCCCCAACATCGTAACCCCGCACTGCAGCACAGGCAGGGTTAGATTGGTTGAAGACATGTGTACCATCGACGTGCAGTACGCCTTAGTACACGGCGTCATCGTGCCCCCACGCGGGCAATGGAGATGAAGTGTCTTGCCCAAGGACACAACGCGGTTGCCGCAGGTGGGATTCGAACCGAGGACCTCTCGGATTGCAGCCTGGATCTCTACCTACTGAGCCACCGCGCTCCCTATACGCTGCTAACTTTCGATACAATTTCTGGACAATTATTTGATATAATTAGATTCATTTGTCCATCTATATTTAATTCACCAAAAGATCGTATGATATCTCTGCATGGTGTCAAATAATATAGTTCTTAACCCTTTACCCAACGCAGACGATATCAAAATTTATTATTTTAAATATCATTTTTTAAAATTTTTCAAAAAATTTCAACAAAACCATATCATGTGACCCCCTCGTTGGAACGGGCTCGACGAGCTCGTTCCAACGAGGGGTCACATGATATGGTTTTGTTGAAATTCTTTGAAAAATAATATTTTCTCAACTGCTGAATTTGCATATTACGCGGGCGGATGCGGGCGATTCGTTAGGTAAAGGGTTAATTCGACATATGCAGGACACTCCATTGTAAAATGTTTCTCATCTTCAATTTTCCGCATTGAATAAACACAGCATAACCTATTTTCAAGTTCTATTGGAGGTTGATGATGCCGTCCCTTTTCGATAGCAAGGCAATTATTATTATTCGGAGACGGGTGAATATAGACCTATCGTCACTTGAATTCGTATACACAAGATATGGTTCAAGCTCAAACTTGCTCTTAAAGAGACAATATGTTCTTAGTTTACTGGTATCCGCGTGTATTTGAACATTAAAATCATTTGAATGCTTTGCGTAAAGTTCATTTCTGGATGCTGATACATTTATATTGCAGGATGCTAAATAATCACCACTAATATGCGTAATAATTCCAAAAGATTCTAAAGTTTTGAAAATTGATTTGTTTGATGTTAGATTCATGTGTTCGGTAGCAAAAGTGCAAAAAGTGCAAAAGTGTGTTACTTGAGACTGCTACTAATTTGTTAACGTAAGATGCCACACGACAAAGAATATCAATGTACAATGGGTAACTACCCAGTTCAACCCTAACAGCATTATTACATGCATGTTTTCCATCTCCTAATAATTGTTTACAAAATTTAATGTGTAGTTGTTCACAGTCAAGACGATTAGTATTCTTCTCGGTTATTTCCATATCTCATAACTCACAACCACATAAGGCAACGGGCTTTATTAGTAATAGATATATCACCATTTTGTGTACTATATGGGTAAATAATTGTACAGTTGTGCAAGTGTCCGGAGATATTTTGGACGAGGCGAAGCCTCGTCCAAATATTGGAGGACACCTGCACAACTGTACAATTATTTACCCATATAGTACACAAAATAGTGATATATGTGATTAATCCACAGCCCCTCCATATTAACAAAAGTAAAAAAAATTATATTTTAGAAAGTTTGACATGAGTAAAACCATATTTTAAAACACTTTTTGCTTGCTCTACCCCCGAAAAACAAAATGGGCATAACCCATTGTTTGCTTGCTAGAAAGTCTATTGAAGTGATGACACGCATCAGGAGTTCAGATATTGTGAACAGATCTGGGGCTTCGAAGTGAACTCACATCATGACGTAATTTTTTCTCTCGCTAATATAATGTCTCAGCTCAAGGGTAGAGCACTCATTCAGTCCCTCATCGAAAGTGCGGCGGATAAATTTAATAATCGTTCATTTTTAAAGCATTTGGAAGAATAATTCTTTTTTTATCTGAAGAAGAGGTTCGCTTTCCCTCAGGGGTGGCGGGTGGTGGTGCCTGATTGCCGTCTTAATATTTGAAAAAGGGCGTTTTTTTAGGTTATTTATTTATTTACTGGTGTTTAAGGTCACTTTTCTGCAGCTATGGCTAATTGTGACCGCAAAAAAGGTGTAAAGTCAAGTTTAGCCAATCGTTTACACCCATGCTGCCCATTTTAGGGGACTTCTACCCCGGGCACTGGTGACCAGGCCCTATTTTACCAGTAAAACTGAACTTGTTTACCACAACAAACAAGCACTGCTTAACTTCCGAGGTTTCCACAGGAGTCTTTTTAAGTTACCAGGGCTGTTGGTTATTAAAAGCGATAAAAAATTAAAAAGTACATTATAATTTGGACACGATGCACACTCAATTCAGTAGCTCTGTCGAGAAAAGCTTGTCGATAATTCATGTGTTAGAAAGTTTTTCACACCTCCTTTACAGCATCTTTACTTTTGAATGGTTATGATTACAGTACCGTGACAATCGTACAAATATCTAGTTATTGGGACTGTTTCAAAACCGTCCCAATATCCAGATTTTGGTACTGTTTTACTGAGGTGTTCTCATCAAAACCGTACTTGGTGTGATTTTATAGGGCTTGTTTTCATGACAGAGAACAAAAGAAATATTAGGTTGCTGTGGATTAAATTTGTGAAACATCTTCAGAGAAGTTCAGACCGGAAGCGAGGCAGTTCTATGACAAGCGCAAAGTAAGGAAAACATTGTTCTCCGACCTTTCGCACTCTGTTCAGAAATTGCTTGAGTGAACGTCCTGAATTTTTTAACATTATTCCAAGATAATTATGTGCATCAACACTTTCAAGGGGGTTGTTATTTATGGAAAAGGTAGGATCTCGTTTTGCTGCTCGCACCCTAAATACCATGCATTTTGTCTTGTTCGTATTAATAGATAATGCATTAATGTGGGTAAAATTTTGTAACTTCTCCAAACATCGTCAAAGACCGTCAGGACAATCCGAGACTAATACAAGGTCATCCGCAAACATGATGTGATAAACAGACACGTCACCTATTTTAACTGGATCACAAGTTGATTTATGAAACTCGTCTACGAATTTCCTGTTTTGCCTCGCCAGAGGATCGGCAAAACGGAAAATTCTTAAACTCGTTTCATAAATATCGAGTAACCAAAACACTCATTAACCCTTTACCTTACATGAAAAGCAGACGACACTTGCAAACAAAATTCTTGAATAACTAATTTTTTTCATTTTTTGTCTCAAAAACATAGGTTATGACCCCTCATTGGAACGAGCTCGTTCCAAAGAGGGGTCATGACCTATGTTTTTGAGACAAAAAATGAAAAAAAAATAATGAAATTTAATTAGCGATTTTTTGTGAATAGTTTGACCGGGTTTGGCCGTTACGTTGGGTAAAGGGTTAAATTAAATTAAGCGCACGTTGATAAAGAAGGAAAGTTAGAAAAATACCGAAAGGAAGTAAAAATAAGAAAAAGGAACGTTTTCCACTCTTGTAATTAAGGCGACGATTTCATAATGGAGACCAAAAACGACAATCGTTGATTGGGTTAAAATTAACTCCAAGCTGTCTTTTTTCTCGGAGGAATTCAAATTGAAATAATTGGCCTGAGTTCCAATGTAAACTTCACGAACATTGAAGTTAACATGAAGCGCTGACAGTCCCAAGGTAACGCAAACGATGAACGCACACAAACTAGAAAATTGATATAATTGAGAAAATTGTGATAATTATAGCTTCGGTAAATATGACCTTCCTGCAATTTGAAATGCACGTGTAAAAAGTTACCGTATACGCTGGAATTATTGATAACTCAAGTATTGATATATAATGCAATGGTTTGTTTGATTTTCTGATTTAAATAACGATTCATAATTAAATGTTAATTAAAAAAAAATCTCTCGCCAGCCCAGTGTTTGTTAGAAACGATAGATTAATGAATAATCCGGCGAGAGAGCGTCAATACCGTCTGCAGTGGCGTAGCCAGGGGGTAAGGGGGCTGGGGAAGGGCCTGTCCCCCCCCCCCCCTAAAATTGTCAATTTCCCCAAAACATTGGCCCAATGCAACTTTGACGAAACATGGAACCACAAAAACGTCTACAGTATAGGGTTACAAATGCCTCAGATTCTCTCTTACAGCACTGAATTTTTCGAAATTTTTTCGGGGTGGTGGTGGGGGAGGGGGTGACTAGTCATAACTATGACCCCCGGTCTTTACCGTGTCCTCCCACTTCCCTGAGGAAGTTAGCGACAGGGGTGGGGTGTCTGAAAACTACTTACCTCTTTTCTTGATCAGTTAAGTTTCTGAACTCTGAGATAAATGCTAGAAATATCTCTGGTCTGTGGATAAGGAACGTTTAATATAGACCAAAACTCCGATGACAAAAATGAAAGGGTTTTGATGTCAAGAGATTGGAAGTACATGATCTCAAAATTTATTATTTTTTTTCGAAATTTTCAAACAATTTCAACAAAACCATATCATGTGGCCCCTTATTGGAACATGCTCAACTAGCTCGTTCCAATGAAGGAGGTCACTTGATGTGGTTTTGTTGAAATGCTTTGAAAAATATATCTTTTTTTTTTCTTTTCAATTGCTGAATATGTACATTATGCTGGCGGATACAGCAGATTCCTTAGATAAAGGATTAAGCCCCCCACCCCCCACCCCCCAAAAGAAAAAAATGCAGCATAACGCTGGATACTGTGGTGTTAACTGGTCAGTGCAAATGGATGCTGGAGTGTTTTCTGGTTAGTGCAAAGGGTGGGTGAACAATTTAGAACACTCGCTTATATCTTTGATTTCTTTCTACGAGCCGATGGCCTCCTTGCCCTTCTAAGCTCCGGGCGCCCTTGCTTCTGAAAATATCAACAAATTAACGCGAAGAACAATTTAAGCAAAGTAAAACTTTGGTCCAATTCTATTTGCACATAACATTGAACCCTAAAATGGTCCCCAAGATAGGGATACACACGCCACAAATATCTCAGATTCGCTTCTAGAGCACAGAATGTTGCAACATTTTCTCAAGAGGCGGAATGCTAAATCCTAACTAGGACCCTTCGACTGTTACGCCAGACCCGACAGCCACGTCACGGAAGTGGGAGGAGGAGGTAATGACCGGAGAGTTCTAGTTAGGACTAGGTCAAATTGGCCACTGCACCCCCTATTATAGAATCCTGGCTTCGCGCCTGGTTTGACGTCAAGGATACTACTCAAAGTTTGCTAAGCACCAAGTATATCCAACTACCTGTTTTACGTTTTAGCTGAAATATTGTTATGAAAAGTGTATATATTTTATATTTAATTATATCTTAAATGATTTAAGTATAGAAAATAAGATTTTATTTGTGTTTGATATTAGTTTTTAGCTTTTGAGTACGATAACCATGGAAAATGGATATTATTGGTAAAAGAGGAAATTTTTCAAATTTGCCAAAAAGTTGACGGAGCGAACTGGTATGGGTTCAATATCGAGTATGAGACCCATTACTGTTAATTACAGCTTGACAACGCCTTCTCATGCTCCCAATCAGGTTCCTGATGGTCCTCTGTGGGATGTTGTTCCATTCTTGGACCATCATGGCACCAAGATCCTGGACACTTCTTGGCTTGACTAGACGGGCTGAAATTGCAATCTGCAACTCATTCCAGACATGTTCGATTGGATTGAGGTCAGGGATCTTGCTGGCTAGTCCATCCGCTCAATCCCCTCCCCTGTCGGTACTCCCGGACAGCATAGGCAACATGAGGACGGGCATTATCGTCCATCAGAATGAATCTATCACCCACTGCACCTGCATACAATCTGACGTGGACATCCAGGATATCATCAATATACCGCTGTGCAGTCAATGTACCACGGTCAAGGACACAGAGCTCTGTACGTCCATCCCAGCTGATGCCGCCCCAGACCATTATTGACCCTCCACCATAGCGGTCATGTCCAGCAATGTTGGCTGCATGGAATCGCTCTCCTGGACGTCTCCATACCCTAGAACGCCTATATGTGTAGTCTAGGCAGTACCTTGACTCATTTGTAAAAAGGACAGGTCGCCAATCTTCTCTGGTACATCCAACATGGTCCATAGCCCATTTATATCGTGTCTGGCGGTGGTCCTGGGACAGCGGAATGCGAATACATGGTCTTCTCGATCGGAGACCACCTTCGTGCAACCTTGCCCGAATAGTCTGCGTCGAAATATTTACCCAGGATGCATTCTGAAGGTCACTACGAAGCTGCGTTGCTGTTGCAAAGCGGTTCCTACGGGCCTGGATGAACAAAAACCTGTCTTCAGCTGCAGATGTTGTTGTCTCTGCGACCACCATGCCGTCTTACTGATGTGCCATTCTGCTGAAATCTTGCTCAGGCTCTAGTGATCAGCGTATGGTGCACACCAAGGGCTTCACCAACCTGACGATGCGTAGCCCCTTGCTCCACCATCCCAATAGCCCGCCACATTTCTGCTTCAGACAAATATCTTCTTACATTTGCATTCGGCATATTCAGTCATTACTAGTAAATCACAAGTGTTTGTGTTAAAATGAAGACTGAATACCCTACACGTGTCATGTACATGTAGACAGTACACGAAAACATAATGAAAATCAAGGGGTACATGCTTTCCATGACTGTCACGAAAAGTTTGCCTGTCAAGAGAGCTAATGTAAACACTGGGGACCATCTCAATACATTCCTCAATCATATCCACCAAATATATCGCAAAAATGTCACAAGTAAATTTCACAATGATGTGTCAAATATGTGGTGCTTAGCAAACTTTGAGTAGTATATTATATCTGTGTCGGATACAGCAGAAAGATATATGATAAACCTTTACGAGCACATGTGAAGAATTAGTGTCCTTTGACGCCTTTTTCACCTATTTGGATTTAGTGAGATGTTGGTATGACTGATTCTTTAATTTTCATTGGCCATTGGAGACAACTGTCCATTGTATACTGCTCTCATTATACCAAGGATCACCACTGCAGTAGTGCACGGAAATAGTTATTTTTAGACCGTTTCGATATCGATTGGTAAAACTAACGGAAATAAGATAATACCTCTCAATCAATCAGAGGAAGGGAACGTCACGTGAGATTATTATAATCCCTGATGGGTACGGGTGTGGGATGGGGAAATCTCACCCGAGGGCAAGATATTTGGGCCAGACACGAGGCTTTCCCATCCCACACCTGTACCCATCAGGGATTATTTTTCTCCCCCCACCATACAGCGGTTACATTAGCCAGAGGTAATCGGCGGTCACGTGCTGATATAATCAACTCATTTGGTATTCCTTGTTTTGAAAAACTAATGACACCATCGGAAAGAGCATGGAAAAGTTACGTGTATACCAAAGGTATATACCACGAAATCAATTAGGAACAGTGGCATCTTGGGGTTTAAAGACTTTTAGAGCATCAAACTTTGATCACACGGCATTCTGATGACGTCAATATGAATTAGTTGGTAGCAAGAAACTGATATGATATGCATAACGTCATAATAACGTTATAAATGTATATCGTCACGTGGGTGGGGTGGGATACATCTGTCTCTCCCTGCTACTGCTATCTCACCCTGGACAGACGTATGTTACACATGCAGTGGGGGGAGAACTAATATAATTGAGCATTTCAGCATGGTGTTCTGTGTGTTCTGATATTCACAGATTAACCCTTTACCTAACATAAAAAAGCAGACGACACTTACAAAAAAAATTCTTGAATAACTAATTTTTTTTCATTTTTTTGTCTCAAAAACATAGGTTATGACCCCTCATTGGAACGAGCTCGTCGAGCTCGTTCCAATGAGAGGTCATAACCTACGTTTTTGAGACAAAAAATGAAACAAATAATGAAAATTAATTGGCGATTTTTGAGAATAGCGCTGGCCGGTTTTGACCGTTACGTTGGGTAAAGGGTTAACAATATCAAGGGATTTTTTGCTCATTGAGGTTTAACGACACTTTCGAAAGCCAGGGTACCTCGTATCGGGACAATTTTACGGGTGGAGGAAGCCGGAGTTTCTGTCAGACTCCCCCATGTACTAACTCCACACAAGAAGGGTTTTCATTGGCTGAGGACAAGTGCACCATCGGCGTGCAGTACGCCTTAGTATACAGTACGTCTTAGTGCACAGCGCAACCGTGCCCACACGCGGGCAATCGGGAGTGAATGCATTGCCCAAGGACACAACACAGTTACCCCTGGTGGGGGATCGAACCGTGGACATTTCGGTTTAAAGTCTAATGCCGTAAGGACTGAGCCACATCATATGATTAATTGTTGGAATGAGCTTTTCCACAAGTAATCGAGTGATGGAGTAACAACCGTGTTATAAATTTTATTAAACTTCCTCACATACAAACATATGCACATGTCCACCATATAAGGTAAACGTAATCATGACTGGGAAATATTCAAAAACAGAGATGGCGGAACCAGGGGCGGAGAGGGGGCACAAATGGCACGTGTTCCCCTTTTTTCCACAGACATGCTATACGTTTACGCAATGGGTTAAAATGGGCGCATGCATACGTGTCAATATACATACATTCCTGTAATATGTTATTTGCAAATCAAAACAACATTTGGAGAAAGAATTCCACATTCGGTCGCTTCGGTCCGTTTCTCCAACTTCAACCATCTTCCAACCCGAAGGCTAGCCTTCGGGTGGAAGATGATAAAAGTAGAAGAAATGAGCCGGACAGAGATCACACCGCGGCAGAGACTATAGTGTCGTCGACTGAGTGCCAGAATGTTCTATGTCCCAAAGGGGACATAGAACATTCTAGCACTCAGACGACGGTGTGTCATGGTACATTTGGCGATGCGAGTGTAACTTTTCTCCCAGTGTGCCGAAGCCCTGGTAGCCTTGAAAATTTGTGCCCCTACACTTTTATCGAGCTTCCACCGTCTCTGCTTAAAAACATTGAACGTGACTATATATCGAAACTGAGAAATTTACGACATACTCAATTTCAGCTTTTCGTCCAAAAATGTTGAGTTCACGAATATACTAACTTTCAAGATATTTTATATCACAATCAGCAACTTCAGACAAAATGATATAATGAAACAAAAGGCTGAAAAAATATTTGGTTATTGGGCATGTCCCTCATTGAAAATGAACCCCCTCGATGTAACATTTTTATTGGCTTACAGTGTCGTCCAAAGTTATTATGAAATCATTAGGATTTAAAATTAATGTATATTCATTTTTATACCATGATTACCTACCCTACTATATATAAAAAAAGTCTATCACATAAATCTTAGCTTCACACACCAACCGTGGTGAACACGCCAGCAATGGGATTTCAATAGTTAAAATTTACACCTACAATGGGACTACATCCAAGTTGACCTTTGGTGACCTCGACCTGAATGCAAATTTGTCTAAATTTATCGCTCGTCGTCTCGCGAGCATTGAAATGAAAGCCGCAATTATTTATTACTTTTGTAAATGAATGTACCTCATAAAATACCAAACATTAACAAACATGTGTCGTCTCATGTTATTAAAGCATCCATAACTCGAAATAGTATGTTATTAAAATGAAAAAGACCTCGTGATTTGCGCGTTTCTTTTTCCATTTCGTTTCCGCGATAAAATTGACAGCGGAATTACCACCCTCCGATGCTCATGTAACCAAAAACAGATTCGCACGTGTGTTTGGGCATTGTTTAGAATTTAATATTGAATATTGTATCATTTAACATTTAAACTCTTAATAATCTTACGATCGAGGTATAAATAAAATGTACCCAAAGTAGCCTGGTGTACCAAATGTTCATCACTCGTGGTAAAGTGGTGTTAACCGCACACAAAAGGCACGCGGTTAACACCACTTGACCACTCGTGGTGAACATTTGATACACCAAGCTACTGAGGGAATATTCTATATGTACATGTTTTCAACAAAGCTTGAATAAAATAGTGTATATTTATTAGGGCTGCGCGATATATCGATAAACCGATATATACCGGTATTCAAACCAATATCGACTGAATACCGGTGTAGTTACAAAAATATCGGTTTATCGTCATTATTTATATACCCTCAATTTAATTTTCAAGATATCTTGAGATTTTTAACTGTAGCCCCGAATGAATAATATTATCCCTTTACCAAAGGAATCATCTGCATGTGCTCACGTAATATACAATTTCAGCAGTTGAAAAAATAATTTTCAAAAATTTCTACAAAACTATATCATGTGACCCCTCATTGGAACGAGCTCGTTGAGCTCGTTCCAACGAGGGGTCACATGATATGGTTTTGTAGATTTTCTTTTTTGAAAATTTGATAAACTTTTTTTAAAATATTTTGATATTGTCTGCCTTGGGTGAAGGTTTTTCGAACCTCAACATCAAGACATGCTAGTTCGTTCCGACTGTGATGCCTCAAGCCTCGATTGTGGTACTTATGTTCATTTTTCGGAACCGTTTTCGATATACCGGTATACCGCGGTATTTTTTGAATACCGATACCGGTATTCAGTTTTGAATATCGTGGAGCCCTACTAATGACTATATTTCTTTTGTAAACATCCAGTTTGTTCTGTTCTACAGAAAATATCTCATATTTTTGTGTATGGTATTTATTTTTCGAAAAAGGTTTAAAAATATAACCGAACGCAAATGTATTTCATATTTCTTCATATTTCTTCAATAACTGGTTAGGAGCTGGAAGTCCAAAATTGGGCATTTTACCACAACTTAAAGGCTTCATATTCTGTGAAATGAAATTACTTAGACGGTATAATAAATTTGCCTTGTTAAAATTTATGGGAGAGTGCCTGTAGGCACTCTCTCCCAAAAAATTGTACAAGACAAGAACATGTGTACAAATCTTTCTGACCAAAAATAATTATAGTCTACCAGTTATCAAACACAAAAATAAAAACAAATAAAAACAACCCCCCCCCCCCCCCCTCCGTCACTCTCGTTGACCCTATCAACTAAACAATACCCTTTTCTTAGGTTTCGGTGTATTGTCCCTTCAAACCAACGATTTGAAGCGTCGATAATTCCAATCGGGAATTCTCTGGTGTCGCCTCCGCCCCCATATGGAGGGGAACGTACCCTCGTAATGCGATCGTCAGTCAACATATGGTTTTAAATGAAAATTGGCAGTCATATTTGGAGTGAACAGATCACGATGTTAAATATAAATCCAAAAGAAGTTTCAACAAAGCAATTTGGCAGAAACATATGAACATCCCCCGGACCCCATTATCAACAAAAGCGAAGCCAACGCACAATTCTTGGATTCATTTTCAAACAAGAATGAACCACTTGAAGGATATAGGATGAGCTACTCACGACTGTCACCTTAAGTGTCTCGATGGTTTCCGTTACCAAGTATTTTTAAGACGGGAGGCCTACATTCGGAAGACACGAAAATCTCAATTATTGTTTGACGTAAAACTGTTTTTTCTTTTAAAATACGAAGTGACTCGGTCTCTCGCACGTCTTTGTTTTTCAACCCAGAGCGCGAGACAAGATGCGTAAAACATTAAAATGTATTGATTATTTCAGCAAAAAAAAAAACGTATTGGAAATCGAAAAGTCGATAAAATGATATTTGATAAGTCTCTTGATCGATTCTGTACCGAATCAATCAAAATTGTTGCCAAATATTTTTTTTGACTTCTCAAAGTGTGCCGAGTACATGTGAAATCGGTCGACCCACAAGCCCATGCATTCAGCGAGTAAATAACACTTTTTTGTCGGTAGCGCGGTAGCTCATTGGTTAGTGCATTGGACTGGATATCAAAACGTCAACGACTCGAATCTGGCGTACGCCACCTGTGTTGTGCGTCGGACAAGACTCTTAAACTCGATTGCCCATGCAGAGGCGTGGTGCGGGGGGTGGGTGGGCGGTTGTGCTATTCCTCGGACAAGACACTTAATCTCGATTGCCCATGGGGATGGGGGCACGATGGGGCCGTGTACCAAGGCGTGTTGTGCATCGATGGTGCATTTGCCTTAAACCGCTGCTTACTCTGCTTGTTTCGAGTTATAAAGTTGGAGAGTCTGACAGTTGCTTGCCTGCTCCTTGGAGGTTCTCTCAGGGTACTCCGGCTCCTTCCACCCGTCACCCGTAAAATTCTCCGACACCATGTGACTCTTGTTGATGAAAGTGTCGTTAGACCCCAACAAACAAACCATACGCAATGCCGAACACGGACATTTTTCCGTTCCGTGGCAAGTGTACTTGTTTTATTTTTATTGGGGTTTAACGACACTTCCTACAACCAGGGTCACATCGTGTCGAATAGTTTTACGGGAGGAGGACGCCGGAGTACCCGGAGAGAACCACAGAGGAAGGCCGAGCAACCTTCAGACTTCTCAACGTACTAAGTCCGCACGAACAGGGTTAGAACTGTTTGAAGACAAGTGCACATCGACGTGCAGTACGCCTTAGTACACATCGTCACCGTGCCCTCGCGTGGGCAATCAGCATTAAGCGCCTTGCCCAAGAACACAACGCAGTCATCCAAGGCGGGGATCAAACCGGGGGCCTTTCTGGTTGAAGCCCAATGCCGTAACCACGGAGCCACAGCGCTCTCACCGCGGAAAATAGAAATCGACACCCTTCCCCTCCACTATTCCGGCCGACTAGCTTGAGTTTCAGTCTTTGCCTGCTTAAACCTATACATTGACGCTGCAGTATCGAGTTTTCAAACCTGCAAATGTTTCCCATTATACAACCAGGAATTTTATCCAATTCAATCTTGGTTGACAGAACTCACTGAGCTCTGTCAAACACGGAATTGAATTGGTTTACTTCTTTGCAGCTTCATAAGAATAATTTGCGGCTTGAGCATTCGGTACATGGCGTCAAAATGTTATTGCTTCGAGTTAACTAGTAGAGTGCTGGAAGCCCATATTTGGGCTTTATTCTGAAGTGCAGGTCCCACAACTTGAAGGCTCATATTCAGTGAATGTGCTTTGTATTATCTTTGAAGTGATATTATTTAGTCTGTAAGGGTTTGCCTTGTTACAATTTATGGGAGAGTGCCCATAGGCACTCTCCTATAAATTGTAACAAGGCTAAAACATGTGTACAAGATTTGATGACCGAAGATAATTTAGCACTTTACCAGTTAAATAATATAGCCAACTGTATTTCGTACTTCTTGATGTTAGTGATTCAACCATAACATATCAAAGCGTATTCACAAATAATTTAAACATATTTCCTCCACTCAAAACACTGCTCAAAACAAAGTTTTTATCCCAGAATCATGGCCGTAAGTAACATTTGCTTTTTTTTTTTGGGGGGGGGGGGGGGGGGGGGTATAGGACGTTAGTGCCCGACAGCTCGGTCACATCGCCCAACCGTTTGTAACATACCTAACTTTACTCAAGGATTTATACCCTACAAATATACTTTCCATTGATAAAATACTGTATTTTAAATATAAAACAATTACACACCGGCTTGGTTGAGATACCTGACCATCTTGGTGCTTTCAACATGTCATGGTCATAAAAATCATTTGTTATTAGTTACTCTCCCCCTGGATGTGGAATTACTACCGATATACTGAGTCGGGTATTTATTGCATTTTCTAATCTATGTAAATTTTTGTCGAGAAAGCAAGGAATTTTGCCCGAGTACTCCAAGACAGTGTGTATATTTTCATCAGGCAAGCAAGTACGTCTGCCTATCTTGGTTCTTGCTTAACCTCTACCCAACGAAACTCTCCAGAAGTTACTCCCCTTCCCTCAATGGAGCTTACTAGATGGTCTGCTGGTTGCTTTCTTCGAACTTAGCATGGAATATACACATTTTGTTGACACTTCCGACGCCGTTATCTTAGAAATGCGACCCCAAACGATGTTTTCATGGAATCTCAACTGACATAGTGAACATGACAAACTATTTTCAGTATCACGAATTACGACCGTAATTATTGCGGAAAGGGTACATATCTGTAACAGACGAGAAATTTAATGCCTTTTGTAACATAACTGATCGCCCGTTACTATAATATTTAGAATTCCGGTATATGTATCACAGGGTTGTTATTTTAAGGTTATTCTAAATTTTAAAAATAAGTAAACAATTCGAGTTATTTAGAATAAATGAAAGAAAGAAACTTTTTAATAATCAGTGTGAGTAAACTGGGTAAGCGCATTAATTAAATTAATGCGCTTACCCAGTTTACTTACTAAGTGCGTATTCGGAAAGCGTTCTTTGTTCAGTCGCTGTCATGCAGGGACTGTGTTTTAAGAACGCTTTCCGAATACGAACTTAATTAAATTAATGCGCTTACCCAGTTTACTCACACTGATTATTAAAAAGTTTCTTTCTTTCATTTATTCTAAATAACTCGAATTGTTTACTTATTTTTAAAATTTAGAATACCTTAAAATAACAACCCTGTGATATATGTATGGCCTGATCAACTGAAATTTCAATATTTTGTCACACATCTTGTAAAACGTTTGGGAGTCTCTCTTGTCCTGTACAGGAGACCTGATGATAGGAGAAGAGTGCTAGGAGGTTTCGTTCCCGAGTTACTTCCGTTCCGGAATATTCCGCTCTTTTTATTAATTTGCCCAAACAGACGATTTAGCATTATTTATTTATTTATTTATTTATTGGGATTTAACGAGACTTTCGACAGCCAGGGTCACCTCGAGTCTGACAGTTTTACGGGTGGAGGCCGTAGTATCCGGAGAGAACCACCGAGCAACGATGAGCAACTGTCAGACTCCCCAACTCCACACAAGCAGGGTTAACATTGGTTGATCGATGTGCAGTACACCTTAGTTCACATTGCCAACGTGCCCTCACGTGTGAAATCAGGATTAAATGCCTTGCCCAAGGACAAAACATAGTCATCTCTGGCGGGCATCGAACCGTAGACCTTTCGGTTTGAAGTTCAATTCTGTAACCACTGAGCCACCGCGCTCCTACGAGTTAGCATTGTATACAACACTTGAGTGTACAGTGACAATATTTACGGTTGTTTGGAAGAAGGTACAATATCTACAAACTGAAAGACAGTTGGTCACATTATAGCGACAGTCAACGCAAAGGGCGATTATCAACACAGTAAGACCGAAGTAGCGTGCAAGTTCTAAAAGTTTAGAAAACAAAATCATGGGGCAACGAAATAAGGCAATAAATATACTTGGAGTATGGGGAGACAACTCTCTCAATCATTATTATTTTTAGAAACACGTCCAATATAGGTATAAAAGTTAAAATGTATGTAAATCTTTGTAGTTGCTTTATAGAAACAGAATGGAAACAGGAATATAATACAGAGGAATTTTAACGACATTGAGATTTGTTAATGGATATAATCAGGCCTGGGATTCTTTAGGAGTGCAGGAGTGCTGCACGCCTACTGTACGCCTAGAAAAAAATGAGGAGGGCAATTTTTTGCACCCCTTGATTTTCTGGACCTGTTTGGGAGTGCCTTTAAAATCTATTATCATTTCATCCCCCGAGTTCCAATGTGTTCTCTGTGCCTGCTGGTACGGAGAACACATTGGAACTCAGGGAAGAATTTGTTAATGTTGCATTGATTCGCAATAATTCCTAACCCATTCTGTTTCGCATTTCGATACATTTTGAGTGTAGAAGACAGTCACATAAGAATTGAATGCAACATTTTGAATAATGAGATGTTTGTGCCAACTTTTCCACTATGTAGCTGAATGTAGTACCATTTTTCAGTCACAATATTAATACCTTGAGGTGAATATAACCAAAATAGCATACAAGTTTTTGCATTGAAAATTTCAGGTGCAATTGCACTCCTAAGCAATCTGGGAGAGCAATTGTTTTGCACTCCTGGATTTTCTAGATTGCCAGGCATGGATATAATGTCTCGATATCAATTTGGCCTCAAGGAAGTGAAACCTTTGTTGAAAAGTTTTATCGCTGTAAACAGCAATTCAAACTACTGCGGAATGGAACACAATATACAGTCAGTGGAGAGTGGATTGTAACTAAATCACCCGCGGAGTGGATTTATCACCCAAACTATAACTTTCGAATTTTGTATATATCGACGAAAAATACAAGCAATTTTTCAGCCAATGGACCTCCGGGTTTAACCTGGAGGTCCATTTGCTGAAACTTTGCTTGTGCTTGTTATGCTTTGCAACAAATTTGCAATTATTGCTTGGGTGGAATATCCACTTTGCGGGTGATTTAGTGATCATTCACTCTCCACGTACTATAGTAACCCAACCGTGCAATATCTTGTGTATCAACATTGTTAACACATACACACATTTCAGATTTCCATTAACATAGTTAACACATACACAAATTTCAGATTTCCATTAACATGATTCACACATACACACATTTCAGATTTCCATTAACATGATTAACACATACACATATTTCAGATTTCCATTAACATGATTAACACATACACACATTTCAGATTTCCATTAACATGATTAACACATACACACATTTCAGATTTCCATTAACATGATTAACACATACACACATTTCAGATTTCCATTAACATGATTAACACATACACACATTTCAGATTTCCATTAACATGATTAACACATACACACATTTCAGATTTCCATTAACATGATTAACACATACACACATTTCAGATTTCTATTAACATGATTAACACATACACACATGTCAGATTTCCATTAACATGATTAACACATACACGCATTTCAGATTTTCATTAACGTGATTCACACATACACACATTTCAGATTTCCATTAACATAGTTAACACATACACACATTTCAGACCTCCATTAACATGGTTCACACACACGCATTTCAGATCTTCATTGACATCGTTAATTTATAAACGCATCTTAGTTCTTAATTAACAACGTTAACATATACACATAGTTAAAATTTCATTTCTATTAACATGGTTAACACACACACACACAGTTCAGATCTCCATTAACATCGTTAATTTAAAAACACATTTCAATTCTCGGTTAACATGGTTAACATATACACACAGTTATGATTTCCATTAACGTGGTCAATATATATATACGATTCAGATCTCCATTAACATCTTTAACTTATGCACACATTTCAAATTTCCACTAACATGGTTAACTGATACACACATTTCAGATCTCCATCAACATGGGTAATATACACACATTTCAGATCTCCATTAACATGGTTAACACACACACACAGTTCAGATCTCCATTAACATGGTTAACATATACACACATTTCAGATCTCAATTAACATGGTTAACATATACACACGTTTCAGATCTCCATTAACATGGATAACATACACACACAGTTCAGATTTCCATTAACACGGCTTACATACACACTCATTTCAGTTCTCTGATTAACATGGGTAACATATACACACAGTTCAGATCGCCATTAACATGGGTAACATTTCCACACAGTTCAGATCGCCATTAACATGGTTAACATATACACACAGTTCAGATCGCCATTAACATGGGTAACATGTATACACAGTTCAGATCCCCATTAACATACCAAACACATACACACATTTCAATTATTAATTTTCATTATTTTTTTATTTTTCGTCTCAAAAACATAGGTTATGACCCCTCATTGGAACGAGCTCGTGGAGCTCGTTCCAAGGAGGGGTCATAACCTATGTTTTTGAGACAAAAAATGAAAAACATTAGTTATTCAAGAATTTGTTTTGCAAGTGTCGTCTGTTTTTCATGTTAGGTAAAGGGATAACATTGTCAGATGACTCACAGAGGGAGAGAGAGAGATCGAGCGAGAGAGAGAGAGGGAGGGAGAGAGAGAGAGAGGGAGGGAGAGAGAGAGAGAGAGAGAGAGAGACAGACAGACAGACAGACAGACAGACAGAAAGGCAGGCAGGCAGGCAGGCAGGCAGGCAGGCAGGCAGGCAGGCAGGCAGGCAGGCAGGCGGACGGACGGACGGACGCACGGAGGGACGGACGGACGGACGCACGGAGAGAGAAGAGATTATGCTCATTAAAACTGCATGCGGTTTCTTTATTGGTTCTCTTGAACATTTGGCTATTGGTTGGTTAATAGTATGATGGAGAGACAACATTGCTTCGTACACAGAGAAGTGCTTTGCCCTGACCTTGAAATAATGTTGATTCAAGCTCGATCACCCCACCTTCACATAAATGATACTATTGGTTTTTTCAGGTGTCAAAGATTGTTTCGAATTAGCAAATATATAGCATGCCAATTGAACCCGTTCGTTTGCGAGCCGTGAGATAAAGGAAAAGGCGTATATGTGGGATAATTAAGACTGTCTTCCGGCTCTTAATGGCCATTCGAGTAATTACTTCCGCCCAAAAGATCACCACTCGCTGTAATATTGGTGTTTCTCACTCAGACTTCTCCTTTCTATGGATGTGAAAGCAAATGGAGTGCATATGGCTCTGAGGTTAATTTTAACACTCTGAGAGCGATAAAACCGCACGATTCACAACTTTATTGATAAAGGCTGGATTTTGTGATATTTTGAAAATCACATGATTCGCCTTTTTTTTTTCAAGTTTTCACAATTGCTTATTAGAAAATGTTGTCAGTTAAAGCACCCCTTTCGGTCAGTTATCCACGGGGTGTGATTTAGGGGGAGTTAAGGAGTGTGATACGCCTTCCATAATAATTTTTTCAGTCCGTACATTTTCGTCAGGATTGCAGTCTAATTAGATATCAATTCCTTCTTGTTATTAACCCTTACCCAACGTAACGGCCAGCGCTATTCTAAAAAATCGACAATCAATTTTCATTATTTTTTCATTTTTTGTCTCAAAAACATAGGTTATGACCCCTCATTGGAACGAGCTCGTCGAGCTCGTTCCAATGAGAGGTTATAACCTATGTTTTTGAGACAAAAAATGAAAAAAAAAGTTATTCAAGAATTTGTTTTGCAAGTGTCGTCTGCTTTTCATGTTAGATAAAGGGTTAATCATGTACTCTCTTAACCTTTTACCTAACATGAAAAGCAGACGACATTTGCAAAGAAAATTATTGGATAACTAATTTATTTAGTTTTTTGTGTAAAAAACATAGCTTATGCCCCCTCAGTGGAACGAGCTCGTTGAGTAGTCATAAGATATGTTTTTGACGCAAACATGAAAAAATAATGAAAACTGAATGGCATTTTTTATAAATAGCGCTGGTCGGTTTTGTCCGTTACGTTGGGTAAAGGGTTAAACGACAAGGTTTGATACTTGGAATTGTGTCACACACACTGTCTGTCGTACAAACGGAGGTCTGTTGTTCCAAACTCGATCTGTTGAGCCAGCTTAGCATCACTAAGTTGGAGTACAGCACGATACATGTTTATTAAATAAGTTACGCCACTACTACTACCTCTGTATTTCATTTACTCACTAGGGGGCGCTGTGGCTCAGTAGGAAGAGGTCCAGGCTGCAAGCTGAGAGGTCCTCGGTTCGAATCCCACCTGCGGCAACCGCGTTGTATTCCTGGGTAAGATACCACCTCGATTGCCCACGTGGGGGCACGGTGACTTTGCGTACTAAGGCGTACTGCACGCCGCTGGTGCAACTGTCTTTCACCAATGCTAACCCTGCTTGAATGGAGTTGGTATGTTGGGGAGTTGACAGTTGCTCGCCGTTGCTCGGTGGTTCTATCCGGATACTCCGGCTTCCTCCACCCGTAAAACTGTCATGGTACAACCCAGTGCTTCATTAATTAAACTTTTGCTGCTGATGATTTGTATTACCTGGCAAACGCATGCATGGACATCACTGCCCACGCGTGGATTTCAACCGTTCCACAGAGGCTGTACTGTAAAACAGTTTTCAGTTTTGAGAAAGGATAAACATCAATAAATAATAATAATATTTGCTTACAGTACGTGGAGAGTGGATTGTAACGAAATCACCCGCGGAGTGGAGTTATCACCCAAGCTATAATTTTCAAATTGTGTACATATCGTCAAAAAACACAAGCAATGTTTCAGCCAATGGACCTCCGGGTTTAACCCGGAGGTCCATTGGCTGAAACTTTGCTGGTGCTGGTTGTGCTTTGCAACAAATTTGCAATTATTGCTCGGGTGGAATCTCCACTCTGCGGGTGATTTGGTGATAATACACTCTCCACGTACTGTACTAATGAATTTCCAAGATGTCTTTGAGGGTTTTTTTTAACTGCACTCCCGACTCTCTATTATTCCAACAAAACCATGAAGGCAGGCCTTCGTCAAAGGCAAATCTTCATGAAATAAGTAGTATATCAGGACCCTTTTTGGATAACCTAGCGAATGACACCGGATGTGACATCATGACACGTGACCCAGTGGCGCCATGTTTGGTTGTCATGGTAACTCATGTGAGCGGTCTTGTTGTGTTTCCATAGTGATACGTGTTCTCTGTGCGCATGCGTGTTTCGGTCGTTCATTTTGTATACTGGAGGCCGTCATCTTAGTTTCTGTTGTGCACGAAGTTGCTATGAGCCTGGAAGGCTTCCAAGAGGCCTACAATAGGACAGGGGGTATGTTCGGAAGGTGTGTTCGATTCAATGGGAGAAGTTTTCTGGTTCGGATTTTCCCCAAAACCCGTTCACTTTATAGAATTACCCAAATAGAGCCGATAATCTCTCCAAATCACCCCAAAACACTCCTAATCACTTTATTTGGTACGGATTTCCCCAAATCGTCCTTTTTCAAATAACAGCGTGTTCTTTTGTATAAGAGTAGTTTCTGGTTCGGATGTTCCCCACATCCTACGTTAACATTACCACAAACGACCCGACAATTGCTTTACTAGTTCGGATTCTTCCGGAATCCTCTACTCTGCTTCTATCTATGCATCCATGTTGGTGTTTTGGTGTCTATCTAACCCTAATCTTTTGTTCTGGAATATACCCCAGTAGAGTAGAAGAACCTGTCAGTTGGAACTGTTTTGCCTCTTGTCACTATATTTAGCTTTTCTGGTTTGTTCTGGCTAATTTTAATAATCTTCCGGGTACTCTTGTTCTTGTTCCTAACAGTATGTCTAGTTTATCTGGACCATCCAGTCCACTTCACTGCAACACCAACCAATCCGATCATTTCATTTATCTAAACCCTGCTCATTGTCACTTCGTTGTTACATTTATTATTTATTTATTGGAGTTTAACGACACTTTTGACAGCCAGAGTCACCTCGGACAGTTTTACGGGTGGAGGAAGCAGGAGTACCCGGAGAGAACCACCTAGCAACGGCGAGCAACTGTCAGGCTCCCCAACATACAAACTCCACACAAGCAGGGTTAGTATTGGTTGAAGACAGGTGCACCTTAGTACACAGCGCCACCGTGTCCTCACGTGGGGGTGAAGTGTCTTGACCAAGGGTACAACGAGGTTGCCACAGGTGGGATTCGAACCGCGGACCTCTCGGCTGGCAGCCTGCATCTTTACTATCGAGCCACCGCCAATAAATAATAATAATAAATTCTGCCTACCTGTCACATCGTTATCTGACTTAAGAGTCCAAAAGTCAATCGAGTAGGGATAGGTATTACTCGAACGGCTCGAATTTTATGGAGCAAATAAACTATCAAGTGGAGACTCACACAGGCATCGCGAGGACGACTCGAATCCAATCGAGCAAATGAGGATTTGCTCGACTGAGTTACCCCACGTACTGCTTTACGACTCACCTCGATGTTTGAGGATACCTATAACATGGCTCATATACAGCTCACAGCTCCTAAATGGCCCCTAGCTTCTAAACAGCTCCTGGCTTCTAGACCATCGATCACCTCCACAGTTCCAAGGACATCACTGCTGACTTGTCACCATCTGTCCTATGATCACCCTGTATTATATATACCTTTAGTTGGGTGTTCTTCCAGCTTTTCAGTCTTGTACCAGGGTCGGCAGAACAAGGCAGCGACGAGCGCGGTCGCCCCCTTGCCCTCGCCCGCGGGGATGAGCGGTGGCGAAAGTGCCAAAAATCAAAAGTACGCTTTGTTATTGATCAACCATCAGTATAGAACGATGATCCGCCTGTTATTCAGCTGTATCTTTGAGTAACCAATTCTCCTGCATAGATGTATATGTATACATTAATTGCCTATGTATCAGCAAATTCTGCCTCCCTGCCCAGCCTGACTGTTTTATTAGTTTTATTAATCATTTTTTTCTAGAGGAATTTCAGGCCAAAAGTCACCAGAATGCACAATTTGAGAGCTCCAATAAAAAAACTTCCTGGGGAGAGAACCCCCTTTAGTGCCTCGTGCCTTCGGCACTTGGCGCAGATGCCTTCGGCATTTGCGGAGTCCCCTCCCAATTTTTAGGCGATATACGTGCACTTGCCCTCATCAGACAGTTTCGCCCCCCCCCCTTGCCCTTTGCTGCTTTCACCGGCCCTGCTTGTACCATTACCATTGGCTTCCACTATTCTGTGTTGTTCTGGAGTGTCTCAAAAGTTGTTCGAGCAAGCAGTTGTGAAAAAAACAACAACTTTCTTACTGCACTAGATTTGCTATACGGACTTATGTCACACAAGCAAATGGAGGTCTGTGGTTGTTTGGGGTCCCGGCACGACAAATTTTGAGTCCGGTACGTGCTAATTAACCCTTTACCCAACGTAACGGCCCAAACCGACCAGCGCTATTCTCAAAAATCGACAATTAATTTTCATTATTTTTTCATTTTGTTTGTCTCAAAAACATAGGTTATGACCCCTCATTGGAACGAGCTCGTCGAGCTCGTTCCAATGAGGAGTCCTAACCTACGTTTTTGAGACAAAAAATGAAAAGAAATAGTTATTCAAGAATTTGTTTTGGCAAGTGTCGTCTGCTTTTCATGTTAGGTATAGGGTTAAATAAGAATTTGGGAAGCCCATGCGAATACTACATGCAGTCATCCATAAACAAAGTTTTTGAGATTTTTTTTTTATTATTTTTCCCATTGACAAAACATTCCAACTCCATCATCAAGCCTCATGCCATGGACTATTTCTTCAGTCGGATTTAAGTCATAACAGTCGGAACAAAATGAGTTTACAACCCCATGAATTGGGACCCGTAGCGGTATTAATGTGCTTAGGGCAGAAGTTGTGCCACAAGTTAGAAATAGTTCTTAGTAACATTACTTACTTGTGGCACAACTTCTGCTCTTAGCACATTAACACTTTGATACGTTTGTACGTCTTATGACGTACGACATCAAACAGCACGTTGATACTTTGCGGTCATTTGTTTTGTTATTATTTTTCGATTTTTAAAAGTTTTTACCTCAGTTCCTATTTTCTCCCGAACAGTGCTCAGTGACAACCGTTGAGCCAAATGTTATCGCAGCTTAAAATACTAATATAATCCTGCTGTCAAGACTTCTTAACTGGATGAGTGCTAGAAGCCACTATCAGGGCTTTCAAAAACTGAGGATACCGGAGCAAAAACCAACACTTTCCTTGCTTATATTTCATATTCACTCAAACAGAAATAATATTTTGTTTATATAAATTTGTTTTATTACAAATTATTGGAGAATGCCGACACAATAATGTGTAATAAAACAAGTTTTGAATAACAAATTCAGACCACGAAAAATAATTTAGCCCTCAACCAGATAATCACTAATGTCAAAAATATCTTGTTATTTGTACTTTCCGATGTTTGACGTCGCATTTTGAAAAACGCTAACCCTTTACCCAACGAATTGCCCGCATCCGCCCGCGTAATATGTAAATTCATCAGTTGAAAAAAAAAATTTTCAAAAAATTTCAACAAAACCATATCATGTGACCCCTCGTTGGAACGAGCTCGTCGAGCTCGTTCCATCGAGGGGTCACATGATATGGTTTTGTTGAAATGTTTTGAAAAATTTGAGAAAATGATATTTAAAATAATAAATTTTGTAATCGTCTTCGTTGGGTAAAGGGTTAAAGAAACTGAATTCCTGCTTGCTCGAACAATTTTTTCATACCAATTCCACATTTCCCTAATAAGCTATCTAGCATTTACTGAAAAAGTCATTACTCGAACGGCTCGAATCCCATCGAACAAATGAGCCATAGAGAAATTGCTCGAACGAGTGTCTCCACATACTACTCTTACGCTCATCTCGGAAAAAGGGATTCCAGAATCACAGTCGTTTTCAAAAAAGGATTCTCTAAGTGGAATTCTTAGCTCCTATACAGCTCCTGGTAGAATTACCACCGGCTTCGATCTTGTCTTCAATTATATGTCCTATGATTTGCCCCCATTGTAGTCATCAAATACTATAGTCTTCTACCATACTTATAGCTTTGTACCACCATTACTATATATTGACTTGTAGCGCTACGTCATACTTCATAGCTATGCGAGACTCTCTCTGTAACATATAGTCCCTTATATCCCCATCCAGATATTTGGGAACACGAGGCCATGAGGGTTATAAGAAAAACCCTACAATGAAGTATAATCTATCATCCCTAATTTCCTAACCTGGGTATTGAAAGACCAGATCTCACGATACTCCACTCCAAATACCCCAACAGAACAACCACTCACCTTCCGCAGCCCATTTTCATCGTATAAGGCCATGAGGGTCATGCGAAAATCACCCGATAGGATAGTATCAATCATTGCTCATATCCTCATCCGGGTATTTGAGGATACTTATGACATGGCAATGTATGATTTGAGGATACCCTCCCCCCAAGGAAATAGAACATGAACGAGGCTAAGCTTGATCGAAGCTAGAAGGCACAACATGAGGATACTTGAAAGTGAAACTTTCTGGTAGGAACTTCTATTAACATGACTTACTGCAGGCATATCGCGAGGTGCAAAACATTGGTTTGGTAGAGAGCAAGTCTTCCATAAGTGGACTCAGGAAATCTATCCCAGGGCATTTTGTTGAAACAGAGCATACATAGTGTCACCTGCCCCCTCTCCTGGATTATGTGTGATGGGGCGTTGCGAAGATGACCGATTTGGGTGTGTGGATGTAAACCCAATTTGTCCCGACTGTTATGACTTAAATCCGACTGAAGAAATATTCCATGGCATGTGGCATGATGATGTAATTGGAATATTTGTCAGTGGTGAAAATAATAATAGCCCCCCCCCACCCCCTACCCCCCCCCCCCCAGAAAATTTGTTTATGGATCACAGCATGTAGTATTCGCATTGGCTTCCCAACTTATTATTTAACCCTTTAACGTACATGAAAAGCAGACGACACCTGCAAACAAAATGCTTGAATAATTAAATATTTTCATTTTTTTGTCTCAAAAACATAGCTTATGAACCCTCATTGGAACGAGCTCATCGAGCTCGTTCCAATGAAAAGTCCTATATTATGTTTCTGAGACAAAAAATAAAAAAAAATAATGAAAATTGAATGGTGGTTTTTGTCAATTGCGCTGGCCGTTTTTGTCCGTTACGTTGGGTAAAGGGTTAATTAGCACGCACCGGACTCAAAATTGGTCAGGTCGGGACCCACAACAACCACAGACCTCCATTTGTTTGTGTGATATAAGTCCATAAAACAAATCTAGTGCAGTAAGAAAGTATATAATTTACAGTAAGAGAAAATCGATGTCTTAGGCTCCAATCTAGATGAAAATTCCGCACTGGAAAACACCCCCCCCCCCCCCCCCCACCTCATTGATACGCATACGTCCCCGTCTATCTGTCTTCATTTTTAGATGCAGTCAACAAATTCCTTGTGGCGCCAAGATATAGTACCAACTTAAATAAACTGTAGGATAACTTTGAGAGACTGTCTGTTACATTCGATCATTTTCTTAATTTCAAGCATTGACATAATCTCTTTAAAAGCTCTCCTATCACTGCTTTCGACCGCCGCAAACTCTGTTTGTGCCGGGTAAGTTGGAGTATCTGGCAGTTAGTAACTACACGAAACTGTTACATTTTAATGTCAAGGTCTGGAATTGATGAATGGGGTGAATATTATCATGTGGTCTTCCTTCAACTTATAACAACAGAGACTGTATGCATGAACTTCCAAAATTAAAAGCACATTTCTTTTCTACGAAGGCATTTGTCCGATGGGTGGGGTTTTTCACGATGAGATGAGGAATGTGCCGTCTGGCCAACTTCGGTCCTTAGCTTGATAAAAAAAAAACTACAGCAGCAGACTTGCCTCTTCTATTAATGTCGCAAATAGATATAAAAAACAATGTGACCTATTTCATTTCTGACCAAGTACCGAAAATTCCAAATGTCTAAAAAATTACTGATTTTTCCCAACACACACCAGTTCAACGAAGCATTTAGCTGATGCTCTGGGCGCTTTCAACTCCACATTCATGGAAGTGCACCGATGCCACACGACACCTGTCTTCATGTTTAGGAGACAAAAAGTGATAAAATTATAAATTTGTATAATTATTTTTTTGTGAAGATATTTATTTATTTATTTATTGGTGTTTAAGGTCATATACTTATGCACAATGGCTAATCATGACCGTAACAGTTTTACGGGTGGAGGAAGCCAGAGTACCCGGAGAGAACCACGGAGCAACGACGAGCAGCTGCCAGCTCCCCAACATCTTAACTCCGCACTGCAGCACAGGCAGGGTTAGATGATTGGTTGAAGACATGCGCACCATCGACGTGCTGTACGCCTTCGTACACGGCGTCATCGTGCCCCCATGTGAATCGGGGTGAAGTGCCTTGCCCAAGGACACAACGCGGGAGTCCGAATCGATCGCTCAGACGGTCACCCATCCGAGGACTAACCTGGCTCGACGTTGCTTAACTTCGGTGATCTGACGAGAAGCAGTCACCTTTTGTGAAGATCGCTGAGCAGATATGACATTCCCGTTAGTTAACCCAGTACACAACGCACACAGTATAAACATTTAGTACTTTAAACATTATTTTTTTCAAACTTTTCGAAATATTTCTACAAAACCATATCATGTGACATCTCATTGGAACGAGCTCGATAAGCTCGTTCCAATGGGGTGGTCTCATGATAAGGTTTTGTTGAAATTTTTGAAAAATAATTTTTTTTCACCTGTTCAATTTGTATATTACACGGACGGTTCTGGCCGATTCGTAAGGTAATGGTGTAAGGGTTAAAGTAATTCCATATCATTGGGGGTCGAGTAACCAATAAATAAGGACCTCCGAATTCAGATCAAGGATCGTGCGGGGTAGCTAGAATCACACGTAATTACATGTCCTGTGATTTGTATCAGATACGAGGTGGTGTCCAGAATGGGATCTCAACGAGCCCGCTTTTTGGACACCACCGAGAATCTGATGCGAATCACAGGACATGCACATTATCATGATAATTCATTTATCTAACAATTCTCTCACATAAACAGATTAAATCTTAAATTATTAATACAGTTTTGGGACATAATGTTGGGCGAAAAAAAGTTAAAAATAAACATTTAATGGCACTATATTGTTGTGCACGCTAACAAACAATGAGTAATGCGCTCACCGCAATTTTCAAAGTTGTGTTGTCAAATTATTCACTCTCAGCTGGACTCAGTGTCAATACCTAACATGATCCGCTTGAATTAACGAGTGTGTGACATGGGCACATCCATCCTCAGAAACCGGGTAGGGTAATATTGAATTGTGCTGTTACTATATATTGTGTGTGTATGTGTGTGTGTGTGTGTGGGGGGGGGGGGGGGGGGGGGTAATTGGCTATTAATAGTTCTGTCGCTAACTGTAAGTAATTTGTTTTTGTTTTGTTAGCGATCGGTGGACTCGATCTCAGAAACGCTCATAGAATGTGTGCGCCTGTTATGATAGCCCGTTGCGTTACCAGAAACGAGTCGTCTATATGATACAGAATCAAAATGAGTCGTCTATATGATACGGAATCGGAACACATTATGTGATACATACCGTTGCTCATGATTTTCAGGCCAAAATCTGTGTGCTTGTTAAATAAAACCTCACACCAGTGGTATCAATACAAGGGACGTGTCTGCTGTATTATTGGGAAATGTTGTAGTAAAATATTTCTCTCATATTATTAGCAGTCTGGAAATAAGCAATCTGTCATTTGCAGAATGAGGTCCCAACAGGGTGAATTTGCTGATACTATCCCATACAGTGGGCCAATGTATCCTCTGGGTACCACTTTCTGTCTCGGTTTGAGATCTTGATTCAGATTGAGGTTCACAGAGGGTAAATTTAGTGATGCTACCCTGCTGTGCAGGGTAGCATCACCAAATTCACCCTCTGGGGACCTCATTTTGCAGATGACCGTCTGCTTATTTTCTGGCGTGAACCTGATCCATGCATTTTAGCTGCCAACCCAGGTTGGGGTGGAGGTTGGTAGAAAAAAAATGCTATCCACAGAGTGAAGGCCCACTGCTGCTAAAGTTTGATTCTGTTCATCGAATGTTTTGTGACAGACATGCACGTAGCCAGGATATGAAAGTTAGGGGGCAAGAGTAATATCTAAGGGGACAAACAGAATATGCAATTTCCTTGACTCTGAGTCGATTTGTGTCCATAATTTTTGAGTTGTGAAAGACATCAGTAATTAGGCCATTGATACTGATGCCTTTCAAAACTTATAAATTATGGACACAGACGGACTCAGAATCAAGGAAATTGCTAGATATTAAAATTTCTTGTCTGATGTTTTTTGGGTACATCTTTCTGGTTAGGTCTGAGACCTTGATTCAGAATGAGCTTCACAGAGAGTGTGGTGCACGGCAGCATCACCACATTCACCCAGTGGGGACCTCATTCTGCAGATGACAGTCTGTTTATTTCCAAGGCTTGCATATTAGTTGAATGTCTATAGGGTTAAATAATACTAAGATCTGCCTGGTAGGAATCGGGGATCATGACTAACGCTACAACCCACATACATCCTATCATTATCCAGAAGTCGAATGACGTATCCTATTTCTAGGATTTTATCTTCTAAAGGAAAAAGAACTTAACCCACCATGTTGATTTTTCAAGCTGTCATTTTGTTACCAAAATCTTCGTATGTATTTATTTATTTATTTCAGTGAAAATCAAAAATGGGCTGAGGTGTCGCTACAGGAATGAGTGGGTAGGTTCATGACTGAAAATCAGTTTAGCCAATCTCAGAAAACGGATAAAATAAATAATAAACGCTTAAAAATCTACATGTCATCCGCAGATGCAGAGTTTACTGTGATCAGCAAATTCGAGTCTGTATGTGAAATTGTGTGATAGCATTGGAACTGATCTTTGGTCTCAGGCTGATATGAAGTTACCTCGGTCTGAAATCTCGGCCAATATTAAAGTAACCAAGCAATGAACTATAAATACAACATGAGACTCACACAGCAGATACAACTGTATACATGGGGGTACGGTATTATCCACGCTAATATATATGGACATGTGTTATTACAGATAATGTTGTATTGGTCTCGTTGCTTGTTCCGAATTAACACCCCACCCCAACCTAATCCAAGCTGTGCGCACATGATTAGTGGGTATCTAAAATATTCGTTGCCTCGATACATTTTGGCATTGCTTATACTTTCATGAAACTTTCAAAAGGAAAAAAAACCTTTGTCGACATCCAATCTGTATGTTTTACTGAAGGTACAAAGAAATTTGGGCAGCTAATCAGTTAAAAGAATTTTCATAGCCGGTCGTAGTGCTGTTATCTTACTGTAACCCCCTCCCCCGACCCTCAGGCATTTATAGCAATAAGATAATACATTAACCATTTGAATCCGGGAGGCCGATTTTCCGGCCCGGACATATATTTCATTAAGTAGGGTGGTTTCGTAGTGAATGTGTAGGGTAGACCAATCAATATTTTCAACGTGCAGCCCCCCAAGGCTGCACGTTGAAAATATTAATTGGGCTACCCTCAAATACCCCCAAACAATGAATACGGACTCTTCCAATTGCTGAAGTTGTACCGAAATGGAAGATACCACCAGTGTTGAAAGGGTTAAAATAAGCTTGTATTTCTAGGTGTGGTGGTGCAAGTTATATTCAGGCTCGGCCTCGACCGACCAATTCCCATAAAAATATTTTGAAGAATAAAAAAAAAAGAAATGAAGAACATAAGTGAAATAAATTCGGTTGTTTTTTCGCAAACATGCGATCCACCTTGAAAGCACCTTGCTCTTTAGGGCTTAACGACACTGTCAACAACCAGGGTTACGTCGTGTCGGTCAGCTATTGGGATGAAGCCGGAGAACCCGGAGAGAGTCAGCGAGCAGCGGCGAGCAACTGCCTGACTCTCCAACACAGCGTACTAACTCTGAACAAGCAGAGTTAAGAGCGGTTGAAGTCACGCGCACCATCGACGTGCAGTATGCCTTACATAGCTCTACCGTTTCCTCACACGGACAGTTAGGATTAAGTGTCTTGTCCCAAAACGCAACACAGTAACGGCTTGCCACGGTCGATACGCCGACCTTTCGGCCTGTCTTCAGCATCCGTTGAATCACTTTGCCCCTTTCCAACTACACACTTGTACGGGCGCGAATTAAACCCTTGACCTTTTGCACACGGACGTCTAAATATCCTAATTCCAAGACGCAACGTTTTCCCCATAAAGCAGCTAGGAATGTAACCAATTCATTCTTGTTTGACAGAGCTCGATGAGCTCTGTCAAATAAGATTGAAGTGGATTTATTTACTTATATTTATTTATTGGTGTTTAAGGTCACATACTTATGCACATTGGCTAATCGTGACCATGACAGTTTTACGGGTGGAGGAAACCGGAGTACCCGGAGAGAACCACCGAGCATCGACGAGCAACTGTCAGCTCCTCAACATTCTAACTCCGTTCAAGTTCCGCTCAAGCAGGGTTACAGCGGTTGGAGACATGTGCACCATTGATGTGCAGTACGCCTTAGTACACGGCGCCATCGTGCCCCATGTAGGCAACCGGAATAAAGTGCCTTGCCCACGGGATTGAATTGGATAAATTCCTGACTGCTCCGTGAGAAACATTTGCCGCTTGGACTTGATTTGGGTATTTTGACACCAGTGTATAATCGTTTAATATGATTCATTGCTAATGACAGTGACTTTGAATCGTGCGTGTGTCATTATTACCATCTGAAAAAAACTACCGTATACTTTATTACAGATAACTCCCCGTGGGTTAAGGCATTTTCCATGTACCTCAGCACTTGTCCCCATCTACCACTTTCACACTGTTAATAGAACTTCGCAACATCATAATCATCTCCACGTAATCAAACAATGAATATACTGTTCAATTCAGCATCTGTACCGTATCGGAAATTATCTTCATTTAAAAAAATAACCGTCACTAACTTTCTATTGTATAGAGACCCACATGAAATTATAACATTAAAAAGAATGGAACTATCAGTGAAGAACCGCCTCGCCGCTCACAATCGATAAATCGCCACATGAAACTCGTTCTATGTAGAGCACAGATGGGCCAGAAATATCTTTGTTTTTTGTTGATGTATCGATTATTGCTGCAGTGGCTTCCTGATAATGGAAGATCTAACCATTATGCAATGGAAATAGTCCGTAAAAAGTAATGAGTCTTTGGAAGATCAATTCCACCTTTTGTGTGGTCCATAATGATCCGTCTGCAATACGAATGAAGCATAGAGACAAAACAACATATAATCGAATCCTCACTGCTGATGCAGGTAAACAGATGATCTGGAGATGGACAAACAATGTGGGCACGACTATCATAATATCCTCGAAAGTGTTCACAAAAATGTGAAAGTAATATTAAAGTGATTGGTTGTTACACCAGTAACAGGCGACACTAAATCTTGTAAATTGTTCTTTCGAATAAGGCATTATTTATTTATTTATTGGTGTTTAATGTCACATATTTATGCACAATGGCTAATCGTGACCGTGACAGTTTTACGGGTGGAGGAAGCCGGAGTACCCGGAGAGAACCACAGAGCATCGACGAGCAACTGTCAGCTCCTCAACATTCTATCTCTGTTCAAGCTCCGCTCAAGCAGGGTTACAGCGGTTGAAGACATGTGCACCATCGACGAGCAGTACGCCTTCTTACACGGCGCCATCGTGCCCCATGTAGGCAACCGGGATAAAGTGCCTTGCCCACGGACACAACGCGGGTCATCCCGGACGCGGAGAATAAAGCATTAAACTATTCAAAATTCCTTTCTCTTCAGACTGAGGGGTTCTAGCGTTTTCAGTTGAACAAGTTTAACAAGGCGCAACGCCACCGGTATTCCCCGCCAAAAAGTGATTTGCTAAAAAGGGGACAAAGTTGGGGTTTGGGCTTTTATCTGTAATTCTATCAACAATATTAAAGATTATTCAAATCCGACATACAATACCAAAGTGATCATCCAGAAAAAAGACCCATAACTCTGGGACAAATGATTGAACAAAACCTATTACTTGTGGATATCCTTCACTCCATGGTGGTCCATCAACTTACCAAAGATTATTCAAATCCGATTTACTATACTAAGGTTATCATCCAGCAACCATAAAATTAAAATTTCTAAGTAAAAAAAAAGTCGAAAAAGGCCCATAACACTGGAATAAAAAATTATTGGACAAATTCCATTACTCGTGAATATCCTTTCCCCCATGATGGCCCATGAGCATACCTAAGATCATTCAAATCCGACATGCATTGATTGAGATACAGAGGTCTAAAGTTGTCACGGGCGAACGGACGGACGGACGGACGGACGAGCCCCATTGCTAGATCCCCCACAAAGTTCATTTAAAGTCCATTCTATTTCTGGACGTCGTCTTTGTTCAGTCACATAAGGCCCATCGGCATCGACATTGCATTCGTCAACGTACCATATATGCATTGGCCAACGCAATCGCCAATGGCATTCGTCAATGAATTAAAGTTAATTATATTTTCTTTCAACTCGGACGATTTTTATTGAGAGCGAAACCGGTTAAGCGTTTATACAAGATAAGACAAATTCAAGTACTTTTGAACTTTTTAGTCAGTTGTTATTAATGTTGTTCTTTCAAATAACTAAAACTTTCATTTTTGTTTTAAAAATACAGCTTATAAGCTCTTTGAAATTTAATGCGCCCAATGATAAAAAGTGAACAAATAATAAAATTTAAATGGCGATTTTTGCGTCAAGACCTGATATGACCTTTACGTCATCTTTAAGGTTAAATGATTCCACTAGACAAGCAAAGTGTTTATCTTTTGAGATAAGTTCTGATAAAATAAAGTTTTTGACCCCTGATATGTCACGACAGCCGCCGTGGACTGGTCGTAATCCACGCGAGAGCAATGATGTCCACGGGTGCATTTACCAGATACTAAAACTCATCATCATCAAAATTTTAATTAATGAAGCACCGGGTTGTACCCGGTGCTTCATTAATTAAATTTTTGATGACTTTTCATATAATTAGTGTTTGGCATCTAATATTATTACGTCCGTGGAAATATTGCCCGCCCCATGGAAAGTGACCAGTCCACGGCGGGCGTACTGTAGAATGAGAACAATGGGTTGGTTTAAAGAATCTTGTTGCTTTAAATTAGCTGACTTGGTTTGATAAGATGACTTCAGCTTTTTTCAAGGGGGAGGCGAGGGGAGGCGAGGGGAGGCGAGGGGTGGGGGCGAAGTAATGATTTGGGTAATTTGAGTATTGTCTATTGTCAGTTTCAAGCCAAAGGTCAATGTAAAAATCTTAGCATTTAATGAAACATCAAACTGAAATAAGGAAAAAAATAACCTAGATACACTACACTCTAACGTAAATACAAATATCATATGATAAGATAAGATAAGATAAGATAAGATAATATTTATTGCAAGAACACCAAAAACAAGGCAGATTGCATGTCATTGAAATTAGTAACAATAATACCAGGAAATAGCAAAATATGTTTGAAACCATAAACGCTAATGTTCGGTTGGTGCATGTTATAGCTAATGATTTCATTCTAATTGGTGTTATGCATTCAAACATTAGTCGGATCATATTATCATATGACTCGTCCGTTTTGTTCACTTTAAAAAACATTTGATATTTTGTTTTCATATTAATCAGTGATAAATAAAGCCTTCCGTCAATTTCATTGGACAATTTCAAAACTAGACAATTTGATTGGCTGAACAAAATACAACTGGGCCACATTTTCATAATTTACATAATTAGAGTCGGGAGCTTTCATTGGTCAATTTCAAAACTGGACAATTTGATTGGCTAAACAAAATACAACTGGGTGACATTTGCATAATTGCAGTAGCGAGAATTTACGTTATCTGCCCTATTTAGGGGGGGGGGGGGGGGGTTATATTGTATTAATCTTTTACCTATTCATTTTTTTTTATATTTTCACTTTTTGCTTCCAAAACATAGGTTATGACCCCTCATTGGAACAGCGTGTCGCGCTCGTTCCAATGAGGGGTCATAACCTATGTTTTGGAAGCAAAAAATGAAAATTTTTAGTTATACGAGGATGTTTTTTCCAAGTGCTGTCTGCAACTCAAGTTAGGTGATGGGTTAAAAAGTCATACTAAGTGGCTAATTTGTGCGTGTGTGTGTCATATGATACATAGAATATGAAATGAGTGTTTATCTCATATAATATTTATGAAACTCGTCCGAATTTTCCGTTTGGGCTCGCCAGAGGCTTGCCCAAACAGAAAATTCTTAGACTCGTTTCATAAATAATATATGAGAAAAACACTCATTCCATATCCTCTATATATTACACTCCAAAATGATTGTGAAATCGTCAGTCCGCCAATGAATGAAACAACATGAAATGAAAGTCAAAATGATATGAAAAGTTGGCCAGTACAACCGCATCGACAAGTGTAAACACTCAGAATTGCATGTACAGCCCATTTACAGAACACGCCGTTTTACTACATACACAAAGCAGTAAATCTGTTCACAAGCCTAGAAATCTTGAATAAATATAGTATCGAAACGTGGACATCTTGGTTTGAAGATCAATGCCGAAAGCACTGAGCCACTGGAACAAATGACTATTTGGAGTGTTCCAGATATATACAACTTTAACCGCCTATAAATTTATAAGTCGGGTCCTATTGAAATTGAATACGATAATTAATATAGATGAGACAATTTCTAACTAGGTTTTAATCTGACACTTCTCTTGACATCCTGACAGTCAAACCCATAAATACCAACATTAAGCCAATGTATGACGAGAATAATTTGGTACATTTTGCAAGTTTAAATAGCGTGACAAACACGATTATAATTTAAAGTGAATATTTAAATTTTCACCGGGGATTCTGATGGTCATTACGCGATTAGATTTTCGCAGAAAAGTCCCCCAAAACAGAGACGTCCTTTGGTCTGGAGAATACCACACCAAGTGCAGTTATATTTGGCGGGTGCATAAATAACCAACTGTCTTTCACACCTTAATTGACACCGTACAGTATCATCAGGAGTGCATAACACATAACACGTCTCATTCCGATAACACAGTGATTTTTAGGGCCAAGTGATAAATTATTTATTACCAATGGTAGAAAGAGTTGAATTTTCATGCTAAATGGAAATTTAAAAATTGCATATATTGACTATCTCCTTACAATTTCAACTTTTCTCTTCTACAAAATTATTAATTTTTATTTTAGTTTTAACCTTAAATATTTATAATTAAAGAGGTCACATAAATGGACTCATTTGCATGATATTAATTGTGTAAGCTTTTAATAATGCGGACTTTTCATACTTTGTCCTGCATACTAAAATAGAGAGGAAACATCAGATCAGAAGTGTAGAAACTCCCCTCCTCACAACATAACCCTACCACGCCCTTCAAACTGTCTCTATTAACCTTTTGAACCCCCCCCCCCAAAAAAAAAAACAAAACAAAAAAAAAAAAACCGCTTTTACGGCCTAGGAACGTGATTCGACCTGAACTAACAAAGCAGATGGCTGCTCCGTGAATTTGGATGGCAGACCAATCAATATTTTCAACGTGCAGCCCTAAGGCTGCACGTTGAAAATATTAATTGGTCTACCCTCAAATAACAAATATTGACTTCCAAATTGATGCTATTGAACTATTATGAAGTATAACACCAGGGTTCAAAGGGTTATAATGAGATCCGAAACACGAGAGATGTGATAATATCCGATCGATATTCATAAGGGTAGACCTATAAATACCCATACCCAACTCTACACAACAAGGAATAAGGTTATAGTTACGGGAAGTTCCCAACTCTAAGTGTTTTTGGAAACTACAGCGGAGTAGTATGCCCAAATGAAGTTTGGGTGGGGTATTTGTTGCGCCCAATGACTATTAAAAAATATCCCCCAATTCATTTCACTTCGTCTGTGTTAAAAGTGTGTACTTCCATAAGTAAAGAACCAGAATCTTCCTCGGTGGAAAAATATTACCCGTCATGCAAATCGGAGCACCTTGGGTACTTTTAGAAGACCTAAGTATCCATAAAGTGAAAGAATAACAATAGCAAAATGACGCAAGGATTATCAGGGCAAGAGTACATGGACCTTCAATTGCAGGGATTTCCATCAAGAATGCACATAAGGTTAACATTTTAAGGAAAGGCGGGGGAGTGGGAGGGGCTGGGACGCCAGAATCACGTGGTTGCTACCCCCCTGTCTTCGGACCACGGGGGCCACAGGGGGCAGAAAATGCCCTTCCCAGGTTCGTCACTCAGTTTTTTTAAATGTTTTATTCTCGAAGTAAAGCTAAAATACACCCCAAATCCTTTCTGGGAGCTTCCAAATTCAATGGAGGAGTTTGGGAGGAGGTGCCCCCTCCAGATGGGAGGGGGCACCTCCTCTCAAACTTCCCCCATCTTGGGCCTTCAGCCTTCGAGACATGCATGCTTCGGCATGTCATAGCGGGGCTGCTAGTGCGAGTAAATGCCCCTTTTCCGGTGTCTTCCCTCCCTGCCCTGAAGTGATTCCGGCGATTCTGGGGAGGGAGCAACGACCCCAGGAATACGTCACTGGAAAGCTGTGTATATTTGCGTAAAATTTCTGAAGGCGGGATACGTTAATTTACGATAAATCACGGAAAGACATAGCACCGATCTTATTTTGAATTGTCAAGAATACTTGACATAAAAACGTTTTAGCTCCGGAATCCGAGCAACACTTCCAAGACTTGCAGGTGGCAGTAGTAATGAGTTTAGTCTAGTAGAACTTTTTTCACTGAAAACCGACCATTAAGAACAGAAGACAACACTTTATGATTGATCGCATGTTAAGCAAGCAAAAATCCCCCTATGTTTTAAATTCATCGCTCTATTATTTATTTATCGTTTGTTCTTTATGATTTATTGATTTTTATTATGTATTCGTTCGGTTATTAATTTACTTGTCATTGCGTTAAAGCATTACCGTGTCCGCTCAACTATCAATTAAGTATCCCCACGCTCAATGATTGAACTTAACTGCAACGTTATGTGTTCGTCGCAGAAAGAAACAGACGAGAAATTGCAATTCAATCCTTTTAATATTGAGTATTGCCCTCTGAAAAATGCATCAGGTTTGAAATATTTACAAAAGCAGTTAGCTTTTGTTGACATGTATCGCTGGTCCCTAAGGTCTTCTGAACATGGGTATAGTTTACAAATGGAATCAAGTCCCATGTATATGGAAAGTTATAAATAAAGCTAGAAAACAAACAGCATGAAAAATTCGAGCATCGTCATCAGTCTCTTGACGGCATGGCGACAGGGGAGGGGGGGGGGGGGATATCGAAGAGGATTGACTAGGAGGGGTGTCAGTCTGATTTGTGCCGAATGTAATGAAAGTTTCCACTGACAAAAAATCCAACTACACGATCATGGCATGCCTTGGTGAAGTAGTTGGAATATTAATTAGACGGTATTAAAGTTAAATGGGAGCGCGTTGTTCAGTGGTCATGTAATTGAACTTCAACACGAAAGGTCCACGGTTCGATCCCCGCCAGGGGTAAATGCGTCGTGTCCTTGGGTGTGGCACCTAATCACGACTGTGGGCACGGTAACGCTGTACTGCACGTCGATGGTGCACCTGCCTGCAACCAATGGCAACCCTGCTTGTGCGGAGTTAGTACGTTGGGGAGTCTGGCAGTTGCTCGTCTTTGCAAGGTGGTTCTCTTCAGGTACCCCGGCTTCCTCCACCCGTAAGAATGTCCGACACGAGGTGACCTTGGGTGTCGAAAGTGTCGTTAAATCCAAATAAATAAATAAATAAATAAATAAAGAAATAAATAAAATACATTAAAGTTAAAATATCCCCAAAAATATTTGCGGATAAATACAATATGCCTGCTGTAGTCTTGATGTTACTTCGTCTTCAATTAACACGTTCCGTACTCCGAATTGGTCATGTAGGGCCGTAATTACCGAATCACACCCATCCGGTTGTATGGCCGACAGTGCGTGACATAAATCCAAACATCACATCTAATCTCGTTAAAAAGTACAGGAATTCTAGAAAAAGCGAATTGATATTTAAGACTCCAATCAATGCGAAAATGCACCAATTGAAAAAGATATTGGGAGCGGTAACACCCTCTACCCATCCAACCCTCGCCACGCTTCTGAGCACGGGCTAAGAAGATTTTCAAAATTAGAAAACACTCAACCGAGATGGGGTTCAACACTTTTAGGGGTGATATCCGAAATTTTGTAACTCTGTGTCGTTGATATGTGATCTGTAACCATAGTCAGTAACCTTTGACCACCAAAAGCAATAGGTGTTCAGATATTACCAAGTTTCGCACCTGTACAAAGTTTAGTAAGAAAAGATGCAGACATTTTGTTGCCAGGGGCGAAAACTGTAGTCCATCAGACTGGACTTCACCATGGATGTACATGAGAAATCGCCAAGTTGTATGCCGGATTTGGCCGCAAACAAACACGCTCTCCCATGCACACACACAAACAGTCGCCATCTATTTCTTGAGTTATGAACCACAAAAAACAAAGGCCAAACTGTGTAAAAGGGCATAGCCCATTTACACTATGTTTGGCCTTTGTTTTTTGGGGTTTATAACTCAAGAAATAAACAGAAACAAAGTATTCCTTATCATTAAACTTGAGGGGCAATAAATGTAAACACTCTGTACGTTGCGGAGTTGAAAGAAAAACCAGGCCGCAACATGCTTCCTTGTGATAACTGAATAAAACTGAATAAAAAAAGAAGGCATAGTTTTCTAAAATTCTCTTTGAAATAACGATACATTTCACTGAAACATGTTCTTGTGTAATTACAATTTTTATTGACCAATGAATTGCGTAAGTAAAAAGGAACGTCATAGCCCACGCCCACACAAAACTTCAATCTCATTTTCCACTTGATGGGTACTGTTATTCAAAGCAACACGGAGTTAAATTTAATTCTGATTTTGACCATTTCCCGAGAAACTAAAAACACAGTTTGTAAATGTGGAATTCGATATAAACCCAGATCACATGAAGTTGGCTGAACTTTGTCTCAAAAAGAGTTCTTTCAGGCTATTTGGAAATTGGAAAGTTTTGTTGCGTGGCTTTCGTTTGTGGATTATTATGATTTGGGAAAACTATGAACGCAGACGATGACTTATTGCGTATAAACAGACTGAACGTGGAATAAAAAGCATGATAAGGATTTCATTGTCTATTAAATTGTATTTTGAAAATCTTTTTAATATGATGAGATAAATATTAATCACTTTGCATGTTGAAACAATATGAGCGTGCAGGGGTTCCTTTCCATTTACAATGTGCAACGTAATTTTTAAGACAGACTTTGGGGGCGTGGTTTAGGGAGGGCCTGAAATGCGTTTTCATCCGGTTTGATTGTGTTAAGAAAAAAAAGAAGAAAAACTTTAGTCAATCATTTTGCCTGAAAATGCATGAACATAAAAAAGGTTTAATTATATTACTATGACCCTAAACCAAATGTGCAAAAGTCATAAGACGAACGAGTGAGCACAGGGGATTGATTCGACAGTGGATCTGGGAAATGTTACCTAGATAATCTTGAAATTCTGCCAAATATTCTGGTTATTTTCACAGGTTTCTGCCGTGCCAATCCGCCCCCCCCCCCCCGCTATGTCCCACGACACCCCACCCCGCCTCAAACGACCAACACCACCCACCTCACCCCACCACACCCCATCACACCCCATTACACCACACCACACATTGAGCTCATTGAGATCTGTCAAACAAGGTTGAATTGGCTCAATTTCTAGTTACATTATGGGAAAAATCTGCTGTTTGAAATTTAAATCTTTTGACATCAGAAAATGTGATCTTAAACACCAATAAATAAATAAATAAATTTAACATCAGAGTGCAGATGGTTAGCTAGGGTTTAGCCCGGTACCAAATGAACAGAAGATAAACATAGGCATATGTTTTTTTTTGTAAAATGTGGATGTGTGGGTATTCAAAAATCTGAAGAAAAAAATTTCAATGGAGAGCACCTTTTGTGTTATTTAGATCAAGGGTGTGGGATAAAACAGCAACAACCAAAATGCCATCTTAATCTTTCGTAGATCACACTAAATCAGTAGCCAGGCTTGTGTACCCATGTTTTGTGTCATTTCTGTTACCGCACTTTCATGCCTGCATGTCTGATTTGTTTTGAATTTTTTATAGCTAAACTGTTACTTACAGAACAAATCCACCCTATCAGTTCTATCAACCCAAAATATGTCCGATTATGACACAGAATTGGGGAATTGTGCCAGTACCTAAAAATCGTGAAATTATCCAAATGTGGTGATACGGTTTTCTCAATCCGGGAAAATCACTCTCTAAAATCGGTTAAGTTAAAACTCAAATCAAATCGAGTGGGTTGAATTGAACCTCAATGCAAGTATATTGAATGACGATGTGATTACCCCATAATCACATAAAGGTGAGAGAATCCAACTGAAATTATTTATGACGGGACAGGTAACGTAGGCCTATACGGTAAGAGCTGGAACATTATGGTTCTGTTTTAGCTCGCCTCTCATGCATTTTTGGTCGAGTTGTGTTAACAATCGGGATCTTTGGCTTTCGTCTAGGTCAGTGGCCGGACGGACGGGCGGGAGGGCGGGTGGGCGGGAGTTTGTTGGGGGGGGGGGGGGGGGGGTGACGGGCGGACGGACAGTTGGGCGGTCGATTAGGCGGGCGTCCGGGCGTCTTCACACTGTTAGCGCAATAACTTGAACAAACGTTCTCCAAGTTGACTAATATTTGCCATCGAAGTCTTTTGCAATAATATGTCAAGCGAGTTCGAAAACTGGCCCGGCCCGATTTTTCGTTATGGAGTTAAAGGCCTTAATTAGTAAATTTTTTTACAAATTTTGAGCTCTAATGAGGGGTAAAGGGTTAATTGAATAAAAAAATCTTGTAGCCTGTCGATAAATTACCCTGACTCTCCCCAGTTTTCCTTTGTTTAAAGGCCGATTTTGTCTCTGTACATCCAATACAGGGATTTAATCTATTATATCTTGTTTGACAGAGCTCACGGAGCTCTGTCAAACAAGATATAATAGAATAAATGCTAAGTTTATCTCTAGAAAACAGGAAAATGCCCATATCCCTGTTTATTGAATACTCCTGGTAATTGAATAGTTTTCATTGGCAAAGTGACTGTTCAATTAATATGGTTCCACTGTAGTAACAACCTTAATATGTTTCATTTTTTGTAAATGGACTTTATCTTCAGTTGGAAGCAAAATAATAATCCAGTAATGAAATTTGTTCTCTATAAAAGGAAAACATATGTATATTTCAAATAAGTGTTCAGAATTACTCAAGTGTATTCACAGAAAATAGATGTGATGACCTGTGGCTATCTAGATTTAGGTGCAGTGGAGTGTCGGTGGGGTGTCATGTTCATTCACAGTATTGTCCCAAAATACCCCTTTATACCAACATCGTACCCTTATGTACCAGAGTATGTTTGGGTGGTACCCCGGTGTGTCTTGGAATGTCTTATGGAATCCTATTTAATTATATTTTGCAAATGTCAACATATCTGTTACTTGAAACAGAATTGATTCCTTCATTTTTAATATCTGTTTCACACATCATTAAGTAAAACTGATCAAAGTATATAAGTACACCTTACAGAGAGCAAGATTCTCACCCATTTTTGGTTGAGTTGTGTTAACAACCGAGACCTGTGGTTTGGTGATGGTCGGTGTGCATCCATTCGGACTGGCGGGTGTGCGACAGGGCGTCCTCGTACAATAACTTAAACAAACGTCATCCGATTTCACTAATATTTGCTATACAGATCTTTTGCAATAATAACTCCAGCAAGTTCGAAAACTGACTCTGCACGATTTTCGTTGTGGAGTGATGGGCCTTAACTCTTTACCCAACGAATCGCCCGCATCGAAAAATTTCAACAAAACCATATCATGTGACCCCTCTTTGGAACGAGCCCGTCGAGCTCGTTCCAAAGAGGGGTCACATGATATGGTTTTGCTGAAATTTTTTGAAAAAATCTAAAAAATGATATTTAAAATAATAAATTTTGATATCGTCTGCGGTAGGTAAAGGGTTAATTAGTCAAGTTTTACGAATTTGGAGCTCGTTATCGCTACAACTTGAACAAACGTTCTCCCATTTGACGAATATTTGTCATACATGTCTTTAAGCAATAAATCTCAAGCGAGTTCGAAAACTGGCCCCTCCCGATTTTCCGTTACAGAATCATGAGCCTTCATTAGTCATTTTTTTACGAATTTTGAGCTCAGCGCGATGACTTTTCTGATTTTCAATAGCTGGTGCATGAAGAAAGTAGCCACAACTCGACGCCTGCATCTCCTATGCGCATCTCTTGTTGAATGGACGGAATACAGGAATAGTTACACATTTTACCGAAAATAAAATGATAGATCATCCCAGTTACCAACAATATAATTAAATAATAGTTGGGTGATCATTAAACCTTCTAAACGATTTGAAATCATACACATTGTCATTTATACCATTATTACCTATTCTACTATATATAAAAAGCCTGTGACATAAATTTTAGCTTTACACACCAACCGTGATGAACACGCCAACAAATGGGATTTCAGGAGTTAAAATTTACACCTACAGTGGAACTACAACCAAGTTGACCTTTGGTGACGTCGACCTGAATGCGAACTTGTCTAAATTTATCGCACGTCGCCTCGCGAAGAGTGAAATGAAAGTGGCAATTATTTATTACGTTTTTATATCAGTTTACTCCATAAAACTAAAAAAAATAACAAACATACATTGTCTCATGTTAATAAAGCATCCATAACTCGAAATAGTATGTTATTATGTTATTAAAATGAAAAAGGACCTCCTGTTTCTTTTTCTATTTCGTTTCGGTGATATAATTGACAGCGGAAATATCACCCATCGATGCTCATGTGGACAAACAAAAATTCGCACTTTTATACGGCTGCTGCTCAGTAAAATCGAGAAAAAAAATAGCGACTCTTAATGATCTGACGATCATGGTATAAATAAAATATACCTAAAGTAGCTTGGTGTACCAAATGTTCACCACTCGCGGTGAAGTGGTGTTAACCGCGCGCCGAAGGCTCGCAGTTAACACCGCTTTACCACGAGTGGTGAACATTTGGTACACCAAGCTACTATGGGTATATTCTATATGCATACCATAAAGTGATGGTGCTTCTTATAGTTTTAAATCTGAATTTGTCAGCAAAATAATTAATTTAGCCCATCTGTAATAAACTGCTACTCCTGTTACCGAAATGGTCTCCCCTGTTATCACTTTTTCTCAAAACATTAATGAGAACATGATGCAGAGCAATAATCCAAGCGTCCGTTGATAAACAAGGAAATAATTAAATCAAGATGGCATCAGAACAGTCATAGCATCGATATTGATAATGGTTTCTATTTTTTCACGTTTTACTTCTCCGTGTTACAAAAATGTTCACTAATGTTACAATTTTTATTTTGACAGGAGAGTTAGTAATGGGACGGACATTTGAAGGTTTGTGATAGTGATCTACCTAAATATCCTTTGAGATGAGTCAAAATTTATATGTTGGACCCTACAGGTCAGCTCGAACAAAATTGGCGAGGGGAGCATTTATGAATAATAAGCCTCAAAACATATGCAAAATATAGGAAAATCAACATATTAATTTGGAATCAGGAAGCATCGTGGAACAATTGACAGTGCATTCATTCTGCGCACGTTGGCAAATAAATATAAAGAAGAGAAGAAACCAATGTACGCAGTTTTTGTTGATTTTAAGAAAGCATTTGATTCAGTAGATTAGTCGTTAATAGGTCGTTACTTTTTGAGAAAATGAAGTCGTTACGCATCGGTGGGAAAATCCTCAAAATTCTTAGCTCTCTTTATGAGTCCAGTTACTCTTCTGTAACTACTTCTGTAGGATTGGGCCCACCTTTACACTCAACAGTTGGAGTTAGACAAGGATGGTCTATATCTACCACTCTTTTCAATTTTTTTTTTTATTGATGACATTTGCGGGGATATTTGATGAATACAGTTCACCAGTTGATGTGAATGGACAACGACTCAATCACCCACCTCTTGCCGATGACCTGGTAATGTTATCAGAGTCTCCATCAGGATTGAATAAATATGTTCAGAAGTTAGAACACTATGCGGGTCAAAGCAAATTTTGTGTCAATTTTAATAAAACAAAATGCATGATTTTCAATAATAGAAAAAATAAAAAAGATCCTACGTTTTGTATTGGAACCAGGGGAGGCCAACAAAAATTTGCAAGACGTGACGTGGGGTGGGTGGGTCTCTTGAGTGCGCCAAAAATGTGCATTTCCAACTTGTGCAATTTTTTTAATTTTTTAAAAATATATCAATATATCAGCTAATATATAACATCATTTGTGTTTGAAACCTTGAAGATGATGTTGTACATCACACTCTTAACATAAATACAACATCAGGAGGCTTTATATGTGAGAATATTGGGCTTAAACTGGGAAAATGTCACACGTTAGTAGGGGGTGGGTGTCTTGTTCGAAATGTAGAAAATGTGCAGACAATATTTTGGGAACAATTCAAATGAAAATTTGTTCCCGTATATGTACACCTGCTCTGGCCAAGCCTGATAATGAACAGCTTGTCATTTGTAGATTGGGGCCCACAGCCGCCCACAGAGGTTTAAATTGGTGGTACCAGTTTAACCCGTTACCTAACATGAAACGCAGACGACACTTGCCAAAAAATGATTGAATAACTAATTTTTTTCATTTTTTGTCTCAAAAACATAGGTTAGGACCCTCATTGGAACGAGCTCGACGAGCTCGTTCCAATGAGGTGTCATAACCTATGTTTTTGAGACAAAAAATGAAAAAATAATAGAAATTAATTGGCGATTTTTGAGAATAGCGCTGGCTGGTTTTGGCCGTTACGTTGGGTAAAGGGTTAAGAACATTATGAATACTCCCTAAAGACAGCTGTGCCTACTAAGTCTATAAGCTCATTTAGGATTTTAATGGGAGAGTGGGGGGGGGGGGGGGGGGGGGGGGCAATGTTTTTTTATTTACAAATTCTCTTAAAAAGTAACTTGACTTAATTCTTGATGTGAAATGTAAACTCTTTGATAAATTGATTAAACCACAGCCTGTGAACAAATCCACTTGAAATTTTGTAAACAAATATTAATGTTAAATAGAAAAGCATCTAATCACGCAGCACGGGGCGAGTTGGATAGATATCATATCGTAAATGATCCCATCTTGCATCTCTATAAATATATCGAAAAATTATCTAAAATTGCTGGCGATAACATACTCTCCAACTCATTGAAGGAGTCGCTCAAAAAGATTTTCCGATGCTAATACGTTAACTAATAGTAATGGAAATTACCTAAAAGTTGTACTAGAATCTCACCTTTGAGAAAGATTTACTAAAGATATGTTTAATGATGACAAAGTGAAAGGCAGTATTATGTTAGGAACGTATCGATTAGTTAAAAATGAATACAAGCTTGAACCTTATCTGAAATGCACCAGATCTCGACAGGCCCGTGAACTGTTTACTAGACTTAGGGTTAGTAACCATAATTTAGAAATAGAAAAGGGTAGACATAAACAACCTCCAACGCCTGTTAACGATAGAAGATGCCAGGTGTGCGATACCGGGGAAATAGAGAGCGAAAACCATTTTGTGAGAGCGAAAACCATTTTGTTTTGGATTGTGAGGCATATGTCGAAATTAGGAAAACGGGGTTCGGAGAAATTATAAAATAAAACAAAGAATTTAAACAATTGAAAGATTCAGAGATATACTATTATATATTGAGAAACTGTGATAGTAAATCGATTAATATTATTTCCAACATGATCTGGTCATTCTTCTGTAAGCGAGATCACCTTGTTAAAGAAAAAAGTCATTAGTACTATATATTATACATCATGTTTATTATGTCTCTTATTTGTTAAAATCAGTCGGTTTAAAAATCAACCCAAATCAACTAGGTTGAGTGAATATGAACCCATTTGGGTTCATATTCACTCAACCCAGTTGATTTGGGTTGATTTTTAACCCAACTGAGTTTAGAGTGCACTATGCTTTCAGCCATATTGTTGATTGATCGGAATCGGCTAAAAATTACACTTGGTTATTTTCCAAGGCAAAGCTATTGTATTGTACGGCTTATTCTTTCTGTAACAGTTGGGATACTACCTCGTAAGACAAAAGTCTTGAGCCCACTATAGCCACTGTAAATTCGCCGAGAAGTTCACGTTTGCGAATAAGTCACACCACACTTGGTGCAAAACAATAGACAGTCGTACTTTTGTGAGATATGTAATACTGGAATGACTTTTTTCCTCAAAGTCGTCCGGGGGCGGGGGGGGGGGGGGGGGCGGAAAACAATTGCGTGAACATAGGTTGGGGTGATGGGTGGTCAAGTGCCAAAAAAATGTGTGTGAACAGTTAATGCATTTTTTTTTCCTTTTTCACTGTTACGGCATCTTTTGTGCCCCGAACAGTAACAAAATGTCACCAATTGACCATAAAAGCCCATTTGCAAGTATTATTAACAAAAACAACCCCCTTAAAATGAAAAATATTGGAGAATCTCATCAAAAACTGGCTTGAGGACAGGGGTGGGTTTCCGATATTGAAAAGAAAAAAAAATGTCCGACAATTTTCTCCTGAAGTCGACTAAAATATCCATTCACAACACAATTCATTCATATTCGAGTTTTGTTTTATGGAATATTCTTTAAAATGAAGCATAGTATATATAATACTGTATAATGAGTCATAATAGCTATGTGGGTTAAGTTTTTCAAAATGAAAAAAAAGAAGAAAATATTAGCTTTTATTCCAACAAAAACCCAAAATTTGATTTAACAAAAACAAAAAAGACTTTTTGACAGCTATCCTGCTTTGTAGATGCCAAAACAAAAACAAAAATTCAAGGTTTGCTCTTCTGGAGTCAGAACAAAAACAAGTTCCCTTTTACGCAACCAATATTTGCAATACACGGTTACGGTACAAGCAGTAGTAAATTAATTATAGACACAGCAGGCACAGTGTTCACATATGCCAGCATATGCCATGATTTACAGAAACTAGAAGTGCATATCACTGCATATCAGAATATCAAATTTTGGAAAAGCTTAATTTAATCTGATTTAAAATCAAAGGTTTCTTTGAAAAAGAATAATTGAGTTTCATTTGCAAAGTAAACACCGAGAAACTAGATTTGTAAGAATATTAACCTACACATTTAGTTTGTCTAAATTGTCTGATCTGGTTTGATTGGGGTTTTACATCGTTTTCAACAACTATGGTTATATGATACCTATATCACGACGTTGTTAGTTCCCAAGATGAAGGTAGAATTACTCAAACAGATCCACTGGATGGCCTAAGGAATCTGCCAACCCAGGGGAGGAAATAACAAGCTCACCCACACAGAGACATCTGTATAAGGATAAAACAAATTCCTTAGAATTTGCTATATCAGCACCGTAAAATGTTCTTTGTGAACAGCCAGGCCATCACTGCCGTGCATTAACAACTTGGCTACCAAATGTGAACCTATTATACCCGGGCCCAAACAGGGTTCAAGCTGTACAGTAATGTGTCTTTGTGAACTGATGTGAATCTGGTAAGTTTTGAAAACTGTATCTGATAGAGAAAATGGAAACATATTTGAATATATAAAAATATGCATTGAATCAATGTGCATTATGCGTTTCGAGTGCAGAAGTTTTGTATATAAAATGCACGAGAAAGGGGTGGGTCCCCAAATTGTCATGGAAAACATATGCAGGAAAGGATTGCATGGGTAAAAAAATCTGCAAAATAAAAATTTCCAAATATGTTCACACATCCTCCCCCCCCCCCCCCCCCCCCCCCCTTGAAGTGGTCGGAAATTTTGCTAATTTTCATCGTATAACGAACTCTCAAGCACCGGAATAGCACGAAGGCGTAGACCTGCGACCAGTACCGAGTCGACCCTATCCTGATGTATGATTGAAAGATTATAAATTTCTTTGTTTCAAATGTTTTATAAATAGAGGATATGGAATGAGTGTTTTTCTCATATAATATTTATGAAGCGAGTCTAAGAATTTTCCGTTTTGGCAAGCCTCTGGCGAACCCAATCGGAAAATTCGGGCGAGTTTCATAAATATTATATGAGAAAAACACTCATTTCATATTCTATTTATCATATGACACACATACGCACAAATTAGCCACTCAGTATGACTTTTTAACCCATCATCTAACTTGAGTCGCAGCCGGCACTTGGAAAAAACATCCTCGTATAACTAAAAATTTTCATTTTTTGCTTCCAAAACATAGGGTATGACCCCTCATTGGAACGAGCTCGTCGAGCTCGTTCCAATGAGGGGTCATAACCTATGTTTTGGAAGCAAAAAGTGAAAATATACAAAAAAAAATGAATGACGTTTTTCTTGTTGGTAAAAGATTAATACAATATAACCCACCCTAAATAGGACAGATAACTTAAATTCTCCCTACTGAAATTATGTAAATGTGACCCAGTTGTATTTTGTTTAGCCAATCAAATTGTCCAGTTTTGAAATTGACCAATGAAAGCTTCCAACTCTAATTATGCAAATTATGAAAATGTGGCCCAGTTGTATTTTGTTCAGCCAATCAAATTATCTAGTTTTGAAATTGACCAATGAAATTGACGGAAGGCTTTATTTATCACTGATTAATATGAAAACAAAATATCAAATGTTTTAAAGTGAACAAAACGGACGAGTCATATGATAAAGAAAAATATTATCAATAATAAATATCGCCGTTTTTGTTTCTTAAAAGCTCACATCCTACCGTTTGACATGATTCATTGACATTCGAACAGACAGAATGTCAAGGTAGGTAACTAACCTTGTTAGTCAGCCATTTAGTGGACAGAAATGATATCTTAGCTCCGGAAAATAAAGTACTACATTTGCGCTATTCAAGTAACCACGAAAGTCTCTGCGCTATTCACAAAATCGCCATTTAGTATTATTAATTTATTTATCCTAAACTCATAGCTTATGATCCCCTCATTGGAACGAGCTCATTGAGCTCGTTCCAATGAGGGTTTATAAGTTATGTTTCTTTGGAAATAAATACAATTTGTCGTTATTCATGATTTCTTGGAACGTGTAGTCTGTTATTTTTTTTTTGGAAATTCGACTTCCGGCAGGGGATCAGAAACAAACATTTTAAATCCCCCTAAAACATGACTATGTCCTTCGAAAAGACCACACACGGGGGCTCGTGCCAGTCTTCGTATGAGACCAAACACAGCACTTTTGCCGTACTGTAGCCAGCGCATTCCACACTTTCATGTTGCTGCTGAAAGGAAGGTGAACCGAGTTATCATGAGAACTTCATCTAAAAAGCTAGATTCCAGCCATCGCTTTTTGACGGTGTGTGGGGGTTTAGGTGTTGGTCTCTTGATTGCAAGGCGGGGGTTGACGAGGGTTCGACCCCCGGAAGGGTATCAGAAACAAACATTCTAAATTCCTCTAAAACATGATTGTGCACTTCGAAAAAATATATTCATTGAGTTGGTAAGTCACCCAAAGCTAAAAGGTTACCTCACATGTGATAAATACAGCGAGTCTCAACTGAGGTGGCTTTGTTATTCCGTGTTTCTAGAACTACACGATTTAAAAATTGCATTAAAATATTAAAATCCGTTGAAAGTAGCATGTGTTGTGGTCATGCTTTCCACATGTCATCTCAGATTTCTAGTAACATTTGTTAAAGGTGATCAGGGATAAATTATTTTCAAATTGAAATATTTGTTGATCCCACATATTGCTAGTTTAAAAAGAGAAAATATATTGAATGCACTCTTGTGGCTGAATTTTATAATAGAGTTGCAGGCAGAATTGAGATTTTTGCGCGCCATAAGCGCGCGGAGATGATGTTTGGATGGTTTGACGCCTTGCAGCCCACACTGTTGCAGCCCTGTCCACTGCAATTAGAAAGTATTAGGCTGGTGTGTATGCGTTTCACATTTGAGTAGTCTACAGAGTATAGGTTCCTTGTAAAATACGATGGACAGATTTTTCAGCCGACATTCTGTCACAGTGACTAAAGAAAAAGTATGGTACCATCAATCTTTCAGTGTATGGACCACTGAGGACAACCTGTAGTCCGTAAGTGAAAGGTTTGCATGGCCATCTAGATTCATTATATAAAGTGTTATAAGTTATTTCCCACTAAAGACGCTCAATCCCTCGATTAATTTGACATCAAGCAAATGGGAAATGTTTTAATGCAATCTAACATTTTGGAATGTAATAAATGTCGTATCAACAGTATGCGCCCCATTTCATAAAATACAGACATTATAAAATTAGTCTTCCCATTTTCATTCCCTTTTTCTTTCCAACGTGAGTTTTTAATATGACTCTTGTCAATAAAATAATAAAAATAGTGGTTTCACATCTGTTGATGGTCTCTGTATCTTTCATTTTCCCAATTTTATCAACAGTGTACATATATATGATATAATATAGGCATTGTTCTTTCAAGTGACCTAAAAAGGACTAGCAGACTAATCTGGATTTTTTCATTATGAGAGATGAAATTTGACTAATTATTGTTATTTATTTATTTATGTATTGGGGTTTAAGGTCACATACTTATGCACAATGGCTAATCGTGACCATGACAGTTTTACGGGTGGGGGAAGCCGGAGTACCCGGAGAGAACCACCGAGCATCGACGAGCATCTGTCAGCTCCTCAACATTCTAACTCTGTTCAAGCTCCGCTCAAGCAGGGTTACAGCGGTTGAAGACATGTGCACCACCGACGTGTAGTACGCCTTAGTACACGGTGCCATCGTGCCTCCATGTAGGTAACCGGGATAAAGTGCCATGCCCAAGGATACAACGCGGGTCGTCCCGGACGGGGATCGAACTCGGGACCTCTGGCATAGAGGTCCAACAGTCTATCACTGAGCCACCGGGCTCCCACTAATTATTGTTAAAAAAGTCGACTTTGCGGTTTACATAAATATCAATTTGAATCTTTCAGTGCCCCGATTTTATTGCTAGATATAACTCTATAATTCGCTGAGTAGTTTCAAAATATTTTTCGTCAAATCTAGTCATGGCTGCTGTGAAGCAGCCATAACTAGATTTGACGGAAAATTCTTCTAAATTTAACTAAAGAAATCATTGGCTGAGAAGTCGATTCTATTCATAGGGAGGGATTTTGTTAAATGTGCCCAAATTATACCTATTTCAAAGACAAGAGATTTCATGTCATGGACAGAAATATCCGGCCAGCATGCGAGCTCTTTCCAATGTTGGGTCATAAGTTACGTTTTCTCGCTAAAAAAAATGAAAATTTGTTGTTAATCAAGAATATCATTTCAAGCGTTGTCTCCTAGTTGTTAGTTTATTTGGGTTTAATGATACTTTCAACAACCAGGGTCATGTCCTGTCGGAAAGTTTTATGGGTGGAGGAACCGGATCTAACTACCAACTGTCATACTCTCGAACTTAATAATTTTGCACGAGCCGAGTTAGCAGCGGCTGAAGGCAAGTACAACATCGGCGGGTAGTACGTCTTAGAATACAGCGCCACCGTGCCAGTACACTTTAGTACTCAGTAGCACCGTGCTCTCGCGAGAGCAGCCAGGATTAAGTATCTTGGCCAAGGACACAAAACAGTTAGGATCGAATCGTCGACCTTTCGGTTTGCAGTCCAATGTTCCAATGTTCTAACCAGTGAGGCATCGTGCTCCCCTTTCTCCTAATTGTGTTAGTTAAAGTGTATGGGTAGATATCAACCCGTCGGGTGGATGGGTACTAAATCACATTGTACGTTCTGAAATCATAACAGTCTCAGACATTGGATAAATCTGCCTGATCTGTCACGATTTTTGATAAGGCGGTAAAAAATAAATATCCAGATTATCACCAGAACCCGCCCCATATTTAAGCTCACACCCCAGATTATTTTACTGGTATCAAGCACCCAAGAGCCCCAGTTGCTGAATTGTTTGAAGTCCATTGCGTCACCACTGAGCCACCGTGCTCCCTAATGCTATTACTTGTTAACACATGAAGCTTATTTATTTATTTATTTATTTATTTATTTATTTATTGGTGGTTAAGGTCACATATTTATGCACAATGGCCAATCATGACCGTAACAGTTTTACGGGTGGAGGAAGCCTACGTACCCGGAGAGAACCACCGAGCAACGGCGAGCAACTGTCAGCTCCCCAACAAACTAACTCCACACAAGCAGGTTTAGCATTGGTTGAAGACAATTGCACCATCGACGTGCAGTATGCCTTAGTACACAACGCCACCGTGCCCCCACGCGGGCAATGGAGATGAAGTGTCTTGCCCAGGGACACAACGCGGTTGCCGAAGGGGGGATTCGAGCCGGCTTGCAGCCTGCACCTCTACCTACTGAGCCACCGCGCTCCCCATCAAGCTAGTTTAATTGGTTAAGTGCGGGAAGAACATATTTGGGATTTATTCCAAAGTGCGGGTATCACAATTTAAACGCTTCCTGTTCTTTGCATGTACTTCGTGTGCTCTAGAGTGAATTTTAATAGTCTGTATGAATTTGCATGTTAGAATTTATGGGAGAGTGCCTTTTGGGCACTCTCCCTTAAATTGTAACAAGGCAAAGATATGTGAACAAATTTTAAACGACCGAAAATAATTTAGCACTCTCCCAGTTAATTCATATATATATACGTAACGGTAGAGATTTTTTTTTGACACCGTTTGATTCCGAGAAAATAAATAGATATTAATACACTAAAAAATAAAATCCTTCCACGCCCTAATTTAAAAAACAAAACGAGAAATAATTTTTAAGGGCATAAGCTGTCTTCCTAACAAGTTACCCTTTCAGAAGCATTTTCCAGCATATTTAGAGGAAATATGTGCATTCTCCGATCATTTAAGGAAAAAAACTGTATCGCTAAATTCAGCACTTGCATCGCACGATAAAAAATGCGATGCCATACGCGCTAAACTGTTCCCTTTTTACCTACTTCACCAATATTTTTAAATGTACGAGGGTCACAGAAGTATTTGATAGCGAAGTCAATAGATTGTCGTGCCTTTTTGAAAGGGCATTCAAAAAGATATAAAATAAATCATTAAAGATGAACCATCGCGGCGTCATTACTGCGTGCTTGAAATCATTACACCATAAGAATGCAGTTGCATCCTTTTGTAAATTTCCCACCCAGGAGATAAATATCTACACACAGCTCGTTAACTGCTTTTGCGGGAAGTTTTGTTCCGTTTCGCAAGTTATCGACTATCGATCTCCGAGATTGTTTTTTATGAAAACTTAATATTAATTACCGCAAAGAATCAATATTCGACAAACAATGTATTGATACTCTTATTGTGAGGCTAAAAAAACCTCATTCGACGCCTTCTCGTAACATAATATGCACAACTTGAATAAATTTGCCCATGGAAACTGGAGAGGCACTTCATGGACTTTAACAAACTAAGAATAAAAAGAAGTGCTTTTCCTCAAGAGAGTAAAATTTCGATTTTACGAATTTAAAAGCTAGCAAACCCAATCGTTGTATAGGGCAAACATGTTCTGTGTGAATGGATTCTATTTAGATTGGAGTATTAGCTGTACGTACCGCTATTGATTTAGCTTCTCCAAACAACTCATTTTCCCGAGGTCACTTCACTAGCTCTTACAAAATTATGTGGAATTGTTAGTCATAGTTCCTTATAGTTGTATAATTTTCTAATTAATTAAGCTGTGGATAATTAATAACTTGCCTCTGACGATGTTTTTAGAAATTCATAAACTGAAAGATTAGCCTTCATATTCGGTTTAAATTACAATTTGTGTAATCCATCGTTATTTTTGATGTTGAAAGTACAGCCTTTGTGGTCAATCTACATTATTTAAAAAAAAAGTAACGAACAAATGAAATTTACAGTTAAAGCCATTTTTGCGTTAATAAACACGCAATTTGTAATTTAGTCCATTATTTTGACACTGTCATGAACAATGAATCGGTTTGTGCAACACGGCAGACAGTGACTCACTTGTACCACACCACGACTAGGAAATAATAACCATTAGGCCCAAAACAGTTAAAAACTGTTTCTCAATCCCTCCCGCATGGTCATTTTGGCTGCCGCATGTTCTCTTTTTTCACCAATACAAACTTAAAAAAAACAATAATTAAATGGGTTATGTCTGATACTTTAACTAAGTTAACAAAATTGATAAATTTGTCCTTTGAGCGCAAGAAGGCTTTGCAATGCTTTAGCACCCAAGGAACGAAATACACCATCACCCATGCTATTCTGTAGATTATGAGGTGAAGCCTAAAACCTAAAACAAATCAAGAACATGAATTTTTTTGATGGCAAAGAAATAATTACAAAAATAAAAAATAAAAAAAACCCGCCCACGCTCATGCAATTTTACAAAAATGGCCTGAGAAACAGAAGATCGACTTTGTGGGTCCTTATCCGAATTTATTTATTGGGGTCTTAACGACTTTCAAGAGCCAGTTTTGAGGGTGGAGGAAGATGGGAGTACCGGGGGAGAACCACCATCTAGCGACCAGTAACTGCCGGACTCTTGAACTTACAAACTCGACACAAGGAGCGTTGTTTTTTTTTTGTCTGTTTATGAGCAACTGGCAGACTCTCCAGCTTACTAACCCGGTACCTCACCCCATACTGGCAATCGGGCTTCAGTGTTTTGCTCAAGGACACGGCGCAAATGACGCAGGTCAATATCGAACCGTCGAACTTTTGGTTTAAAGTCCAATGCTCTACCCAACCCCAAAGACGAGAAGTTTTCGGATCAGTTCACTTCAAAACCTTATTTGGCATGGACGTGTTGGAGGGAGAACGCGAAAGGGGGTCCATCGTTGCTTTCACTCTAAGATAAAACAGAATAAAAGCCAAATTTCATTCAACTAACTCTAAATTACAAAAACTACTAAATCTTCGACCTGTCATCGCTTATAAGAAAAATTGCATTCAACTAACTCTAAATTACAAAAACTACTAAATCTTCGACACGTCATCGCTTATAAGAAAAACCAAAGCTTGCTTAATATCCTTGTAAGGACTGTACTAGAGGCCATCAATGAATAACATCAATTATTGCCAGTCAATTTAACCAGTTCCTTAGCTCAACACTTTATTTAAATCTAATTTTTGTATTTTTATGTCAGATTTGAAACCCATTAAGATTTCAAATAGACGCGTAGCCAGTATGCTACAATAGGGCGTGCCCTAAACAAGTTTTTTTTTGGAAGGCCGTTCAGAGGGGGGTGGAGGCCTCCCCTATTCTTAACCGGGACTCTCCAGTTGTTACCCTCCCCCACTTCCCTTTGAGGGAAGTGGCAGGAGAGGGTAACAACCGGAGCGTCCTAGTTAGGGCTATGCCTCCCACCCCCAAGAAAGTTTTGAAAAAGTTAGTGCTCTCAGAGCGAATCTGGGACATTTATAGAGTGTGTAGCCCTATACTGTAGACCATATATAGAGTGTGTAGCCCTATATTGGAGACCAATTATAGAGTGTGGCCCTATATTGGAGACTATTTATAGAGTGTGCAGCCCTATATTGGAGACTATTTATAGAGTGTGTTGCCCTATATTGGAGACTATTTATAGAGTGTGTAGCCCTATATTGGAGACCAATTATAGAGTGTGGCCCTATATTGGAGACTATTTATAGAGTGTGTAGCACTATATTGGAGACTATTTATATAGTGTGTAGCCCTATATTGGAGACTATTTATAGAGTGTGTAGCCCTATAATGGAGACCATTTATAGAGTGTGTGGTCCTATAGTGGAGAACATTTATAGTGTGTGGCCCTGTATTGGAGACCATTTATATAGTGTGCAGCCCTATATTGGAGACCATTTACAGAGTATGTGGCCCTGTATTGGAGACCATTTATAGAGTGTGTAGCCCTACATTCAAGACCATTTATAGAGTGTGTAGCCCTACATTCAAGACCATTTATAGAGTGTGTAGTCCTATATTGGAAACCATTTACAGAGTGTGTAGCCCTATATTGAAGACCATTTATAGAATTTGTAGCCCTATATTGGAGACCATTTACAGAGTGTGTATCGCTATATTGGAGACCATTTATACAGTGTGTAGCCCTATATTGGAGACCATTTATAGAGTGTGTAGCCCTACATTCAAAACCATTTATAGAGTGTGTAGTCCTATATTGGAGACCATTTACAGAGTGTGTAGCCCTATATTGAAGACCATTTATAGAATTTGTAGCCCTATATTGGAGACTATTTATAGAGTGTGTAGCCCTATATTGGAGACCATTTATAGAGTGTGTAGCCCTATATTGGAGACCATTTATAGAGTGTGTAGCCCTAATTTGGAGTGTGTAGCCCTACATTGGAGACCATTTATAGAGTGTGTAACCCTATATTGGAGACTATAGAGTGTGTAGCCCTATATTGGAGACTATTTGTAGAGTGTGTAGTCTTATATTGGAGGCCATTTATAGAGTGTGTAGCCCTATATTGGAGACTATTCATAGAGTGTGTGGCACTATATTGGAGACTATTTATAGAGTGTGTAGCCCTATATTGGAGACCATTTATAGAATGTGTAGTCCTATATTGGAGACTATTTATAGAGTGTGTAGCCCTGTATTGGAGACCATTTATAGAATGTGTAGTCCTATATTGGAGACTATTTATAGAGTGTGTAGCCCTATATTGGAGACCATTTATAGAATGTGTAGTCCTATATTGGAGACTATTTATAGAGTGTGTAGCCCTGTATTGGAGACCATTTATAGAATGTGTAGTCCTATATTGGAGACTATTTATAGAGTGTGTAGCCCTATATTGGAGACTATTTATAGAGTGTGTAGCCCTATATTGGAGGCCATTTATAGAGTGTGTAGCCCTATATTAGAGAATATTTATAGAGTGTGTAGCCCTATATTGGAGACCATTTATAGAGTGTGTAGCCCTGTATTGGAGACTATTTGTAGAGTGTGTAACCCTATATTGGAGATTATTTATAGAGTGTGTAGCCCTATATCGGAGACTATTTAAAGAGACTATTTAAAGAGACTATTTATAGAGTGTGTAGCCCTATATTGGAGGCCATTTATAGAGTGTGTAGCCCTATATTGGAGACTATTTATAGAGTGTGTAGCCCTATATTGGAGACCATTTATAGAGTGTGTAGCCCTATATTGGAGACTATTTATAGAGTGTGTAGCCCTATATTGGAGACTATTTATAGAGAGTGTAGCCCAATATTGGAGACCATTTATAGAGAGTGTAGCCCTATATTGGAGACTATTTATAGAGAGTGTAGCCCTATATTGGAGACTATTTATAGAGAGTGTAGCCCTATATTGGAGACTATTTATAGAGAGTGTAGCCCTATATTGGAGACTATTATAGAGTGTGTAGCCCTATATTGGAGACTATTTATAGAGTGTGTAGCCCTATATTGGAGACCATTTATAGAGTGTGTAGCCCTATATTGGAGACTATTTATAGAGTGTGTAGTCCTATATTGGAGACTATTTATAGAGTGTGTAGCCCTATATTGGAGACCATTTATAGAGAGTGTAGCCCTATATTGGAGACTATTATAGAGTGTGTAGCCCTATATTGGAGACTATTTATAGAGTGTGTAGCCCTATATTGGAAACTATTTATAGAGTGTATAGCCCTATATTGGAGACCATTTACAGAGTGAAGCCCAATATTGGAGACCATTTATAGAGAGTGTAGCCCAATATTGGAGACTATTATAGAGTGTGTAGCCCTATATTGGAGACCATTTATAGAGAGTGTAGCCCTATATTGGAGACTATTTATAGAGAGTGTAGCCCTATATTGGAGACTATTTATAGAGAGTGTAGCTCTATATAGGGGACCATTTATAGAGTGTGTAGCCCTATATTGGAGACTATTTATAGAGTGTGTAGCCCTATATTGGAGACTATTTATAGAGTGTGTAGCCCTATATTGGACACTATTTATAGAGAGTGTAGCCCAATATTGGAGACTATTTATAGAGAGTGTAGCACTATATTGGAGACATTTATAGAGTGTGTAGCCCTATATTGGAGACTATTTATAGAGTGTGTAGCCCTATATTGGAGACATTTATAGAGTGTGTAGCCCTATATTGGAGACTATTTATAGAGTGTGTAGCCTTATATTGGAGACTATTTATAGAGAGTGTAGCCCTATATTGGAGACTATTTATAGAGCGTGTAGCCCTATATTGGAGACTATTTATAGAGTGTGTAGCCCTATATTGGAGACTATTTATAGAGAGTGTAGCCCTATATTGAAGACTATTTATAGAGTGTGTAGCCCTATATTGGAGACTGTTTATAGATTGTGTAGCCCTATATTAGAGACTATTTATAGAGAGTGTAGCCCAATATTGGAGACCATTTATAGAGAGTGTAGCCCTATATTGGAGACTATTATAGAGTGTGTAGCCCTATATTGGAAACTATTTATAGAGAGTGTAGCCCTATATTGGAGACTATTTATAGAGAGTGTAGCCCTATATTGGAGACTATTTATAGAGTGTGTAGCCCTATATTGGAGACTATTATAGAGTGTGTAGCCCAATATTGGAGACTATTTATAGAGAGTGTAGCCCTACATTCAAGACCATTTATAGAGTGTGTAGTCCTATATTGGAAACCATTTACAGAGTGTGTAGCCCTATATTGAAGACCATTTATAGAATTTGTAGCCCTATATTGGAGACCATTTATAGAGTGTGTATCGCTATATTAGAGACCATTTATACAGTGTGTAGCCCTATATTGGAGACCATTTATAGAGTGTGTAGCCCTACATTCAAAACCATTTATAGAGTGTGTAGTCCTATATTGGAGACCATTTACAGAGTGTGTAGCCCTATATTGAAGACCATTTATAGAATTTGTAGCCCTATATTGGAGACTATTTATAGAGTGTGTAGCCCTATATTGGAGACCATTTATAGAGTGTGTAGCCCTAATTTGGAGTGTGTAGCCCTACATTGGAGACCATTTATAGAGTGTGTAACCCTATATTGGAGACTATAGAGTGTGTAACCCTATATTGGAGACTATTTGTAGAGTGTGTAGTCTTATATTGGAGGCCATTTATAGAGTGTGTAGCCCTATATTGGAGACTATTTATAGAGTGTGTGGCACTATATTGGAGACTATTTATAGAGTGTGTAGCCCTATATTGGAGACCATTTATAGAATGTGTAGTCCTATATTGGAGACTATTTATAGAGTGTGTAGCCCTGTATTGGAGACCATTTATAGAATGTGTAGTCCTATATTGGAGACTATTTATAGAGTGTGTAGCCCTATATTGGAGACCATTTATAGAATGTGTAGTCCTATATTGGAGACTATTTATAGAGTGTGTAGCCCTGTATTGGAGACCATTTATAGAATGTGTAGTCCTATATTGGAGACTATTTATAGAGTGTGTAGCCCTATATTGGAGACTATTTATAGAGTGTGTAGCCCTATATTGGAGGCCATTTATAGAGTGTGTAGCCCTATATTAGAGACTATTTATAGAGTGTGTAGCCCTATATTGGAGACCATTTATAGAGTGTGTAGCCCTGTATTGGAGACTATTTGTAGAGTGTGTAACCCTATATTGGAGATTATTTATAGAGTGTGTAGCCCTATATCGGAGACTATTTAAAGAGAGTATTTATAGAGTGTGTAGCCCTATATTGGAGGCCATTTATAGAGTGTGTAGCCCTATATTGGAGACTATTTATAGAGTGTGTAGCCCTATATTGGAGACCATTTATAGAGTGTGTAGCCCTATATTGGAGACTATTTATAGAGTGTGTAGCCCTATATTGGAGACTATTTATAGAGAGTGTAGCCCAATATTGGAGACCATTTATAGAGAGTGTAGCCCTATATTGGAGACTATTTATAGAGAATGTAGCCCTATATTGGAGACTATTTATAGAGAGTGTAGCCCTATATTGGAGACTATTTATAGAGAGTGTAGCCCTATATTGGAGACTATTATAGAGTGTGTAGCCCTATATTGGAGACTATTTATAGAGTGTGTAGCCCTATATTGGAGACCATTTATAGAGTGTGTAGCCCTATATTGGAGACTATTTATAGAGTGTGTAGTCCTATATTGGAGACTATTTATAGAGTGTGTAGCCCTATATTGGAGACCATTTATAGAGAGTGTAGCCCTATATTGGAGACTATTATAGAGTGTGTAGCCCTATATTGGAGACTATTTATAGAGAGTGTAGCCCTATATAGGAGACTAATTATAGAGTGTGTAGCCCTATATTGGAGACTATTTATAGAGAGTGTAGCCCTATATTGGAGACTATTTATAGAGTGTGTAGCCCTATATTGGAGACTATTTGTAGAGAGTGTAGCCCTATATTGGAGACTATTTATAGAGTGTGTAGCCCAATATTGGAGACTATTTATAGAGTGTGTAGCCCTATATTGGAGACTATTTATAGAGAGTGTAGCCCTATATTGGAGACTATTTATAGAGAGTGTAGCCCTATATTGAAGACTATTTATAGAGTGTGTAGCCCTATATTGGAGACTATTTATAGAGTGTGTAGCCCTATATTGGAGACTATTTATAGTGTGTGTAGCCGTATATTGGAGACTATTTATAGAGTGTGTAGCCCTATATTGGAGACTATTTACAGAGTGAAGCCCAATATTGGAGACCATTTATAGAGAGTGTTGCCCAATATTGGAGGCCATTTTTAGAGAGTGTAGCCCTATATTGGAGACTATTTATAGAGTGTGTAGCCCTATATTGGAGACTACTTATAGAGTGTGTAGCCCTATATTGGAGACTATTTATAGAGTGTGTAGCCCTATATTGGAGACTATTATAGAGTGTGTAGCCCAATATTGGAGACTATTTATAGAGAGTGTAGCCCTATATTGGAGACTATTTATAGAGTGTGTAGTCCTATATTGGAGACTATTTATAGAGTATGTAACCCTATATTGGAGACTATTTATAGAATGTGTAGCCCTATATTGGAGACTATTTTAGGGAATAAAATGTTATGTGGAAGTTGAATTGGGCCAAAGTTTTAGGGGGCAGCGAAAATATTTAGGAAGCCAAGACCCCCCCCCTCCCCCCGTGGCTACCCCACTTGCCCCTCAGACTATATTTCAAAACAATCTTTCGGCGACAGGGTAAAAGAAAATGTATTTCAATGGGAAATGTCCGAGCCAGTGCGTCCTTTTCTCCTTAACGACATACAAACATGTACATGCATTCAAAGGAAGCCGAATTGTAGTATTAATTTAACAGTACTTGGAAACCAGAAGTAGTTAACCAATCTTCAGCAAGAAAGAGAATTATTATTCAAACGAAAAGGGCAATATAATCCACTCGCAAAGGTCAATATATTATTTGCAATAGACTTCAGATACCCCCAAAAAGCGCATAGAGTATCCCCCTCCATCCCAGAGCGCGGAACAGTAGAGAACAGGCATCGTTGGAAATTAGCTTTATCACTCGAAATGAAATGGAAATGAATGACCTGTGTAACCTTTAAATGTACGGGGTTGATGGAATGATTTTGTATGTAACATTTAGTGTGTATCAGTTGGTTCAAAATACACTTTAATAAGCTAGACACAGGGCCACCACATGGACGCGATCGAGATTTACAGTGTTACCCATGGACAAAGTGCAGATGGTGTGGGTCAGTATGGAACCGTCGACCTATTGGTTTAAAGTACAATGCTCTGACCAATGGGCCACCATGCTCTCACAAAGAGGGTTAACATCGGTTGAAGTCACACGTGTCACCATCGTCACGGGTCATGATCAAATATTATCTGAATAATAACGTTCACAGTTTGACCCTGTACCCACCATAGCTAGAGGGGAATACTAGCCAACATATTTCTAGAACAGCACTCCACTGTCTCTCTATCTGCCTCAAGAAGATAGCTCACGACCCCTCATTGGAACGAGCTCAGTGAGCTCGTTCCAATGAGGGGTCATACGCTAGGCTTTGAGGCAAAAATTTAAAAATAATAACGTTGTTAAGGCGATGTTTTGAGTGTTGAGTCGGATATAGTCGTAGAGTTAGGTCAATGATTCGGTTTCAGTGCAAACAAGTTATCTTGGTCGTCGGCCACCCACTGATAAAACATCCACCCGTAGATACCGTCTTCCAAACGCAGTAATAACGGAATGACCCAACAAATAAATGCGAACTACATGGTCCATCGGGTTGATTACCCTGTTGTCCGAGAGCTGCAAACATTCCTGCTTGGTCCTCAGCTTTATACAGTCCAGACTTTAAACGAGTAAGGCTATGGGCCTATGGCTGCAGTTCAAACTGTGATCTGTGGATTGTAGATTTGTTTCTTGGGTGATGTTGGGCCTCTGTGTTCCTATTTGCCAAGCAGACAGGGACAGTGGTAGATGTCCACCCATTAAGAGGTAATATATTGCCCCTTGCATACTGTATGAAAGAGCGTTTGAATAACAATTCCCTTCCTTGGTGGAGTTTAGTTAAATATTCCTAGTCGACCAGTTCTGTTAATTACTCGGAATTATAAAAGAAAACATACCATACATTCCAATTACCACATTATTTTGAAATCGCGAAGCGCATTTCAAGAAGACATTCAACGATGCGCGGCCATCGCAGTTTCGGCCCCTACCCTGGGAAAGGTGTTGAATTTAACTGCTGTATTTTGATCCACTAATATAGAAAGGTCACGTGGTACAAACATCGAAAAGTGCAATTTAATTTTGACATTTTCCGGCCGCCGTCAGTGGAAAAAAAAAACGCCGTAGCATTAAAGGTTTTCCGACAATCTGAATATAAATTTTCTTCAGCTATTCACTGAGGAGTATGAGAAATACAATAGTGGCAGTAGTAAGGGATCACACTTGGGCGAACTAACACCGAAATTCCCGAAGACATTTGTTCGCCAGAGAAAATTCATGATCGTGTGTACTCTGGCGAACTGATTAACACTGAAAATTCTCAGAGACATTTTTTCGCCAGAGTGCCATCGGTTGATGGCACTCTGGCGAAAAAATGTCTCTGAGAATTTTCAGTGTTAAATCAGTTCGCCAGAGTACACACGAAAAGATGGCATTCTGCTATGGCGAAAAATGTCTATGGGAATTTTCAGTTTTAAATCAGTTCGCCCAAGCACACACGATCGTGAATTTTCTCTAGCGAACAAATGTCTACATATGGGAATTTCAGAGCTAAATTAATTCGCCCAAGGACACACGATCGTGAATTTTCTCTGGTGAACAAATGTCTATGGGAATTTTAGTGTTAAATGAGTTCGCCCAAGTGTCATCCCTTATTACTAGTGGTATCTCTTGCAGTTTTGGGGATATGGTGTTCTCAAAAATGGGAAGTGAAATTCAAGTTTTACGTTTTTTCGCGTCGGTTGGAAGAAACCGTTGTGGCCATAAATATTACCCGACAATGTGCATAAAAAAAAAACGCCGAGAAATCTCTTCAACTATGCATTGAGGAGTATGTATAGCGGCATCTGTTGCAGTTTTCAGTTAAGGTTGCTCACACAATGAGAGGATATATCCCAACGCTTTTTACGTCATATCTCCCTTGGATTTTCATATTTCTTTCTACTGTGTGTTTGGGCTCACACGAGTATTAAAAGGTCCCAGGATTTCAGAGGTGGACAGGCCGAATGGTCCACCGGGAAAATTCCTGGTGGGCCCCCTGTTGGGTGGCCTCTGGGTCCCCAAACAATTGATGCAGCCTAACACCTGTTGGAGCCTGACATTTCGGGAATAAGCCCAAGAGGCGAATGGATCTGATTGCACAGAATGCCGGTATATTGAAATGTTCTCCATATTGGCAGTTCACAGAGAGAAGATTTCGATATACCAGCAGGCTAGTATGCCACTGATCGCTCAGATGCAAGGGAACAGCGTTCTTTTAATTTTAAAAGTCAAACATTTCTCGCCTTTGGGCCGAACTATGCCCCCCCCCCCCATCACACCCCGTTGATACCATTCTTGGCAAATGAGTGATGAAGAAAAAACTGCCTCTCATCGCTCAGATGCAACCGACCCTGCCAGGTTTTCAGCTACGAGCAGTGAAATTTTATTGTGACCTTTTTCGGTCGTCGGTGGAAAAAATACGCTATAGCATTTAATATGTTCCGACATACTGAAAAAAATGCACCGGGACATCACTTCAACTGTTCATTGAAGAATGTGTGAAATATAACAGCGGTATAGTGGTCACAAAATGGGAGGTGAAATTTAATTTTTCACGTTTTGACTCTAAGAGTGAGAAAAACGCCGTAGCATAAAATATTTTCCGACAATGATAATAAAAGCGCACCGAAACAATACTTCAGCTGTTCAATGTTCCAATAAGAGTAAAATCCTCGCCCTCTGATTGGATAAGAGCTGACGTAGTTTCTTTTATGTTTACGGCTTCAGTAGCATATGTTACCGTCTGACGTCACAACGCGAAATATTTGAAATGACGTCGCCCGTCTCGTAATTGCTTCATCAACTGAGTGACTTGGAAGCCGCTTCATTTTTCTGGATTTTTCACTCGTGCAGCAGACGGTGTTCCGGATGAAGTGTTGTTTAAACTACGAACCGATTTACGGTTTGAACCGTGATGGTACGAGTTTATCCGGTTTATTGATTATTTATCCAGTGCTGTCGTGGTGTACACGAGAGGTTTATTTACTAAACCTGCGATCGTTAAAAGTTGCCGCTCGTGTTTTACGATGTAGGTTTTGGGTTATGGGTAGTGTTTTATTGGAACATATACGTTATTGTGATGAGTTTACGGTAACATGGTATGAGGTTTGCGGCTCGGAGCGTATGTTCAACCTCGACGCTTCGCGTCTCAGTTGAACATAAGCTCCGAACAGCAAACCTCAGACCATGTTACCGTCAATTCATCACGTATATTGTCGAGTATGTGAAATATTATAACGGTATCTTTTTGAGGATTTACAGTAGGATTATTCAGAAAACGAGATGTTATACCCCCCCCCCCCCCCCCGACATCTCTCCGTATCTAACGTCGGATTTTCAACAACAAAAAAAAAAAATCAACTTTGTGTTTGGAGCCACGAGTAGTAAAAGGTCCCAAGATTTCAACTTCGTGAAGTGAAATTTAATTTTGATGTTTTTTCTCCGTCAGTTGGAAAAAAAAAACGCCGTAAAAATCATCCCTAACTTATCTCGTCATGAAAATCGACTTCCGATAAAGTTATCTCCCCTGAAATTATTAGACTGGCGAGGAAGGTCCAAACTGTTGATATAATGAACAGAAAAAAAGTTATAGAACATCAAAAGATAGTGAAAGCGTTTTTTTCTTATTTTCAAATGGGATCAATAGAGAATAATAGTATAATGTTCAAACTGATTGAGAAAAAATTGTAAAAAGCCAGATTTTGTTTTTCTAAACTGTTCTGGAAAATTCCTGAAGTATGTGAAATTATATGCACATCGATGATATGACAGTTGGGGGCGCGGTGGCTCAGTAGGTAGAGGTGCAGGCTGCAAGCCGAGAGGTCCTCTGTTCGAATCCCACCTGCGGCAACCGCGTTGTGTCCTTGGGCAAGACACTTCCCTCCCATTGCCCACGTGGGGGCACGGTGACGTTGTGTACTAAGGCGTACTACACGTCGATGGTGCACCTGTCTTCAACCAATGCCAACCCTGCTTGTGTGGAGTAAGTATGTTGGGGAGCTGACAGTTGCTCGCCGTTGCTCGGTGGTTCTCTCCGGGTACTCCGGCTTCCTCCACCCGTAAAACTGTCACGGTCATGGTTAGCCATTGTGCAGAAATATGTGACCTTAAACACCAATAAATAAATAAATGATATGACAGTTCGGAAATTTCATTTTTATATGAAATACCCATACCGTCAGTGTTACATTTACTGACAACTTGAGAAAATCAAGGGGAGCTAACTTTCCCGTAAATCCAGGCCTGAAAATAAGCAAACTGACATTTGCAGAATGGGGTCCCCAGAAGGAGAATTTGATGATGCTATTCCATACAGTGGGCAAATGTATCCTCCGGGTACCTCTTTCTGTTTAGTTTTGAGACCCCGATTCAGACTGAGGTTCACAGAGAGTAAATTTAGTGATGCTACCCTGCTGTGCAGGGTAGCATAACTAAATTCACCCTCTGGGGACCTCATGTTGCAGATGACCGTCTGCTTATTTTCTGGCTTGCGTAAATCTCCCCTAATGACGAAAATTGTCAGCAATGTGGACTCATATAAATCAAGCCGGATTGTCATTAATACTGGTGCCACATTTCGTGACCAGAGGTTGAAATTTATGGACGGTATTGGACGGAGAAGAAACAATGGAAACTAGAGAAACAGAATTTACTGCACCCAGTAAATTCCAGTCTGTGTGAAAAAGGGTTAAAGTATCAGGAATAAACTATACAGAAAGAGAATTTATGGAGGCTTATTTTCAGGAGTAAAATATTTTTAAACAAATCAGAAATGGGCTTTCGTTAACAGTATTTACAGATATTCATACTGGAATCAGAACAATTATTTATAAGAAACCAGAAAAGGCATATATGTGACCAGCATTCAAAGGGTTCGATACTCGAATCAGAAATGGACATTTTTGGCTCTGCCCACTAATTTGAGTGATGAAATACGTTCATAAACTTTAGAAATGCATTAAGGTGTAATAAAATTCATTTCCCAGTATTTCTGAATAATACGCACTCGATGACTTTGGTGACCTCTTTCAGGCGGACTCCTAGGGTGACCTCCGTGACCTTGACCCATATTTTGAATTTCCATCAAGTGTCGACTCATTTGGTGTTAGTTCCAGGTCCATTCATCATACCACGATTGAGATATGAGCATGACCCACTTTTCAAAAATGTTGGCCATGCCCACTTTTTTAACGTAAAAATGCATGTATGAATCTCAGGAATGCTGGGGGGGGGGGGGGGTGGAGGGTGGGAGGGGACTGGCAAAAAATGTGATTTCCAGCAATTATGAAAAATGCACTCAATGACCCCTAGGTGACCTCCGTGACCTTGACCCATATTTTGAGTCTCCATCAAGTGTCGACTCATTTGGTGTTGATCCCAGGTCCATAGGTCATACCAAGCATGAGATATGGGCGTGACCCACTTTCACAAATTTTGGCCACGCCCAATTTTTTTTACGTCAAAATGCATGTGCGTACGTCAGAAATAGTTTAGGGGTCAAAAAATGTGATTTCCAGCAATTCTGAAAAATGCACTCAATGACCTCTAGTTGACCTCCGTGATCTTGACCCATATTTTGAACCTCCATCGAGTGTCGACTCATTTGGTGTTGGTCCCAGGTCCGTAGGTCATACCATGCTTGAGATATGGGCGTGACCCACTTTCAAAAAATTAGGCCACGCTCACTTGTTTTACTCAAAATGAATGCGTGTACATCAGGAATACTTTAGGGGGTCAAAAAATGTGATTTCCAGCAATTCTGAAAAATGCATTCAATGACCCCTAAGTGACCCCCGTGACCTTGACCCATATTTTGAATCTCCATCAAGTGTCGACTCATTTGGTGTTGGTCCCAGGTCCATACCTCATACCATGCCTGAGATATGGGCATGACCCACTTTCAAAAATTTTGACCACGCCTACTTTTTTTTACGTCAAAATGAATGTGTGTACGTCAGGAATACTTTAGGGGGTCAAAAAATGTGATTTCCAACAATTCTGAAAAATGCACTCAATAACCCCTAGGTGACCTCCGTGACCTTGACCCATATTTTGAATCTCCATCAAGTGTCGACTCATTTCGTGTTGGTCCCAGGTCCATACGTCATACCACGCCTGAGATATGGGCGTGACCCACTTTCAAAACACCCATACAGACACCCCTGATACCCCAGGAATCTGAAAAACATAGGTGGCCGAGAACTTGTAGCTGTCTATCAGCATGCCAAAAATCAACGAGATAGGGCAGTTCGTTTTCGAGTTATCTTGCGGACAAAAAAGTGATGAGAAGACAGGAGAAGAAGAAGAAGAAGAAGAAGAAGAAGAAGAAGAAAAAGAAGAAGAAGAAGAAGAAGAAGAAGAAAAAGAAGAAGAAGAAGAAAAAAAAGAAAAAAAAGAAGAAAAAAAAATAAAAATAAAAATAAACCGTGCAAAAACAATAGTCTGTGTGTTTCACGCAGACTAAAAAGGCTAACACTCAGATCAGATGGCCGTCTGTTGGACGAATCTAATCTTATAGTAGGTTCTATTTGAATTGTATGCGACGATTAATCGTCTGTCTCAATCAATTAAATCTTTCAGTCGCATTTCAGAAGAATCTCCGTCTGAGAGCGACACATTTAATGCCATCTACTAGATTCGATGCGTCGTTTGATTCACACACTCAAACTATACCGACGAATCTAATCTAATGTTCCGCCGATGTTCGGTTATGTTCGGGTATTTTCGTTCGCATACGGTTTATGCTAATAAGAGAATCCTATATTACAATTGGTTATGTTAGAAATATCCAGGGAAAGAGTTAACAACACAAGGAGACTGTCGCAAGTGCACAGGGCAATTGAATTAGAGCAACGGGTATTAGGTGCGAGTGGAGATGCATCTGATACAATTAGATTAGATTCGTCCAAAAATGTGTCCGTCTGAACTGGGATTACGATCGCCATAAGTCAATTCAACTTTGTTGAATGACTTCATCACAACAATGGATCTGTTTCGTCGTATTCCGTTATGTTCACGAGACCAGAGCGGTCTATGGCGTCTTGTTTAATCTGATGTCTTCAATGAGACTGAATATGACAGCACAGATTGATAGACTTTTATAACAATTTACGAAATGTGACAATGGATGTTTAAAAATTAAATATGACACCTGAAATGAAAACAAAACAGAAGTTACATAAAACAGATGACACAATAAAACACCTGACATTAGAAATATTCATCTCGAAGAAATATCTTATATTATCACGAGGTCTAAATTCCACTTTATTGCGTAAGACTTTCGAGCACACGGATTTATTTTACGTTTATGACGGATTAACACTTTACCTAACATGGAAAGCAGACGACACTTGCAAAAACAATTCTTGAATAACTAATTTTTTCCATTTTTTGTTAGGTTATGACTCCTCATTGTTCGTTCCAACGAGGGGTCATGACCTATGTTTCTGAGACAAGAAATGACAATTAATTGGCGATTTTTGAGAATAGCGCTGGCTGATTTTGGCCGTTACGTTGAGTAAAAGGTTAACTTCTTGAACACTGATGAGTGAAATATCCTCAAACCTCAAATGGAATGTTTTGTACGGAAACGTCAACACAAAGGCAAATTAAGTTTTTATATCGCGTTTCTAAAACTGTCGTATTGAAGTTCTGCGTACGTCGCGCGAGCCTCGTTTGAGGCAACATGATACGAATTTGGAAAAGCTGAGACTCTTGTGTTTGGCGAGGCAGAACTGATGACCAAACTATTCCGATATTGATGATCTATTTGTCGTAGTCATAAACAATGTTCATTATTTAGAAATCTGATTTAAGCGAATCTACAGGTTAACTGTTTATAAGTAGAAATATTGTCTCACACTCTCCGGCATTGCAAAGCGAGTATACTTCAGTTAAACTTTACCCAACATAACCTTAAAAACAGACCAGCGCTATTCACAAAAATCGCCATTCAAATTTTATTATTTCTTCATTTTGTTGCCGCAGAAACATAACTTATGATCCCTAATTGGAACGAGCTCATACAGCTCGTTCCAATGAAGGGTCAAAAGCTAGAATTTTAGAGGTAAGAATGAAAGGTTTTGGTCATTCAATATTTTGTTTGCAAGTGTCGTTTGTTATTCGGTTTAAATACAGCAGTAAAAACTTTACATATTCTTGGATGATTAAACAATCGTTTCATTATAAAGGTATATTCATTTCAATGTAAGCCAACTTCCCCGTCGACAAGAAGACGCACACGTGCGCTATGCATTATTGGTATTATGCGCATTCGACTAAATATTTCACGACTTCGTACGACATGAAGGTGTGATACCCGATATTAGGGGGCGCGGTGGCGTTGCGGTAACCGGTTCTCGTCAGATCACCGAAGTTAAGCAGAGTCCTCAGATGGGTGACCGTCTGAGCTATCGATTTGGACTCCAGCGTCGTGTCCTTGGGCAAGGCACTTAACCCCGATTGTCCACACGGGAGCACGATGACGCTGTGTCCTACGTCGATGGTACGCATGTCTTCAACCAATCTATCCCTACCTGTGCTACAATGCGGAGGTACGATGTTGGGGAGCTGGCAGCTGCTCGTCGTTGCTCGGTGGTTCTCTCCGGGTACTCCGGCTTCCTCCACCCATAAAACTGTCACGGTCGTGATTAGCCATTGTGCATAAATATGTGACTTTAAACACCAATAAATAAATAATAAATATAAATAAATAAATAGATACCCGATATTAGGACTTGAGAAACTTCAGCAATTTAACATTCTGTTAACTTAGCCCAGCTATGTTAAATCTATGCATTGGTTTTGGACCCGATATTTCGTCAGTGTAGACAGCTCCGAGTAACAAAGTAATGTAGTTGCTGTGATAACCTGGCCGACAGTTGATTTACAGGAAAGTTCGATCCCCTTAATTTCCCGAAACTGTCAGTAATTGTAACACTAAGGTTATGGGAATTTCATATAAAAACTGAAATTTAGAAATGTTGTTGAATTTGTATAATTGATGTGCGCATCCAATTCCTCCAATCAGTTCCAGCGTTTGCCTATTATTCTCTGTTGAAACCCCTTTAATCCTTTACCCGACGCAGACGATATCAAAATTTATTATTTTAAATATCATTTTTTTCAAATTTTTCAAAACATTTCAACAAAACCATATCATGTGACCCCTCGTTGGAACGAGCTCGATGAGCTCGTTCCAACGAGGGGTCACATGATATGGTTTTGTTGAAATTTTTTTTTGAAAAATAGTATTTTTTAAACTGCTGAATTTGCATATTACGCGGGCGGATGCGGGCGATTCGTTGGGTAAAGGGTTAAAAATAAGAAAACTACCTTTTTGACCAGCACTTGATGTAACGTAGCTTTTTATTTATTTATTTATTTATTTATTTATTTATTAGGGTTTAACGACACTTTAGCAGCCAAGGTCATACCGTGTCGGTGACAGTTTTAAGGGTGGAGGAAGCAGGAGTACCCGGAGAGAACCACCGAGGAACGACGAACAGCTGCCAGCATCGTAACTCCGCACGGCAGCACAGGCAGGGTTAGATTGGTTGAAGACATGCGCACCATCGACGTGTAGTACGCCTTAGTACACGGCATCATCATTCCCCCATGTGGACAATCGGGATTAAGTGCCATGCCCAAGGACACGACGCAGAAGTCCGAATCGATCTCTCAGACGGTCACCCATCCAAGGATTAACCGGGCTCGACGTTGCTTAACTTCGGTGATCTGACGAGAACCGGTTATCGCAACGCCACCGCGCCCCGGTGTAGCTGCTTATATGTTCCGTATAGCGACAGTGTACACACCGTAACAAATAATACGGACGCTATCCTTTCCATTACTATAAAAAATTAGGAGGTAAGACTTGCTTAGTCTTTCCAAGGAAGAATAAAAACTTGCAAATTACTGTAAAAACACATTCACTAAACAAAGAGCCAAAGAGAACACTTAGTTTTGGGAGAAGTAATACTGATAGATTTTATAAATGACGGACTAAGTGTGAACTGGGAGTTTCAAATCAGCTTGCCATAAAAAGAGCAAAGTTTCCTTTTGTTACTTTTAATAAACGAAAACAACAGACAGCTCCGGGAGCTCCGAGAGCAGACAGAGAGCTCCGAGAGCTCCGAGAGATGTCTGTTGTTTTCGTTTATTTAAAACAACAAAAGAAAAAGTTGGCTTTATTTTCTACTGGTATTATAGGATATAATATTTTCCGCAACGAGCTATTTAGTGATGATTTAGTAATAAATACAGATTATCATGATAATGTGCATGCCCTGTGATTTGTATCACATTCGAGGTGGTGTCCAGAATGGGATCTCAACGAGCCAGCTTTACCGGCGAGTTGTGATCCCATTTTTGGACACCACCGAGAGTCTTATGCAAATCACAGGACATGCACATTATCATGATAATTCATTTATCTAACAATTCTGTCACATAAACAGATTATATCTAAATTATTAATACAGTTTTGGGACATAATGGTGGGTGAGAAAAAGTTAAAAAAAAATACGTATTTTATGGGACTATATTGTTGTGCACCCTAACAAACAGTGAGTAACGCGGACACCGCAATTTTCAAAGTTGTGTTGTCAAATTATTCACTCTCAGTGTAACTTCATTGTTAAATAGTTTGTCCATTCTAACTATTTAACTAGTAAAGGTTTGTTTTTATTTCGTTTAATCGGTGTTTATTATGGGGGCGTGGGTGGTCATTGGCTATTAATAGTTCTATCGCAAACTGTAAGGAATTTTGTTTTGTTTTGTAAGCAATCATCTGAGTCGATCATTGAAACGCACATAGAACGTATTCATGCGTCTGTTATGATAGCCCGCCGCGTTACCGGAAATGAGTCTTCTAGGACTATATGATACGGAATCAGAATGAGTCGTCTATATGATACAGAATCGGAACACATTATGTGATACGTACCGTTTCTCGTGGTTTTCAGACCAAAATCTATATGATTGTTAGATAAATACATAGAACGGCACGCGTGTGTGAATGGGTTAACCGATATGGCACGAGTGCCAGCGCGGAAGGATAGAACGAGAGGCCGCAGGCCTCGAGTTTTATCCTTCCGCGATGGCACAAGTGCCATATTGATTAACCCATTCACACACGCGTGCCGTTCTATGTATTTACGCGTGCCTTTCTGTGTTTATTACACGCCTTCACCTCTATAAAAAAACAATTATTAGAAGGACACTCGGCAATTCATTTGACAACTATTAACAAAAACCCCCCACATTTTATCGCGAACCAATTTGCGAGGGGAACCCATGTTACCATGTCGTCCCCTGTGTTCCAATGTGTTCTATGTGCCTGCTGGCTGCCTACTGGAGTACCTACTGGCAGCCTACTGGAGTGCCTACTGGCAGCCTGCTGGCACATAGAACACATTGGAACTCAAGGGACGATTTTAACTATTGCTAGCGATTAAACTTGTAATTGCGGTGCACGATTTGTAGAAAATTTCAGCGAAATTTCGCTTCTTTTATAAAAAATAGTCCGTTAACGATTTCCGTTCCGCACATATGAACTTGGTCGATATCAGCTATATATCGAGGCGGTAAGTAGGATGGCTTCTTTCGCAATCAAAATATCTGAGAATCATAATGACCTGATGTGGAATGTGGTAGCTGAACAAAGAAATCGTAAAGGCAAACCGGAATCCCCTTTCAAATTACTGGAAAGATACGGTCTCGCTGTCCCTCAGCATTCAATTATCACTAAAACTAATGCTACAGGTAAGCTCAAGTATAATTTGCGCTTGCAGCATGTAAACACGTTCAAGAAGTCAATGTTTGAGGACTGCAAAAAGAATGGAGATAATGAACTGAGAACTTACAGGTTGTTTAAAAATGACTATTTAATGGAAACGTACTTAGTGGAAGCGAACTCGGCGGAAGACCGGGAAATTTTCACTAAGCGTCGTATCAGCAATCATAAGTTAGCTGTTGAGAAAGGGCGACATTATCAACCGCCGAAGCCTGTTATGGACAGGATATGTACTCACTGTGAAGCTAACTCTGAAAAAATAGAAAACGAATACCATTTTCTTATGGAATATTCACATTATTCAGAGCTTCGATCAGAACTATTTGTTGTGATGAACAGTGAGATCGACGGTTTTATTGATCTGAGTAAATTTGAGAATTTCAAATTAATATTTGAAAATAGAACCCCCAGTTTATGACATAAAATCTGCAGCGTGATCCGGGATTTTTTTCGCCAGACGATTATGATATGTTTAGTGATGTGTATTGGAAATTCTAGTTCACATCTCCACGATCTTTTGCGTATCAAATTAATAAAAAATATTGTACATTGATCATGGAAAATTGGTGGATGAAATTGTAATATTTTGAGTACTACTTTTGTTCATGTTACTTGTAGATTATCTCACACTATCCTGTATAGGATGTTTTATGCTAATAAATGTTATGTTAAGTTATGTGCGGAACAAATTTTTCATTTTCCGCGTGGTGTAGTGTTACTGTAGATGGGGGTTTCGCAGTACAGGCGTGTAATAAGGTTATATTCTTCACCTCTCAGATATGCGACAACACCCACTCTTCTTTCAGCGGTTTCAGTTCGGGGTGGGGGGGGGGGGAGGGGGTGCGGGAGGGGGGGGGGACAGTCTCATGGCAATTACTACTCAAATTGAGGCGAAGCAGGAAAATCATAATTTTAATTTCGGGAATCCATTATATATAAGGTTAGTGAGACGTTTTGTAGTTTTCAGCATAAATCCGATTGACGAAAGCAGAAGGCGCGCGGTGGCTCAGTGGTTACGGCATTGAACTTCAAACCCACGGTTCGTTCCCTGCCAGAGGTAACTACGTTGTGTCCTTGGGCAATGTACTTCAACCCGATTGCCCATGTGGGTGCACTGTGGCGCTGTGCACTAAGGCGTACTGCACGTCGATGGTGCACTTGTCTTCAACCAATGCTTACCCTGCGTGTACTCAGTTAGTACGTAGGGTCTGACAGTTGCTCGCCGTTGCTCGGTGATTCTCTCCGCGTACTTCGGCTTCCTCCACCCATAAAACTGTCCGATGCGAGTTGGCCCTGGCTGTCAAAAGTGTCGTTAAACCCCAATAAAACAATAGAGGAAAAATGGGGAAAAAGAAAGAAGAAAAAAGGAAGAAAAGAAAGCACGTGACCAGTGAAGTTCATTGTCGTATAAACTTCGAACAAGCGAGGACGGATCTGTAAATAACAAACAAAAACATTTTGCTCCCACTCCTGTACGTTCCTGCTTTCAACATTCTCTTTGTATTCTAGTATGCTGACTGAAGCTTCCCAGACGTCTAGGCAATATTTATCTCTATTTTGAAAGAAATATATTCTGAAAGAAAAAAAATATGTACTCACCCAATGAACCAGATAAACCATCTTTTTTTGCCTGCCTTCAGAAAAATCAAATAAATGATTTTTGTAAATTAGATTTTAAAACAATTTACGTCACACAATGCTCAATAAGTTTGTCCGTGTTCGAGGTTGTATGATACGAGATTTGATACGCCGTTATTGTATTATATTGATGTTTTTAAATCATCAGTTATTAAGAAGGGCTGTCGACCCGCTTCTCTGAATGGAATAAAACACATTAAGATTTTAAAATTACATTTCGCATTGATTCTATTCACAATGGCTCTGTGGTTGCGATAAACGGTCCAATTTAGGGTGATTTTATCGGCATTCGGTGAAATTGTCAAGGATTTTAGAGACTTTTGAAGAGTATTTACTTCCACTAAAAGTCCATTTATTTCTGAGATTTCTGAATACGTGGGAATTTGTAAATTATTGATAAACCCGTGCTGCACTAAGTGTACTCAGAGATGGGAAAACTGTTAACCGCGTATTAATGACGGAGGGGAAAGACTTACTTTTATACAAGAGAGAGAGGGTAGCAGTGACTTGATTTTGTTAGCACAACCGTATATACTCCCTTGAGTGGAACAAGAAGCCACCTGCAATGCTTTAGCATTGCAGGTGGCGTCTCGTTCCACTCAAGGCATGATATGTAACCAATCAAAACATCACAAGTTCTCGTCGTCATGATTTACGATTCACGTGGTCGGTTTGAGAAAGAAATCCTAACTGTTTTCTATTTATTTTTCCAGTCTTTCTATTGCAGCGCACTTAGAATTTTCCGATTGTCTTCTGGAGCAGACTTCTTTATGCCTCTTGGGACAGCAGTCATCTAATTCATGAATATGCATGTTGACTCATCTTGAAAAGGTTTTTCCAAAAGATCTGCAGCAATCGTCTTTCATATTTATACTCAGGCGGTCAAAATGGAATGAGTATTTGCTGCCGCACACCCTATCTATACCTTTCTCTTAAATACATTGGAGACTGCTAAAATAAGCATTAATACTTGCTGCTGAATCCCAAATGGATGTTCAGTCTGTGTGGCATTATTGCACATTCTGCTCTTTGCACTTTTTTTTTTGTATGTATAAATAAAATATTGTTTAAACTATGTACACTATCTGACTATCGCGTCCGTGTAGGTGATGTCTCTTCGATGCAATCAATGGTATTCTACATCCGGTGATGTGGGTAACACATCTACACAAACAGGAAATCACATCTTCACACGCTGCTTGCGTCCAGCACATCTGTTCCTTGTTTATCTGCATAACGAAGTGTCTACTTGCTCTTTACTTCTCTTAGTCATCAGTCGCAGGTCTTCGGCATCACTCTGTGGAATACCAAGATGAGGATATGAGGGTCCAGGGGGTACACATCATTCAGGGATTTCTTCATAGGATAAAAATGTGGCACCGAAGGTCAGTCGTTTTTAAATAGGGGTGCTACAGGACGTGACCATTCGATACACGGATGAGAATATAAATAACTTGAAGTTTGACCTCAGTGAGGAATTTCTCATGGCCCTCAATGACTCGTCCGACGAAAAGGGATTCTACAAACATAGATAGACAATCAAAAGGGATTTTATGTGTGTGATCCCGCGATTCGTGACCACAGGGACGTGGCTAAAGGTTTCCGATTGGGGGTGTAGGGTAGTGAATTTCCAACTATGGGGAGGGACCGGGAGGTGGGAAACCCACCTCCCGGTCCCTCCAATAGTTGAAAATTCACTCCCGAGAAAGATTTTGAAAATGAATCCATGAAAGGGGGCATAAAATCGATCCTAGTAACTGAAATGCCAACACATTTATGATAGAATTATCAGGTTATTATTATTTGGTATTATTCTAGGAATTTAATATGTGCTACACAAATGCTCAATCTAAGAACTTTGAGCAATTCACACTGTCCTAACATTAAATCCGATCTTACGAAGGAATGATCAATTTTCGATGTTTCATCATTTTGTAACTGTGAATGATGGAATTAACTCAGGAGAACGATTTTACATGATGTGATTTTCTTGAAGTGCATTTCGAGGATTTTTTTTTATTACGAGAAGTAAACGTACTATAGAAATCTCGTACCGATTGACATCATGCATACTTATGAAGCTCGATATTACGTACCCTGTAGTTGTAAATAGAAACTGTTAGAATGTTTGCCTATTTGAAACCGATTTGGAATTTTGGGAAGTAAATGGGACATCAGCATCGCCAAAGAAGTTCTACTCATGACATGTCCTCCGAATTTCTAACTATAGGAAATTTTGACCCGGATTAGGGGAGGGGACACAGCCCCCACAACCCCCTGTCGCCACGTCCCTGCGTGACCGTTCAATACGTAGATCAGAATTTGTGAAGTTTAATGTTTTACCACAGGGAAATATCTCCATGACCCTCATGACGTTATACGATAGAAGAGGTGCGCCCAAGGCCAGTCCGTTGTCGGGTAAGGATGCTGAAAGTGGGATGGTACGAGATGCAGCCGTTCAATACACAGGTGAGGATATGAGGAACCTAACGGAATTTCTCATACGACGACAAAGGGATTCTACAAACATGGGCAGATCACAGGGATTGAATCTCTGGGTAGGATTTCGTGTAACGTGGCAGTTCAATACCCGGTTGAAGATAGGAGGGATTTGAGGTTATGCCTCATCACAGAGAAATATCTTCATGACCCTCATGTTTTCATTATGATGAAAGATGAACAGACACGTTTCAGTCAAGAAACAATATTTAGTTAAAGTAAGCCTGACTTAGATGAGTCGAGTGATTTGATTGAACATTCTAAGACTTGGATGAGAGTAGAGGTCGGGAATAGATATACCTAAGAGTAAACAGAATGCTAGGAGTAGCGAAGCCAGAATGCGACAAGAATAGATGGAAACGACGATTCTCAAAGAATTCGAGCAGTCAGGTACCATAATTGACACCAAGATAGTGGCCTCCAGTAAAGAAAATTGACGCACTAATACCACCCACCACCAAGACAATGACGTCACAACGTGGCCTCTTACGCGTAACCAATCCAATCCACGTGACACCCAAAGTTCACCGCGCTATCACATCATTTCCGAGCTCCACCACCGACGTCCACCAAATAAGGGTCGATGTCCACATCTACTACTCACAACAAAAGAATTTATTATTGATTCAAACTTTAATGAGGTTGTGTCGGACTGCACTTTTCATTGCTATGGCATAGCATATAGTTTCTTTTTGATCTTGCTTGGAATGGAATAAATTTAATGGATAATTGAATATATATGTAAAGGTTAACGCGGTTAGAGTCAAATGTGTAACCAAGCGGGGTTTAATCAGTGATGCGGGGAGGGGCCAAGGTGGTGCTGTGTCCCAAAACGTACTGCACATCGCTGCTAACCCTGCTTTTGCTGGGAAGTCTGACCATTGCTCACCGCCGCTCTTCCAATCGTAAAACTATCCGACACGAGTTGATCCTGGCTATCAAAAGTATCGTTAAACCCACATTAAAAATATCAGCGATGGTAGCATTATCTAATGCGTCAATCCAATCGTTGGACAAATAGATTCATTCTAGGACGGTAAAGATCAGATAAACATCAAAACACTCGAGGAAAGAAGTTCCGCGAGACATTAACTCACTTTTTTTCTGAAATATATAAGATGCATTAGCAAAATTTCAGGCAATGGACCTCTGGGTTTAATTCAGAGGTCCCTTGGCTGACATTTTGGTTGCGTTTCTGTTGCTTTGTCTCTGTAATTTGGTGCGTTTGGTTGAGTGGAAACACCAATCTGCAACTGTTTTTCGGCAATCGTTACGCACTCAGTACGTCCTATAACAAAGTGGTTCGAGCTCTTGATTGTATTGCGCATCAGTTGTTACGCAAATAAGTTCCTTTATTGATTTCCGGTCACGCTGGCTCATCCACACCAACTTCATAGAATGGAAAAGGACTTTCTGACTCTTATAACAGTGTTTTGTATGAAATTTTAACGCTTTAAACGGAAATGTCAAACAACTCCTGCATTTATCGTCAATACTTCTAAGGGTAAAGTGTTCACATCTGGACAGGTTTTGCTCCTTTTCGTTTCATTGGTTAGATTTTAACACTAATGGGAAAATAGTAAAAATATTATTTAGACCTTACATATCTCCTGACAATTAATAACATGTGATTAGCAGTTTGTATATTACAAATGCTGCAGATAATATTAGTTACAATTAGTTACAGAATCACTAAAAAATTGTGTAACGAAATTATCTTTCAGACTATTTTTCATATAATGCTGAATTTTTTAATGATTTGGTCACATAGCTCATTTGTCACATATAGAAACGTGTCTCAACCACTGATCTCTATACAACTGGAATGCTGCAACGCTTATTGGTCACATATAGAAAAGTGTCTCAACCACTGAGATCTGCCCATTGGTCACATATAGAAAAGTGTCTCAACCACTGATATCTATACAACTGGATTACTGGAACACTCATTGGTCACATATAGAAAAGTGTCTCAACCACTGATCTGTATACAACTGGATTACTGTAACACTTATTGGTCACATATAGAAAAGTGTCTCAACCACTGATCTCTATACAACTGGATTACTGGAACACTCATTGGTCACATATAGAAAAGTGTCTCAACCACTGATCTCTATACAACTGTATTACTGGAACGCTCATTGGTCACATATAGAAAAGTGTCTCAACCACTGATCTCTATACAACTGGATTACTGGAACACTCATTGGTCACATATAGAAAAGTGTCTCAACCACTGATCTCTATACAACTGGATTACTGGAACACTCATTGGTCACATATAGAAAAGTGTCTCAACCACTGATCTCTATACAACTGGATTACTGGAACACTCATTGGTCACATATAGAAAAGTGTCTCAACCACTGATCTCTATACAACTGGATTACTGGAACACTCACTGGTCACATATAGAAAAGTGTCTCAACCACTGATCTCTATACAACTGGATTACTGGAACACTCATTGGTCACATATAGAAAAGTGTCTCAACCACTGATATCTATACAACTGGATTACTGGAACACTCATTGGTCACACATAGAAAAGTGTCTCAACCACTAATCTCTATACAACTGGATTACTGGAACACTCATTGGTCACATATAGAAAAGTGTCTCAACCACTGATCTCTATACAACTGGATTGCTAGAACACTCATTGGTCACATATAGAAAAGTGTCTCAACCACTGATCTCTAATCAACTGTATTACTGGAACGCTCATTGCTCACATATAGAAAAGTGTCTCAACCACTGATCTCTATACAACTGGATTACTGGAACACTCATTGGTCACATATAGAAAAGTGTCTCAACCACTGATCTCTATACAACTGGATTACTGGAACACTCATTGGTCACATATAGAAAAGTGTCTCAACCACTGATATCTATACAACTGGATTACTGGAACACTCATTGGTCACACATAGAAAAGTGTCTCAACCACTAATCTCTATACAACTGGATTACTGGAACACTCATTGGTCACATATAGAAAAGTGTCTCAACCACTGATCTCTATACAACTGGATTACTGGAACGCTCATTGGTCACATATAGAAAAGTGTCTCAACCACTGATCTCTATACAACTGGATTACTGGAACACTCATTGGTCACATATAGAAAAGTGTCTCAACCACTGATCTCTATACAACTGGATTACTGGAACACTCATTGGTCACATATAGAAAAGTGTCTCAACCACTGATATCTATACAACTGGATTACTGGAACACTCATTGGTCACATATAGAAAAGTGTCTCAACCACTGATCTCTATACAACTGGATTACTGGAGCATACCTTGGTCACGTATAGAAAAGTGTCTCAACCACTGATCTCTATACAACTGGATTCCGGGAACGCTCATTGGTCACATATAGAAAAGTGTCTCAAACACTGATCTCTATACAACTGGATTACTGGAACACTCATTGGTCACATATAGAAAAGTGTCTCAACCACTGATCTCTATACAACTGGATTACTGGAACACTCATTGGTCACATATAGAAAAGTGTCTCAACCACTGATCTCTATACAACTGGATTACTGGAACACTCATTGGTCACATATAGAAAAGTGTCTCAACCACTGATCTGTATACAACTGGATTACTGTAACACTTATTGGTCACATATAGAAAAGTGTCTCAACCACCGATCTCTATACAACTGGATTACTGGAACACTCATTGGTCACATATAGAAAAGTGTCTCAACCACCGATCTCTATACAACTGGATTACTGGAACACTCATTGGTCACATATAGAAAAGTGTCTCAAACACTGATCTCTATACAACTGGATTACTGGAACGCTCATTGGTCACATATAGAAAAGTGTCTCAACCACTGATCTCTATACAACTGGATTACTGGAACGCTCATTGGTCACATATAGAAAAGTGTCTCAAACACTGATCTCTATACAACTGGATTACTGGAACGCTCATTGGTCACATATAGAAAAGTGTCTCAAACACTGATCTCTATACAACTGGATTACTGGAACACTCATTGGTCACATATAGAAAAGTGTCTCAACCACTGATCTCTGTACAACTGTATTACTGGAACACTCATTGGTCACATATAGAAAAGTGTCTCAAACACTGATCTCTGTACAACTGGATTACTGGAACACTCATTGGTCACATATAGAAAAGTGTCTCAACCACTGATCTCTGTACAACTGGATTACTGGAACACTCATTGGTCACATATAGAAAAGTGTCTCAACCACTGATCTCTATACAACTGGATTACTGGAACACTCATTGGTCACATATAGAAAAGTGTCTCAACCACTGATCTCTATACAACTGGATTACTGGAGGACTCATTGGTCACATATAGAAAAGTGTCTCAACCACTGATCTCTGTACAACTGTATTACTGGAACACTCATTGGTCACATATAGAAAAGTGTCTCAAACACTGATCTCTGTACAACTGGATTACTGGAACACTCATTGGTCACATATAGAAAAGTGTCTCAACCACTGATCTCTGTACAACTGGATTACTGGAACACTCATTGGTCACATATAGAAAAGTGTCTCAACCACTGATCTCTGTACAACTGTATTACTGGAACACTCATTGGTCACATATAGAAAAGTGTCTCAAACACTGATCTCTGTACAACTGGATTACTGGAACACTCATTGGTCACATATAGAAAAGTGTCTCAACCACTGCCATCTCAGGGGATGGGTTGGGGATGTTGCTATAAATAAAAATGCCCAGCCAAGACATTTTTGTCGAAGGTTTCCAGTTTCCTGACACTTCGTAATTCCCGATTGCTTTTTAAAGAATATACTTTTATGTTTGAGAAAAACGAATTATCTTGATGATGCGACATTTGTCATGTCAATGAAAATTGAATATGTACACAAGTCTGGAAATAAGCAGATTGTCGTCTGCAGAATGAGGTCCCCAGAGGGTGAGTTTGGTGATGTTACCCAGCTGAGCAGGGTAGCATTACCAAATTTACCCCCGTGAACCTCAATCTGAATCCAGGTCTCATCCCTATACAGAAAGAGGTACCCAGAGGATAAATTGGGGGATTCTAGCCCACTGTATGGGGTAGCATCAGCAAATTCACCCCGGGGACCTCATTCTGCAAATAACAGATAGCTTATTTCCAGGCTTGTGTTTGACACCACCTTAGGGGACAGATGGAGTTACGACGTTTTTCCATTTATTTATTTATTTACTGGAGTTTAACGACACTTTCGACACCCAGGGTCATCTCGTGTCGGACAGTTTTACGAATAGAGGAAACCGGAGAGAACCACCGGGCTGCGGCGAGCAACTTCAGACTCACCAACGTACTAACTACGCATAATCAAGGTTAGCATTGGATGAGGACAAATGAACCATCAACGTGCAGTACACCTTAGTACACAACGCCACCGAGCCCCCACGTGGGATATTGGGATTAAGTATCTTGCCCAGGGATACAACGCAGTTACTCCTGGCGGGGATCGAACCGTGAGCCTTTCGCTTTGAAGTCCAGTGCCGTAAACACTAAGCCACCCTGAATCGGTAACTACAGACCTCGGTTTGTGTGACCAACTGGGTGCATGTGTAACACAAGTTCAAGTATCAAATCTAGTTTTTTAACCCTCTGAACACCGTGGTATCACTGGTAGTATCTCCCATTTTAGTTCAGAGGCAGCACTGGGAAGAGTCCATATTTATTATTTAGGGGTTGGCAAATTAACATTTTCAACGTGCGGCTTTGGGTCTGCGCGTTCAAAAATATTGATTTTCTACCCCACACATTCACTGAGCAGCCATCCTACATAATGAAAGTATGACGTACCACGTGCCTGGACCGGAAAAGCGACCTCTCGGGTTCAAAGGGTTAAAAACGTACATGATTACTGGCAAGAGAGAAATGACATCATAGACTGCAATCGTGATGGAAATGTTCCGACTGGAAAAAGTTATTGGGAGGGGTGGGGGGGGGGGGGTTGTCACCTCCAAATCCCCCTTGGGGCACGTCTGGGTATGCCTACCGCATAGTATTTTGGTACCCTCCTTTGGCAGACACTATATCCTGCCCCCCACGCCCCCCCCCCCCCAAGTTGGCAGTCCTAGCTTTGGCTGTGGCCACACGCTTTCCTCTTAACCCTTTACCCAACGTAATGGCCAAAACCGACCAGCGTTGTTCTCAAAAATCGCCAATTAATTTTCATTATTTTTTTTTCATTTTTTGTCTCAGAAACATAGGTTATGACCCCTCGTTAGAACGAGCTCGTCGAGCTCGTTCCAATGAGTGGTCATAACCTATGTTTTTCAGACAAAAAATGAAAAAAATAGTTATTCAAGAATTTTTTTTGCAAGTGTCGTCTGCTTTTCATGTTAGGTAAAGGGTTAATGAAGGTTTGCAGTGGTTCCCGTCAAACAACCTCCTGTTTCTCATGTTTAGATATTTTAAACTCCCTTTTTCCATACAAAAAGGAATGCATGTTTCATCTCAAGCCACAGAGCTTGAGCATCTCTCAAATGTTTTACCACTGAATAAAATCGGAACTCATACAAACAGCCGGCGTGAGTTTTCCATTCTTCCAGTAAAGTGATATCAGGTGAGATCGATGAATGGACCGCTGCACTTTACAACTATGTCGCACTTCTTGCTATTTCATTGAGAGGTTTAACAGAATATTCACTCAGAAATCTGTCGATATGCGCACACATAATGTTTGGTACTTGTAAATTTCGATTCGATAAAAGCCTGAGTTGTTGAAAGCAGTTGATGGCCACTTTACAGGGCTTCAGCTCCAATCAGTGTATGGGATATTATATGCCGAGTTTAAAATACGCGGAAATTCTCATATATTCGTTCAATAATGCATTTTTATACAGACGAGGATGCTAAATTAACCCAAGGAAAGTCTTCTCGGCTCCGTCATACGCGGTACATTAGGGATACGAGTGGATAAAACACGCGTGGGACGGGGTAAATTAACCACGCAGTTGTTAATAAACTTTTTAACCCTTTGCAACTCGAGAGACCGCTTTAACGGTCCAGGAACATGATTCATCATAATCGCAAATTTCATTAACCCCCTGCACACTGATGTCGAGAATACTCGACACCTCCCCCACTCTAAGCCACACCACACCTCTCTGTCATCCATGGATAATATCTGCCTCCTGTGTTGTCAGAAACTCAGCAATTTAGAATTTGGTTGACAGAGCTCAATTAGAGGGGTTAAGTAGGATAGGTGCTAAGTGTGTGTGTGTGTGTGTGTGTGTGTGTGTGTGTGTGTAATACTAATAGGTCTACCCCCAAAACGAAGGCCACATTGTTTACAGAGCGCTAACAGCTTCACCATTTGAGGTCGAAGGCTGATTCACTCTGGGTGCGACGCGAGCGTTGCTCGATAAGCGATATACTGGTAGTTATTAAAGTTTCACTCCAGTTTACAATTTTGACATTGTGTAACACCGCAGTCACGAGCTTCGCTGTAAAACAAAGAAGATCAGCCAACGGCACTGAGACCAATGTGCAAACCGAAATATAAAATCACTGATTATAATTTTAACGTAACGCAGCTCAACGTCATTTGCATGTTTTACTTTTAAACTCTGGACTCATATGTATGCTGATTGGTCGACAAGGGGGCGCGGTGGCTCAGTAGGTAGAGGTGCAGACTGCAAGCCGAGAGGTCCTCGGTTCGAATCCCACCTGCGGCAACCGCGTTGTGTTCCTGGGCAAGAGACTTCACCCCATTGCCCACGTAGGGGCACGGTGGCATTGTGTACTAATGCGTACTGCACGTCGATGGTGCTCTTGCCTTCAACCAATGCTAACCCTGCTTGTGTGGAGTTAGTATGTTGGGGAGCTGACAGTTGCTCGCCGTTGCTCGGTGGTTCTCTCCGGGTACTCCGGCTTTCTCCACCCGTAAAACTGTCGCGGTCATGATTAGCCATTGTACAGAAATATGGGACCCTAAACACAAATAAATAAATAAATATTGGTCGACAAACCTTTACTTCTGCTTGAGTTCTACCATGTACTACAGATGGGCAATATACCCCAAAATCGAACCGATATCGATATCATGGGGAAACCGAAAAACCGAACCGATATCGATATCATGGGAAAACCGAAAAACAGAACCGATATCGATATCATGGGGAAACCCAAAAACCGAACCGATATCGATATCATGGGAAAACCGAAAAACCAAACCGATATCGATATCATGGGGAAACCGAAAAACAGAACCGATATCGATATCATGGGGAAACCGAAAAACAGAACCGATATCGATATCATGGGGAAACCGAAAAACAGAACTGATATCGATATCATGGGGAAACCGAAAAACCGAACCGATATCGATATCATGGGGAAACCGAAAAACAGAACCGATATCGATATCATGGGAAAACCGAAAAACAGAACCGATATCGATATCATGGGGAAACCCAAAAACCGAACCGATATCGATATCATGGGAAAACCGAAAAACCAAACCGATATCGATATCATGGGGAAACCGAAAAACAGAACCGATATCGATATCATGGGGAAACCGAAAAACAGAACCGATATCGATATCATGGGGAAACCGAAAAACAGAACTGATATCGATATCATGGGGAAACCGAAAAACCGAACCGATATCGATATCATGGGGAAACCGAAAAACAGAACCGATATCGATATCATGGGGAAACCGAAAAACAGAACCGATATCGATATCATGGGGAAACCGAAAAACAGAACTGATATCGATATCATGGGGGAACCCAAAAAAACCGATATCGATATCATGGGGAAACCGAAAAACAGAACCGATATCGATATCATCGGGAAACCAAAAAACAGAACCGATATCGATATCATGGGGAAACCGAAAAACAGAACCGATATCGATATCATGGGGAAACCGAAAAACAGAACCGATATCGATATCATGGGGAAACCGAAAAACAGAACCGATATCGATATCATGGGGAAACCGAAAAACAGAACTAATATCGATATCATGGGGAAACCGAAAAGCCGAACCGATATCGATATCATGGGGAAACCGAAAAACCGAACCGATATCGATATCATGGGGAAACCGAAAAACAGAACCGAACCAATCGCTGAATGCCGAAACCGTCTGAATTTCCAAATTTTCCTGCATTCGCTATTTACTTGAGCTGAAAAAGTTAACCAATTAATCGATTAATCTATGATCAACATCTTTGATCGATCCAAAAAGTAATTGATCGATTAACCGTTACTTTTGAACAACTGTATTATTTGGGTTAACAAAGGAACAAACTTGCTCCAAAACAGGCAAACATTGTCACACTGACTCACATCAATTATATGAGACAGAGTAAAGCATGCAAGTTACTTGCTGACATGCTTATCGAGAGTTTAAAAACAAATATCACCTGGAGCCCTATTTGATCTATACAACATCCCCCGAGGCGAAAAACACATTTACTCGTTTGCGTGTAAGTAACCACAAACTTATGATAGAAAAGGGGAGGCAAATGCAACCACCCATCCCCGTAAGTGAACGCTTATGCGCGTTGTGCGGCTCAGGTGCAGTGGAAACAGAATGGCACTTCCTTATGGAGTGCAGTGAATATGCATCTCTTAGAGAACGTGCATTTTACAAAATTGAACGTGAATACCAAGAGTTTGTTGAGATGGACACATCCGAGAGATTCATATTCCTGATGAGAAACAATGTGCCACAGCTATGTGGTATCATCCGTGGTATGATCCAGCAATTCTTAAAACAACGAGAACAAGTTTTGTCAATCTGACACCAAGAAGTGACATTAACAATATTACGTTACAACCACTATAAGCCTTAATATTTCCGTTTGTCATTCGGAATTAGTCTTGTTTTTATGTTTCTATTTTTGTTGATTTTCTATATACAAAGCAAACTGCCTTTGTTCTGGTTTATTTGCTTAATAAATCTTATCATATCTTACTTGTTAACTTGCATGATCAATCATACACTGCAAAAAATATAGGTTCTCTTTAGAACCAAAACTGGTTCTAATCTTGTCCCTGAGATGGAACCAGTTCTGTTTAAACAGTATTTATTTCAAATCAAATAAATTTATAAAGATTAACATTAAATATTAACAGAATTAAACATACATTGAGGGGGTTTCAGTCGTAAGTTTAGAGCTTATACGAGGTTGTCTCAAATAATTATAAAGCAAAGGAGATATGAACAGTTGGCATATCGAACCAGTTTTGGTTCTGTACAGAACCAAAGCTGGTTCGATATGCCAACTGTTCATATCCCCTTTGTTTCAAAATGTTTGGCGACTGCGTTGAATAAGCTCCAAGTTTACTGCTGAATCTACTTCAATTCATGTAATATTTTGTTAAAATTGAACGCTAATCTTGGTAAATTTATTTGATTTGAAATAAATACTGTTTAAACAGAACTGGTTCCATCTCAGGGACAAGATTAGAACCAGTTTTGGTTCTAAAGAGAACCTATAATTTTTGCAGTGTACTGTATCAGTGGCTGGAAATGGTCATTCTTAACCCTTTAGCCATTGCGGGTAGCAGACGATACTTGCAAAATAAATTCATGAATTTCTAAAAATTTTCAATTTTTGTCTCAAAAACATAGCTCAACGGGCTCGTTCCAATGAGGGGTCATAAGCTATGTTTTTGAGACAAAAATTGAAAACATAATAAATTTAATTGGAGATTTTTGTATATAGCGTAGTCGGTTTTGTTTGTTGCGTTGGGTAAAGGGTTCTTGGTGTAAATCATCAACGGCATGGCAATTATTCATGTATCTATTTGTACAAGTGATTAATCGGTTAACCAAGGTTAATCCACGTGATTAAAGGATCAAGAAAACCCCTTAACCGTTTCAGCTCTATTATTTACAAGTCCCTGTTGAGGCTTGATAAGAGTTGAAAGGTTCAGTTTCATGAAAGAAGTGACTGATTTTCTTCTCAGTTTCATTAACCCTCAGGGGAGCGCGGTGACTCAGTAGGTAGAGGTGCAGGCTGCAAGCCGAGAGGTCCGAATCCCACCAGCGGCTGCCGCGTTGTGTCCTTGGACAAGACACTTCATCTCCATTGCCCGCGTGGGGGCACGGTGACGTTGTGTATTAAGGCGTACTGCACGTCGATGGTGCATCTGTCTTCAACCAATGCTAACCCTGCTTGTGTGGAGTTCGTATGTTGGGGATTTGACAGTTGCTCGCCGTTGCTCGGTGGTTCTCTCCGGGTACTCCGGCTTCCTCCACCCGTAAAACTGTCACGGTCATGATTAGCCATTGTGCAGAAATATGTGACACACCAATAAATAAATAATTAACCCTCAATGGACTGGACAACTGTCCTGAATTCCCAGTAGACTACACCCTATACATGTCTGGCTGCTTAGCAGTATTTCTAGTCAAAAGTCTTGGCTGCCTCTTAAGGCAACCAAGGCGTGACTAGAAATCACCGCCCAAGTGTTTTGTCTATTGTCACCTCCTAAAGATGGCACGGCCAGTGCACATGTTCTGAAATCACACAAAACTTAAATAGGTCTTTAAACATTAAGGTGCGTTTAGAACAAGTCACAAAATTACTGTAGATATGATTTGTGGTCGTACAAGAATACCATTGCTGAGCTCATTGGCAGTGTCATTTATAGCATTGTGGTAGAATGATACCACATCAACTTATTCTGTTTTGGCGGCACTATCAGCAAACCCCAGTCAAGTCAGATACCGAATACCGAACTGATACCGAGGTATATCAATACCCCTTCATGGGCGGCGGAACTGGGGGGGGGGGGGGGGGGGGAGGTCTGGGCTTCAGACCCTCCACTTTTTGCCGGGCCGTGTTTTTTGGTATGCATATATTTTAACACAACCAATGACTGGTGAAACAAGAGGCGGGTCCAGAGCCTTCCCCATATTTTCGCCAGCTATGTTTCTCTCGTACTGGTTCAGTTTCGATGGATTTCGGATCATTTTTTTGAATTTGTGGCACCAAACGCTAAAATGTATACAGTCTGTTAAAAATCGGTTAACTGGAGTAGATCGTAATCTTACAGACATCCAAGTACCAAATCCACCCCAGAAAAGATAATCCACAGACAGTATAATTGCTGTAAACGTCTGGTAAAGCATACAGGTGAGGTCTATTTATCAGCTTTGGTCGTTACGACCAAAGCTGATAAATAGACCTCACCTTTATGCTTTACCAAAATTTTTTAACGGCTCTCAATGTGTGAAATCTTTCAAATACATCTCCTCAAAAATCCCAAAATATCCACTCAGATGCATGGAAATGGGGGTTTTGGGACCCTGGAATTTAAAATTCGCCCGATTCCAATATCGCCCATCTCTACCATGTAACAATATTTATGGTTTCAAATTTAATTTGTCTCAGACACTGAATATGTGACAGAATGGTTTGTCACTATCCCATCTCGCAAGTGTCTAGAATTTAGACTTTAACACATACACATGCATTATACATTCGCAGAGATGAAGTTTAACCCTTTACCAAACGAATAGGCCGCATCCGACCGCGTAATATGCAAATTCAGCAGTTGAAAAAATATTATTTTTTAAACAATTTCAACAAAACCATATCATGTGACCCCTCGTTGGAACGAGCTCGTCGAGCTCGTTCCAACGAGGGGTCACATGATATGGTTTTTGTTGAATTTTTTGAAAAAAATTAAAAAATGATATTTGAAATATTAAATTTTGATATTGTCTGCGTTGGGTAAAGGGATAACAGAGAAAGGAAGCACACCTTAGAAGATATTCGGATCACTAACGATAATCTACAACTAAGAAATGCGTCCTGAAATCGCATTATCTACTCCTGGGGGGTCGGGTTGGAAAATTTTCAGAAAAAGACAGAATGTGGGGCGTCCATGACCGCCCCGGCAGAACCCTTTCAGTCGCTCTTGAACGCGAAACAGGGTCAACACGCGCCATCAATAAAGTCCATTGTTCCTACTGATAGTTGTTGGTCATGTATGAGACCTTTTATAACCAGCACAATAGTTTAAGTATATATAATGGAGGCATTTTGTCAGTATGTTGATGAGGGAGGTTACGATCATTTCCGTAAGCGTTAGAAATGCGGAAATTCACATCTTACAAAGAAGAACATATTTATCGATCTGTGAAGTCAAACGCGAGGTTATTCTTCAAAAAGCTACAAAATAGCAACAGACATACTCAACAAATTACAGTCACTCGAGTTCATTAATTGTGTTTATCAAAGATAAATTCCACCTTTGTTCGTTTAACCCTTCACATTAGGGACCGACGAATTTCAAATTTCGGTTCGCATCGAATTCCGAATCGAATTAGGTATATGAATTTGAATAGAATCGAATCTTAACTGGAATTTTAACGATCTTAAAGTTGTAGATTTATAGCATTATCTTACAACCATCAATATTGTCTGTCTCCACTCAAGTATTGTATGCAACAGCGACTCATCTGATTGGCCAAGTCAATAAAAAAACGGAATATTTCAGAACGGAATCATAGTACTTTCGGAACGGAACCTCCATGATCTTCAAGGTGTAGATAGATTTTGGACCATACAACAGTAGCGGACTGGGCCAAAACTAGCTGACGGAAATGCACCAAAGGGGACCCCCACCCTGAGAAAATTCCCTGTGGACCATACGACAAGTCCGTCTCTTGCCTCACAACTGCGTTGTCAGTCTCCACTAAAGTATTGTAGGCAACGGCACATCGTCTGTTTGGGCAGGTCATTAAAAAAAAAAACAAAACAAAAAAAAAAACAAAACAGAATATTCCAGAACGAAATCCTAGTAATTTCGGAAGCGGAATATCTTTGATCTCTTTCTATCATCAGGTCCCCTGTACAGGACAACACCCCTTCCCCTCCCTTCCTGTACAGGACAACCCCCTCCATGTCCTATACAGAACACCCCTCCCCTGTACAGAACAACCCCCTCCCCCTCATATACAGGACAACCCCCTCCCCCTCCTGTACAGGCAACTTCCCTCCCCTCCTGCACAGCACAAACCCCATCCCATCTTGTACAGGACAACTCCTTCCCCCTCCTGTACAAGACAACCCCTCCCCTCCTGTACAGGACAAATCCCCTCCCCTTCTGCACCGGACAACTCCCATCACATCCTGTACAGGACAACCCCCTCCTGTACAGGACAACCCCCTTCTGTACAGGACAACCCCCTCCCCACCTGTACAGGACAACCCCCTACCCTCCTGTACAGGACAACCCCTCTCCCCTCCTGTACAGGACAAGCCCCCCTCCCCCTCCTGTACATGACAACCCCCTCCCCCTCCTGTACAGGACACTTGATGGTAGAAGAAGAGATACTTGATAGGATTTTGAGAACATCTTGACAATTCGAAAATTTCAGAATCGGTGCGACTCGAATCGAATCGAATATCGAAGATTCGGAAGTCCATACTTTATCTAACACAACTAGATTTCTGACCAGAGATAATCACTAAAATCGCCATTACAATATTATTATGTGTTCTGTTTTTATCCTCAAAATATTATTAGTTTTGACCCCTAATTTGAACAAAACACAGATTTAGTGAATTCAATAACATTAATGGCACAGTCATGTAAGTAAAGAACTCCTTAAAAAAGATACTTTCGTGGAATCAACGACATTCGAGGATGAATAAAAAATTTGGTAACATTTCATATTAGTGCTGCTGGATCAAACAGTATTCCACATCACTTCTCAATATAAAGCTTCAAAACACTTATTCCAGCGATATTTTCAGCACAGTAATTCCTTGTTTGTAGAAGTCTTCATGTTGATCACCGTAGAAGGTATCCACCTCACCAAAAACTGTCCCTCGCATGTGCGATTTGAGTCTGGGAATAGGCAGAAGTTAGATGGGGCGAGGTCAAGAGGGCAAAAGTGGATGGAGGAGTATTTCAAATTCACATTCTGCTGCTGCATCAACTGTCACTCATGAGATGGTGCATTGCCCCGAACCACAGTTTTCTACGCCGTTTTTTTAGAGTCTTTTCCAACCGGATTTATTCTGTGGTATAATATTGTCCATTTATGATGTGACCGTTATTCAGTTATTCAATCAGGGTTACACCCTTCCTCTTCCAGAACCCCGAAGTCATTGCTACGCCATAAGGTTTCACCTACTTGAATTCCTTTGATGGAGATGAACCAGAGAACTTTCGCTACTTGTTTTGCAGTTTTGACTCTGGATGAAAGTAATGGGCCCATGTGTCATCCCGAGGTATAATTCTCCAAATGAAGTCCCGAGGATTCCCATGAAACCCCGCCAAAAGCTCTGTGATAATGTTATGTCCGGTCAAATTCTGAACAGATATCAACGATCAAAGGGACTCATTTTGGTGTGGTCTTGTAAAGAAGACTTCTACAAAGAGAAAATTACAGTGGAACCCTGTTAATTGAATAGCCACATTGCCAATGAAAATTATTCAATTAACAGGAGCATTCAATTAACAGGGATTGCGTCACTTCCCTGTATTCTAGAGATAAACTTAGCATTTATTCTATTAAATCTTGTTTGACAGACCTCCAAGAGCTCTGTCAAACAAGATCTAATAGATTAAATGCCTGTATTGGATGTACCGAGGCCAAATAGGTCTATAAGCAAAGAAAAACTGGGGAGAGTCAGGGTAATTTCTCAACAGGTTACAAGATTTTTTATTCCATTAACAGGAGTTTACTCTATAACCTATATCCAATTAACAGGTCAAATTTGTAGTGGAAATATGGTAAATGGTTTTGTGTTGGGAAATTATATTCAATTAACAGGGATATACAATTAAGAGATATCCAATTAAGTGGCTACTGTACTAAGCTGTAGCATTACTGGAATGAGGGTATTGAAGTTTGGGGATATTCTATTCATCGTCACTGAAATGAGTGTATTGAAGTTTTGGGATATTCTGTTCAGCATCACTGGAATGAGTGTATTGAAGTTTGAGGATATTCTATTCAGCATCACTGGAATGAGTGAATTGAAGTTCGGGGATATTCTATTCAGTATCACTGGAATGAGTGTACTGAAGGTTGGGGATATTCTATTCAGCATCACTGGAATGAGTGTATTGAAGTTTGGGAAGATTCTATTCAGCATCACTGGAATGCGTGTATTGAAGTTTGGGGATATTCTATTCAGCATCAGTGGAATAAAAGTACTGATGTTTGGGGATATTCTATTCAGCATCACTGGAATGAGTGTATTGAAGTTTGGAGATATTCTATTCATCATCACAGGAATGAGTGTATTGAAGTTTGGGGCTATTCTATTCAGCATCACTGGAATGAGTGTATTTAAGTTGGGGATATTCTATTCAGCATCACTGGGATGAGTGTATTGAAGTTTGGAGGGATTCTATTCAGCATCACTAGAATGAGTGTATTGAAGTTTGGGGATATTCTATTCAACATCACTGGAATGGGTGTATTGAAATTCGGGGATATTCTATTCAGCATCACTGGAATGAGTGTATTGAAGTTGGGGATATTCTATTCAGCATCACTGGGATGAGTGTATTGAAGTTTGGAGGGATTCTATTCAGCATCACTAGAATGAGTGTATTGAAGTTTGGGGATATTCTATTCAGCATCACTGGAATGAGTGTATTGAAGTTTGGGATATTCTATTCAGCATCACTGGAGTGAGTGTATTGAAGTTCGGGGAGATTCTATTCGGCATCACTAGAATGGGTGTGTTGAAGTTCAGGGAGATTATAATGTGAAGTAATGTGGAAACGTTTTGATACAGCAGGGTCATTTATGAGAGACGACGATTGTTTTGATCTACGCACGTATGTTTTTGATTTGTATTTGCAAGACATCGACAGACACTGTCTGCATAATAATAGCAGCGGTTGTCTTGGTGTGGGTATGTGTGTCAGTTATGTGTGTTCTATTATATTGGTAAAACAGAGCTTGTCTACCTCGGTACATCAACACTGTTCCACTCCTAAGGTTTCCAGGAAAAAAAACACACCAATAAACGGCGGTTACCATGTGTGCATTATCTCTGGATTTGGCCAATCTTAGGCAAAGGGTTCGCATTAGAAAAACTGTTTTTATTGACTGAACACATTAAAAGTTGTGAAATGATTTCAGACACGAGTGAACTGATGACATATGTACAATGAGAAATTGAAGATGAGGTAAAAACCCGTGTCTGATTATAATAATGCAATTTAAATGATATTTTTCAAAATATTAAAAAAAAACATCCCGGTATCACGTTACGTTTGTAGGTGAAAATATCGTCTAGAAAATTACACACTTACACTGTAGAATCATTTAGGTTAACAATTAACCTAACATGAAAAACAGACGACCTTCGCAAACAAAATTCTTGAATAACTAATTCTTTTCATTTTTTGTCTCAAAAACAAAGGTTATGACCCCTCATTGGAACGAGCTCGACGAGCTCGTTCCAAAGAGGGGTCATAACCTATGTTTTTGAGACAAAAATGAAAAAAATAGTGAAAATTAATTGACGATTTTTGTGAACAGCGCTGGCCGGTTTTGGCCGTTACGTTGGTTAAAGGGTTAACAATTAACCTAAATCGACTCAATTGAGTTCATATTCACTCACCCAATCAATTTGGGTGGATTTCTAACCCAACTAGGGAGCGCGGTGTCTCAATGGTTACGGCATTGCACTTCAAACCGAAAGGTTCACGATTCGATCCACATCAGGGATAACTACGTTGTGTCCTTGAACAAGGCACCTCACCCCGATTACCTATGTGGGGGACACGGTGGCGCTGTGCACTAAGGCGTACTGTACGCCGATGGTGAACTTGTCTTCAACCAATGCTAGCCCTTCTTGTGTGGAGTTAGTACGTTTGGGAGTCTGTCAGTGTTGGGGTTATCTCCGGGGTACTCCGTCTTCTTCCACCCGTAAAAGTGTACGAAGCGAGGTGGTAACCCTGGTTGTCGAAGGTGTAACAGCTTTCATGTCATGAAACATCAAAACGAAAACTTATTAGCACGAACACTGGTGACACGGAATCAACGTTACAATCTCGGTACTCGTGTTCTGCCAGTTATAACAAAAATATGATGTAAATATTTAGTTTGTATTGCACCAGAAAATGTGTACTTCATCAACACATACATTTTTCATCAAAGTGTATTCTTTAACCCTTTACCCAACGTAACGGCTAAAACCGGCCCAGCGCTATTCACAAAAATCGCCAAATAATTTTCATTATTTTTTTCATTTTTTTGTCTCAAAAACGTAGGTTTTGACCCCTCTTTGGAACGAGCTCGTCGAGCTCGTTCCAAAGAGGGGTCATACGAACTCGTTCCAAAGAGGGGTCATAACCTATGTTTTTGAGACAAAAAATGAAAAAAATTAGTTATTCAAGAATTTTGTTTCCAAGTGTCGTCTGCTTTTCATGTTTGGTAAAGGGATATAAAGCGATCGGCGATTGAGAGGCGAAGCGAAATTGAAAAGAGTCGAGAATTTGAGACAAAAAATGAAAAAAATTAATTATTCAAGAATTTTGTTTCCAAGTGTCGTCTGCTTTTCATGTTTGGTAAAGGGATATAAAGCGATCGGCGATTGAGAGGCGGAGCGAAATTGAAAAGAATCGAGATTTTTTTTGATTCTTGGGCATTGTTTATTTATAGAAACGTTCGCCCTTTCCCTAAGATGGCTGCTCTTGAGACACTTTTCGATGTCCAACCAATGAATGTTCCATCAATCCAGTTGTATTTCGATCAGCGATGGTATACCGAGGACACCGTTTATGGTAATGTACGGGTTAAGATCAAATAAATGACTATCTCATCAACTCAGTGAACATGAACGATAAATAAAAAACGTGTTTACTTTGGATATTGCAGTATAACATGAAGACGGTCTCTCAGATCAATGAAATATGTGCATTTCTCACTTCAATGTATTTTGATTGCACAGTTAAACATTATAACTGCTGGAAAGAATTGCACTGAATGATATTAACTGTTAGGCCGGCGTGACCTGCAATGGAGATCAAATGGGGAGAGAGGTGCGAGGAGGCGATGAACGCGAGCGGCACTTCACGAGGGCGACAAAATATGCCAATAGAGCCATGAAACCCAGATGTCTGTATCAAATCAGACACCACAAAATACTTACGATGCATTGGGATATGGATCCACCTGTAAGGCTGGCCCCGTGCAGCAATGTATGTTTGTCCGTCACTGGTGACATATTCGAGAACTGATGCACAAACCTGGTGTATCTTTGCCGTGTCTCTAACGGAATTTCATCAGTAGAGAGTGAGGGTGTTCATGCAGATGTATGACACTGTTGTATGACCTTGATGAACTCCTCGTTGGATCGGGAACGTCCCAGGGCAGTGTCCATTGTTCAAAATAATGCTCGACACATTTTTATAAAAAAGTATTAAACCATTGGATTATGAATGGGCCAAACTTAAAGAAACGCAGTATCTTTTCTATAAAATCTCATTCGAAGGAGTCGAAGGCCACTTCAACATCTAAAATCGCATGCTGTCCAGATATCTTTTGTTCTTCACATTTTTTTTATAATGTCGACAATAAGTCTAGTTGCTTCGGCTGTATATCTTCCTTTTATAAATCCTAGTTTTGTTTCTCATATTACAGTACATGGAGAGTGGACTGTAACTAAATCACCTGCGGAGTGGAGTTTTCACCCCAAACTATAACTTTCAAAATTTGTATATATCGATTAAAAACACAAGCAATGTTTCAGCCAATGGACCTCCGGGTTAAACCCGGAGGTCCATTGGCTGAAACTTTGCTTGTGCTTGTTATGCTTTGCAACAAATTTGCAATTATTACTTGGGTGGAATATCCACTCTGTGGGTGATTTAGTGATAATATACTCTCCACGTACTGTATATTTAGAAGAACTCGTTTAAGGGATTTGCTATAACCGATGCACCTATCTTTGTATCGACATTTATTTACGAAATAGTATGTTAGATATGCTCTCGTTATATTTTACTTCGGAATACAAGTGATAACGCCTATTGTTTGGGTCACTGTCTGTTCATTTATTGTATAGTAATAGTTTAGAGAGTTCAGCAGAAAATCTTACCCCAAAAGTTGTAAAATCCTGGGACGAAACCATCGGAACCTGGTTATTTTTTCCATTTTTCATTGACTTCAAGGCATTCCAGGATTGCGATTCTGTTAGTTCTCTTTCGACTGATTCTGATTCTCACCCGTTCAAGAAACTGAAGAAGTTGTTTTCTGAATTTAAAAAAAAATCGCCATCGGGTTCATGAGTGTTTTCATTGATTGTATATAATTTTTATAATAGTCTTTTTTTCCCTCTAATATCTCCCTCGTGTTCAAAGTTTCAGTTCCGTTTTCAGTAAAATATAATTTTTTCAGTGCTTTGCCGTTTTTCGAGCTTGCAGAAATACCTCGGCGGTTTTTTCCATTCGATTTTCAACTTGTTTCCCATCACTCTTTTCTACGACTAATCTTTGTGACCCTCATCTGTCCTGACTGTTTTCTCAAACCGCTTGTGGTTGCTTATTTTATTCCTGATTTTGTTTGATTTTTGACAACCTCTCGAGGTGGAGTATGTTTGAAAAATATATTCCCCGATTAAATATTTCCAGAATAACAGCGTTCACGTGACGAAAAATAAATATCCAGGATTATTTTTTATTCCTAGAAATGAAATATTCCAGGAATATATCTATTCATGTAAATGAGTAAAATTATATAGCTTTATTCATTGTTATAATTAACCAAGAGATAGCCTACCTTTCTAACGAGTGAAATATCTAACTTTCGCATATCCCAATTCCATTGGTTTAAACTTTTTTTCTCATATAGTTTTATTATCCACTTGTAATCTTTTATTTCCCTCCTTATATTTTCCAAATTTACTTGCCCCGAGATGTAAATAGAAAAAAGAAACAAAAGAAAGAAGCAAAATTCATGTATAAAATTTAAAAACAAAAATAATTTCGTTAAGCCTTCTTTTAACCTGACAAACTGATTACATTTCCAGTTGCATTATGGGCAACCTTGAAAATAAACAGACTGTCATCTGCAAAATGGGGTCCCGAGAGGGTTAATTTAGTGATGCTACCCTGCACAGCAGGGTAGCATCACTAAATTTACCCTCTGTGAACCTCAATCTGAATCAGGGGCTCAAAACTAAACAGAAAAGAGGTAACCAGAGGATAAATTGGCCCAGTGTGTGGGATAGCATCACCAAATTCACCCTCTGGGGACCTCATTCTGCAAATGTCAGACTGCTTATTTTCAGGCCTGATTATGGGGAAAGTTGTTGCTGAAAACTTTGATATTTTGATATCCGGGTTCAACGGATCGAATAAAAATAGAAACTTCCATTTTGTACTATTGTAGAGTATTTATTTTTCAGAATGAAGTAACATGAAATGCCTTAGAAGTAAATTGGGTAAAATTTCGGATGATTTTGTGGAACAGTTCCCATCGGTAAGGATTCCTAGCTCAAGAAAGGGTAAACAAACTTGATATCTGAAGATACCGTTGCATTCCTGGAAAAAAGCTGAAATAAAACTAAGCGAGTGTGGAAGATTTATTGCCTCAGCAAAGAGATGCAGTAAAGTAGACAGCTCAAGACGGGTTTAATTACAGAAGTAATCTTCTTCCACGGATCTGAGCAGTCCAATTGTAAGTAGCTACTTGATTTTACAAAACCCAAGCGCTGCCACGATTTGTATAGATCGAAATCTACGATTTCTCCAGGATGCTGTTTGACACTACAACATCCGGAACATGTGCAGTATCAAGAACTATTAAAAAAATCAAACAGTGAAGTGTGATGGAACTGTAGAATTCCTATAACAAACCTACAAGACCTGACTTTGTAAATGTTGGGTTAAAGGGCAACAACAGGTCGAAACTTAGAAATTGAAAAATTTCCAGATTACATCTGAGTGCACTCTGTAGAAATGTATTTTAAATGTAGATTTGAAATGTAGGGGATTTATAGGTGCAAGATAAATTTCAGTTTATAAGCACTCATTTATTTGATATGAGATCTGATAACCCATTAAGAACTGTGGAAATAGTTCTATGTTGAGGAAAGAGGTGAAACTAAAGATCCGGTGGGAGAGTATAGGAGAAAACTTTTTATTCTGTCGACCAAATTGATCGCCTTTTGCAATATCCCTCTCGTTTCTTTTCAGCATTAGCTGCGTTCACACTCTTTCAAAATTTAAATATACTTTCCTTTATTGAACATAAGATGGAAGTCTATAATGAAAAGAAAACGTGGTAGACAAATTAGTGAGAAGGTTAATAACTTTATGAGAAGGAATAAGTAATAATTTAATACAACCGACCTATAAGGCTGTGTGATAAATTTTTTTTATGACATGGCTGTAACAAATAGCTTCCAAATTACGCCGCTGTCTGCTCATCTATTCAGGGCGTCGATAGAGAGGGGGGTGGGGGTGGATATGGGGTGACACAACCAAATAATATTTCCAGCAGGGACAATGACATCAGACATGGACTCTTAGATATACATTCCCTCTTGCTAGTAACCATGTACTTTCTTAACATATTAGATTTTATACTTGGGCATGCGTCACACGCCCAGTCGATTACACAAATGGAGGTCTGAAGTGCCCGATTTTCGCAGTTGAGGGTTAAACGTGTCCAATTTGGAGTAGTACCGGTACGGTAAGTAATAATAATAATAATAATAATAATAATAATAATAATAATAATAATAATAATAATACAATGTTAAGATCTACAATCCACCGTAATGCTCTCTTATATTATTACCCGTTATCATAGGCGTACACTCGCTTTGTTCATTCCATGACATTCTCAGTTCAACTCTACGGAGCATACTGCCGGTACTCCATAGACGGGCACGCAAGAAAGCACTTCATCAGGTCCGTATTTTACACCTAGGCACGACGAATATTAATTACATAAGAAGTTGTGTCATGCCTACTACATGTATTAGCGGGGGAGGAATTCGCTAGAATTGTGCACTTGGTGATACCTTCCTGAAATTTGGCATGATGTAAGGGTAGGCATCAGAGATTTCAAAATCGATCGGCTACAAGTTGGCACCATCCTCTAGCCACCACTAGCAGCGAAATCCAAAATGGCCGCCAAGCGGATCGAAAAAAAGCTATTTTCGCCGATCGCACAACTGAAGCTCCAAACCTAACACCATACATGTGCTGTAATTGATGTGAATGATGGAGTGAAGCCCTTGGAACAAGTTGGGGGGAAGATTAATGGATAATGGGATCAGAATTTCCGTCGATGTGTGCGTCTGTGTGTCTGACTGTCAGTATGATCGTCCGTCCGTAGATAAATTAGTGTTGAATGTTTCTCGGGAATGCAATGGTCAAATGAACATGGTATGAGAGATTCCTGTCAACACATGAACAAGGGTACTCGATAGTATGCAGCAGTGGGGATACTTGGACATTTGATAATCCAATTAAAGTGACAGTCTATTCTCAACTTCCGGCATTTTCGATAGATTTATTTTCTAAGAAAATAAAACTATCAAATTTCTAGAGGAGTTCTGGTTCAATCTCAACACCATAGCGACACGTCTGCCAGCAAGGGCAGTGCTGGAATGAACTCGGGATGCATTAGTTCCCGTTGTTAATTATACAATGTTATCTTGCCAGTATAGAACATTGGCAAAATGGGACTAGAAGGGGTGAGTGTATGTTTGCAGTCATTCGAGGTACAGGAATATTTTTTGACTACAAGTAGTATTCTTCATTTTCGGCCAGTTAAGATGTGGTGTGTTCCAAGTCAGGATTAATGTTGCCGACACTTAATGCCCATCCCTCATGGTATGCTACTTTACCAGGGATATAGAGATATAGCCACCACTGGGAGCCAAAACATGACCTTTGATGTCGATGAGTGGTCGAAATGTTTTAGCGAATAACTTATCGAAATATGATCCGGTATGGCAATTTGATACCTTACGTTAGATTTATTAGATCAACTCAGGTATGGATTCATTGAGACATGAGTGCGCTACAAGATGAAGGATTTCCAAGTTGATTTGCTATGGAGTAGGAACTGACTAGTCACATGTGGCCTATGGCCAGAGAAAGACAAGGATACCATAGATGAACACACGGGTGAACGAAGGTATCAACTGTTGTACAGAGGCAAAATAGTTGGGGATATTGTATCATGCTATGCATGAATTAACACCGTCTTGTGCAGTAAATAACAGACTATTTTCCGAAATCTAAAACTGTATTCCTATACCCCGGACAATGTAGCAAGCCACATGGGATGAACATTTGTTAGCAAAATCAACTCAACTAGAAACATGACATGTGTTAACTGGCCGAAAAAGGAAAAAAAAATACCAGAATAGGAGATGACTGGTCCTAACATGACAGTATACTACTCAATATTGTTACAACAGCCACCTTCACACTTACACAAAGGTGTGCACCTTAATCCAGCTTTCAAGCATTTGCAATTGCCCTTGCAGGCCTTGGCACAACTACAGTGGAGCATCAGTGCACATGCAGCACTTGCGTCTCCTAGGTGAGTCCAAAATGGGACCAGAATATTGAGACGTGGATTCCACTCCCATCCGTACTGTGATGGGTCTGGCACACATAAGTGTTTCTGCAGAGCACGATGCCAAATGAAAGATGACACAAGAATTACCCTTTTTACATGTTGATACAGAGCTGCTTTGGTGGGCGGGATGTTTTCCATAGACTTAAGGCCATGTGTGAACATATGCCGTCTCGCATCATTGACACGTGTACTGACACAACTGTTACTGTACATCTGTATGGTGAGTTTTTCGATATGCTGCATATGAGGGGAATCCTCTGAAAAGACTTGCGGATTCTCAGTCAATTCTATCATCATTTCAGTTGATGCGGGAAAATTCATCCATGCATTCCATCCTGTCTTCTTCCCAATGCCGAGCATGCTGGATGTTACATCACAACCTGTGAAGGCGTGGAAGAAAGTCAGGGCCTTACAGTAATCAGGTCCAAGTTGTGAAGCTATCTCATGAATTGGCATATCTTTATATGCCTTTCCAATTCCAAACCCAATCCACAGCTCACTGAGTCCAAGGTCACGGAATGTTGCGAAATGGTGCAAAGACAGAATGACGACATCAGAATCAACCGTGCGAAGAAAAGCTATTTTGTGACCTTGTGAGACTGCATGGTTGAGATGAAGCATCATGCGCGTGTCTGCTTCCTCGTGGTTCGATGGAGATATGTCACATAAGCTAACATCCTTATTGCATAGTACATATTCTCCTGATGTCGTTAACAACTGGTACTCGGATGTTGATGTTAATTTCAGCAGTTCAGCAGACAGGAACTTGAAAAATTCGTCTTTATTCTCACTAACTTTCAAGAATGCCTGCCAATTCTTCCCTTTAGGTAAAGGGACGTTCTCGGACACCCGTATCAACCTAACTGCTGTCTCACCGAGGCGTTTTGCTCGCGTCTGATTCTTCAAACTGCCTTCGGGGTAACAGTCATAGATCGCATCAACCCTTGTGGTGTTCGTGTTAATCAGAGATTCGATGTATGGCAATAATTGCAATCGAGCATATTCTCCAAACAGATCCGCTTTCTGTGGTTTGATTACATGGACTACAGCAGGCATATCCAAGATGACAACTGAAGCTTGTCTAGCTGCTGAATTCTTCCCTTGTGCAGGAATAGCTGGTAAACAATTGAGAATTTGAGATTTTGTCCCACTCCGTAGCTTACCTCTATCGGATAATGCTGGCGGATCACGTGCATTCTCGTGCATGAAAAACTCATCCATGTTTGAATCAGGCCGGGCTTGCAGTGAAACGAACATCTGGGTAACTATTGCGGCAGTTGCTTTACTTGACATGAGTTTGTCTCGGCCTTTGTCCAGGTTGGCTGGGGGTGGGTTAAGGAAGGTATATATATTTGCCTTGGGAATAACATCATTCAGGGGTACGGTGCATTCCACAAGCCTTTCCTTCAAGAAAGTGGAATATAAATGCTTGCCCCTTTCGGGTAATGACCGTAAACTCTTACTAACTTCGGGGTCCATATATTCACCAGTATCTAATGTCACCAGCTGACCACTAGTTTCATCATAAGGGTTGATAATGAGTCCCTGATTCACCAGATCGAGGAGAGATTTCAATTGATTCAGAAATTTTTTCTGCTCTGATACCGAACTTTCCGGGTGTTCCGTGTTATCTGATGATGTTGTGTGGAAACTTGCATATTCATACTCATCTATAACACGCAGAACTTCTGACCTTGAAAGCTCAATAACGACTTTCTCTTCAGCCTGGCCATAGAGACCTTTTGGACCACTGTCTTCTTTGAGTAGTTGGATACTATGTTCTTGGCTCTGATCTAAACCCATCATACTGAACTTCCTCTCACTACGCTGGACCACAAAATGGCCTTCCATGAATTTGTTGTGGATTGAAGGATGCCGCCTGGGTAGCTGAGACATGTCTCTCAGAAATACGGGGACCCACCGACAATAATTTGTATGTCCTAGGGCAAAAAAGTAACTGCACAACTCATCGATAGAACACAGTGTACCAGGCCAGTTACCGATTCGTTGGTTCCGAACGAATTGACAGCTTGTCAAGAGAAAGTTCCGAACGATTTCACCCCAATAGCGCGCAGTTGGAGATTGTGAAAGAATCCTCTGTTCCCACATTTCAAATGACTCATGGGGCCCAGTCTGCTGACAGTAAATCTCATAAGCATTCTTTCTGAGGATCTCAAGCCAAGCTAGAGTGAGAAGATATGCCTGTCGCGTCCTCTTGACATGTTTCCCACCAAGTAGGGATGATGCTACACCGGGTGTGAATATCTTTGCGAGGTGAAACATTCGCTCCCAACCAGAACCACCCATAAGCTTACCACCAGCTTCTTGGGTGCACATTTCAAGATGCAGGAATCCAATCATACACACCATTCGATCCTCACCTATCTCCTCTGGGAACAGCCATTGACATTTTTTCTGCCTGGCATACAACGGACAGTCACCTTCAATGACAGGTATCTGGCCGGGGTTTACGAAAGCAGTAGCTTCCCTGACCACATACATAGCATGCTTCTGCATACTGAGTGAGTCCGCTTTCTGCTCACTGAAAACAGGGAATACCCCAATAACTGCACGAGGTTTGACATTGTCTTGATCTTCATGTTTTGAAAAGAAGCCTGAAAAGGTCACAGGGACTTCATCAAGCTGCCAGCTGCCATCAACCTTCCCTTTATTGCTGATCTGTGACACATGAGACAACCAGTCATTCTCTCCCACGTTCAAATCTGCATATTCATTGGGCCGTACATTACATTCATCTGGAGATTCAAGCCTGATGTCCCCACCAAAGTCTTCAACGAAAGGAACAAATGCATAGTCGTCTGGGAGTTCAATTTGTGTGTCTTCTGGAACATCTAAACTCAGTGGTGGGGGATCAGTACCCACATTGTCCCTGCTCAGTTGACCAATGAGTGTGATGGACGTACCATGCATATCAGATCTACCAGATACATCAATGTTATCAGTGGTTCCTATCGAGAAAACATTACGTTTGCAGTTAGCTGGGACTACAACACCTTCGTTCTTGAACCGCAGTGAAACAGCTCTCGCGAAACTCCTGCGAACATCCATTACGCGATCATAAGAGACAGAGAGTCCCATTTGATGAAAATCTCTGATAAGATTTTTCATACGATCATGGGCATGCAACTTCAAACCCACATAAAGAGGCATTGGAGTTTCTCTGTCACGTCTCTGGTGAACATTTTGTGCATGTTCGGAGCGTTTCGCTGAATTGCTGATCAACATCTGTGAAATAGTACAAGCCACTCGAGTCTTGGCATTAACAGTCTCATCATCGCCTAAGTTCTGTATACTACATGTGCCCTCAAGTAGAACTCTAAGAAGAGTCAGGAGTGAGTTGGGTACAGGCTCGCTCAAGCAATAAGATGAAAATGATCCCGTGAAAGGAGCTTGAGATATGAGTATGTGTTTACGCAGAAGAAGACCCACATCAACTATCTTTTTTGCCTCTTCCTCAGACACTATACGAGTTAAAGATTCGGACAACAAGGAGCCAACTCGAAACCTATTTGAAATAAACACATCTCTACCCTGTGTGAAGGCGTCCCAGCCATCGCCCAATTTCTGCAACAAATGTTCTTTGAATCGAGTGGAATGTATTTCTTCACTAAGCCAATCAGAACCGACTTGCTTCAACCTCCGACTGTACAGATTCTTGAGATCGACAAGCTTCATCGCGGAATCGTTGTGTTCAACAAATGTTATGAGCTCTGCCATAACGAGAGGGTCATAGGGCAGGCCTGACGCGGAATGTTCGGCGTTCTTCGACTTTTTAGATTTAGCCGCTCGTGCTTCATTGGCAAGCTTACAATAACAGGTTTTGTGATAGTAAAGATCACTAGCAGCGGAATCAAATGCTGCATTGACCCGAGAAAAAACAACCCAGTTCTCGGCTTCCTTTGCCATAATTTTGAGTTTATTGTTATCAGACATTGATCTGCAAATAGGCTCACTGCTGTCACCTTCGCGTTTGTGACAATAAACACACTGGGGCAGTTTCCTGTCACAGCCAGATTCAAAACTTGTCCGTGTTCTTTTAGGACTCAGCGTGGAGCAGGATGCCACTGCCTCATTTCGCTCTCGCTTGTGTAGCACGCGCTGTACGATGTGAGTCCGAATACTGTCACGGCATGTCTTATGATATATTGCCTTATTCGTCAACAGTGACATCGACATACACTCATCACTCTCTCTCATCAAATAATCAATGGTCAAATTATATGGAAGCTCAACGCCATTATCTAGGAAGCGCGTTATGTCTTCCTCAATAGCTTTATAGGCGTCATGAAAACGAGATTCTCTATACGGACGCATCAATTTCTTGGAACTGTCTTGCTGGCAAAAGCAACAACGTTCCCAGTCAGTACTAGTCCGTACACGAAGAGGATTCTCACTCATTCTGTGAATGATTTTTGTGAACAATCGCGTTCTCGAATTAATTTCGACAGACAAATCAGAATTGCTTGCGGAATTACGCCAAACAAGAGATTGTATGGCAAAGAGACTGCTTCATAAAGAGCGTTGTTTCTCCGGGATCAGCGTCATTCAGGTTTGCCTGAATGACGCTGATCCCGGAGAAACAACGCTCTTTTCAAGTTCCAAGAAATTGATGCGTCCGTATAGAGAATCTCGTTTTATTCTACATCATCTCCCACGTCTGTTTCCAACACGTGCGTGGATCAGAGTTCACTTTCGCGCCCTTACAATCGGATGTATAGTCGGTAGACCGTCGAAAAGGAGGTTCCCTTCAGCCGCTGGCGGCCATTTTGGATTGTGCCGCTACTGGTCGCCACCGGTCGGTGTCAACTTGTAGCCGATCGTTTTTGAGAACCTCATAGCCTACACTAACAGTGTGCCAAATTTCAAGAAGGTATCACCAAGTGCACAATTCACCTGTATGTGACGAATTCCTCCCCCGCTATATATTATTATTTATTATTCACTAATAAATTTCCAAGAAGTATTTTTTTAACTATTTATTTATTTATTTATTGATTGGGGTTTAAGGTCACATACTTATGCACAATGGCTAATCATGACCGTGACAGTTTTACGGGTGGAGGAAGCCGGAGTACCCGGAGAGAACCACCGAGCAACGACGAGCAGCTGCCAGCTCCCCAACATCGTAACTCCGCACTGCAGCACAGGCAGGGTTAGATTGGTTGAAGACATGTGTACCATCGACGTGCAGTACGCCTTAGTACACGGCGTCATCGTGCCCCCACGCGGGCAATGGAGATAAAGTGTCTCGCCCAAGGACACAACGCGGTTGCCGCAGGTGGGACTCGAACCGAGGACCTCTCGGCTTGCAGCCTGCACCTCTACCTACTGAGCCACCGCGCTCCCTTTTTTAACTATAAAATTAATTAATATTCCAACTACATCACCAAGGCGTGCCTTCGACGAAGGCGTCCAATAAAGGCCTCCAACCAAGGACTTCGACGAAGGCACGCCTTGATGATGTATTTGGGATATTAGAAAGTCAGGACTTGAACTATCGCAGACTTATTCGCAGTCGAGTCATACTGGGTCATTTTCGCGACGCCCCTGCATCTATCCTGTCTCGCCGGAAAACGAGAGTATCAGCTTTCCTAATTTATACCATGTCTGCCTAAAACGAGGCTCGCGTGACGTGCGCATAATTTTGACGCGACATTTTTAAAAACGCGAAATGAAAACTCCAGAGGCTTTAGTAAAACTGGTTTTGAACCTCCTGACATTGAGAGATATTACCACGAGATGGATGGATTGCTTAAATTCCAGGTGTCGTATTCAACCCGGAGGTCTGTTGGCTGAAACGTGAACATTTTGGTTGGCACCCACTAGAGTCCTACGATTATTCTAAAAACGAATCGAATCTCGAATCGGTTATGCTATTCGATTCGATTCGTTTCCGAATCCGGGACATCGAAAATTTTCGAATATTTCCACGGGCGCGTTCATCTGCCCTCAGAACGGCGCGTGGTAGCGTGTTATTCCGTAGTCGCGTAGACCATTTAGTCGGTACATGACACCAGTCTGAATCTCCAGAAGCAACTAACTCCAACAGTAACTGCGTGCAAAATTAGAAGAATAAACCAATAAATTGGAACGGATAATGAACGGCGCTTTTGGATGAACCGATCATGGCCGCAGAGAGCGAGGACGGGCGGATGTAAAAACAGCGTTACGGGCTCTACGAGCGCCGAAGGCGCGAAGCAATAAGCGTATATAAGGTCTGGGGATCGTCTCCCAGATTTATTTTTTTAAATTAGTGCTAGAAGAAGCATTCTAATGCATTTTCTTGACAATATTTACTCAATTATTTTATTACAATTTTGTTAATTTCTTACCTATATCTCTGTGTGCATGAAGAATTTTTCTCCAAAGATAATCGTGACCACCAGGATGCAGGGGAGACGGTGGAAAACCAACAAACTGGAACAAGTGTTTTTTTTATATGAATGGAAGCTGGTGAGTAATGCAAAAACGTACTCTTGCCACTTCCACCCGCGTCGGAGGCCCGTACCGAAAGCCTTCCCACGAATTTCGGCTGAGACGTCTCGATTGGCCAACATATACTTTTTTAAAACACCGAAAATCCCGGGCCCCTTATGGGGCCCAGCCCACTGAACAGTTGTCCGTCTTACAACCCCTCTCGGCGCTAGTGGAATGGATCCATATTTATTATTTCACTGTATTCCAACTTTTTACATTTCTTCGGAAATAATGAGCGGGAATCCGGTGTCAATATTTCCGGGGAGATGCAAAAGGAGAAGTGAAGGCCTAGAGAGAAATAATGAATGCGGTTCGATTCCTCCAACCCATCGTCAATCTTTAATAAAAAGAGTTGCCATTTTTGTCAGATTCGATTTCGAAATTCGGTTCGATGTCGAAAACTTTGGTTGATTCGAATCGACTCGGAAATTTCCAATTCGCATCTCCGAAGAATTCTTGTACCTAATTACATACACATCGGTACTCGCTCATTTTCGACGTTCGACCTACAGCAGTGTACCCGCCAGGAAAGTACACACACTGATGTAAGTGGAGAGTAAATAACTCAAAGTTCTCAAATAAAAAATTTAGTAACTATAAAAATTTTAATGTAGTGCACTTAATTCGATAACTGATCCCTGAGTGTACCAACGCAATGAGAAGTGAATAGAATGTTTCACCCTTCTTTCATCAAGACAGTGTCTTTTTTAATACTGATTCATCACGTTGCACCACGAGTCTACCTATCGAGTCTACCCAACGAGTCTACCTAAATAATAATTTATTAGCCTATCATATCAATAAAAAAAACCCCAAACAACATCCCCACCCCCCCCCCCCCCAAAAAAAAAACCCCTGAAAAAATGATGAAGTGAAAAAAAACAATACAGGTTCAATATAATTACACCTGATTCATTCTACCATCTAATTTCAAAACAGGCGAGGTCTACAGAAAATTGTCCATATTTCATTCAGGGTTCCGACAATAATTTGATTTGATGTGTCAATATAACCCCAGATGTTGGGGACTAAGGCACACTGTACATTGATGGTACACATGCTTTCAACAACCCATAACTCTGTCAGTTAGTACGTTAGTCTGACAGCTGATCGTCGTTGCTCGGTTGTTCCCTCCGGTACTCCGGTTTCCTACTCCCGTAAAACTGCAAGACACGATGTAACTCTGACTGTCGAAAATGTAGTTAAATCCGAAATGCAACAAACAAAACAAACAAATATAACACGAGTGATGGCCTTTTTACATCTTTTCATTTGACGTATATGGTTTGACAAGAAGAACTCAGCAGGTAGAGGTGCAGGCTGCAAGCCGAGAGGTCCTCGGTTCGAATCCCACCTGCGGCTGCCGCGTTCTGTCCTTGGGCAAGACACTTCATCCCCATTGCCCGCGTGGGGGCGCGGTGGCGTTATGTACTAAGGCGTACTGCACGTCGATGGTGCACTTGTCTTCAACCAATGCTAACCCTGCTTGTGTGGAGTTGGTATGTTGGGGAGCAGACAGTTGCTCGTCGTTGCTCGGTGGTTCTCTCCGGGTACTCCGGCTTCCTCCACCCGTAAAACTGTCACGGTCATGATTAGCCATTGTGCATAAATATGTGACCTTAAACACCAATTAAAAAATAAATAAATTGACGAGAAGTACGTTGGCAATCTAGTAGGTTAATGCATGACATGTCGGAAAGCTTGCTAAATTCTGTACTTTCACAAATAGACGCTCGCGGCTTGTTTTGTAGTACCGGTGAATACAAAACGCATGGGAGGTCCGAAAGGTTCAAACCGTTGGATCCTAACTGAACACTTCACCCCCAAACACGGGTGTCGCCAAGATGACCAGTTGGGGTGGGGTGGGGGTGTAAACATAATTTGTACCGACTATGATGGATCAACACTTCACGGCGCCTCGCGAAGAGTGAAATGAAAGTGGCAATTATTTATTACGTTTTTAGATGTGTTTACCCCATAAAACGCCCCCCCCAAAAAAATAACAAACTTGCATTGCCTCGTGTTAATAAAGCATCCAAAACTCGAAATAGTATGTTATGTTATTAAAATGAAAAAGGCCCTGCTTCTTTTTCTACCTCGTTTTGGTGATAAAATTGACAGCGGAAGTACCGCCTACCGATCCTCATGTAAAGAAAAGCAAATTCGCACGTATGTTTGTATGGCTCCTGCTCAGCAAAATCGAGGAAAAATTATTGCGATTCTTAATAATCTTATGATCATGGTATAAATAAAATATACCTAAAGTAGCTTGGTGTACCAAATGCTCACCACGAGTGGTGAAGCGGTGTTAACCGCGCGCCAAAGGCTCGCGGTTAACACCACTTTACCACTCGTAGTGAACATTTGGCACACCAAGCAATTATGGGTATATTCTATATATATATATAAATTCCAAGTCCACACTCTAAAATCAGTTGGGTTAAAAATCAACCCAAATCAACTGGGATGAGTGAATATGAACCCAACTGGGTTCATATCCACCCAACCCGCTTAATTTGGATTGATGTTTAATCCAACTGATTTTAGGGTGCATAAATGGCTCATAACAAAGTACATGATTCCAATCCCGGAGGAAAACGATTGAAAAATTGGGATGGGTTAGGGGGTGGGGTGGGGATGGCTCTCCCCTTTTCCCATTCTCTACGCCCTTGGTGATGTGAACATATGAGTGGTAAGAGCAGGCTTATAGTCGATAGAAATATACAAAGGACAACATTGCTGCACCACTATATATATACACACAACTCTTTGTGCATCTATGCATCAGGCTCCAACTGAGTGACCAAAAATTAATTTTTGTTATCCAACAAACAGCCTTATGCTATCATATAGGTGATACTAAAAATACATCTTCGACTTACATGGCATCAGTTTCAACACGTACCCCCAGTTTAAAGTTTTACCACTGTGGAAAAGTGCGAAACTGTAAGGCGCAACCTAACAAGCCATTTTGTTGAGCAGTTATCGAGCAACAAGATAAACTCACCAGCATCACTGGGCACGTGAATGTAAATCGGTGGGTAACTAATCACAAAGGGCAAAACACAGAAACCTCCAGCGTTGAGTGACAGAAGCCCGTATTTGGGCAATGTTGGAAGGATTTCATATTTTGTTGTGAATACATTTCATTTAGAAACCTAAATATTTTTTTTTTATATAGGTTTCTCTTATTTCAATTTATTGGTGGGTGCATCTTGAAACTCCTCAATAAATTATAACAAAACAAATACACGTAAGTAGATTGGTCCAATCGAGATTAATCTAACCACCTACCAGTATATAGAATTATATTCATGTGGTAACTGAGTGCTTATTCTCGTCGGGCAAAAATAAGTCACGCGGTACCAATCCAATTTCGAGCTATGGTTATTCCCAGGGGCGACGCAAAAACGACCAATTTAGGGTGTGTGTGTGTGTGTGTGTGTGTAAGCCTCTCCTTGGCCCAATGGCGCTGGTGTGTGGGGTGATCTTCGTACCGGCAACTTCGTGGCCTCGCTCTTCTCGAATACTACGAAGGGATCTTTAGCCTGCACGGAGTGTGTCTCTCTCCACACAGAGGGCAGCCATTTTACGTCCCCACCCGATAGGACGGTACGCTGTGACAGCATCAACCCCACAATTGATGCTGACAGAGAATGTTCGGACTCCTCGAAAACTTTCCCCGACCGAGGATCGATCCCGGGACCTCTGGCACGAGAGACCAGCGCACTTATCCACTCGGCCACGCTCGACTGTTATAACTCAAGTGCGAACGGATAAGTATTCCAAGTATATGACCGAGGCATGTCTTCTTTGAAGTCGTTTGTTGGAGGCCTTTATTGAAGGCCTTCTTTGAAGGCATGCCTTGATGATGTAGTTGGAATATTTGTCAGTCGCTATTATAGTTCGAAAATTTCTTTGTGGATAAATACATTAGATAGTCGTGACGCATGGGTTTCCCAACTTCTTATTTAATCAGCACGTTCCAAATTCAAAATTGGCCATGGATGCAGGGACGTGGCTAGAGGTTTCCGATTGGGTGAGGGGGTTTGTAGGGAAGTCAATTTCCAATTAGAGGGATGGACCGGGAGGGGGACCCCCCTCCCGGTCCCTCCCCCTAGTTGGAAATTCACCACCGAGAAAACTTTTGAAAATGAATCCATGAAAGGGGTGGGGGGGGGGGGGGGATAAAATTGATTCTAGTAACTAAAATGCCAACACATTTATGATAGAATTATCAAGTTATTATTATTTGGTATTATTCTGGGAATTAAATATGTGCTAAACAAACGCTCAAGCTGAGAACTTAGAACAATTCACACTGTCTTAACATTAAATCAGATCTTATGCACGAATGATCAATTTTCGATGTTTCATCATTTTGTGACTCGGAATGATGGAATTAACTCAGGATAACGATTTTACATGATGTGATTTTCTTGAAGTCCATTTCGAGGATTTTTTTTATTACGATAAGTAAACGTACTATAGAAATCTCGTACCGATTGACATCATGCATACTTATGAAGCTCGATATTGCTTACACTGTAGTTGTAAATAGTAACAGTTAGAATTTTTGCCGATTTGAAACCGAGTTGGGATTTTGGGAAGTAAAGGAGACATCAGCATCGCCAAACAAGTTCTGAAATCCAGATAGATGGAATTTCCAAGTACTCATGACTTGCCCTCCGAATTTCCAACTATTGGAAACTTTGGCCAAGATTGGGGGTGGGGTGCCACCCCCCACCCCCACCCCCCGATCTCTCCACGTCCCTGCATGGATGCCGATGCTGAATGGACCACAGACCATTATTTGTATGAGATCGACAGCGTGCGTGACATATTATCAGCTCCAAGTTGCAAAGAAAAGTACGTGATGACTAGCAGGAGGGAGTCAATATCTAGCATTCCAATCCAGACGAAAATGTCCCCACTAGAAAAGTATTGGGGGTAACAGATCCCCATACACCCTCATAGTTACGCCCTTGGTTACTGTCCTGTCATTAATGCAATGCACAACATCACAATGTTACACAATACATTCCACTGTTACTAGACCAATTTAGCTTTAAGTGTTTGCAGCATTCTCGATACCTATAATCAAGAACGAGTACTGTTAACAAGCTGTACAACCTACTTGTTTTTTACAATCTTTACCCAATCAATAATATATTTATTATTGAGTAGCTAATTGTCATGTACGATTTTGTTGTTTGTGTTTCTTTTCAAAAAGACAACGCGCGCGTGCGTAAACACAAAGGCGCGACAGAAACGATAACATTGGCCTTTAGAGCTTATTGTGTGTAAGTTTGAGAGTAATCCACGCATGAAATGTTTTTTATTGATAAAGTGAGGGGTAATGGAAATTAAACACACGACGCATTGATGAAGCCGGGATATTATCAATCTTATTTAGACATACAATATATGCATTCTATTTACACATACGTGTATACCTCGAACGATCCCTCAACCCTTTGATAGCCAAATGGAATATAAATAATTTTCCTTTTTATTAGTTTGTTTGTGTATTAGGGTTTAACAAGACTTTAAAAGCAAGGGTTATATATAATTGGACCATCTTAGGTATGGATGACCATGGAGCAGTCGAAGAGAACCACAAACAGTCGAGAGAACTGTCCAACATTTCAGCTTACTAACAAATAAGTACAAGCAGGGTTAATATTGGTTGAGGACAAATGTGCTATCGTCGTGTTGGGCGATTTAGTATACATGGCGCCACAATAAGGATTAAGTGTCATGCTCAAGGATGCACGGTAGATGACGCGGGCTCGAATCGAATCGCCGATCTGAAGTCCAATGCGCTAACCAGTGAGTCCACATCCTCCCTCTTTTTTAGTATGAATTAAAAGCACTGTTTGACAAGAAATACTCCCCGTTTCCGAGATGCGGATATTACAAAGTAATGCAATAAATATATTTCAATGTTTTTCTTACAACTGGGAATTGGATTTCAGCGACTTTGTTTCCAAACAAAACAACCGCTGGGTCTTGTCATCCGCTTCCGATATAGGCTGCTTACTTCTCAGATCACAGTCATTAATAATGCAAAAGACAATGCCCACATTGGAAGCATCCACGGAAAAGTCGACAGGATAACTAGTTATATATAAGTACACATAGTGCATGCAAATAATTAGAAAATTGCAATTTGTTGGACAAATTACGGGCTTTCCCAACTTTCTAATATGAAAATGCAGACTACGTATAGCAAAGCAAAGTGTTTGAAATTAACCATTTCCAAAATGATAGACAAAAAGCATCCAAAGTTGGCTATTCTTTGGCATTCTATAACGGTACTCTTATTCTTCCCCTCATTGAGCTTGGGGGTTAAATATTGAGATTAAAAAGTAAACAATAACTTTCTTCTGCAATCATTGTTACATCTATTCATACCAAAATAATTGCTACAACAACCTTGCAATTAGAGGAAATGAGTACAGATGTTTGCAAAATTCACTGAAAATCAATTTTTGTCAACCAATACTGTTCTTTACGTGGCCAAAGCATATGTTGGGTTAAGCCCCAAAGCATAACTTACAGCAGCGGATTTGTTCATTAAACATCTCTACCTATAGCAAAACAAAGTATCTAAAATTAACCCTTTCCAAAATGACAGGAAAATGTAACCGAAGTTAGCTAATTTTAGCATTTACGAATGGAAATCGTACCCTCATTGTGCTTGAGGGTTAAATATGAGATTAAAAACTAAATAGTAACTTTCTTCTGCAAGCGTTGTTGCATCTATGCATACAAAAATAATTGTTACAACAGCATTGCAATTAGAAAAATTAGAGCTTGAAGTTAGTCAATCTCAAAGATAAAATGCTATATTCCTATCATTTGTGGCCAATAGGGGTTAATTCTAAAATATTTGTGTGGTGATTTTAGTGTATCATATTATGTTCCAAATGTGTGAACATCAATCACTGACTGAATGTATGATAAGAGACATGGCGGAATCTTGAATCTTGGTATTTGAATGAACATGTGCAAGTTGAGGGTACCCCAAGTCAAGGCACGATAACTGGGTGAGGGTTAAAACTTGGAATAAAACATATCACAGCAAAATTGTTCTTCGATGAATGTCCTATCTTCTCATCGAAAACGTTTTGAGAAAATATGGCACCAGTGCTGAGAAATTGCATGTAAATTTTGGCGAAAATAACAATTATTCCGACAGTGCTCTTATAGGAAGTCTCAAATCTGCCAAGCGTTAAACTTGTAATAATAATATATAGAACAAAATTTGTCATACTGTGACTGCTGCATGCAGCTATGGAAAACATTCAGAGTTCAATCACTTAAAAATGGAGTAAATCGTCACCTAAACTAACCAAATTCTGCAAAAATTTGATTTTTTTAGGGTACCTACTTTTAAGCATCCAGAATGGAATAAGGTTAAACTTTACAACCAAACTTACAACAGCAAATATGTTTGGTAGTCAATTGTGAATACGTACATGCAAAGTGTTTGAAATTAACCCTTTCCAAAATGATAGAAAAATCAAACAAAGTTGGCTAATTTTGCCATTTTTAAACGGTACTCTTATTCCCGTCCTCATTGTGCTTGAAGGTTAAATCTGAGATTAAAAAGTAAACAGTAACTTTCTTCAGCAATCGTTGTTGCATCCATCCATACCAAAATAATTGATACAACAACCTTGTAATTAGAGAAATTTGCTCTTGAAGTTAGTCAATTTTGACGAAAAAATCTATATTCATGTCATTTTTGGCCATGCGGGGTCAAAGTTGAAAGATTTGAGTGGTATTCGTGGTGTATTATATTATGCTCTAAATGTGTAGACACTTTGAGAGATAAATAACTGTAAACAATTTTGAGACATTTGAAAATGGTGAAATTTTGACGGTTTTGGCAGAATATTTTGAAAATACGCGTTTTCGCAGACATGACGATACCTCATTTCACTAGATTTTATGACATTACATAAGCATGCTAAATGTGCTTAAAATCGTACAGCTTGTTTTTGAGCAGTTCAACAGACAAAATTCGAGGAGGAGAAAAAAAAAATAAAGAAGAAAAATTTTGAAAAAGAAGAATAACAAGAGTCTTTCCCAAACTGGGTTTGGGAAAGCCTGACTATCTGTTAGTTTATATTTTCTTATTGTTGGTCTGACACAAGCTGATACTGTATAGCTAACAGGGAGATGACAGGTAGACAGCCAATCTGGCTATGCCATCTCCCTACGGTATACACTATTTTTGTATTTGTTCACAAACGCAATTGTTATTTGTTTATTATTTTTATTACTATTTTCAATGTGTTTAATGTACACTTTTCTGTATTATGTATACCGTAAAGTAAACCAATAAACCAATAATAAACCGCCACTGTTACCTTCTTAAATAATAAAGACAATGAGAGAGTTAAAATGTACGGCACCGTATCACAGGCCTAGAAATAACACGCAAACGATCGTTTAGGTTACGTGGGGGTTATGTCAATTGTAAAGTACGCGAACGCAGTACAGGTTACGATAAAATAACACAGCAAAAATTAACTTTCTGATCTCGCATGTTTTGTCAGTTAGAGAATCTTTCGGGACAAACTCGACTCAAAGGTAGCGCATTGGATACACATATGACAAGAGTGACATGCCGTTTAGATCTTAACAGAATGTCCGTCAAAATAAACAACAAGAACTAACGCGCGATCTCGCCAAAGCGAGATTGCGCGTTTGTTGTTGCTATTTATTTTGGCGGAAATTCTGTCAAGACATAAAGATCAGTTTAGTTTAGTTTAGTTTAATAGTTTAATGCATTACACCAAAATGGCCTATAGCATGGGACAGCCCCAGCTCCTCGCCTACAAACCACAGTCTTACACGCCTTGAGACTGGAATGAAATTTTAGAGAAAACCACGACTCTCATTAATTCCCATTTTAATTGCTTTAATTGCTTCTCTTGAACTTGGCCGTTATATATCTGTCTTAATTTACAGTAAACATTTAAGTTCTTTCAAGATATTATACTTTCGCTACACATTGACATTTCCGACAGTCCACTGACAAAAACGTATGCTATCCGTACAACACTAGGCGTACCACGAGCGTTACTTAAGAACAGAAGATAATAATTAGATGACTGATTACTTTGGATGGTCAAGCGAGTGTCTTTTGTTTGAAGTTTATAAGGTAAGATCGTTGTTTCAGACCAGATAAGCGTTAATTGGCGTTGCAGTCTCCTATTGAGATTTCTCTCCATTAAAGTTATCACGTTTATCTGATTTATTTCTATTAAGATACGCATATCGCATATCACATACCTATATTTACGCGTTTACTCCAAGCGAGAAAAATATCAAAATATTATACACTTTTTAAACCAGAAAATCGTAAATTTAAGCTATCACCTTGAAACAGACGACACTTGACTAGAAAGAAACAGCAACGTCACCGGTCTTCTTATTCTTGTGTTGAATAAAATCACTCTTCTTTTCCAGACTTTGTGCGAGTTAACAATCAAACACTCCCATATCATTACACTAGGTTTGCATAGTCAGAGCACTGAACTTAATACGATTGCACCATACAGGTAGAGTGAATTACGACTAAAACACCGCTAGGTGGATTATCTACCCGATATATTTTCAGTTTCAGAGAAAAAACACAAATAGCATTAAGGAGCTTTTAGATTCCTTTACTCATACACACATCAAATTACTTGCACTGTAAAATATGTAACCCTATAAAATACAATAACAGTCTGACAAAGAACTGTCGGTACTGCTAACATAATTGTTGGTTTTACACTACATATCATGTTTTCGCCACGTTATAGCCACAATAGCTTACAGTAGCCTCATCATCGGTGATTTTAATATACATGTGGATGTCAACAATGACAGTGATGCTAACAAGTTTATGAACCTCTTAGAAACATTTGGTATACAACAACATGTTACTGGGCCTACTCATACCTCTGGTCACACTCTTGACCTTATCATCACAAGATGTACTAATGACTTTCAGCTTTCTGAGCCATTAATCCCATCCAGATTATCTGACCATTCATTTGTTGAGTGCACACTAGGTGTTCGAAAACCATCACTGACACGTAAAGAAGTAACACTCCGAAAATTCAATCAAATTGACATTAACAAGCTTAAATGTGACATCGAAAAATCAGATTTGTGTAATTTTCAGTGTGCTAACCTGGATGATGTGGCAAAATCACACAACAACACATTGTCTTTTCTACTGGATGAGCATGCCCCTCCGAAAACAAAAACATTAATTATTCGCCCAAGTATAGCCTGGTTTACCAATGAAATGAGAACTCTGAAAGCTAATCGTCGAAAGCAAGAGCGGGAAAGATGAAAATCTTACAATGACGAAACAGCATATAAGACTATTCGTAATCAGTTCTCCAACAAACTAAAAGATGCCAGAAAATCTTACTACGCAACATGTGTTGAAGCTTGTAATGGTGACAGCAAAAAAGTGTTTAAAGTTGTTAAAAATCTATGTACAGAAAAACAAAGTGTGTCATTTCCACCACACGATGATCCATCAAATCTAGCTGATCAATTTGGCGAATTCTTAATCCAAAAAATAAAATTAATTCAGGAAAAAATTAAGAACATAAATGTAGACAAAATTAACATCAAACAGAGACTATCAGAAAAAGAGCTTTCAACTTTTCGACCTTTAGAAATTCACGAGGTAACCAAATTAATAAAAAAAAAAATCCTCAAATGTCTCATGTCAACTCGACCCAATGACAACATCTATTGTCAAAACATGTGTAGACTCTTTGGCTCGTGTAATCACAAAAATGATCAGCATGTCTCTGCTGGAAGGATATGTGCCTGATTCGTGGAAAATAGCAATTGTCAATCCTCTTCTGAAGAAACAAGGTGCAGAACTTGTGTTTAAAAGCTTCCGACCAGTGAGTAACTTACCATTCGTCTCTAAGCTGTGTGAAAAAGCCGCAATTGACCAACTAATGTTACATAGTGATATGCATGCTCCATTACCGGCCAACACGTCTGGATTCAGAAAATTTCACTCGACTGAAACGGCATTACTCAAGGTTCAGAATGACATTCTCCTTAATATGGAGTCTGGAAGGGTAACATTGCTTGTTCTCTTAGACCTTAGTGCTGCTTTTGACACTGTTTGTCATAAAACTCTGCTAGAGACAATGAATTCTGATTTTGGACTTAATGATGTTGCTGCTAGCTGGCTTTCATCATATCTCAGGAATAGACAGCAGCGTGTATCAATAAACGGTAATCTGTCAAAAGACTTCCATCTTGAATGTGGAGTCCCACAGGGCAGTTGCCTTTGTCCTGTTCTGTTTCTATTCTATATTTGAAAAATATTTACCATCATTGAATCTCACCTGCCTGATGTCCATGGTTATGCTGATGACACACAGGTCTATTTTTCTTTTCGACCATCAATCAAGGATCAAACTAAAGCTCTAGAAACTATTGAATCATGTATTTCGGACATTCGCACATGGATGGTTTCAAACAAATTAATGATAAATGATGATAAGACTGAATTCCTAATAATTGGTTCACGAGAACAACTCACTAAAGTTGATATCAATTCAGTGAAGGTAGGAGATTCCGCCATCAGTGCAAGTAACAGTGTACGTAATCTTGGTGCCTTCTTGGACTCTACCATGTCTATGGACAGACATGTTACAAATATGTGCAATAAGGCTTTCAGAGGTCTATACAAAGTTAAACAGATAAGATAGTTCCTCACCAAAGACTCAACAAAAACCCTAGTTCATGCCTTTGTAACTTCACATTTAGATTATTGTAATGCCTTACTGTTCAACCTTCCACAATATAAGTACTCTCGCCTGCAGATGGTTCTAAATGCATCGGCCCGAGTGGTATGTAGGATATCATGTTCTCAACACATCACTCCTGTTCTGAGGGATATGCACTGGCTGCCAGTCAAGTACAGAATAATTTTCAAAACTTTATTATTAGTTTTTAAGACACAAAACAACATGTCACCAGCCTACTTAGAAGAACTCCTTAATACCAAGAATGTATGTCAATATAACCTGAGGTCCGATGGTAAAATGCTGCTACATGTTCCAAAACATAGGTGTAAGACATTTGGAGATAGGTCATTCTCATTTGCTGGCCCTTACTTGTGGAATAATTTACCAGAACACCTAAAAAGACTGTCAAATGTCAACCTTTTCAAAAAAGATCTCAAAACATACCTGTTTCAAAAAGCCTATATGTGATGTTCTGGACTGTAAGATACTGTATATATTCCTTTTGTTTATTTGCATGAGCTCAGTAACATGTACAGCGCCTTAGAATATGGTTCTATATCTTTTGAACTATAATTTTGGCGCTATATAAATGTGTATATTATTATTAGTAGCTGATGTGATATTAGCCCTTCACCTAACGTAACAGCCAAAACCGGCCCGCCTTATTCACAAAAATCGCCAATTAATTTTCATTATAATTTCATTTTTTTTTGTCTCAAAAACATAGGTTATGACCCCTCTTTGGAACGCGCTCGTAGCGCTCGTTCCAATGAGGGGTCATGACCTATGTTTGTGAGACAAAAATTGAAGAAATTAGTTATTCAAGAATTTTGTTTGCAAATGTCGTCTGCTTTTCATGTAAGGTAAAGGGTTAAGCAACAATGAATCAGCAAATAAATACTGTTAGTATAATTGTAAGTTGTAATGTATGGCTCACTCCTCCAGGGGTGAGATTAATTGTTATTTCACTTGATTGGAAAAATAATTGTTTTTTTTTTCCATTTTTTATGTCATTTTTTCTACCATTTTTTATGTCATTTTTTTCTACCTCGCTTTGGAATCTCCAAACCTGTTTGTACAATGTTCCTGTAATTGTACAGACCGATAGTTTTCCACCTGACCTAGACCCCCTCTGTGTTGTCATCTCAATGAAAATTCTTTTTCTGTCAATGCCATGCCCAAATGGAGGGAGAATTGACTATATTTTCAGTCATATTAATCTGATATTTTGCATACATTTGGAAGGTACAATGGTGAAACAAAATCGCCAAACAAGGTTTTGAATAAAAAACCATAACGACCCCGAATTTCTCAAGTGCAGTGATTTTCTGCAACAATGAAATCTTTCAAAGGCATTTTCCCCTTACTGCAAGCATTTTGTGACAACATTTGGATGTAGGTAGATTTAACAATGTTTGTAGAATGCAGAACAGCAAGTATGTAATGTGGTTTTCACCTCTACCACAGGGCTCGATTTTAGGCCCTGTTCTTCTTCTTCTATATATAAATGATGTAAGTAACTCAACATCACTCAATCTTTTATCATTTGCCGCTGGCACCACAGCACACTACCCTGGCTCCGACAATAATCCTCTTACACCGTATTTCAGTGACGAGCTTCAGAAATTATTAGAATGGTGCTCTGTGAACCAGTTAATGCTGAATGCTAAGAAAACCTCGCATATCATACTTAATCCAAATAAAGGTAGGAAGAATAATCTTTGTCAAGAGGTAAAAAGAAATAACCAAAACATTAACAAGGTTGGGGCCACTGAAACAGAAATATCTGTGAAATGTTTAGGAATTAGCATTGATGAACACTTATCCTACCAGGCTCACATATCCCGATTATGCCCGAAAATAACACGCGCAAACTATAGTCTCACCAAAGTAAAAAATATCCCCCCCCCCACGAAGCTCTGAAGACATTGTATTACGCCCTCATACTCATCCATTTGGTATACGGAATCCAGGCATGGGGCAACTCAAGAGCTATCAAAAAACTAGCTGTCATGCAAAAGCGATCATTAAGAATAATTAATAACAAAAAGTACAATTCTCATACAGATGCCCTCTTTAAGGAAAATCAAATACTTAAGGTTGATGATTTGCTTAAACTTTATGCACTATTGTTCGTGTTTGACTGGCAGAACGGCAGATTACACGTTTCTTTCAATGATATATTTAAAATTATTGAAAATTCATCTGGAAGGACAACCAGACAGGCTGGCCTCCTATACAGAGAAAGAACACGGACCCAAACTCTAGATAAACTTGCTTTATACACCTTCCCGAAACTATGGAATGCTCTGGAGGACACAACTCGTAATATTAGCGACAGAAACACGCCTAAGAACAACTTAACTTCTACATTCATTTCGTCATATTCCAGTTATGTTCGCTGCAATAATCCCGACTGCCTTGATTGCACTTCGTAAACTTGGAAATTGTCAGTCATGCTCCGTGTCTTCATCTGGAACCCTCGTCTTGTGCAACCTGTTGTGCTTCCTCCCAACAGTTGTGCTATGTAAAATACAATATGTACGCAATTAAGAACTTGCAAACAATAATCTAAACAAATAATTCATCACATTCGTCATCCTACGATGATGCTGCAGCTAACGTAGACTCCATGCTCAAACATAATGACCTACCTCTTTGTCGCAGGCTAAACGGCACGAACTTCAAGATGGGACTTGTTACAGCTCTCACGTGTTATGATGAGTAGTGGAGGGAGTCCTATAAGTAGGTTGCTTCTTACCAAGCTTGAAGCACCAACTTCCCGCTGGCGTATATGATGCACCAAACATCCGACCCCAGAAAAGAAATGATTCGATCGCCATTCTGCATCATGTGTCACATAACTGATTCTAAGTTCATTCGTTTAGTCACAGTCTGTTTGCAATCACCCCATCTTCCAGGGGGTAGCCGGTAGACAGCCAATCTGGCTATGCTACTTCCTACGGTATACTACTTATTACATTTGTGCAATACGTTTATTTGTAACCACTTTACATGTATGTGTACCGTGAATAAAGAATCTGAAAGAATCTGACCTCACATTTGCAGGCTCTCATGCAGGATCTCATGTGGCGTCATAGTCACGCGAACCAGTGGTGCAATGTTGTGTTGTCATGGTAACCCGCGTGAGTGGCCATCTTGTGACGTCACCCCATAGTGATACGTGGTGGTAGTGCGCATGCACAGCGCGTATTGTTATGGTGATACGTGTTTCCGTCGTCCAATTTGTATACTGGAGGCCACCATCTTAGTTTCTATGGTCACACGTGGTTGCTATGTGCCCTAAAAGCTTACAATAGGACAGGGGTATGTTCGGAGGGTATGTTCCTTTGTACAAGAGTAATTTCCCGTTTCGTAGTAGAATTACCACAAACAACCCGACAAGCTGTATTATTTCGAATTCTTTCAGAATCCTCTGCTTTTATCTATCTATGCAATAGTTTTCATCTACCCGACCATGTTCGTTTGTCCCGGCGTATACTCCAGTAGAGTAGAAGAACCTATCACATGGAACAGCTTTGCTTATTGTTACTATAGTTAGCTTTACTGGTCTGTTCTTGTTAGTTCTGACCCTATTCCGAGTACTCTTGTTGTTTCATTTATCTAGATCACCTAATCAGTTCACTTTATTGGCACTAACTAACCAATCAGATTACTTCATCCCCCGTAATCTTTATGCAGAGTTATCTCCCCTTATTCCAACGAAGTCCTATACGATTCTCATCACCTCTGTATCCAATGGTCACGTCCCATGGAATCCCTTTTTTGAAAATTGTCTGGCCTCGGCACCTCTTTTTATCGTATGAGGCCATAAGGGCCACGAGAAAATCCCCCAGTGAGGTCTAATCTACTATCCCTCTTAGCCTCATTTCGGCCGAGGCCATGTGGGCCATGAAAAAATCCCTCAATGAGGTCTAATTTACTATCCCTCTTAACCTCATCTCGATATTTAATGGCCATATCCCCATGGAATCCCTTTTTAGAAAACATATGGTCTTCGTCACTCCTTTTTCTGAAATGAGGCCATGAGGGCCATGAGAAAATCCCTCAATGAGGTCTAATTTACCATCCCTCTAGTCTAATCTCGGTATTCGAGAATACCTGACATTGTACTATTGGAGGATACCTTTTATAGGATACTTGTTGTAGAAACCTTACATCCGGGTACTGCATGCTACATCCGGGTACTTCTGTTTGGATAGTAGATAAAAACAAATAACAATATGTAACATTTCATTCATTTCTATTCGAGTATACAGTTTACAATTCAATTTCTCAAGGCATCATCTTCGTCTTTGTAGTTCTTCTGTCTTCTCTCGTGGCCAAACATCTCATCTTCTTGTGGACTGGAGCTTCTTCCCATTGTCTGGCTTGGTTCTTGATAAAACACGTTCTCTCATTGATAGCTGGTAACTTGGCTTTGATGGTTGTTTTAAAATCCTGTCTGGCATCTTTCATCTTTTTGGATTCCGCTTTCTTGTCTTTTAGCTGTTTCATGTTGGTAACTTTGTTCTTAATGGGAAGTGGTATCGTTCTCGTGTCTTCTGGTAGTTTCATAGTTTGAGTAGTAATTTCAGTCTTCTGAACAGCATTCTTAGTTTCAGTAGAAACTTCAGGATTCTTCGTAGTGGTAACTTCGTTCTTTATGGGAGCTGGGATCTTTTTCTTGTCTTCAGACTGATTCGTAGTTTGAGTAGTAACTTCAGCCTTCTGAACATCACTCTTAGTTTCAGTAGAAATTTCATTTTGTTTCGTAATTTGAGTAGTAAATTCATTCTTGTTTGTAGTGGAAGCATCAGTCAGTTCCTCTGTCTTCGTTCTCTTGCTTACTAATCGGCCAGTATCCATACACAATCTACCACACGATTCACTTGAGCCAGTTCTTGGGAAGTCAGTTTTAATCCAGCATCATTCTTGAAGATCTGTTTGTATAAGTCATCTTTGAATCTGAGCACTGTTGTTGACACAGACATCTTCACTCTTCGACGTTCAAAGCGGAAATCAGTTTATGTTCATACCAACACTCCTTTTATACTTTTTTCTCTAATAGTCTTCATCATCTTCTACTGCGAATGAGTAGTTTGTCATAAGGTTGTCGAACCGAAATCTTCGCTTCTCCAAGGCATATTTCTGGGATTCTTCAAAGTCAAAGTCCTCTTCGTCACGAAGACGCTTGGCAGTTTCTTGAATTTCTTGTGTATTGCGTTGTTGTAAAAATTTCTAATGTACACTGGGGTATTAATGTATTTCGCACTAATGGCTTCTCTGACACTCTTTTGAAGTGCTCTATATGCTGTTTCAACTGCATCTTCTCTATCCATTCCATCCTCGATATACTTGTTCATGAGGTTGTCAAACTCGTCTTGGTATTTGTCACAGGCACTTTGGACGATAGTTCCCATAACAGAAACATCTTCTTCTTCCTCTTCTTCTTCTTCATGTTCCATATCTTCTGATAGTTCCGACGACTCATCGGAGACCGAATCTCTTGACCAATTTTTGTGGTGCACAACAGGATTGCATTGCGTCCGCTCTCTTCGAAGGTCAGTCTACAAATGACAAGTTTCTTACGAGCACGACCCTTTGGACAAAACATTGATGATGGGTTTAAGTAACGTTCCTAAAAATCCTCCTTTCTGTATGATCCACCTTTTTTTCCGATAAGATAGTTCTCTCTTTGGTAAGGCAATTCTCCTAATCGGGCGTTTGTATGGGATCAGCTGAGCTCTCTCAGATTTGGTTATAGGTACTGCCCCCTTCAAGATATTCGAGGCACAATCACATATACATTGTATCAAATCATCATTGGCCGTCTTGATCATAGTCTTGGCTTCATGTCGATCTGCATCAGATAGGATTCGCAGTGTATCTCAATTCCTGTCTAGTCCTGCAGTGTTGTTCGATTTTTGCGTTTGTCGGTTTCAGCAAACTTTTTCTTTGTGGCTCTTGATGTTAAACGTTCGAGCAAATGTTTTTCCACAGTACTCGTAGTTATGAATTGCCATGTCTTTACTCTTTCGTGATCGAAGAACAAATGAGTATTTGGCCTTTTCAGGGCTAGGACTGGGGTGATGAGCGACGGGAGAAAGCAACTCTTTCGTAATATTCTTCTTTTTGTGTCGAAAGAAATTCCATCATCTGTTAGGAGCTTCAATACACGTTTGTATTGTCGCAGGTCATCAAATTCAGCCAAATGCAGTGGTATCTTATCTTCGAGGATGTTGGTAGCATATTTGCATAAACAGGTAATCAAATTTTCATCAGCAGTGCGTAGAGCGGCATCGATTTCCACCTTGTTAGCATCACGTAAAAATTCTGAGAGTACTTTATTCTGGTCAGTCATTGAATCTTCAGTATATGTCTGCCCTTCTGTTCTCCTTGGCAGTGATTGTCTTCATACCTACGAGCACTGAATGCTCGGATAAACAACTTCGTACAATATCTACACTGGAGCCGACGATGGTTCTTCTGGTGTCTTCTGGCATTATTCGATCTCGAAAATAACTTGGAACAGTATCTGTACCGAACTGGTAACATGTCTTCACTCGACGACGGTCAGGACACAAATGAGGGTTAAGCCGAGCTTGCACCCTTTTTTATACTTTTCCTAACAGAAATACCAGGATGTAGCATGAAGTACCCGGATGTAAGGTTTCTACAACAGGTATCCTTTAATAGTACAATATCACATGCATCCTAGAATACCAGATGAGTCGAAGAGCAGTATGTGGAGTCACTCGATCGAGCAATTGCTCTAAAGCTCATTTGTTCGATGGGTTTCGAGTCGTTCGAGCAGTTGCTCATGGAGCAATTACTCTCTTGGCACTTTAGCTTCTTAGGGAAAATCATCAATCCCGTTTCTAGGTATCCTACTTACGGAATCCCTTTTTTGGAAATAACTGGTCGTAAGCACCCCTTTTTCTGAAATGAGGCTAAGAGTCGCATGTGCGAGTCACCCGTTTGAGCATTTGCTCGATGGCTCATTTGCTCGATGGGATTCGAGTACTTCGAACAGTGTGTGGAGTCACTCGCTCTATTAATGATGAAAGTCAGTTGTAGTCTTACAGGGTTGTAAAGTGTGCAGAAGACTATAGTATTAGGTGAATACATTCCATCATGGGAGAGACAGCATAGGACATGGTGGAAGCCGATCGTTCGAGCAATGGCATATCAGTAACTACTCGATATGTTCTTGGCTTTAGGAATCAAATAGGCTTTCGTTGTACACAAGGGAGATAACTCTGCATACAGATTATGGGGAAACCAAGCACTGGTGATTAAGATAAATGAAACAAGAACAAGAATACTCGGAATAGGGTCAGAACTAACCAGAACAGACCAGAAAAGCAAACTATCGCTACAAAACTGTTCCAACAGATAGACTCCTCTTCTCTACTGGAGTATACTCCAGGACAAACGAACATGGTCGGGTAGACGAAAACTATTGCATAGATAGATAAATGCGGAGGATACTGCAGGAATCCGAAATAGTACAACTTGATGGGTTTATTTGGGTAATTCTCGGAATCGGGGATTTACTCTTGTACAAAGGAACATATCCTCCGAACATACCCCTGTCCTATAAGCAGATTTTAGCCACATAGCAATCACGTGCTACCATAGAAACCACGATGGCGGCCTCCAGTTTACATCTGGACGACGGAATCACGTATCACCCTAACAACGCGCGCTTCGCATGCGCACTAACACCATGTATCACTATGGGGATGGTGTCACAAGATGGCCACCCACCCGGGCTACCATGACAACACAACATCGCGCCACTGGGTCACGTGACTATGACGTCATATGAGATCCCCCGATGAGATCCCCCAAATGGGAGATGAAACATACGAGACATACTAATTATAGCGTTATTGATAATGTTTTTTTTCCTCACAGATATAACCCCCTGGTATAACGATTGTAAAAATAAGTGTGCTGTTTGAAAACAGTGAAATTTGCGAATTTTGGTTACTATTTTCTCTCAGCTTGGAGAAGGTTAATTTCAAACTCTTTGCATACCCATTTTGCTGTAGCACTTAATCCAATATCTCATTTTGCTCCGTTAATAAGAGGACTGTCAGAAAATATTCGATATTTTTGAGAATTTTGCACTTTTCAGTGTTCAGATTTTCAAAATGGAAAGCATTACATCATAGGTTTTATATAACGGTATTCAACATTTATAGAGCAACAAAGTTTCTACTATATGCTTTTGACTGTCGCTTTATCCAATACCCGTTTTGGCTGCATAAAAGTTGGAGCTGCATCTAGTCGTTTTGCTAGAATGGAAATTTATTGGACAGTACCGTCTGTTCAATATGAGTGCTTTATTAGACTTATATATATTTACTAAACAATTGGCGTTAGTACATACACCCAAGCTGACCACATTTTAGTTATCAGCGTTAGTACATACACCCAAACTGACCACATTTTAGTTATCGGCGTTAGTACATACACCCAAGCTGACCACATTTTAGTTATCAGCGTTAGTACATACACCCAAACTGACCACATTTTAGTTATCGGCGTTAGTTCATACACCCAAACTGACCACATGTTAGTTATCGGCGTTAGTACATACACCCAAACTGACCACATTTTAGTTATCGGCGTTAGTACATACACCGAAACTGTCCACATTTTAGTTATCGGCGTTAGTACATATACCCAAACTGTCGACATTTTAGTTACCGGCGTTAGTACATACACCGAAACTGTCCACATTTTAGTTATCGGCGTTAGTACATACACCCAAACTGTCCACATTTTAATTATCGGCGTTAGTACATACATCCAAACTGTTCACATTTTAGTTATCGGCGTTAGTACATACACCCAAACTGTCCACATTTTAGTTATTGGCGTTAGTACATACACCCAAACTGTCCACATTTTAGTTATTGGCGTTAGTACATACACCCAAACTGTCCACAGTTTAGTTGACCCTGATTATATGAGATCAAAAAGCATCATATGCAACGGGACCCACTTGCGACGGTCTTAAAGAGAGCAGTTAGATTTTACCTTAAACTTATTTTCGCGAATGATTCTTCCAAGAAATGCAATGACAATCACCCTAGATTCTCGCAAAATGTTCATTTGATTCCTATTGTAGATTCTGACAGTGTTCTCCTGCATAATAAGGTAACACCTTGGCTTAACATACAGGTAGCCAAGACTTCACTACACCTCGCTAAAAATCAGTTATGTTAAAAATCAACCAAAATCAGATGGGCTGAGTGAATATGAACCCAACGGGGTTCATATTCACTCAACCCAGTTGATTTGGGTAAATTTTTTTCCCAACTGAGTTTAGAGTGTAGATACTGCGATTTAACCATAATAAAAGGTTTTCTATGTGGGAGTAAACTCTTTTATTCCAAGTAACCGGTGGTACAAATATAATGTCCGGGTTCGTAACATCATTACACCTCTCCCTTCTTGGGAAAATTTAATCAACAAAACAAAACCTGAAATAAAATGTGGTTAGTACATGTAGTACATCATAGAAAACATTTAAAATGACAAAGTCCAAATTAAGTAATAACGTCTTTCAAATGAGAAGGCCTTAGTCTATTTCCAGGTGGATTTCTTCGGCATGGTAATACTGGGTGTTTTTTGGACCTGATTGGGGGCCTCTTAACATCATTACATATATCACAGCCAAGGTAGTGTAACGACAACCAGCAAGATCACCGAAAGTCTGTGTATTTGAACATCTGGTCATCATGTACATGCAAGACAAGACAATCAGCAAAATTGGAACTGCCCCCACCCCCGAGGGTTAAACTCCAGTAAATATATAAATATGAGGTTTGTAGTTTACAATATATGTTATCTCCGCCAACATGTACGGTATATGGAGATTTAATACCTGGATGTCGGTTTTTAAACACCCAGCCGTAGGCGAGGTGTTTAAATGAGACATCCAGGTATTAAATCTCGATATACCATACATGTTGGCGGAGATAACGTTTTTTTCCCATTTGAAACACAATACAAACATAGTGGAAATAAATTTGTGGACACATTTCTCACCTCCACAATCACTTGGACCAAATTCGTGATAATTATTTTGTTTTTATAATCGCAGAAGACAACAGATAGAGTTACACCTCTTGGGTCGTTAAGGAAACGTGTAAACGGTATTTTGTTGACATGTCGCCCCCTGAGTTCCAATGTCGCCCCCTGAGTTCACATTGGTACTTGGGGGCGAATTATTTGCTCTTATTTTATTTTTATGATTGAATTGTCGGAAATCTGATGATATTTGTGACTATTTTCAGTTTTTTTGGTTCGATTTTTATGTCGAGGCGAGCAAACGCGGTAAGCTTTCGTTTAAACCATATACCCCCGATGTTTCGCGTGCGCTTATACCCTGGATGTTGCACGCTCTCATATACCTCGGATGTTGGGTGCACCCTTTTTCATAGCTAATTGTCCAAGGCATTCTGACCAAGCAAAAGCCAGAATTTATCGGGATATAGGGACAATGGGATATGCACGGTTGCTATCAAAAGGTAAAAAGAGTACCCACAAATATTAAATTATTTTAGAAGTGAAAACTGAAAGTTTCGCAGCTGGAGACCAAATGCCTCAATTTGCCTGGTGTGCTTCTGACCGACATTCACTCAGGAACGTTTCGTTTATTATTTTATATCTCAAACAGCCAACCTCTTGAGATCCCCGATGTATCTTTTTTATCAAAACATCGTCGATTTTTCGCTGTATCTATCTAGCTTTCTTTTTCTTGCATAGTTGTGTATTGTAGAAGAACATTGACCACTGCAGAAGTGGTAAGCCGGTCAATATACAATGACGTTATACGACAAAAAAATACATGATTGAAAATCTATAACAGAACAATAACACAATTAGCTGCAGAATGCATTTTGCAACCAGACGAATTTCTTGCAAATGCAAACGTATTACATAACTGTAATCTTGCGAATTGGAAACTATATGTGAAATTGCTAAGAGGTCATCGTTTGTATTGATTTGACGGTGGTAATTCCTAGGTATACGACGATAAATCGTTAAGCTTTCATCAATCTATACTCGGAACCTAAAATATTTCTCGTTATCAATACCAGAAGTATCTTCTTTTTATTGACTTTTTCTTTACATTTGATTATTTTCTTACTGTCGGAAGATGTATTGAAGTGCGGTGGTCCTACCCCTACACCTCCAAACTATACTTGTGCTGAAGGCCGTAGTTAGGCTAAATGTAGTTGGGGTGGAGGGTAATGGTGGAGGTGGGAGCGCGGTGGCTCAGTAGGCAGAGATGCAGGCCGAGAGGTCCTCAGTTCGAATCCCTCCTGCTGCAACCGTGTTGTGTCAATCCAAATTGCCCACGTGGGGCACAGTGGCGTTGTGTACTAAGGAGTACTTCACATCGATGGTGCACTTGTCTTCAACCACTGCTAACCCTGCTTGTGTGGAGTTAGTATGTTGGGGAGCTGTTGATGAGCTGACAGTTGCTCGCTGGTTCTCTCAGGGTACTCCGACTTCCTCCACCCGTAAAACTGTCACGGTCATGATTAGCCGTTGTGCATAAATATACCTTACACACCAATAAATAAATAATTCTTTCAAATTTTTCAAAAAATTTCAACAAAACCATATCATGTGACTCATCATTGGAACGAGCTCAACGAGCTCGTTCCAATGAGGGGTCACATGATATGGTTTTGTTGAAACTTTTTGAAAAATAATATTTTTTCAAAAGCTGAATTTGCATATTACGCGGATGGATGCAGCCGATTCGTTAGGTAAATGGTTAACCTTTTATCCAACACAAATATTGACAGTTGTGGTCCCTGTGAGAACCCGAGAAGTGGAGCAGTGCTTGTTTACTGTGGTAAACAAGCCTGTGTTTTGCTAGTAAAACTGGTACCGAGTCACTAGTGGTCAGGGTGGGTGTCCTCTAAGATGGGCAATATGGGTGTGTGGAGTTAGTATGTTGGGGAGTCTGACAATTGCTTGCCGTTGCTCGGTGGTTCTCTCTAGGTACTCAGGCTTCCTCCATCCGTAAAACTGTCCGATACGAGGTGACCCTGGCTGTCGAAAGTGGTGTTAAACCCCAGTAAATAAATAAGTAAATAGTGGAGGGCTGGGGCAAAACATTACTCCAATGGCAGCAGAATAATAGTTTTTCCTCCGCTTTATTTCACCTCATGTTGGGCCATGAGTGTGTTTACCCTGTAGGTGAATGTCCAAGGTCTCCCCTAGGAGACAAACAGTTAACCTTCATGCCAACTGGAGCACAGTACTTTTTAAAAAAGGTTTATGTACCCAGAAGATAAAGGCGTAACTTTAACAAAATGACAGTGTAAGGTGAGCGAACAGGAACCATTTTGGGTATTTTAGACCAATGTTTATATCAGGTTCGCATTTTCCGCGAAAAACACCCTCACATTCCGCTTATTGGGATTTAACCACACTTTTAACAGATAGGGTCACATCGTCTCGGACAGTTTTACACGTGGAGGAAGCCGGTGTACACAAAAATAATCACCGAGCAGCGGCTAGCAACCGTGAGACACCCCAGCGTACTAACTCCACACAAGCAGGTTAGCATTGGTTGATGACAAGTGCCCCACTGACGCGCAGTACACCTCAGTACACAACTCCACCGTGTTCCCACATGGGCAATCGTGGTGAAGTGTCTTGCCCAAGGACACAACGCAGTTACTCCTACAAGGCAGGGATCGAAGAGTAGACCCCTCAGTCCTATCTGACTCATCAACGTACTAACCTCGCTTAAGCAGGTTTAGGACTCGTTGCACGTTGCACGTTGCACTGTGCTGGTGCTCTTGTCTTCAACCAGTCCTAAACCTGCTTGTGTGGAGTTAAGCACGTTTGGGAGGCAAACAGTTACTAGGAGCGGGTACACGAACACTGTGTATCGTTCGTTTCCGCCGCCTATGGGTGGGGGCACCCTATATGTGCGTCCCAGGTTTCGTCGTCACTGTGGCTGAATAATAGATATCATTTGCCCTATTGAAGTCGATCACTATGTTGTGCTCAACTAACTTTCATTTCTGATTGCCCTCATACATTCTCATACACAACAAACGCATTGTTTGGTTTTCATTCATAGCTAGTGTAAAATTCCCCCAGATAAGTTTAAAGTGGATATGCTAACATCGACCTTTTCTACGTTTGAACAATCTTTTTGTATTAATTCTTCGATATAAAACCTTGTTATCTTTGAATGGCAACCACAGAAAAGATCTGCCTTACAATGCCCTCCGACAATCAATTTACGGTGAATCATGGTAAACATTATGTGAAATGACAATTTAACAATTAATTTTTTTTCAATTATTGCTTTCTATGTGGCGTCTAATGTATGACAGAACTCGGCGTTTATTGAAACTTCTTGCGTTGAGTAGATACTGAGGAATGCGGGTTATTTTAAAGCACTGGATTGAGATATGGGCAGTCAGGTGACTGAATGAACACCACACGGCTGTTCTGTAAGAATTTAGTGTCATCAGGTGTTGTTTTAAGAGACGCAGATTTAAAATATACCATCTGCTTTGAAACATAAAACACCGAATCGAGTGTACTCGTAATAAACATTTTAAAATGCATCAACAACAGACCCACAAACACCCCCTCCCAACACCAAACATACACATATACCCCAACACGCCACCAAACCAAAGGTCACATACTTATGCACAATGGCTAATCGTGACCGTGATAGTTTTACGGGTGGAGGAAGCCGGAGTACCCGGAGAGAATCACCGAGCATCGACGAGCAACTGTTAGCCCCTCGACATTCTAACTCTGTTCAAGCTCCGCCCAAGCAGGGTTACAGCGGATGAAGACATGTGCACCATCGACGTGCAGTATGCCTTAGTACACGGCGTCATCGTGCCCCCATGTAGGCAACCGGGATAAAGTGCCTTGCCCATGGACACAACGCGAGTCGTCCCGGGCCGGGATCGAACTTGGGACCTCTAGCATAGAAGTCCAACAGTCTGCCACTGAGCCACCGCGCTCCCTGAATCACATCAATTATTGCCAGTCACTTTAACCAGTTCCTAAGGTCATAACTTAGTTTAAATCAACTTTATGTATTTTTTGTCATGTTTGAAACCGATCAGGGTTCAGTAAATGAAAACAATTTTTCGGCGGCATATTATAAGAAAAAAACGTTTCAGTAGGAAATGTCTGTGCCAGTGCGAATTTTTAACTTCAAACACACACACACACACACGCACCCTCCCACCCCACACGCCCTCACAACACCAAACACACAGACTCGCAGTCTTGTTTAACCCTTTACCTAACGTACCGACAAAGCCGGCGGGCGCTATTCTCAAAAATCGCCAATTAATGTTCATTATTTTTTCATTTTTTGTCTCAAAACCATAGGTTATGACCCCTCGTTGGAACGAGCTCGTCGAGCTCGTTCCAACGAGGGGTCATAACCTATGTTTTTGGGACAAAAAATGAAAAAAATTAGTTATTCAAGAATTTTTTTGCAAGTGTCGTCTGCTTTTCAGGTTAGGTAAGGGGGTATTTTATTTTTTGTTTTTGTAATTATCTCTTTGCCATCAAAAGTTCATGTTCTTGGTTTGTTTTATGTTTTAGGCCTCATAATCTACAGAATGGCATGGGTGATGATGTATCTCGTCCCTTAAGTGCAAGAAGGCTTTGCAGTGTTAAAGCATTTCAAAGCTTTGTTGCACTCAAGGGACACATTTATCAATTTTATTAACTTGGTTAAAATATCAGACATAAACGATTTAATTTTTATTTGTTAAGTGTTCAATTGTTACAACAGGAGAGCACGCGATTGCCAAAAAGACCACGCGGGGGGGGGGGGGGGGGGGCCTGAGGAACAGATTTTTAACTTTTTCAGGCCTAATCGAGTGAGCGTTGTTGAGACTCATTCCTTTCATTCCTTTTCCATTTTAAATATTCGAACACTGTTGGCGAAAACATTGTGGTGAATGTAGGTGGGTGTGTGTGTGTGGGGGGGGGGGGGGGTGGGTGCTGAAGTTCTGCACCCTTCCATCTGAAGCTCTACATTTCTAAATTTTAACAACAACGTGAGGCTGAAAGAGAACGTTTGGGTTGAGATAATGGCGAGTCTAAGGGATGTCGCTAAGGGGACTTGGGGTGTGTGACCCTCCTCCACCCATGATATTCCAGTCCGTGCATTTTCGTCTAGATTGGAGTCTTAGATATCGCTTCACTATTGCTAATATAATTTAATATAATCAAATAAATAATATTAAATAATATAATCATTTATTTTCTTACCAGACTATATTTTATACTTTTAAATCACACACATAGTAGGCTATTGGAGAACGATTAATAAGTAGATAGGGTATTGCATTTTAAATCGAACGGTCCTGCCCAGCGGTAACAGCGTCGTATCCTTGGGCAAGAGTACTTAATCCTTATTGGTCAAGTGGCGGCACGATGGCGCTGTGTATCAAGGCGTACGGAACGTCCATGGTGCACTTGCCCTTAACCTCCGCTTGTGGAGAGTTATTAAGTTGGGGAGTCTAGTAGATGCTTGCCCCTGCTCGGTGGTTCTCTCCGGATACTCCGGCTAAACCCATCCGTAAAACTGTCCGACACGAGGTGACCATGGCTGTTGAAAGTGTCGTTAAACCATAGTAAAACAGACAAACAGAGGTCTGTAATACCTAATTCAGGCCGTTGGGGTATTTTATTTATCCACAAATATATTTCCCAGAAGCCTCTTGTGTTTTAACGAACATCCCGAGTGACTAATTTTCCAACAACATCATCGAGGCATGCCTTCGTAGAAGGCATGCCTCGATGATGTAGTTGGAATATTTTATCAGTTGTGACTTGAGTCAGATTTATTTATTTATTGGTGTTTAAGGTCACATACTTATACACAATGGCTGATCGTGACGTGACAGTTTTACGGGTGGAGGAAGCCGGAGTACCCGGAGAGAACCAACGAGCATCGACGAGCAACTGTCAGCCCCTCAACATTCTAACTCTGTTCAATCTCTCCGCTCAAGCAGGGTTACAGCGGTTGAAGACATCTACACCATAGACGTGCAGTACGCCTTAGTACACGGCGTCATCGTGCTCCCATGTAGGCAGCCGGGAGAAAGTGCCTTGCCCAAGGATACAACGCGGGTCGTCCCGGACCGAATTCGGGACCTCTAACATAGAAGTCCAACAGTCTACCACTGAGTCACCGCGCCCCCGTGACTTGATTCATTACAATAGGAAAAATTAGGTTTACACCCCCTCCCCCAGTCCGACATCTTGGCGAAGCGCTAGGCGGCGACGACTCATTTGAGTGGCTACTATTTTGTTGAAAATTTGTAGGTTTTTATTTAAGTATTCCAATTATTCGTCGCCAATGTTGGGAAGTTATACGATGCGATTTTATCGCAGGCGGTTTAGATTGGTTATCGCATCTAGCACATCGGACGCATTGCGTACATGTTAATTGTCCTAAACATATTTATGCGTGTACTGTGTTTTAAGTCTCATAAAATGTGAAGAGCTTTTGGGAGAGAAATTATTGTTTTCCGTACTTCGTATCCCCCAATTCACACCAAAACAGAAAGTTTCATTAAAAAAATAATAATTTCAATTTTATTAGAAAATCAATGTCAAGCAATCAACTTAGACTAATTAAAATCAACAATCTATTCAAGGATAAAAATGGAAATCGCTTGGTAAAGAAAGAATGAAATTACAGTTTTCTTAAAAAACATTCATCACCAACAATTGTTCGGGGATCAATTAAAATCAAATATGTATTGACGATCCAGACAGACGGTTTCACTGTTATTTGAGAGATTATTGCCGTAAAACCGGTATAAAATCTTAACTTTAACTGGAATGTGGGAAGCATTTGAACTTGAGGACGGGGGAGGGGACTGGGTGCACGGACATATGAGGGCACCCAGGAACGCATACATATTACTACACTGCAAAAAATATAGGTTCTCTTTAGAACCAAAACTGGTCCTAATCTTGTCACTGAGATGGAACCAGTTCTGTTTAAAGAGTATTTATTTCAAATCAAATAAATTTATAAAGATTAACATTAAATATTAACAGAATTAAACATAAATTGAGGGGGTTTCAGTCGTAAGTTTAGAGCTTATACGAGGTTGTCTCAAATCATTATCAAACAAAGGAGATATCAACAGTTGGCATATCGAACCAGTTTTGGTTCTATACAGAACCAAAACTGGTTCGATATGCCAACTGTTCATATCTCCTTTGTTTCAAAATGTTTGGCGACTGCGTTGAATAAGCTCCAAGTTTACTGCTGAATCTACTTCAGTTCATGTAATATTCTGTTAAAATTGAATGCTAATCTTGGTAAATTTATTTGATTTGAAATAAATACTGTTTAAACAGAACTGGCTCCATCTCAGGGACAAGATTTTGGTTCTAAAGAGAACCTATATTTTTTCGCAGTGTAGTGGTCCATGTGTATTGCTGACATAATAGGAATACAAGATACAAAGCTAGGTTTGGAACTCTCGCACCTCTGTAATGAGAACAATGCAAGTTACACCCTCTCTCTCTGTCTCTATTTTTGGACACGCTGGGTGTGTATTTGCGTGTGCGGATGGGGCGGGGGAGTACGTGGTCCCCGTGCTCCCTGATTCCTGTGTCTGTGGCTTTTTTATTTCTGAACACCGACCACATCGGCGGACGTTTTGTGATTTGATTTACACTTGAGTTACACTGCTCTATGAATATGTGTTGGGCATAATTAGCGGCGTCATCGCAGGGACAGACAATGCCCCTTTAGACACCAATACGGAACCTAAACACCCCACTCCACGCCCCAGACCAACAAAAATTCTGACAATGCCACTGGGTGAAATATCAAAACTGCTATCAATTTTAGGAGCACAATTTGTTTTGAAGAGAAGGCTTCAACTTAGCCTGAATCCCTCCTCCTTCCCCTCCCCCAGTCAGCCACCGCCTGGATGCTTCACGCCAGTGTTGTAAAAGACACTCTCCGTAATGAGTTGTAAAAACGAACAAAACGCAACGTTGTGCTAGTTTCGTGTGCAATTTTTATATCGTTTCAGTCTGGGAAATAAGAGTGATTGTTTAAAACAATAGAATGTTATAACGACCAATGGCCTTGCAGGAATTTTTATTCAAGTACATATTTAGGCAACCGACAATAGACTAGAGACAAGTGCTCTAGTTCTTCGACCAATCGTTTTCACCATCACCCGAACCGCCAATGTCAAGATACCGGTTGTTTAACATCAGAGGCGAGTAGAATCGACTTTATTATTAATTTATTTATTGGTGTTTAAGGTCACATACTTATGCACAATGACTAATCGTGACAGTGACAGTTTTACGGGTGGAGGAAGCCAGAGTACCCGGAGAGAACCACCGAGCATCGACGAGCAACTGTCAGCTCCTCAACATTCTAACTCTGTTCAAGCTCCGGCCAAGCAGAGTCACAGCGGTTGAAGACCTGTGCACCATCGACATGCAGTATGCCTTAGTACACGGCGTCATCGTGCCCCATGTAGGCAACCGGGATAAAGTGCCTTGCCCATGGACACAACACGGGTCGTCCCGGGCGGGGATCGAACTCGGGGCTTCCAGCATAGAAGTCCAACATTCTTCCTATGAACCACCGCGCTCCCTGGTAAGGTAGATAAACAAAGCGTTTTTCTGTGGTTCTTTTTAACCCTTCACCTAACACGAAAGGCAGACGACACTTGCAAACAAAATTCATGAATAACTATTGTTTTCATTTTTTTTGCGTCAAAAACATAGCTTATGACCCCTCATTGGAACGAGCTCAACGAGCTGGTTCCAATGAGGGGCCATAAGCTATGTTTTTGAGACAAAAAAATGAAAAAAATAATGAAAATTGAATGGTGATTTTTGCGAGTAACGCTGCCTGATTTTGGCAGTTACGTTAGATAAAGGGTTAATGAAGTGAACAGTAGAATGTTTCGAAGTTTATGACAAGGTAAATTAACTACAAACACAAAACCTTACAATCATGAGCGTGGCGAAAGGGGGAAGGGAGTTAGTGCGTGTCCCAATGCTCGCCAAAGTAGTTAAAAATTTTAAGCCTTAAGCCATCAACAGTTGGAAATTTCATGCTCTCTGGCACATGTAATATATTTTCTTTGTATTTTATCTGTGACTGTGACCGGTTGTAATAGGCGTTTAGTGATTTTTGAACCGCATTCCATGACATTTATAGGTGGAGTCTATTTCTCATCCCGTGAGTGCTAGAAGGCACCATATAAAGCATTGCACCAGGGCCGGATTTAGAAATGTGGAGGCCCCGGGGCAGCCTTCAGTAGTGGAGATCCACCCTACTTTAGAATACTAGAAACTAAAAGGTAACAGGACATAGTTATAGTCATCTATCAAGTATCTTTTTTCAAGTAGAAGGAATCTGAATAAGCAAGCAAGCAGGTCAATCATAATCAATCATAACAAGAATATATATATAGAGTACAGCAAGCAAGCATGTCAACCATGATCAATCATAACAAGAATATATATATAGAGTACAGCAAGCAAGCAGGTCAATCATGATAAGTCATAACAGGAATATATATATATAGAACAGCAAGCAAGCAGATCAATCATGACCAATCATAAGAATATATATACAGAGTACACCAAGCAATCAGGTCAATCATGATCAGTCATAACAAGAATATATTTTTGGAGTACAGCAAGCAAGCACGTCAATCATAATCAATCATAACAAGTATATATATATAGAGTACAGCAAGTAAGAATGTCAGTCATGATCAATCATAACAAGAATATATATACAGAGCACAGCAAGCAAGCAGGTCAATCAGGATCAATCATAACAAGAATATATATATAGTACAGCACGCAAGCAGGTCAATTCTTGATCAACCATAACAAGAATATGTATATAGAAAGTACAGCAAGCAAGCAGGTCATTCATGATCAATCTTTCCAAGAATATATATATCTAGAGCACAGCCAGCAAGCAGGTTAATCACGATCAATCATAACAAGAATATATATATATGGAGTAAAGCAAGCAAGCAGGTCAATCACGATAAATCATAACAAGAATATATATATAGAGAGAGTACAGCAAGCAAGCAGGTCAACCATGATCAATCATAACAAGAATATAATACAGAATATATATTTACAGACACTTTTCCAGACTTGACCCTTTCAAAGTCTTGGATCAGTTTGTCGTTCAATCTCTCTAATAATGTCATATTCAATATTATTACCACTTTAGCTTGCGTTCTCTTGTACATTAACAAAGTTTAATAAGGCATTATTAGAAAGTACCGCTCTACTTCAAAAAGTCACATGACATGTCGGGCCGTTAATGGATTAAACATCGCATTAACAGCCCGACACTTCACATGACTTTATGTTCCTCGATGTCGTACACTCGGAAATGGAAACGGTTCCCAGAAATGGTTTCAACTTGTAAACAATGTGATTTTTATTTAAATTATTAAATATGTAAAATGTCCAGCAAAGTTAGCTCCACAAGAACAAGCAACTGTATATAGTAAGTAAGCTGTATATAGTAAGCCTTTATTTCTGACTTAAAAGCGGTCAATATCGGGTCTGTTTTCAGTTTTCGAACATCGTTGAAATTGAAAGCGTATCGGTGCCGATCACATGATAATCACATGACACCAGTTTGTTCAACAACAGACGATACTATCACCTGTCAAAACTGAAAACTTTAAAAATGTCATGTAAGGTACAGGGTCAAAACGTTTTTCAGAATCCCAGTGGTAATAATAGTAATAACATGACTTTGTGGTTTATTAACGGCCCAACAGGTGTGAATAACAGCCCATGATCAGCTTATTAACGGCCCTCGACTTCGTCTGGGGCCTTTTATAAGCTGTCGGGCTGTCATTCACACCTGTTGGGCCGTTAATAAACCACAATGCCCTCCAAAGTCATGTTATTGTTATATTCAATGAAACGAAAATTGTAAGAAAAAATGTAGGCTGACCTGACTGGCCAGTGGTTTTGATTGATACGTGCGTGTCTTTCAGGTCAGGGCACATTGTTCCTTACAATTTTCTTTTCATTGAATATGTGGAGCCCCTGGCTGTTGAGGCCCCTGCGCGACTGCCCAGCTTGCCCAGACCTAAATCCGTCCCCGATTGCAGATGATGTCGTGTTGCATTCAAAAGACGATTTCCAATTCTAGAAACCAAAGGTCATATATTTCGAACACAAGGGGAGGAGGTGCATCGGAGATTTTTCAGCTGTTGGAAATTCACAGATAACAGTTGGAAAATTCTCACACAAAAGGGAGGGGTGGGCTGGTATGCGAATAGTTGCATGTTGAGAATACAGTTGGAAATTCAGAGAGGCACATCCCTAAACCGAGACATCTAGCCAAGTCGATCACTCACTAAAGGCTCTTCAACGGCTCCCCAGTTTATAATGGAATTTACAAAAACGAGTTCACTAAATTTGGTCTGGACCGAGTGTTTAGCGAAGTCCGGACCTAATTTACCGGACGAGTTTAGTAAATTTCACTTTAAACTAGGGACGAGTGATTTGTTTATTGTTTCTTTAACGACACTTTCAGCAGTCATGATTTTAGCGTGTCGGACAGTTTTATGGGTACAGGAAGCCGAGGTACCCGAAGAGAGCTACAGAGCAATAGCAAGTCACTGTCAGACTTTCACACTTAATGAACCGAGATGAGTAGGCTTAGCACTTCGTCGCCTGAGTTCTAGAATGTCCTATGTCCCTTTGGGGACATAGGACATTCTAGCACTCAGGCGACGACTTGTTGAAGGCAAGTGTGCCACCGTCGTGCCCTCTGCCTCAGTACACAGCGCCACCGCGGTGCTACACAGCAAATCGGGATGAAGTGGCTTGTCAAAGGACACAATACAGATGACTTGGGCCAGGATGGATTTGCCGATCTTTCGAGTCCAATGCTCTAACCAATGAGCTGTTGTGCTCACTTGGGACGAGTTGAAGATTTTATTTGTCTGTTGAACTCAAACACGATAAAACATGCCTAAAAGACCGAGAAACAAACAGCGCTGCATGTAAGACCTCTAAGTACATTCTAAAAATAAAGCGACTCTGAACGGCCCACGAAGACACAACTGTCAACCCTTTAGATCGGAAAGGCCGCTTTTCCGGACCAGGAACGTGATACACCCTGAAGTCAAAAACAAGCAGACAGTTGCTCAGTAAATTTGTGTGGTAAACCAATCAAGATTTTCAACGTGCAGTCCAAAGACTGCACGTTGAAAATATTGATTGGTCTTCCCCCAAGTAAGGATTATAGACTCTACCTGCTGATGGCGCTGGACAGGTATGGGATATACCATCACGTTCAAAGGGTTAAAAACATTCCTTTTTAAGTACGCATTAGGATGTTCCAGTTGTAACCCTACCCTTCATTTACAGATAGGGAAGCGAGAGGTTTGGATAACAACCGAAAGATCTTAATTTGGACCACCTCCCTATCTGTGTCCAACCCTCGAGGTGTTTATACCTCTCCGTTCCCGTTCCCATACACCACCCTGGCGTACTTCCTGCTTTTGATTTCTCTCCGCCTCGTCTGGAATCGTCAGATGGAAGGTCAAGAAACACAAATGTGAAAAGCAGACGGCTGTACGCACACTCGTGTACAAGTTACATTCACGCAGCGAGACGATCGTCGGAAAGGAATCTTCTTATTCGAATGACCGATTTCGAACAATGGGTATCTCAGGCAATTGAGAAAATCAACAAAGGTTACAAAAATTCAAACTGAGAGGTCTAAAAGAGAATATATTAAGGGAAGAGTCCATGAATGGTATTCTCAACACTGAAATTAAAAGACATTGTCCTGCCATGAATGGACGTAAATTAGCGTGACTAGAAAACCCACCAAAACATTCTTCAAGCGGTGAGAAAGAATTATATATTTTTGCTTTTTGATGAAAAATCCAGATGTAAATAAAACAAACACGCCGTCGATGAATGAGGCACGCATGGGGGTTTATTAAAGTGGGTATTGTGTTGTTCAACTAACTTTCCGTTCACCAGCTTTCAAATGAATGTATTGAAAATGGCTTTTCGGTTCTTTTATTTGTATGATTCAGTGGACCTTTTGTTAGAAAAACCAACGCGAGCATCTCTTCTGGTCTAACCCTATACGTGTTTACTGTTGTATATACCACACAAAAAGGGTTTTTAACCAAGCATTGCAGTGGAAATAACAGAAAAATTAAAGCAATAATAAAAGCAATGTACCTCGAGGAGGCATTGGAAGCTCGATGAAAGTCGAGGAGCACACAATTTCAAGACTACGATGGTTCGGAGCAGTTCAGTAAAAGTTTTTGTTTTTATTAGGGTTTAACGACACATTAACAGACAGGGTCATATCATGTCGGTGACAGTTTTACGGGTGGAGGAAGCCGGACTACCCGGAGAGAACCACCGAGCAACGACGAGCAGCTGTCAGCTCTCCAACATCGTAACTCTGAACTCTGCACCGCGGCACAACCAGGGTTAGATTGGTTGAAGACAAGCGCACTATCGACGTGCAGTACGCCTTAGTACACAGCGTCATCGTGCCCCTATGTAGGGAATCGGGGTTAAGTGCCTTGCCCAAGGACACAACGCGGGAGCACGAATCAGTCGCTGAAATGGTCACCCATCCAACTACTAACCGCGCTCGACGTTGCTTAACTTCGGTGATCTGACGAGAACCGGTTACCGCGACGCCACCGCGCCCCCTGAGTAAAAGTTACAGTCGTATATCGGAAAATGTACCGTGACACACTGTAGTCTCTCGTTTAGATGAGCATGCCGCGGTGTGGCCACAGTCATGTCCGTTTCTTCTAGTTCAACCATCTTCCAACCCGAAGGCTAGCCTTCGGGTTGGAAGATGGTTGAACTAGAAGAAACGGACCAAAGCGTCAGAATGTGTTATTCTTTGAGCAAACGTCGGTTGGATTTGCAAATAATTTACTACTGGAATGTCGGTATAGTGACACGTTCATATGCGCCCATTTTAACTCATTATGTAATCGCACCGCATGTCTCAAGGAAAAAAGTGGAGGGCTACGTGTCCCCTGTGCCCCCCACCACCTGGTTCCGCCGCATCTGGTACCACATGAAACCTAATTCATCTGCACGCTAAAAACTAAAGTGTTAAAAACTACACTTGAAGTGCTGTATTTAACACTTACTAAGTGTTGAACTAGCACTTTGTTCAAGTGTAGATATCCCAGAACTTGACAGGTATTACAATAATACCGCTTGACAAGTGTAATGTCGCGACACTTAAAAGGAAACAACGCAGATGGCGCGGATCAGGCTCGAACTGTCGAGCCTGATCCGCGTCATCTGCGTTGTGTCCTTTTAATTATGTACCCACCAAGCGCAAATCAAATTATGGACGATTCTGGAAGAACCATCAATGCTAGACACATGGGAAGTGCCATCCATTCAAGTTTCAGATGTCTGACGATTGTAATGTCTAAGTGCTTAAAGCATTGCACTTTGAGTGTTAAAATCAAACCCTTAGAGTTATAATGGGTTTAACACCTTGAAAGTGTCAGTTTTAACACTTTAGTTTTTAGTGTGTATTTCCAAAAGAATGATCGTTTAGGACAAACCCGTCACGTTCACAAGCGGTCGGTGCAATAAACACATTTTTATCAGTCAGTAGCGGGTGTGTCCACTTTTGTATTGTAAACACTCCAGATAATTCTACATCATATTGGGAATGAGAGAATACAAACTTGATTCTGACCAATTTGATCCCACAACTGGACACAAATGTTACCTCAAACGTTCTACCCACCCTTCTGGTGGGACATGGGCTCTCCCATGTGCAGAAAATATTTTACCACCGGACCTTCCCCGATGAATAATACAGATGGTGTTATTCAAGTGTAAAAATATGCCTAATAAACAGACCTAACGATGAAATGCACAGCAATTTCAGGCAATATATGTCACTGGTCAATTTATCAATACACCACCCTGGCGTACTTACAGGACCCGGGGCGGTAAAGCTTCCACGAAGACCAACTCTAAATTTTATATTTTCTATTGAAACATTTCATGAAACATTGAGCGAAATATACTTTCGAAAAGTTGTGAGAACCTAGTGATTCAATATATTTTGGGGTCGGAAGATATAGGAAGTTACCAGCAGAAACTTTCCCAAAATTCCACAGTGAATTTAATCAGTTACACCCTGTATGCTAAAGACCACTCCTCAAAATTAAACGAGATAAAATTGGATAAAATTTCAGTCCTATCTGCGCAAAATGCGCGATGAAAGTAAATATTTGATCACCAAAAGCGGTAGGAGATAAACGTAATTTCCGAATATCATTGTTCCTAAAATCAATTGAAGAAGCTTCTTCCAACACCTGTTGGGTCGTCTATTGAAAACGGAAGCAGCACAACTCACAAAGACTTATTTGGGACATTGAAAGAGAACATTGAAAATTTAGACTCCCACAAAAGTTGCAATTTCCTGGCGTGCAGGAATGATATGATGGTCCCCCAGATCAACTCAAACGAGTGTTACCTTCCTCGCGAAATCTTCAGTCGTTTAGGGCCTCAAGTCCGGTTGTGTCTAACTATGGGTACAATCGGCTTGAGTTTTGCGGACGTAATAGGCCTGAAGTCTCCTAACAGACACTATCGGCCCGTCTGCGGACTCAGTCAACTCTCTCTTTACGGACGTATTTGGCTTCAAGGCGCAATCCGCCTCGCGGACCTATCAATATGTTTTATTTTAATTAATGTTTTCAAAACATTTCAACAAAACCATATCATGTGACCGCTCATTGGAACGAGCTCAACGATCTCGTTCCAATGAGGGGTCACATGATATAGTTTTGTTCAAATTGCTTGCAAAATATATTTTTTTCAACTGATTAATTTGGAAATTACGCGTTCGGTTACGGCCGATTCGTTAGGTAAAGCCTTAAAGCCCTATTTAAAAGTACGTTCAACATGCCAGGTGCGCGGTGGCTCAGTGGTAGACTGTTGGACTTCTATGCTAGAGGTTCCGAGTTCGACCCCCGACCGGGACGACCCACGTTGTGTCCTTGGCAAGGCACTTTATCCCGGTTGCCTACATGGGGGCACGATGGCGCAGTGTACCAAGGCGTACTGCACGTCGATGGTCTTCAACCCCTGTAACCCTGCTTGAGCGGAGCTTTAACAGAGTTAGAATGTAGAGGAGCTGGCAGTTGCTCGTCGATGCTCGGTGGTTTTCTCCGGGTACTCCGGCTTCCTCCACCCGTAAAACTGTCACGGGCACGCTTAGCCATTCTGCATAAGTATGTGACCTTAAACACTAATAAATAAATGAATAAATAAATAAATATAGTTCAACATGCCCATAAATGGACTCGACAGGTGCAGGTTAAATCATGACATCAACGCCTTCGGTGCTGTACTCCCGAAGAATGATGCTCTCAATGCTTATTCTGCTAAAAGGGACACGCGGTGGCTCAGTTGTGGTTAGAGCATTGGACCCTTTAAACCCAAAAGTCGATCGCCCGATCTTTACCAGCGGTAACTGAGTGAGATCACTGGGCAAACACTTTATCCCGATTACTCACATAGTGACGCGATGGAGTTGTGTACTGAAGTGTTCTATACGTCAATCCTCCACTTGCCTTCTTAGTGACGCGATGGAGTTGTGTACTGAGGCGTTCTGCACGTCAATCCTCCACTTGCCTTCTTAGTGACGCGATGGAGTTGTGTACTGAGGTGTTCTGTACGTCAATCCTCCACTTGCCTTCTTAGTGACGCGATGGAGTTGTGTACTGAGGTGGTCTGTACGTCAATCATTCACTTGCCTTCATAGGGACACGATGGAGTTGAACACGGAGGCGTTCTGTACGTCAATCCTCCACTTGCCTTCATAGGGACGCGGTGGAGTTGTGTACTGAGGCGTTCTGTACGTCAATCCTCCACTTGCCTTCAACCGTTGCTAACTCTATTTGTGTAAGTTGGAAAGCCTAACAATTACTTGCCGCTTCTCGGTGGTTCTCTCCGTGAACTCTGGCCTCCCCAATCCGTTAAACTGTCCGACACGATGTGACCCTGACTGCAGTGCCGTATTAACCCATGGCCGGGCCCCTAGGCTTTTAGATGCTTCAGAGCCCCCTCCAGCACTCCAATTTTTCACCCCACTACAGCTGACAGTCTGACCCTGGTACTGTAGGCACTATTCCGCAGCACATAGCCCTATATAAAATAAGTATTAAAATAATGTAATGTATATAAATATACATATGGTATACTTATGAGAGTATATATATGGATAAATACATATGTACATGTACCGCTACGGCGCAGAGTGCAAAGTACCTTTAACCATTGAGCCCTAAGGCGCTGGGAACAGTGCCTCAGCAAAACGCAACAACCCCCCCCCCAAAAAAAAACAAAAACAAAAAAAAACCCAAAACAAAACAAAAATCAATTAGTGGCCCCCTTTTCCCTTCAGGCCCCTAGGCTTCAGCCTAGTTAGCCTTATGAATAATGCGGCCCTGCCTGACTGTTGGAAATGTCTTTAAGCTGTTCTGGCGGAAAAAAGAAATGCAAGTTTTTTTCTGTGGTAATATTTCAAATGTGTTATGGACGATTATTTCATTGTTTGGATTTTGATGTTATTTCTTCATAACTGATTAAATTTTGACGAGTTTTGTTGTCTTAACGCAGACGGCGTTTGCATGCATAACGTTCAATCGTGGGTTCCCCACGCCATTTCCTGATCAAAATCAATAGCGGGTGTGCCCAGCCCAGGCTTCAGTCTCTGCTCAAACTCTCCTTACCATTGACCCCATCAGATTGTTTATTGTCCTTCGTGGGATGTTATTCCACTCCCGAAGAAGGGTCTGCGTGAGCTGAGCGAGGTTTTGTGGGACGCTGACGAGCTTTCTGACTCTCCTGTCCATCTCGGCCCACAAATGCTCGATCGGGAGAAATCTGAACTGGACTGGGACATTGTTTTGGTTGAGAAAGTCACGACAAACCGTAGCAACGTGCGGCCTCGCATTATCTTGCTGCAACGTAAGGTTGTGTGCATGGATAAGTGGAAGATCGTGAGGCATGGGGACCTGATCCCGATATCTTACGGCTGTAACATTGCCCTTAACCCTTCACCTAACATGAAAAGCAGACGACAATTGCAAAAAAAATTCTTGAATAATTATTTTTTTCATTTTTTGTCTCAAAAACATAGGTTATGACCCCTCATTGGAACGAGCTCGACGAGCTCGTTCCAAAGAGGGGTCATAACCTATGTTTTTGAGACAAAAAATGAAAAAATAATAAAAAATTTTTGAGAATAGCGCTACCGGTTTTGGTCATTACGTTGGGTAAAGGGTTAATGAGTAATAATGACCACGAGAGGTGTTTTGACGCAAGGAGAAATGCCCCCCCCCCCCCCCCAAACCATAACAGACCCTCTCCCGAATCTGTCGTTTTCCTTAACGCACGCGTCAGAATATCGCTCACTTCGATGTCGATAGCAACGTTGTCGTCCATCTGACCTGTAAAGCCTGAATCGAGACTCGTCATTGAATAACACACGTCTCCAGTGGACCAAGTGAAACCGATTAGGCGGATGTGTCCGCAGCCATTGCAATCGACGTTGACGTCGCCTGGGTGTAAGTTGCGGACCAATGTAGGGACGTCGTGGCCTTAAATTGAACCGATTCCTAACTGTTTTTTTTGGACACACTTGGCGACCATGAGTGCCTACAATCTGACTCGCCGACTCTGTCGCCGTCTGAAATCAGTTACGGAGGTGTGAGAGACGTTGGGAGTGTTCACCAGTACTACGCAATCCTCACCGTACCTAGGTGTCAAATAGGGATCTGTTGAGGTGCTTGCCTTGTGTGTCCGTCTGTGGAGCACCGACGGTATGCTCCGTTGAGTTGAGCTGAGAATGTCATAGAATGAACAAAGGGTGTGGAAACCTGTGATACGGGGTAATAATGTAAGTCAGAGAGCACTGCGGTGGAGTCTAGACGTTAACATTGCATTAACATTGCATTATTATGCCTCTAGCTTGACGTGGCGACGTAACGCGTGGACGTCCGCGGCTGGAACGGTTAGCTAATCTCCCTGTGGCTCTGAGACGCCAAACTAAACGAAATATCGTTGACTCACGGACCCCAAATTGCAGGGCGACGAGACGTTGCGATTGGCCCTTCATAGTTAGAGCAATAGCCCTACCCCTATCAACTTTGGACATTCGCCGCATTTTGCTTTTCAATCGAGTTGAAATGAAATGTTGGGCAATCGATGCGCACTGTACAAAACTTCGATTTGGTATGGTTTTCAAGTCCATAGAATATGGGAGTGTCCCGGATGTACTCTTTTGTCGAAAAATCTGTTGAAAGCATACAGCGTCGCACGTGGTCATGACTGACTGAATTTTAACCAAAGACTCTTTAGACAGTTCACTAAGGTAGTTACAGTACGTGGGGAGTGGATTGTAACTAAATCACCCGCAGAGTGGAGTTATCACCCAAGCTATAACTTTCAAATTATGTACATATTGACAAAAAACACAAGCAATGTTTCAGCCAATGGACCTCCGGGTTTAACCCGGAGGTCCATTGGCTGAAACATTGCTTGTGGTGGTTATGCTTTGCAACAAATTTGCAATTATTGCTTGGGTGGAATCTCCACTCTGCGAGTGATTTAGTGATAATACACTCTCCACGTACTGTGTCAAATTTTACTACATATCACCACAAACGGAACTTGCGTTTCTTTTTGTCCGTCAGTTTGCAATAAACAAACTGCTAAATGAATCAGGACATATCTATCGTCCTTTCAGTGCAACAAGGCGCCACCTGCAGTGCTTTAGCATTATTTATGCTTTAGCATTGCAGATAACGACTTGTTCGCGGAACGATATTATCCTGGTACGCTAAGCATTACAAAGGGAAAGTACATAAGAGTTATTTATCGGTTGCGTTCTCTTGACGTGTTTTTGGAGACGCCCAAAACTAAGAGTGCGTGGTGCATCATAAAAAATCCACGTGTTGGGCACAGATTCCGAAATTTGGCCCCAATGTTTGCCGTTTCTAATTCGACATAATTTAAAGGACTGAATTCACTCAATACTAGTAGCTAGTAACCCTGCTTGGGCGGAGTTTGAACAGAGTTAGAATGTTGAGGAGATGACAGATGCTTGTCGATGTTCGGTGGTTCTCTCCGGGTACTCCGGCTTCCTCCACCCGTAAAACTGTCAAGGTCACGATTAGCCATTGTGCATAAGTGTGTGACCTTAAACACCAATAAATAAATAAACCGCCTATTAGAAAGGGACACTGAATTGACAGAAAGCTCAACTTCACTTCAGCAATCTACAAAAAACACTACTATTCGTCAGAGAGTAATGGACAGACGCTGTCGCGAACATGACCAATTGGGGAGGGGTTATACAATTTGTCCCGACTGTCATGACTCATGTCCCGACTGATAAAATATTCCAACTACATCATCAAGGCATGCCTTCTTGGAAGTCCTTTGTTGGGGGCCTTTACTGAAGGCCTTCTTTGAAGGCATGCCTTGATGATGCAGTTGGAATATTTTTCAGTCCGGATTATAGCTGACAAACACCTAGGTTTATGGATAAACACATGTTGTAGTCTCGATACATGGGCTTCCGAACTTATCTTTTAATAAGCACGTACAGCAGCTGGCGTACCGAGTTCAAAATTGGTCATGCTGGGACCGAATCGGATACAGATCTCCAGCGTGTATGACATAAGTTCAAGTAGCGAATCAACTCTCGTAAAAAGTAACGAGGTATTAATAGCAAAAGCGAATAAATATCTAAGATTTCAATGCAGGCGAATGTGTCTGGACTGGGAAGTGACTGGGAGGTGTGTGTGTGTGTGTGTGTGTGGGTGGGGTTGGGGGTGTTCACAACCCTATCGGCCCCTGATAATGGAAGCAACAAAACTGACATGTACCTGTCATTTTGTGGATTGTTTGTAGTATTGCTTCAAGGTTAGAAAAATAACAGGGTAAAGTGGCAACAAATATTATTAAAATGTCTAAAAATGAACGTATACATACCCGGGTCGATCATTTTTCTGAAATGTACAGTACGTGGAGAGTGGATTGTAACTAAATCACCCGTGGAGTGGAGTTATCACCCAAGCTGTAACTTTCAAATTTTGAACATATTGACAAAAGACGCAATGTTTCAGCCAATGGACCTCCGGGTTTAACCCGGAGGTCCATTGGCTGAAACTTTACTTGTGCCGGATATGTTTTGCAACAAATTTGCAATTATTGCTTGGGTGGAATATCCTCTCTGTGGGTGATTTAGTGATAATACACTCTCCACGTACTGTACATCCATTAGTACAAAGCCTGGAAATAAGCAGATTGAAAACTGCAGAATGAGGTCCCCAAAAGGTGAATTCGCCTCTGTGAACCTCAATCGAATCGAGAACTTAGGCCTAAACAGAAAGAGGTATTCAGGGGATAAACTGGGGGGGGGGGGGGGGGGGGGGATTCTATTCCCCTGTATGGGGACCTCCTTCTTCAAATGACAGATTGCTTATTTTCAGGCTTTGTACTAACGGATGTACATTTCAGGAAAATGCTCGACCCATTTTTAGACATTTTAAGAATATTTGTTGCCACTTTACCCTGTTATTTTTCTAACCTTGAAGCAATACAAAATCCATAAAATGATTGGTACATGTCAATTTATGTTGCTTCCATTTCCAGGCTTGTTTGAGAGCAGTCTCGGCGTCTCCCCTTTGCAGTTAGAGGATTACACGGTATAAAATTTCCATGATATATTTTTTACTCTCTGCAAGGGTGTAAATAAGGGGGAAGGGGGTGGCGAGGGGTGAGGAATGCTGTATGTGAAGTGACACTTCCAATAATTCAGTCAGGACGTTCTCATTTGGATTTTGATTTGGGTTGTAGTCCTACACATCGTAATGGAAAAAACCGGCCAGCGATATTCACAAAAAAACACCATTCATTTTTTTATTATTTTTACACTTTTTCTCTCATAAACATAGCTTATGACCCCTCATTGGAATGAGTTGGTTCAGCTCGTTCCAATGAGGGGACATAAGCTTTGTTTTTGACGCAAACAATGAAAAGAAATTAGTTATTCAAGAATTTTGTTTGCAAGTCGTCCCCTGAGTTCCAATGTGTTCTATGTGCCTACTGGCACATAGAACACATTGGAACTCAGGGGTCGAAGTGTTGTCTGCCTTGAGTGTTAGTGGAAGAGGCAAGTGAATAGATTTGCTATTTGGACTTATGTCACACACACTCCTCTGAGAAACAAAATTGAGTTGTGCCCTTCAAATAAAGCCTTCTGGTGATTTTTCGGGTAAATCTTCACTTTTTTGGACTCTTGGTTTTTCATTTTCGACGTCAAGAAAATAAACCAAAATGGAAACAGTGTGAGAGTGTGTGGTGGACAGGGGTAGGAGAGGGGAAAATTGAGGGTCAAAGTCTACGTTTAGGGGCAAATGAACCTCCCCTGCCCCCCGTCGCCATTGCCTCTCGGGTCTACCAGACCTCTTCCAACATCTCGAAAATGTTTATGTAATATTAGAAAGATGAATGTTGGTTCTGCCGCCGTGTCTGTGACGTGAGTTAGATAAAGGATAAAGGGCGGTATAAGGTAACAAGAAAAATGGTAGTTGACCACAGTGAGCGGACTGACAAAAATATGTTCCAGTTCCAGTTTCCTCGGCGGTGTATAACTGTTGCGTGAATTTTACGATGAAATGTTTTTTACCCTTGTAGCTAGGGAAGAATTTCGTTACAGAATAAATTGTTCGTTACACGCAGTGGCGTAGCAGAAAATCTTGTGCCCCCCCCCCCCCCCGCGAGATAGAGGCGGGGGCCCTTTCATAATGGTGGTTGCCTTTAAAACGGGAGCAAATTTAGTGTTGTTACCGTGAACAGCATACAGGATTTTACGTAGTACATACGCCATAAATTAAATGAAGGTAGACTATAGCCTATAGGATCGATTCTAAAAGTACGACTCTGTAGATTTTTTCATTACATGTTTTAAGTTTCACCCCCACCATCCAACGATACACACATGCACGCCCAACATGTGTGACTTGAGAGGCACCTTGTATGTATATTGTTCATTTCTCACCCCTTTCAGTTACAATGATGGAGCGTTCACTTAACCCTTTACCTAACCTGAAAAGCAGACGACACTTGCAAAAATAATTCTTGAATAACTAATTTTTTTCATTTTTTGTCTTAAAAACCTAGGTTATGACCCCTCGTTGGAACGAGCTCGACGAGCTCGTTTCAACGAGGGGTCATAACCGATATTTTTGAGACAAAAAATGAAAAAAAAATAATGAAAATTAATTGGCGATTTTTGAGAATAGCGCTAGCCGGTTTTGGTCGTTACGTTAGGTAAAGGGTTAAAAGAATAATACATATACTACAAAGAGTACGTCGTGTGGAAGTGAGAGTTTGAAATTATGCGTATTTGGTACAGAGTCTCGCTCTCTCTCTCTCTCTCTTTCGGCCTTTTCCTCTTTCTTCCAGCGTCGGGACGACCTTCAAGACGGGGCCCCCTTCTAGCCGGCCCCCCACAATGCAGGCCCTGCGGGCCCATTCCCCACGCCACTGGTTACACGGTTTAACGTGCAGTGCACAAGTCCAACGATTCTGACAAGATACTCCATTTACTCAAAAATGAGGCTTTAGAATCAAAATGTTACTTGCACCTGAAAAAGGAACCATATATACTGGCCAATGTTATCCAAAATTCTGTATGGTAGGATTAAATTTGTGTCAAATTGCGAAAGCACTTTACAAAGAAACAAAAAAAAAAAACAAACAAATAAGAAATTGCATGCAGATTACCTCCCTTAATATGTCCCAGGAAGCTTCAAACACGGACGAGTTTTCCCCCTTGATGTGTAAGTCGTTCGGGACAACCTGACACTTCTCACCTTGCAGTCGACCATATTGTCATAACTTCGTTTATATATACTGAAGATTAGAAGATGCTTGGTTATGCTAAATAGCGAAGAACAAAACACTACAAAAGAAAATCAAATGCATTGACTTAACATTCAAATTTTGATATGCAGCTTAGTTGTAGAGAGGTAAAAGAGAGGCAGGGAATGAGGGATACTCTGAACGAGAAGTGTTTTCACACATTTGAACTTCTAACAGACGTTTTCACTTACACGATGGTTCATTTTCGATAAAGATAATTATGGCCATGGGTCAATTAGAGGACAGGATGAACACTCGTTATTTATTTTCAAACATTTGTTCTGGTAGACAGGGAGTTTGGTAGACAGATAGTTTGTTCTGGCTGACAGACACTCAAGCATAGAACGTCAAAAAAAAAGAAAAAAAGAAAAAGAAACAAAATGACCCCCCCCCCCCCCCCCCCAAAAAAAAAAAAAAAAAATAAAACAAAAACAAACAAAAAAATTCCAAAAACACAAATTAACGATGCATCATCACAATGTACAGCGTTCCAGCCCTATTTTCTGTCGGAAATATAATGGTATTGCCCTCCCTCCTCCCTCCCTCCCTCCGCCAGCCATCTATCCACTATAAAAATGTTATCTGTGCCACTGATAAATACATCGCTTCATTAGGAGCTGTTAGTTAGTTAGTTTGTTCACACTAGTGTTCAGCCGATGATTGGAACTGGCCATCACATTCGGCCGATTGTGGGCAATCGGATGACAATGGCAACGGCTCCTGGAATATCGGTTCAACACATTGTTGCCAAGCATTCTGTGATGATTCATTAACCGCATTTTATTAGGCTTCCCCAAACCCAGTTTGGGAAAGATTCTTGTTATTCTTCTTTTTCAAAAAATTTTCTTCATTCGTTTTTCTTTGGCTGTGAAAACGCTTATTTTCTAAATATTCTGCCAAAAACCTTCAAAATTCCACCATTTTTCAACATAGCTCAAAAACAAGCTGTACGATTTCAACCCAATTTGGCGAACGTGACGTCAGGGGCGTCATGCTAGAAAAAAATCGGGGTGGGGGGGGGGGGGGGGCGGATCGGTAACACCATCTAAGCGGAGCGCCACCAGCGGTTGGCGCGTAGCGTGCCCCAAACTTTTGGCAAAAAATGCCTCCCAGATTGCCTGAAATGGCACTTCCCAGGCTTTCACCGAAAATATTTGCCCCCCCCCCCTCCCCCTTCCTGTGCACCGTTGGCATGACGCCACAGGCGAACGTATATGTACTGTCACGAAGTCTAGTAAAATGAGGTATGGTAATATTCATGAAAACGCTTATTTTCAAAATTTTCTGCCAAAACCATAAAAATTTCACAATTTTTCAAAAGTCTAAAATTAATTACAGTTATCTAGCTCAAATTTTAATTCAAACGTTTAGAGCATAATATAATCCACCAAAATCACCACACAAATATTTCAAAATTAACCCCTACTGGCCAAAATTAAAATGAAAAAAGAAGTTTTGTCCTCAAAAGTGACCAACTTCAAGGGCAAATTCCTCTAATTGCAAGGTCGTTGTAACAATTTTGTGGTATAGATAGATGCAAGAATGATGGCAGAAGAAGTTACTTTTACTTTATAATGAAAGGTTTAACACCAAGCACAATTTTGGCGAGAATAAGAGTGCGGTTTGAAGATGCCAAAATTAGCCAACTTTGGGTCCTTTTTTCTATCATTTTGAAATGGGTTAACTTCAAACACTTTGCATGTCCGTATTCACAATTGACTACCAAGCATATTTGCTGTTGTAAGTTTGGTTGTAAAGTTGAACCCTATCCCATTCTGGTTGCATAAAAGTAGGTACCATCCAAAAAAAACCTTCCATTTTTTTCAGAATTTAGTAAGTTTAAGTGACAATTTATTCCATTTCTGATTGATTGAGCGCTGAATGTTTTCTATGGCTGCATGCAAATGCTGTTTTATATGTTATTATTAAACGTTTAATCCTTGGCAGATTTGAGATTTTCCACTAGGGTACTGTCCAAATAATTGTTATTTTCGCAAACTTTTACATGCAATTCTCAGCACTGGAGCCATATTTTCTCCAAATGTTTTCCATGAGAAGATAGGGCATTCATCCAAAACAATTTTGCTGTTATATGTTTTATTCCATGTTTTAACCCTCACCCAGCACCCTCAACTTGTACATGTTCATTCAAATACCAAGATTCAAGATTCTGCCATCTCTCTTATCAGACGCTCAGTCTGTGATTGATGTTCACACATTTAGATCATAATATGACACACCAAAATCACCACACAAATATTTCAAAATTAACTCTTGCTGCCCACAAATGATATGTATATAGCAATTTATCTTCAAGATTGACTAACTTCAAGTCCAAATGTCTCTAATTGCAAGGTTTTTGTAACAATTATTTTCATATGCATAGATGCAACAATGATTGCAGATGAAAGTAACTGTTTACTTTTTAATCTCGTCTTTAATAACCCTCAAGCACAATGAGGGCTATCATAAGAGAATCATTCTAAAATACCCAAATTAGCTAACTTTGGTTGCCTTTTCCTATCATTTTGGAAAGGGTTAATTTCAACCACTTTGTTTTGCTATAGGTAGAGATGCTTAATGAACAAATACGCTTCTGTAAGTTATGCTTTGGTGTTTAACCCAACATATGCTTTGGCCACTTAAAGAATAGTTCTGTCCGAAAAAATTGAGTTTCAGTGAATTTTGCAAACATCTGTACTCATTTGCTCTGATTGCAAGGTTGTTGTAGCAATTATTTTGGTATGGATAGATGCAACAATGATTACAGAAGAAAATTACTGTTTACTTTTTATTCTCACGATTGAACCCTCAAGCACAATGAGGGTGAGAAAGAGAATAATACCGTTATAAAATGCCTAGATTAGCCAACTTTGGATGCCTCTTGACTACCCATTTGGAAATGTTTAATTTCAAACACTTTGCTTTGCTATATGTAGTCTGCATTTTCACACTGAAAAGTTGGGAAAGGCCGTAATTTGTCTAAAAAAATTACAATTCTTTAGTTATCTTCTGCAATTGTTCTATTGTTAATGTAAAATGATGTCAATGATACCATTCAATAAAGTTGAGAAACAACCATAATGTGTATTCTTATCTCTTTAGACGCCCCTTTACACAAGTTAAACGACAAGCGAAGCTTACAACTGCGTCCTTGCGGCAAACGCCAGTTCATACCGGAAAAGTGAAGGTTGTACTCCACTGACTCAGGTCGCAGTAAAATTACCCGTCGCGCGCATTTGGGCCACGTTTACCGCCCAAGAGTGCGCGACTGGTAATTTTACTGCGACCTGAGTCAACAAAGTTTAACACCGTGAACAATGTTCAGTTTAATGTAGTTCTTTCGAGCCTCGACCTGTCTTGTAGTGTACGGTATTTCAAGTTATGTCTAAATAACCTCCAAGACAGTGACCTCACGTGTGGCAATATGGCCGCACATGCACTGGTCAGGGACTCATTGTAAAACAGTACCAGAGATGCTTTCCGAAATTAAGGAGTGAGGGAACGGCCAGCGTCGCGCGTCGGCCACAGCTGTGGCTAACGCGGGGCGCGTCGTTGGGTACGGCGCGGAAAGCGGTGTCTCCTTCACGTAGTAGGGGGCAGGAAACCTACCTCAGGGAAAATGTTTAAATGCTGTACACAAACTTTTCAAAAGAAGTTGGCATTGTTGTCGAGGAGGGACTGTTCGATTTACACACAGCTAAAAATAAGTTTAATGCTGCAAGAACAGAGTACTCGTGGGGTTCCATATTCGTGAAGATCAAGTCATTCCAAGCTTGAAATTGTTGGGGAGCGGCGTCCCCAAACATACAAAGGTAGGGGAATGGCGTTCCCCGTCGCACGCCTCACTCCCCCCCCCCCCCCACACACACACGAAAAGCAGCACCGAACAGTACCATGCTAATAGCCTGGTATACCGGGATATGTTGGGACAATACCATGGTGCTCACAGAACATCCCAACTAAAAAAAGTAAGGCTGCCCTGTACCTCGAGGATATGTGATGGACTCCCACGCCCTCCTCGATCACAATTTCTGGCTCCACCCAGACAACCGATTCTCTTTAACCCCGGAAGGCTAACTGAAACTTTCTTCGCTTTTTACTGCAACCAACAGGTGCTCCAACATGCAATACTGCGCCTTCGTCATCCCATCCAGCATGTCGCTGAGATTTAGAAACCCGATTTCTCGTATGTGTCAAAACGCTGCACACTTTGTATCACTCCTTGTCCAGCAAACTAGACTTCGCGTTGTTGGCCTTATCACCAACGCTAGTAGACTGGGACTAATTTTACATTAGCTCACAATCACATGTCAAAAACGTTATTTATGGGTATAACAGACGTAAAGCCTGGTAGTCTGTTCAGGCCATCCTGACTCAAGAATGTGTACCATCCATCTCTAAACATGCAGAGAAACAAGAAAATTTTGTGCAAGCACAAGAGCGCGAAAAGGGACGATAAAAAACTTTTATTTTCATCCTATATCAAGAATTCACTACGTATCAGAACATAAATAATCTGATTCGGTTTTAATCATAAAATGAATCTAAAAACTAAACGTAAATATGGAAAGTTACGAGGATATATCGTCGCCTGAGTGATAGAATGTTCTATGTCCCATAGGGGACATAGAACATTCTAGCACTCAGCCGACAATATAGAGAAAATAATTCACTATTTTGAATCACATTCAGAACCTGTCTCAAAATATTTAGACATTTATCACAACCAAACGAATGTTTGAACAAAGTGGAACAAGATGATACGAAGAAAGTCCGAATGGAAACCAAATGAAATATATGTCTTTTGTAGCTATTTTAGTTTGGAATAAGCCAATTGCCCATTCGCCATGTTTAACGTTAATGATATGCACGGTCACAGAGGTTGCTTCGGGTAAACATCTCGATCAGCCTATCTGTCAAGACAGTCATACATGCGATAGAACAAATAAAATGTTTCGTTTGAAACTAGAAAATGTGCGTTTTCGATTTAATACTAATAAAGATAGAAAAAATAACATACTTTCAACACATCATTTAACCGACAGCACAAAATAATACTGATTTTTTTCCTCAAATGAATACCGCAATGAACCACTTCCCACAAGCGAAGGCAGACTCTGCATCATATTTTGTTATGTCGCAGAGTGACGAAACGGCAGACATATCCCTTAACGACACGAAGATGACTGTGTGAGTGAAAATTCACACCCCGAGTATATAAAAACAACCAATCAATACAAATATTTTGGAGCATAACACACAGATGTTCCAGCTGGAAGCGATCGGGGAGGGGGTTGGTCCCTAAAATGTGAAAATCGTTTGCTAATACCAGTAGCGGTGTCGCGAGTCTAATAATATTGTGTTCATATTTAATACAAGCCAAAATGATTGGAAGAATAACCGCTATCTGTATAAACTATAGATGTAATGTTTCCTATACTAATAACACAAGAATCGGACATAAAAATATATAAATTCTTCTTTTGACAATTTTCTCCTTCAACTCAATTTCTCAAAGTTACACGTCACACAGTGGTGGCTGTCTTATTACAAAAAAACACCCACAAAGTGGACGATCCACGCAGAACCGGGCAGAGGAAATTCGGACCCCGGGGTTAATTCTGTGACGGGCCCCCTTTCAAAAGAGTCGGGATATTGAAGCAGATGATAAAGGCATCTGCAGCGAGTGCTGAAGGCGCGATCGATCATAGGGTGATTTGGGGCGGGCTTGTCTCCAGGAAAATTTTGAAATCAGTTATTAAATGGAGTCTTCTGGGGATAAATAATCACGTTATTTTTTGGCCGTCAAAATGACGGGTTTTTTTTAGCAGCATGTTACAAATGTCCAAGTTCATCAGTGAGTGTCCAATGACCTATAGTTATAGCCACTGACTGCACAATTCTTGAAGTGATAACTTTATTACGTCAAGTTGATTTAATAAAATTATTGCTTCAAGAATCATGCAGTCCAAAATTACAACCGTTGGTCAAGTCCATAGCTTCATTCACGATATAGCCCCCTTCTTAACTGTTGGCACAGGAGTCAGAACTTTGGCCAGGGGTGGGTGGGGGGGGGGGGGGGGGGGGGGGGTAGACCAAACATGAAGCCACATTTTAATTTGTTTGCTTTGGTACATCCTTTGAAGAGACGTACCAAACCAAGAAATTACAATACAGTCTTTCAGGCCATTTTTGGACTGGGGTGGTAGTGGACAGGCCTAACCAAGAATCCCGGATGCCTGGGCCAAAATCCGCCCCCAAGTTCTGGTTTCCGGGGTTACTAACCCCCCCCCCCCCCCCTCCCCAGCTCTGGATGCATGACCAAAATATGCATACATGGATATTGTATTACAGTACACACGGGGTGATTTTGTACTTGTCCTCTAAGTAGGTGGATATGCAGACAATAGTTCACTGCTTGGAGTAACGTACGATGTTTATTCTCGAGTGGGATACGGAAGGTTATTTTCACGAGGCGCTAGCTAATATCTGCAACACAAATACCCCTCTTGCGTCATCCAAGAACAGTTTCCCAAGGTCGCTCAATTTGTTTTGACGGTTAGAAAAATCGGCGCATGAACACAAATACATGAATGAATGAACTGATAATATGACGTCATCAGAAAGGAATGCAATGACGCCCGTTTTCAAATGGAAATTCAAGTGACGGGAGATATGAACTTATGAAGGAAATCAACACATTTTAAAGAAATAATTCAATCAATCACCATGAATGAGTAGTCATGTTCAACTTCTTATAACTTTGTGGGGATGTGTACATAGTTATTGTTCGCTGTCTGTTGGAATATCAAGAAGAATATTTGTCGAAGTGGATTGGGTGTTATCGCTGGATTTCGAGGCGGAACAACTGCAATGGTAAAAGTTGTCCGTCATGACAGGGAGTAGGATATCGCCGTGGGAGCTGAATAAAACTTTCGAGGTTGTGGGAGTGGGATATGGTTTTTATTTACAAAGGAAAAAGCTGTAGAAATTTAATAAATATATATTTCCAACATATTCTTGCCAGTCTTGTAGAAAGTTTGAGACTCAACAAGCTAATCTGCTGTGTTTGGACCACTAGATAACTAACTATTCAGTGGTCCTTAAACTGCAGATTTGTTTGTTGAGTCACAAGTTTTTTCTGGCTGCCAGGTATGGTCAGTGGTTGATGACCATGTGCGTTGTTTTGCATAAGCAAAATTTCAGCCAGCGGACCTCCGAGTGGAATCCAGAAATCACTTGCCTTACAGTACGAGTCGAAATAAGTTGTAGAATAATCACTATAAACTATGCATCTTCAACTACACCAATAACACAAGAACCAGACATCATTTTCTGGAAAGCTGTCAGAGAGCTTTCCAGAAAATAATGTCAGGTTCTTGTGTTATTGGTGTAATAGAAGTGGGCTACAACTTATTTTGATTCATACAGTATTTGTAGACTTGAACATATGCTTCTACCTCGTAAAATGCATTTATACTCATATGAAGTCATTTTTCCAGACATTTCATACTTAGCTATTAAATAAATAATTGTTCATTTTCAGATTAGTTCTATTAAAATTTATTGGAATGTAGCCATAGCCACATTTCAATATTTCGTGATTATAAAACAAATTTAAAATAACAAATTTTGACTTTCTGAAATAATCTACAATTGCAGTACTCTGATCACAAAAAGGCAGCACAGTACATTTTGTACTTTACTTTTTAAACCTTTACCCACAGACAACATTAAAACCGGAAATTTCATTTAAATTTTTCAAACTTACACAAACAGCTTCAAGCAAATCGAATCACGTGACCCTCGGGTGAACAATCTTGTTCCGATGATAGATCACATGATGTGGTTTGTATAAAACCTTTTAAAAACTATTTTTACTTGCTAAATCCATGAATTATGTATGCACTTGTGGTCAGTTTGTTAGGTAAAGGGTTAGGCAGTGAGATTTGTGGATTATGGGGATTCTTATCAATCCATTTTCCAATGTTTAAAAAAAAACCCAAAACAATTAACAGCACCAAAAGTGTAAATTCCCACCATTCATGGGTTATTTATTTATTTATTTATTTATTTATTTATTTATTTATTTATTTATTAGGGTTTAACAACACATTAACAGCCAGGGTCATATCATGTCGGTGACAGTTTTACGGGTGGAGGAAGCCGGATTACCCGGAGACAACCACCGAGCAACGACGAGCAGCTATCAGCTCTCCAACACCGTAACTCTGAACTCTGCACCGCGGCACAGGCAGGGTTAGATTGGTTGAAGACATGCGCTCCATCGACGTGCAGTACGTCTTAGTACACAGCGTCATCGTGCCCCCCCCCCCAAAAAAAAAGAAAGTTTTCCTGAAGTAAATACCTTTCGTGGACATTATAAATTACATTTTGAATGTCTATGCATTGGAACATTTACTGCAATAGGAATTTCAATGCAATTTACTATCTTAAGTGCTGCGTATAACCCAAACCATGTAAAAAAAAGTTACAGAATATATGTACATTACAAGTCAAAATAAGTCGTAACATAACAACAATAAATTAAGAATCCTGCTGCTTCTGCTTTTACACTAATAATACGATAATTTTACATCATTTTCCGGGAAGCTCTCTGTTAGAGATTCACAAAAAGGATATCCATTCCTTATGTTATTAATATAGGAAGCATTACATCTGTAGTTTATACCGGTAGTGGTTATTCTTCAACTCATTTTGGCACATACTGTGTATGGACAAAACATTATTCAGGCATGTGACACTGCTACTGGCAGACGATTTTCACATTCTAGGGACCACGCCTCGTCCTAGCCTCTTCCAGCTGGAACATCTGTGTGTTATGCTTGAAAATATTTGTATTGATTGGTTGTTTGGATACTCAGGGTTTGAATTTTCATTGACACAGTCATCTTTGTACCGTTTGAGTGATCTGTCTGCCATTTTGTCACTCGCCAACAACAAAAAAAAACAAAACATGATGCCGAGTCTACCTTCACTTATGGGAAAGGGTTCATTGCGGTATTCATTTGACGAAAAATCAATATTATTTTGTTCTGCCCATTAACCCTTTACCCAACGTAACGGCCAAAACCGGCCAGCGCTATTCTCAAAAATCGCCAATTAATTTTCAAAATATTTTCATTTTTTGTCTCAAAAACATAGGTTATGACCCCTCGTTGGAACGAGCTCGTAGAGCTCGTTCCAACGAGGGGTCATAACCTATGTTTTTGAGACAAAAAATGAAAAAATTTAGTTATTCAAGAATTTTTTTTGCAAGTGTCGTCTGCTTTTCATGTTAGGTAAAGGGTTAAACGGGGTGTTGAAAGTATGATATTTTTTTCTATCGTTATTAGTATCAAATCGAAAACGCACATTTTCTCGTTTCAAACGAAACTTTTTGTTTGTTGCTATCGCGTGGCGGATAGTCTGATCGAAATGTTTACCCGAAGCGACCGCTGTCCATGCATATCATTAACGTTAAACATGGCGAATGGGCAATGGGCTTATTGTCCAAAAAGCAGTTTTAAGGTATCGCTGCAGTAAATATTTGCATTAGAGTTACCCGCCTTGAAATGTTGCACTCGGACATCATGCAATCTCTAAAAGTAAGTAGCCTTGGGAAAATATATTGTTTCAATAAGCATTTGAAACATTCTAATAACATCTTGCATTATTGTTCAATATTCCAGATAAATAAAGAGGGTGATTTGATGACTTTTGGACCTAAAAAATACAATTGACTTTTCGTGTGGTTTTGTTGGGAATTCCCAGAAAAATATGTGCACGTAACCGGTACTTCCCTTCCTGTCAGTTTTTCTCTCTTATTTGTTGCATGACCCCCTGTTTTCAGATCAGATCAGTTATTTGAATGGCTCTACTTGACAAAGATATTTGAATGCCAAAATTAAAATGATGCGATCATAATATTTTTCGCTTGAACGTTATAAAGGTCGCCTATGGGAAAATATTTAGTGCAGTGATACCTTAAAAGCTGAACTAATTTCTTAGATTTCATTTGAGTGGCGTGGACACGAACGAGAACGAGAGGGTCTGGATCTGACAAAATACAATGCACCCGCTTTTCCCGACTGTTCAACAGAAATATGGCATTAAGTTTTGTAATCTGTGTAATAATTAACCCTTTACCCAACGTAATGGCCAAAACCGACCAGCGCTATTCACAAAAATCAGCATTCAATTTTCATTATTTTTTTAAATTTTTTGTCTCAAAACCATAGCTATGACCCCTCACTGGAACGAGCTCATTGAGCTCGTTCCAATGAGGGGCCATAATGTATGGTTTTGACGCAAAAGGTAAAAAAGAGTAGTTATTCAATAATTTTATTTGCAAGTGTCGTCTGCTTTTCGTGTTAGGTAAAGGGTTAGGTTTCTAAAACTGTCCACTTTTTATTGATATCATCACACGTCTGCTTCCGTATCTATTTCTTCTTCAATTTCAGGTTCTTCTGATTCCTCACTTGAATCATCTGTTGACGGACGGTCCTGTTCGGGAGGTGCTCGACAGTATTGCATTGCGTCTTCACTCTTCGACTGTCAGGGCACAAATAAGAACTCTGCGACATGCTCTTCCTTTTGATGGAATTTCTTCGCGGACCTCAGAGAATCCACGGACTACTGGTATCAGCAATTTCCCCCCAAAACCACCTTTCTGTATGATTCATCATGCTTTCCTTTCATGTAATTTCTTGGATATTTTTTCTGATTCCGTACTTATGTGGAGGGAGTTGAGCTTTCTCTGATCCGTTTATTTGCGGAGGGCAGTCCAAAAAGGTTCAAGGGCACAACCACATATGCATCGAATCAGGTCATTACTGTCCGTTGTCATCTTACACTCTAAAATACTAAAAATAAGTCGTGTTAAAAATTAACCCAAATCAACTGGATTGAGTGAATATGAACCCAATTAGGTTTATATGGACTCAAATCAGTTCATGTGGGTGGATTTTTACCCAACCTGATTTTAGAGTGTAGTTCTCGTTTCACGTCGATCAGCGGGGGAGAGAAATCACAGAATAGCTATGTTTCTCTCTAGAGTCACTACCCATTCGTTGTCGGAGTCTGCATTCAACGAGTGTCCCCCGGAACAGTAATTAAATTCGCTCCTTGTGGATGTGAAACATCTGGAGAATTCTGCCCACTTTGCCAGGTGGTAAGGGGGGAGGGAGGGGGATCTGGAAAACATTTGCAGACACAGGGTCAAACATTTTTTTCCCACCCTTCAGACACCCATCCACCCCCTACCTGCATTTTATATATTTTTTCCGGCCATTTGTGGGGATCCACCGCCTAAAATCTTAGAAAAAAAAAACTAAAATGCAAACATAGCCCTATCTAACCGAGAATTGTTCCATTTCTTAACATTTGAGACTACTTCCCTGTCTATTCCAGCATTTTGATAAACCTCTGAGGCTGCAAGGGAGATAATTCTAATGAGTTTGAATGGAAATAGTGACAAAATCAAATAACTCGGATTAAGTCACTGAATCAGTCTGAATAAGTCGGAGATAATGCATTCCCTTATGCCCTAATCTGTAATGCATAATTCAGCAATCAGTAATTCTACTTGATTCTACTAAATACAAAACACTCGTCATTCCTCCATTTTGGAGCTAATAGGAATAGCAAACATTCTCTTTCCCTATTTCTGAGGTATACACAAGTGACACGAGGGAAGTCACACTCACAGTCTAAATGTCTGCATATCTTATTGGGGTGATGAAGATTATTAATTCATACTGCACAGTAATCATCTTTGTTCAGTTGGCCTATTTAACTAATAAACAATGTTCAATTTATGCCAACTTAGCGTGGGCGGGGGAGGGTGGGGGGGGGGGGTTGTGTTTGTTGTATTGTTTTACACAGGTGGCATCAAGTGGTATTATGATTTGTGTTTATATAAACTTTCTGAAATTATTCTGGGCTATTTACTCCTTCAATTAACATGCAATTGTCAGATACGATTAGGCAGCATAGATGCAAGTCCATGTCTTTTCATCCAAGAAACATTATAACACACTAAATCAGATTGATTAAATCACAATTTCAAGTAGTTTCAAGTTGATATTTAAAAATACTTGCCATACAATTCAGTTTGCCTGATGCAAACTTGCCAACAACTTCTCTCTAACGATATGGATAGCATTAGCTACGGGTACCAATATGGAATTTATATGGATTTGGACTTACCTACACCCCTACTATGATAGTTTATATGTTTTAAATGTCCTGGTTGGCCATATAATTGATAATAAAAGGTTCAACAACCTCAGAACTTAGACATTTTATGTGGAGGAAACAAATTGCATTTTGGGCCATTTGCGCATTTTTTTCCAGCCCCAAACAACCCACAAACCCACCCCCTCCTTGGGTCTGGAAATTTTCGGGTTACCCCTTCTCCCCCACCCCGATTTTGCTGTAGTAATTCGGCATATCTTTCCTCTTTGGCATTAAGAGAACGAGCGAGAGGTTGGTGATGGAAACGCCTCTTTTATACCTTTTTGGAGTGTTTCGGCCAGTACATGGGGTATTGAAGATTTCCTGAACAATCAATTAAGGCTACTGATTAACTAGAATTGAATGACAGGTATTCTTTTGTGATTTGTTTTCCCTTGATGGTTTTGTTCGCTGTACAGTAATAGTCCATCAATAAACAGAACGACACGCGTGTGTGAATGGGTTAATCGATATGGCACAAGTACCAGCGCGGAAGGATAGAAGCAGAGGACGCAGGCCTCGAGTGTTATCCTTCCGATAAAACGAACACTACTGCTATAATCTTGAGGGGGGGGGGGGGGGGCGGCAGAAGGGTTCAGCGTGGGTAGAAGCGAGACGAGAATAACAAACTTCGATCGAGATAAAGACACCTCCCGGTCTCACAGCCTTACATGCTACATAGGATAATCAGTTTCAGAATTCATTTAGGTCACTTTCGGTAGTCGTCGTGTCCATTTAGGTAAGCTTCGGTAGTTTCGGGAAGTTTTTGGGTAATTCCATATCATCGCATGGAATCGAACACACCCTCAGAATACACACACCCCTGCTCGAAGCCTTCCAGGCTCATAGCAACCACGTGCCAAAATAAAAATTAAGATGGTTCACTCCGTCATACAAAATGGGTGACGGAAACGTGTATTACCACAACAAACCGAGCTGCGCATACTCGCTCAGTGTTATAGCCCCATAGTGTATTGAGATTGATATATCCTTAGTGAATAATTATTTTTATTTCTGCATTCTCTGACTGGTCTGACTCATTTGCACTGAGTGACCTTTGTTTACATCTTTGTTACACTAATATATTGTACATATAGCTGTTGATTGTTTAATTGTTTAAGTAGGTCAATGACCTTGTTTACTTGAACTTTAACAGAATCCCCTAGAAACTGTTAGAACATTGAAGAATTTTCATCTTCTGGAACATTCTATCTGGTTACTCTATAAAGGTTTGTCAACAGAATTCAAAAACTCTTTTTAGAAAGCCATTTCAGAAAGACTGACTTCAGTTAAACACAGCAGTTGTTTCCATTGGAGGTTATTATTGTTCTAGGACAGTACATTTATTATAGAAGCAGTGCTTCTTTGTGATTTTGGAATATTGATTCCAAAAGAGAATTTTGAAGAGAATCTATTCGTCTTGGAAAAGGGAATTTATACTTTCTGTGAAACAGAATAATATTATTTTGTGAAAAGCCAGGATTCTACTGGATTATTTGGAAATTACCTGTGGCGCCAATACTTCTTGGATTTTTACTCCATTTGAATTTGACAGAGCATTTCATTATATTTTATTGGAGACTGCTGAAATTTCAAAGTAAAAATTTTATTACAAATCTACGGGATACTGTTTCTGAAGAGACATTCTTGGATTTAATACCACATGTACCAGCTGGTAACTTTCTTCACAAGATTCTTCACCACTGGATTACTGGATTCTGTCAAACTGTACTTTGGACTAATTCAATAATTGATAAGTACCACTGTTTTTATTTTCTATAAACCAATTAGTGTAAAAGATCTTTGTATCATTTTTTTATTTTAATTTTTTTAATTAAATTTCAGAATAGATAAATTCATAGTTATTGTTGCTGATTCTCAGATTTCTTTCTGTTACCAATATCAATAATATTTCCACACCGTAACAGAAATTGGGGGCTCGTTGCCGAGATTGAATATAAGATAACGAGAAAGCTTTATTTGCATATTGCAATTATTAGTTTGGCTCATAGTCGAAACATTTAAATTTTCTTAGAAACTTTCAGTATTATTATTTATATAATCTGAGAACCAGCAAACCTTTTCATCATGGTATTTATTGTGACAGAATTTATTTCTGAATTTGAAAGCTCTCCTAGTTTGGCCCTTTTAGAATCTCTTAAGAAGGAGGATTTATTTCAACTTGCTCAGTATCTAAAATTACCTGCCACCCCTGGTCTGAACAAACATAAACTTAAACAGCTCATTGTTAATCATTATATGGAGGAAAGCCTTTTGCCTCAGTCTGAAACTCTCCCCTCTGAACCACAACCTACTGATGCCCTTGAACTCAAAAAGTTAGAATTGGAATTAAAAAAGTTAGAAATGCAACAAGAAATGAGGGAAATTGAAATTCAGACCCAAAAAGAAAAAGAAGAAAGAGAAAATTAAATTAAATTCAAAGAAATTGAAGCTTAAAAAGAAAAAGAGGATAGGGAATTAAAATTAAAAGAAATTGAAGCTCCAAAAGAAAGGGAACAAATACAGATTCAGACCCAAAAAGAAATGCATTTAAGAGAACTAGAAATTCAGGCCCAAAAAGAAATAAAAATTAAAGAATTGGAATCTCAACGTCAAGGCTCAAATGTAATTTCACCAAGTAGATTTGATGCAACCAAACATGTTAGGCTAGTTCCCCCCTTTCAAGAAAAAGAAGTTGATAAATATTTTTCACATTTTGAAAAAGTGGCAACAAGTTTAGAATGGCCAAGGGATGTCTGGACTTTGCTATTGCAAAGTGTTTTGAAAGGGAAGGCCCAAGAAATATATTCCGCTCTATCTTCTGAGCAAAGCAATAATTATGATACTGTTAAAGAGGCTATACTTAAGGTATATGAACTTGTTCCAGAGGCCTATAGGCAGAAATTCAGAAATTATTATAAAAATGAAAATCAAACTCATGTGGAATTTGCCAGAGAGAAGCAAAATTTATTTGACAGGTGGTGCCATTCCAAAGAAATTGGGAAAGATTTTATAAAATTAAAGGAAATGATGCTAATTGAAGAGTTTAAAGGAAAGATACATTCAGATATAAAGGCCCACGTGGATGAACAAAAAGTTGACACATTAAATAGAGCAGCAGTATTAGCCGATGACTACGCCCTAACTCATAAAATGAGTCGTAACTCTACAAATTTTTGGCTTCACAAGAATTCTTTCCAAAGTGTACCTAGACCAACTTCAGATAAAACTCATCCTTCCAATCCTCCAAACTTTTTCCCGCCCAAAGTTAACAAGAAATTTGGTGAAAACAAAACCTCTAATGCCAACCCTACACCATTACGACCCAACAGTTCAACTAAAACTTTTAATTATTGTAAGAAACCAGGTCATTTTTTATCTGATTGCTGGCTGTTAAAAAGGAAAATGAGTCCTCTACTTCACAGAATGCACTAGCATGTGCTCCATGCCCTGAAAATTATGTAATAAAGCAAGATGCTTTAGAAAATTATAAGCCATTTATTTCTGAAGGCTTTGTTTCCCTTGAGGGGGATAAGCACTGTTCCTTACCAATAAAAATGCTGAGAGACACAGGGGCTACTCAGTCTTTAATGTTAGAAGTCATTTTGCCATTTTCCGAAGAAAGTGCTACAGGGGCACAAGTTCTAATATCAGGTATTGAGGCAAACTCTTTAAATGTCCCACTTCATAAAATAAATTTAAAAAGTAGTTTAGTAAATGGGACGGTGACAGTAGGAATCAGACCCACTCTACCTGTAAAAGGTATTTCTTTATTATTGGGAAATGACTTAGCTGGTGACAAAGTCACTGTAGAACCTCAAGTGGTGGATAAGCCGAGCACAGATGAAAGTATTATTAATTTGAAGGAATGTTTTCCTTTTGCCTTTCCAGCATGTGCTGTGACTGGGTCCATGGCAAAGAAAGCTGAGGTTGATAACAACCTCGATTGTGTTGATTTGAACAGCAAAGCTGAGGATAAGAACAGTCACAGAATTACGGATTCTGAAGATATTGATTTGTCTCAGACATTTTTGAGTCAGTGTGATGACTCCTCTAGAAATTGTAAAGAGGCCACTACACCTGAGAGTGATAGGGGGACCTCCTTGAATGTCATTTCCCGGACATCTTTAATTCGGGAACAGGAAAGTGACCCTGACCTTGCCGAGCCACGTGAAAGGGCTCTAACAGAGGCAGAAGTCCAAAACACCCTCTGTCTGTTATTTTAAAAAATCTAATATACTCATGAGGAAATGGCGACCACCAGAAGTACCCCCCAATAGTGATTGGGAGGTTATTTATCAAATAGTTGTCCCCACTAAATACCGGAATGAAATAATAAGCCTGGCTCATGAAAATCCAATGGCTGGACATTTGGGAGTTAGGAAAACCTACTCTCGTATTCAGCAATGTTTTTACTGGCCCAAGCTTCGACAGGATGTTGTCGAATTTTGTAAAACCTGCCACACCTGTCAAATTGTAGGAAAACCCAACCAGAAGATTCCTCCTGCTCCCCTTCAACCAATCCCTGCTTTTGAGGAGCCATTTAGTAGAATTATTATTGATTGTGTTGGCCCATTGCCTAGAACAAGATTGGGAAATGAATATCTTCTTACCATCATGTGTGCTTCTACACGATTTCCTGAGGTTATACCTCTAAGAAATATTAAAACTAAGACAATAGTTAAGGCCTTGATAAAAGTTTTCACGACTTTCGGTCTACCCAGGTCAGTGCAATCAGACCAAGGCTCAAATTGTATGTCAAACATTTTTCAGCAGGTGATGTATGAGCTCAAAATTAAGCAGTACACATCAAGTGCCTACCATCCCAAAAGTCAAGGTGCTCTTGAATGTTTCCATCAAACACTGAAGACCATGATAAAGGCCTATGGGGAGGATAATGAGAAGGATTGGGATGAAGGAGTACATCTCCTCTTACTTGCAGTCCGTGAGACTGTACAGGAATCTCTGGGGTTCAGCCCTTTTGAATTAGTGTTTGGACACTCAGTGAGGGGTCCACTCACTGCTTTGAAGGAGAAATGGCTCGAGGAAGAGCCACCTGAAATTACTCTCCTGGACTATGTGTCCACTTTTAAGGAAAAATTGCACCAGGCCAGAGAAATGGCAAATAAACATTTACTGAAAGCCCAGAGTCATATGAAGACCTGGCATGATAAAAAGGCGACATTTCACTCCTTTAAACCTGGGGACAAGGTGCTAGTATTATTCCCTGTAAAGGGCAATGCTTTACAAGCAAGATATTCAGGCCCTTATATTGTTAAGCACAAGATCAATGATACTGATTATGTTGTTGTGACTCCCGAAAGACTCAAAAATACTCAGCTGTGCCATATAAATATGTTGAAAACATATTATGAGAGAGAACCAAACTCTCTACCAGTCTCAACAGTCACCCACATGGATGAACTGGAAAATCCTGTAGAGGATATTCATGAAGGCGGCGAAAATGTACCTCTGAAGTTACAGAACTCAGATGTCCTGAGAGATCTACAAAATAAAATAGATTATTTACTGCCTGACCAAAGAAAAGATTTAGTTGATTTAATTGTCAAATATCAACACTTATTTCCCGATGTGCCTAGTAGGTCATCTGTTATTTTTCATGATGTTGATGTAGGAGAGGCAAATCCCATCAAACAGCATCCATATAGATTGAACCTTTTCAAAGCTCAGATAATGAGAAAGGAAATACAGTATATGCTGGACAATGATATCATAGAACCAAGCCATAGCAACTGGAGTTCGCCCTGTATACTTGTCCCAAAACCTGATGGGAGTTGCCGATTTTGTACGGATTACCGGAAAGTGAACAGCCTCACCAAAACAGACAATTATCCAATTCCAAGAATTGATGACTGCATTGACAAACTTGGCCATGCTAAATTTGTGACAAAATTTGACTTGTTAAAGGGTTATTGGCAAGTCCCTTTAACAGAAAAAGCAAAAGAAATATCTGCTTTTGTTACCCCATTTGGGTTGTATCAATATAAAGTAACCTCTTTTGGCATGAAAAACTCTCCGGCAACGTTCCAGCGCATGGTTAACCATTTAATTGCAGACCTAGATCACAGTGAAGCTTATATTGATGATGTTATTATACACACAGATACAAATTGGGCTGATCATCTAAAGCATATTCAAGACTTTTTGACAAAGTGACCCAAGCCAACCTAACTATTAACTTGGTAAAATCAGAATTTGGAAAAGCAACTGTAAATTATTTAGGTCATGTTATGGGTCAGGCAAAAGTTGATGCCATTGTAAATTTTCCAGTACCAAGCTCTAAAAAAGAGCTCATGAGATTCTTAGGCATGGCTGGATATTATAGAAAATTTTGTTTAAATTTCTCAGATGTTGTCTCCCCTTTGACCAGTTTATTGAGCAAAAGGGTTAAATTAGTTTGGACTGAGGAGTGCCAGAAATCCTTTGACAGAATAAAAACATTATTAAATAATTCCCCTATCCTGGCCACTCCCAATTATGAAAAGCCCTTCAAATTATTTATAGATGCGAGTGACAATGGAGCAGGTGGGTATATTGCCCAGGACGATTCCCAAGGTATTGATCACCCTGTATGTTATTTCTCCAGCAAATTTCTCAAACATCAAAAGAATTACTCTACGGTAGAAAAAGAAACTTTAGCTCTAATTTTGGCATTAACCCATTTTGATGTGTATCTATGAACTACCCAATGCCCAATTACAGTTTACACCGATCATAACCCCTTAACTTTTATCAATAAAATGAAAATCAAGAATGAAAGATTATTGCGGTGGAGTTTAGCCCTTCAAGAATATAATTTAGAGATTAGGCATATTTCGGGAAGAGATAATGTTGTAGCTGATGCTCTTTCCAGAATATCCCAATTTAAAATGATATGATCGGCCCCTATTCACTTCAAGTGTATATATGTTTATTAAAAAAAAATTGTGAAGATTATGGTGTGTGTGTGTTGTAAACCAGTCAGAGTCTGCTAAAGTTATATAAAAAGTTTTCAGTACCTTCAAACTTTTCTTTTAAGGCAGGGTGTGTTATAGCCCCATATTATATTGAGATTGATATATCCTTAGTGAATAATTATATTGAGATAGATATGTTTTATTTCTGCATTTTCTGACTGGTCTGACTCATTTGCACTGAGTGACCTTTGTTTACATCTTTGTTACACTAATATATTGTACATATAGCTGTTGATTGTTTAATTGTTTAAGTAGGTCAATGACCTTGTTTACTTGAACTTTAACAGAATCCCCTAGAAACTGTTAGAACATTGAAGAATTTTCATCTTTTGGAACATTCTATCTGGTTACTCTATAAAGGTTTGTCAACAGAATTCAAAAACTCTTTTTAGAAAGCCATTTCAGAAAGACTGACTTCAGTTAAACACAGCAGTTGTTTCCATTGGAGGTTATTATTGTTCTAGGACAGTGCATTTATTATAGAAGCAGTGCTTCTTTGTGATTTTGGAAGATTGATTCCAAAAGAGAATTTTGAAGAGAATCTATTCGTCTTGGAAAAGGGAATTTATACTTTCTGTGAAACAGAATAATATTATTTTGTGAAAAGCCAGGATTCTACTGGATTATTTGGAAATTACCTGTGGCGCCAATACTTCTTGGATTTTTACTCCATTTGAATTTTACAAAGCATTTCATTATATTTTATTGGAGACTGCTGAAATTTCAAAGTAAAAATTTTATTACAAATCTACGGGATACTGTTTCTGAAGAGACATTCTTGGATTTAATACCACATGTACCAGCTGGTAACTTTCTTCACAAGATTCTTCACCACTGGATTACTGGATTCTGTCAAACTGTACTTTGGACTAATTCTATAATTGATAAGTACCACTGTTTTTATTTTCTGTAAACCAATTAGTGTAAAAGATCTTTGTATCATTTTTTTTATATTAATTTTTTTAATTAAATTTCAGAATAGATAAATTCATAGTTGTTGTTGCTGATTCTCAGATTTCTTTCTGTTACCAATATCAATAATATTTCCATACCGTAACACTCAGACCGTCCTTCAACATGATAATAACGCCGCAATATGGCCGCTAACATAGGCTGCCATGAAAACACACATCATACATCACAATGCATCGCGGCATGAGTTCACATTCGGGGTTCACAAGTGGGGTCCACAAGATGGCAAAATAAACATATACTACTGATGTGCACGCTTGAGCGCCACACCGGCCAATACGTATGTGAGAAGTAATATTTTGAAAACCACTATTATAATTATTTTTATTATTATTATTATATTTATTATTATTATTATTATTATTATTATTAGTATTATTATTATTGTTGTATTGATCTATTGTTTCTGCTATTACACCTTTTATTGTATGGACATATTCTGTATCGTTTAGGAGACTGTTATTGAATTTCCAAAAAACCTTTACCTCTGGAATACTTAAAGGAAGAGAAAGTTATGGCGACTGGGTTATGGTCAGATCAAGAGCGCAGATGAATCTCCGCTTTCTTAAAAAAAGATTTGCAAGTCAATTGATATCGAAACGGGCCATTTTATTCCCCGGTCCTTTCCACGCGTTTAACGCTTAGTGTTTTCCTTTCCTGTTCTCCACACATAGCACATATCTAATTTGTCCATATATATCAATAATAATAATAATGGACGATGGCGATACTTCAGTTACGAAATTGAAACTTTGGAAACCGAACTTCGGACAATAAGAAACAAAAAACATTAACGGTATGATTTTCAGAGCCAAATCGAAATGGAAGTAAATACTTTTGCAACCTCGAAAAAGGCATTATACGGAAAAAGTAATCTAAAAACTGGTAACAGTTATCGGGCACAAAACAGAAAATTATCAGAAATTCTAAGTGAACAAAAATCCTTTTACCAAAATCTCTACTCTTCCAAAATTACCCCTTCAAAAATAATACGAGAACGCGAGAATTCCTTCTTCGAAGAAAATAACCCTTTCTTAGACGTTTTAGATGAAGAAGAAAAGTCGTTTACTGGAGGGCCTACTAACTTATTCTGAACGCCTAGCAGCCCTGAAAAAAAAGAAAAATAATAAAAGACCAGGTTCGGATGATTTCAGAGCTGAGTTTTATAAATTCTTCTGGAACGATCTTGGCTGTTTCGTAATTAATTCCTTGAATCGTGATTACACATTAAATGAATTATCAAATCCACAGCATACAGATGTTATCACCTGCATTCCAAAGCCCAATAAACCAAAAGAATTTATAAAAAATTGGAGACCCATCTCATTAATTAATGTCGATACAAAAATGGCTTCTGCAGTTATTGCTAATGAAATTAAAAAGGTCCTGCCAAAATTAATATCTGAAACGCAGTTAGGTTTTATGAAAGGAAGATACATTGGAGAGTCTACTCAATTAAAAAGTGCGAAAAAAAGAAATAAATAGGGACTTCTTGTTCTTTTACATTTTGAAAAAGCTTTCGATTGTTTGGAATGGATATTCGTAGAAAAAACGCTTATTTGGTACATCCATTATAAAGTGGTTAAAAACATTTTACAATAATATTTTTAGTTACGTTTTAAACAATGGACACTGCTCAGAAAAAATAATTTGCAGAGAGGAGTCCGACAGGGCGACTCACTCTCCCCCAATCTTTTTATCTTGAGTATCGAAAAATAAATAACTCAGAATATCTGATAAGCCAATATGCTGATGACTCAGTGCTCCTTCTTTGTGATGATAGTCACCCTTTAAACAGAGCTTTCGAAGAAGTAAACTGTTTTGCGGTTCTCTCAGGTCTCAAAGTTAATTTTGATAAGACGCAAATTGTATGGATAGGTCCAAAAAGAGGTCGGGCGAGGAAATCTCAACAAAGCAAAAGGTCCTGTGGAACTACAGTGGCAAGTTCACATTACTACATGTAGGTATCCAATATGACATATTCTCAAAAGATTACACATTACAATAATTCATTAAAAAGGCGGAAAATATCGATACACTTCTCAACGACTGGTCGTTCAGGAGACCGTCCTTAATAAGAAAAATAACTGTGATAAAAACCCTTGCATTACCAATTTTAATACACTGCCTATCTGTCTTACCAGACCTCCTGAAAACATATTAAGACAAATACAAACTTCTTTCTTCCAGTTTTTATGGGCAGGGACATGTGAAAAAATTAAAAGAAATATCCTTATAAATCGGATAGATCGGGGTGGTATTAAGTTCCCTCACTATAGATCATACAGTTACTCGCTAAAAATATTCTGGATCAAGAAACTTTTAGACCCTAATATTATTGCGCCTTGGAGAACGTTGATATTGCATGACTTTGTAGTATGGCAGTATACAAGATATGGTCTTTGAGTAAGGAGGGTTTACTGAATTGGGGGAACGCACTAATAGATTTTGGAGAACAATCACCAAGTCCTGCTCACTGATAGGAAAATACTACTCTTCAAATTCAGGTGAAATATGCTCATAATCCATTTTCTACTATAAAAATATAAACTCGACAATGAGCTATTTTTTAATCAGAAATGGTGTAAAAATGGTATCTTTTATGATCTCTTGAAGGAACAAGGAAAGTTTCTAAGGTTTGACGAATTTTGTGCGAGATATGGCTTCTCTACTCCATTCACTGTTGACCAGGGGGTAATAAATGCAATTCCCCAGACATGAAAGCCTCTTCACAAAGAAAAAGGACGGAATGAGCCAGTTACAAATGAAAACAATGAAAAGTTGAATTCGACAAATATGGAGAATACTTGCTTTTTACCTGCTATTCTAGCAGCAATTTACGGCACCACCCTCACCTCCGTCCCAAAACAATGGACCACACTTTTGGACATAAACCTGAGATCCCGGGATTGGGAATCAATATACAAAGGTTCATTTAGCACGACTGACAACGCGTCTTTACTAAGCCTTCATTATAAAATCGCACACCGAGCGTCATTTACCAACACAAAACTCTTCACCCAGAAAACAGAGCTTTGCACATTCTGTCTCAATACAAGAGAAACAAGCTTACATTTGTTCTTTGAATGCGCTATTTCGCGTTCTATTTTGCTAAACATCACAGAATCTTTACAGGAAAAATGTAATATTTCACTCCCTTACTGAGGGCAGTACATTTTTCTGGGACTTAAGGAAAATAATCATAATAAACCAGTTGATGAACATGTAACAGATTTTCTTGTACTCCTCTTCAATAAATACATTTATTTCCGCAAGGTGAGAAGGTGTCAGCCAACTTTCCCAAGTTTCTTGGTTCAGTTACGATTTTATCGCTTTTGAGCTTCTCGTCCCCTGAGTTCCAGTGTGTTCTATGTGCCTACTGGCACATAGAACACATTGGAACTCAGGGGACGTTCTGTCACTCCATAATTACCCCCAAAAAGAAGCAGGATAACATAAGATTAAGATGGGAGTCAGTAAAAGGCATTTTTTTGACGATTAAATAAACCTCAGTCCAAAAATGCCATCTTTTTTTATTTGTCTATCTATCATGCAAAAACTACCTTGAAACGTGCAACATTTAGTGAATAGTATATACAAAGAGTGTTGTGGACTGTGACGTATACTCCACCAGGGGTCAATTTTATAAAACTCCCTACACGTGTAATTGTGGCCCTGTGCATGTAATTTACAAGTGCGCAGCTAATCCAGACCTATAAACAGACGAGCACAAGTGTACGTTAACACGTCGTGTAGTGGTGCCGAGATAAATCATGTACACGTGTAACCAAAAAGCTTTGTTCAATCCTATAAACAGTTATTTTCACCCGTAACGCCTACACGTGTATTGCCAACTTGTAAAACCAAAGTATAACCGCGCAACTACCAGTGTGGATAATTTACCAATCCTCTTAACGCATTTTCAATGCATACACGAGTAAATTAGCTGGAAAATACGAGTGCAATCTTACACGTGAATTTCTCTTGTAAGCAATTTACGAGTGTAATGTACGAGTGGACTCTTTATGCGACAACAATGTAACTTTTTGTAATTGTTGAAAATGGCGTCGTATTCTTCGAATGAAGATGTTGATTTTGCGAGGTCGATTAACTAATTTTGGATACATGAGCCTCGATTTTATTTTGTCACACGCAGTCGAGCGATGAACATATTGTTGCAGAATTAAGTGGTCTATCGATCTTCGATCGTAAATTCGGACTCAGATTGTTGTGATTACTGAAAGAACTACGAAGCCCCATCAACCGCGAAGTCCCATCAGCCCGTGGCGTTTTGTGATTGCTTACCAGACGGTATCAGACACAGGCTCCAGATTCTGGGTTCAGGTTGGTCACCTCACGAACTTGTCGTGTTCAGCACAACGAAGACCAGTTTACCATTTATCTGCGATTTTTATTATACAAAATGTACATTCTCACCGCGACTGCTGTTACTTCTGGCATGTATAATACAACAACGTTCATTCAAGACCAGTGGCGGCATCCACTGATCTTTCTACTTCCAGGTGGTTTCGTACTCGCCAGGAACCCAGAGACAACTTGTCACAACTTGTCTAAACACACAGAAATCGTTGCTTATATCCACCAGAGTTTCGATGCTAAACCTGATTACGCGTCTACCAGTCAGCGGAATAGTTAGGAAAGCCTCTGTGACGTGGCAGTCGCCACTGTTAGACACTTACTCTGCTATGCAGTCTGCATGCAATCTATGGAGTAGTTGTTCCACAACACATTCCGCTGGGGTTCTACAACTTTACCATCATGTGATGCCCGTGAGTGTTTTGGGAGTGTGATTTATGGGTTGATGACAGTTCAAATATTACCAATTCGGAGATTTCCGCCCGTGATATTTAACAAATAAAACTCGACAACTTGCATAAGATCTGATTTAATGTTAAGACAGTGTGAATTGCTCAAGGTTCTTAGGCAGAGCATTTGTTTAGCACATATTAAATTCCCAGAATAATACCAAATGATAATAACCTGATAATTCTATCATAAATGTGTTGGCATTTCAGTTACTAGAATCAATTTTATGCCCCCTTTCATGGCTTCATTTTCTAAATTTTTATCGGTAGTGAATTTCCAACTAGGGGGAAGGACCGGGAGGGGGAAAACCCCTTCTCGGTCTGTCCCTTAATTAGAAATGCACTACCCTGCCCCCTCCCCACAATCGGAAGCCTCTAGCCACGTCCCTGACCAACACCATTGTTGTATTGTTCTAGTAAACATAATTCCTATTCGACACTTCAGTCAGATTGAAAGAAAATCCCGTCTTCTTTTTACCAAAGTTACAGCTAAAACAGACAAAGTTGCTCTCGGTGTGCTTAAAACAAGTGCACTGGTAGATACATTTGCACATAAACGCATGTGAACGTCCTCCAGTATGCAGAAACAATCAAGTTAACAACTGGAACGCAAGTTTGGCAACGTTCCAAAACTTATTTGGGTTATCTATTGATACGATTATCAATTCAGAAAACAGCAGATCAATGAACTCATGACAGTTACATATCATCCTATACTTTCGTCATTATGTACTATTATGTGACCTTGTTTTCTCCCTTTACCTGCCAAGTGAGATACGCGTGCCTCGGGTGAGACAGATCTGTCTTACCCATACCACGTGACCATGCACATTGGAATAGTTAATAATCACCGTAATGTTTCATTAGGCCCCGCCTCGTTTGAAATTGATACAGCCACATATCCCACCCACACACCAATCTGGGGTGATTTTTTCCCCATCACATGCCACGTGACGTCATTGAAATCAATAATTTAAAAAGTGAAGTCACTGGAAAATCAGCCGTTTCAATTTACGTCAACCCTTTGAACACAAAGACCGATGTTTCGGTTCAAGGCATAATTTCGTCCCATTTTTGTCTTATTATAAGAGGTCTATACACCGGGCATTGGTGATAAAATAATAACTGCAGTCTGCAGCTGGACGGCTGCAGACTGCGGTTATTATTTTTTCCTCCCTGTATATTAATATTGGACTGATCCATCTCATTGTAAGTGTACACAAAGGTGATACCATTCCAGGAAACGAAGGTCCATAGGGTTATCAACATTTCTGTATTTTTCGAAGTATTTTCACGGACGCAGTAATATTACATTCCAAACACTAATTATAGGAATAATCATCAAAAATTTAATTAATGAAGCACCGGCTATAACACGGTGCTTCATTAATTAAAATTTTGCTGCTGATGATTTATTACCTGGTTGACCCATGTGTGGACATCACTGCCTACGCGTGGATTAGGACCAGTCAACGACGACTCTACTGCACATACTGAAATATTCGATGATTTTTCTTAGTATGTAATTAAATGTTCCCAACAATCAATAAGTTAAACAGTAAATATTTATAGCACGAGCCGTACCTCGATTTCGATGACGTCACGTCGGGTGTGGTGGGAAGACAATACCCTGGAGTGGTGTGGGGGTGGGGGAAATTCCGCCCTCGGGTAATGATATTTGACCGAGACACTCGGCAAGTCTCGTGTCTGGGTCAAAGATACTCCCGATTTCAGTTTATCTTACTCAACAGACTGGTGGAAAACTACAAAAAAAATGTCTTTTTTATCCTCAATTTTGGTAATAGCCTCTGACATCGATTCTTGGAAAGCTATTGGAAAAAATATGAGCGGTCTGTTTTCATTCTTGAATGGACACCGTTTTATGTCGAAGCATTTAATTCACGTCATAACGTCACTCAGACGCGTAACGTCCAATCAGATGTGCTATTATATGACGTTCTTACGCATAATCCGGATTCCATGCGTGATGTATCTACAACATTTCTCAATGTCTGTATTGTTTCGGGTAACGTTGAATACACGCGGCAATCGTTATTGTTTTATCGCAACGCTTGGAACACTCGCATCGCGTCTTGTGATTGAAGAAAGCCTTCACCCGAACAAATATTTGCTCATCGATGTGAAGGTAAACGAAACGAAACAACAGATGCGTTGCAGTTGTTGAGATAATAGTCCAGTTATTCCCCTTGCATCACAAATCACTCCCAACATGTGAAAGAAGGTCTGCCGGTGGCCGAGTGGTGAGCGTGGTTCAGTATGGTTTCGCTAGGCAGTTGGTGCCGAAGGAAACTCTCTCGGCGTGGGTTCGAACCCCCGCCATGCCAATATGAAAGAAGAGTTTGGTGTCAAGCATGAAGACAAAAATGTTCTCCCATTTAAAATTCTTTGTTTTATAGTTCCATTTATGGGTGAGCCAGAAAAGTTTTGTCACAGACAGTCCCATCTCCATATTTTGTAGAGCCAATTTTTGCTAGAGTGCAAACTTAATTACACCAAATATACCTAGAACGAATCTGAATTTCAATTAACAAGAAACACACACACTCGATCGATTCTTTGATATATTATATTGATATTTTGTTGTGTAACTATAATTTGATCCAGTGGCGGCGCCAGAGTTACAAAAGTGAGGGGGTACAGTTGGGGATTGTGCAGCGCCGTGCTGGGGTGGGTTTCGGGGGGGGGGGGGGTCCTCTCCCTATGTTGAGAAATTTGTTTAACTGTTTTGCAACAAAATCAGGCGAATATGGATATAATTGGAACCGGCCGAACAAGCCGGTTCCAATGATATTCATATTTGCATGATTTCATTGAGTTATAGCTTTGAGAATTTTTCTAAAATATTAAATTTTCTTTATTTTTTAAAATTGCTGTAGGCTGAATTTCAAACGGATGCCTTGCACGCTCTCGACTCTAGCATTCGTCGAATACTCTTAAGCACTATGTTTCAGTCCGTTTAAACGCGGTATGCCTTGTTGCAATTTGGACCCTCGACTCTTGTTTGTTGTTTGCAGCTAGTGTGTGTTTGGGGGGGGGGGGGGGGGGGGTATATAATTTCAAAACTTCTCTGATATAGTGCACTTGGGAATATGGGATTAAGCATACCGACCATTACACCGCAACGTTCATGAAAATGACAGTATTGTTTTACTACGCTTGGCGAAAAAAAGTGGAGGGATAAGTACCCCCACATACCCCCTCCATGGCACCGCCACTGACTTGATCCCGCTGTTCTTTGGGACAAGAGAATCATTAATTGCTAAAGGCAACACGGGTGGTGCCATGGATTACCCGATAAGTGGGCCTGTGCTCCCCAATAGGGGATTTCTTCTCTTTTCTTTACACTTTTAAATAGTTCAGTTGATTACTTTATCACCGCCTCGTTCGTTCATTTCATCAATACTGTTTATGTGAGGCAATAAATTTCTAAAGCCAAACTGATATTGATGAATTATCTTATTATCTTCTAGAAAACCTGGAGTACATTAATTTTTATAATACTTCAGAGAAGGTTGATGGAATGCTAATGGGCCTATAATTGTTGAATAGTGGTTGATTGCTAGATTTAAAGACAGGAATTACCTTTGCAATTTTCATTTTGCTGGTGACAATACCGACTGAGAAAGATAAATTAGGTGTGTTAAATGGTCACTGAGTCAAAAAAGAAAGTATAATAGAAGCAAATGTGAAAAAAATAGCATAAAGGATGAAATATAATAGTTCTAATGTTGCATGTTTGTGGACAAGAAGTCGTGCAAAGAGTTTAATGGCATGTTGTTGTTGTCCACCCAACCATATACAAGTTTGCTACGGATTTCAAAATAGCACGTGCTATCCGAGAATGTCTAATTGAATGGGTGACCGACGATGTTCTTTGTGTTATGTTGTGCTAGAGAGCCTGTGTTATTGAGAAAACAGGCTAGCAGTATAGCATGTACCCAAACGTCCCTCATCCCTCGGGACCCCGGAAGTGACGTCATAGTGAACTGGTGGCGCCATGTTGTGTTGTCATATGAAAGCCTATAGCATTCGTAATGCCAAAAATCTATCGAGTAGTTACTGATAAGTCATTGCTCGAATTACTCGAATCCCATCGAGCAAATAAGCCATAGAGTATTTACTCGAAGGAGTTACTCGCACATACGACTCTTAGCCTCGTTTCGGTATTTGAGGTTACCTATGACCTGGCATTGTATTATTTGAGGATACCTATCGAGGATACCTTCTGGGGAATTCCTTTTTTGTCGTATGAGGCTGTCACAAAATAAATGTACAAATTAGTAGGGAAATGGATGGTTAGGTGAGGAAGGTTAAATGCACGTTGAGGGTGTGTTGGTACTAGTTGAATGTACAGTCCATGGGTATGAAGTTTGTTCGTGCGTTTTGAATAGATTGTATCTTGGTCAAGTGTGTGGTCCGAGTGTCCCGAGAATTTCGTTAATTAACTAAATTGCGTTGTTCATTCGAAGTGGAGTGGACGGTTGTTTGTCGGTTAGGGCATTCTGTTGGGTAGATCTCCGGTGTACAGACACACACAAAAATGTTTGATGTAACGTACGCGCAAACATATAAAATGCATACCTGTGGTTCGAATTGAAGTGCATCTGCAAATGGAACTCTTGATGGGTAGTGTATGACCAGTTCCTGCATGGTGACGGGTAAGCTGGTTCTATGCAAATGAGAAACAGAGATAAAGTGACTTGTACGGACGTTGAGTTGTTTATGAACTGTGCGTACGTCCATCCGACAGTAAGAACTGTATGTATGTTTTATAACTGCAGAAATGTCGTTGATAATTATAGACTGTTAGTCTGTTCAGTTTTAATCGTAACTACACTTCTACAGACGTCCGGCCAATCAACCGTACAATGAGCATATCTATGAACAATCTGTGTTATCCGCATGAAATTGTTGCAACCGAAAATCCAGTTGCCAGTTATTTATAAACGTTGGATTCCATGCGCCAGATTTAGCCAATATATTTCCGTATCCAGTGATATTTGTTCCTACGACATTACCGTGTGATGAACAGTGTTTGTATGGCAAGCCAGTAGTGCATTCAAAAGATGTTGATAACTTTGTCGCGTTGTGGTAGTAGTGACTGAGCGATGTAGACTAAGTGACTTGAAATGTGTACTTACTTTTGGGTAGTAGCAAATGCACATACAAACAGCAGTACAAATATATACACAAGCATATTTGGTAGCATACCCAGTCCAATCGAGGTTATGAAGTTATAGTATACTTGGTGCGAAACTTTCCTACTGTTGATAATTTATACTTAGTGGTCTTAGTGGTCTTTGTGGTCTTTGTGGTCGTATCTCCGTAATAGTGTGATTTCTGTGTGGTAGCATTACGTGAGTACGTGTATTTTCTGTGTGGTGACAGTGAAGAGAGCGTGTGACTTCTGTGTGGTTTGCCCTTGGTTATTGTCTCAGGGTGTTGGTCATATTTTGCACATTGTTTGGTGCTTTGCATGGTTTAGTATTAACCCATATCGTGTAGAATAGATTGGATTGGCATTAATCGGTGGGACACTTACACGACACACACACAGGGATTTACTTGCAGCATCAAATTTATTGTATATTCATTTGTAAATAAATCATGGAAATTATTTCATTTTCTTTCACCGGATCTAAAAAGAACCCCAGACACCCTAAATCGTGACAGAGGCCATGAGGTCAGCGAGAAAATCTCTCAATGAGGTCTAATTTACTATTCCTCTTAACCTCATTTCTTTTGAGGCCATGAGGGCCATGAAAAAATCCCTCAATGAGGCCTAATTTACTATCCCTCTTAGCCCCATTTCAGTATTTGAGGATACCTATGGCCTGGTATTGTATCAATTGAGAATACCTATCGAGGATACTATCTGGAGAAACCTTTTTTTTTGTCGTATGAGGCCATGAGGGCCATGAGATGTGCCTCAACGAGGCCTTATTTACTACCCCTCTTAACCTCATTTTCCTTTGAGGCCATGAGGACCATGAAAAAATCCCCCAATGAGGCCTAATTTACTATCTTTCTTAGCCTCATTTCATTATTTTAGGAGTCCAAATTTTATGGAGTCGAATAAGAATCTCAATTACGGAATTCCTTATATAGCCTGTCTCTATGCATACAGGGGAAATGAAGCAATCAGATTCAACCTTGATCAAGTCAATATTAATGGATGATAGTATAGCCAATAGTAATGGTACAAGGCCGCAATGTCATAAGCCTGTTGTAGAAGCTAATGATAGGACAGATAGACAAGTAGACGCCTTGGAGCTTTGGAGATAAAATGGAAGCTATTGGTAAGACTACCTGTATAGGAGCTGTATAGGAGCCATATAGGAGATAGGAGCTGTATAGGAGCTGGATCATAGGTATCCTTAAATACCGAAATGAAGCTAAGAGGACTGGTAAATTAGACCTCATTGAGGGATTTTTTTCATAACCCTCATGGCCTCAACAGAAATGAGGCTAAGAGGGATAGTATAATAGACCTCATTGGGGGCTTTCTCATAACCTCATGGCCTCATACGACTAAAAAAAGGGATTCTCCTGAAAGTATCCTCGATAGGTATCCTCAAATAATACAATACGAGGCCATAGGTATCCTCAAATACCGAAATGAGGCCAAGAGGGACAGTAAATGAGGCCTCATTCAGGTATTTTTTAAAGTCCCTCATGACCTCAAAAGAAATGGGGTTAAGCGGGATAGTAATGAGGCCCCATTGAGAGATTTCTCATGGCCCTCATGGCCTCATAAGACAAAAAAGGGATTCTCCAGAAAGTATCCTCGATAGGTATCTTCAAATAATACAATACCAGACAATAGGTATTCTCATATACTGAAATGAGGCCAAGAGGGACAGTAAATTAGGCCTCATTGAGGGATTTTTCCATGGCCCTCATGGCCTCAAAGGAAAATGAGGTTAAGAGGGGTAGTATATTAGACCTCATTGAGAGATTTTTTCATGGACCTCATTCCCTCAAAAGAAATGAGGTTAAGAGGGATAGTAAATGAGGCCTCATTGAGGGATTTCTCATGGCCCTCTTGGCCTCATATGTCAAAAAAGGGATTCTCCTGCAAGTATCCTCGATAGGTATCCTCAAATAATACAATACCAGGCCATAGGTATCCTCAAATACTGAAATGAGGCTAAGAGGGATAGTAAATTAGGCCTCATTGAGGGATTTTTTCATGGCCCTCATGGCCTCAAAAAAAATGTGGGTAAGAGGGATAGTATATTAGACCTCATTGAGGGATATTTTTTTCATGGACCTCATCCCCTTAAAAGAAATGAGGTTAAGAGGGATAGTAAATTAGACCTCATTGAGGGATTTTCTCGTGGCCCTCAAGGCCTCAGACAACACAAGAGGGGTTCTCCATAACATATCCTCAAATAATACAATGCCAGGTCATAGGTATCCTCAAATACCGAAATGAGGCTAAGAGTCGTATTTGCGAGTCACTCGTTCGAATAAATAATTTATGGCTTATTTGCTCGGTGTTCTTAGGCAAGACACTTCACCCCCATTGCCCACGTGGGGCACGGTGACGCTGTGTACTAAGGCGTACTGCACGTCCATGGTGCACCTGTCTTCAACCAATGCTAACCCTGCTTGTGTGGAGTTAGTATGTTGGGGAGCTGACAGTTGCTCGCCGTTGCTCGGTGGTTCTCTCCGGGTACTCCGGCTTCCTCCACCCGTAAAACTGTCGAGGTCATGATTAGCCATTGTGCAGAAATATGTGACCTTAAACACCAATAAATAAATAAATAAATAATTTGCTCGGTGGGATTCGCGTAATTCGAGCAATGACTTATCAGTAACTACTCGATAGATTCTTGGCATTGGGAATGATATAGGCTTTCATGTAGGTTGTCTATCAGTTGGCTATAATCCAAAGGGTCCTGAGTACTATAGCACTACATGCTACTATTATAAGCCATGGTATGGTGGTCCTAAAAAGGATTCTGGGGGGAATCTGAACCAGAACATTATTCAAGTCCAAAGGAACGTACCCACGGGGCCCCTCGGTACTATAGCACTAGTATTATAAGCCAAAGTATGGCGGACCTCAAAAGGATTCTGAAAGAATTCGAAATAGTACACCTTGTCGGGTCGTTTGTGGATATTCTACGAATTAAACGAGTGTTTGGGGGAATTTTAAGCCAGAAAAATACTCCTATTCAATCGAACTTACCCCCTGTGCTCCTTGGTACTATAGCACTACATGTTAAGCCGATAAAATGGGGAACCCGGGGAACCTGTAGTAAATAAAGTAGTTTTTGGTGATTTGGGGAGATTGTCGGGTTGCTTGTAGTGATTCGTGATACTCCGATTCAATCGAACATACCTTCCAAACATACCCCTGTCCTATTATAAGCTTTTGGGTCACCTATCAAGCACGTGCTACCATAGAAACCAAGATGGCGAGCTCCAGTATACAAAATGGACGACGGAAACACGTATCACCCTAACAACACGCGCTGCGCATGCGCACTCACATCACGTATCACTATGGAGATTATACGTCACAAGATGGCCGCTCACGCGGGTACCCATGACAACACAACATGGCGCCACCAGGTCATGTAACTATGACGTCACTTCCGGGTCCCCAATGAGGGACGTTCGGGTACATGCTATACTACTCACGCTAGTTTTTGTCTTCCGACATTTTAAAAATGCCAAGGTTAACCGAAAATCAGAGGTTGCGTGCCATTGGAAATGGGATAGCTCCAGATGAGCTCGCTGCTGAGTTAGGAGTCACTATTTACCGTCTCATTGGAAGGTATAGAACCACTGGATCTACTGCCGACCGACCGTATTCAGGTCCACCAAGAGCAGGTCGACCCCTGCACAAGACCGACACATCAGGACGTCTCACTTGCGGGATCACTTCCTTCCGGCAAACAGTAGAATCAATGCACAAACTGGCCGCAACAGACTCGCTGAACACGGTATCCGAAGTAGGCGTCCATACCACGGACCAAGCCTTACCCAACGTTATCGTAACGTCAGAATGGAGTGTGTACGTCAGCGTGTTCGCTGGACTCAGAAGCGTTGGAGCACAGTTCTTTTTAGTGATGACTCACGAGTTTGTCTACGGAACGCTGATGGTCGGGCAAGAGTGTATCGCCGAAGAGGAGAACGGTTTTCTGATGCTTGCGTGTGGGAATGCGACCATTTCGGCGGGGGTAGTGTAATGCTTTGGGCAGGAATTTCCTTGCACCATCGAACGCAGTTGATCTTCATCGATAGTAATCTAAATGGACAGCGATATAGGGACGAAATTCTTAACGCTGTTGTTGCCCGTTGTTCAACGCTAATGTCGGATTGCAGTTATTCCAGCAAAACAATGCCCGCTGTCACATGGCGCATATCTGTCGTGACTTTCTTGAGGAGTAGAGCATCGAACTTCTTCCCTGGCCAACACTTTCGCTAGATTTGTCGCCATTCGAGCATCTTTGGGATCAATTACGTACGACTTCATGATCTTCAGACGCTACGCGATTTACGTAATGTTCTAAGGCAGAAGTGGAACGCAGTACCACAGGGTGACATCCAGAGACTTATCAGGTCCATGCGCCGTCGATGTCTTGTCCTCCGTGAGGCAAACGGCGGACATACAGGCTATTGACTGCATGTGTGAACTTTCATTTCACCTCATGTCTGCATTGCGATGTCCTGACGTGACGCTGGCAACAGAAAGAACATGAAATTATGCAAATTCATACAGCTAGACTCGAAATATGAATTCACAATAATTTGTTAGGGATTAAAGTCGATAATACTAAAAAAAATGCTCCACAAAGGTTATTATATTTTCTTTTTTGACTCAGTATATATTATCTCCTTTAATATTTTCGAGGACATATTCTGAAGGTCTCTACTTGTTTTTGATTTCAGTTTTTTGTACACTGTATTACTTTTTATGGGGTAGTGGGCAAAATTAAAAAGGACTTAGTAGATACGCATTCTTGCGAGTACGTAAAAAATAAATGGAAAAGCGAATGGGGATACGAGGCTGTTTCTCTTCTTGTTCCAGCAACAGTAGGGGGACAGCAATTCTTTTCAAAACACATTCTGTTAATACTGGAGGCAATCATATTATTCTTGACATCGTTATTCAAGACCAGAGAATGACATTGGCTGATGTATACGGTCCGAACGACGATAGGCCGAAATTCTATGAGGAATTTTCCTCAAAAATCGTGGTGAATACATCTATTTTGATCGGTGGAAATTGGAATGTTCCACAAAATTACAAAGTATAAACGTAAAAACAATGTCAAATCGAATGACAAAATATTGCAATCATCGTGAAATTTTGATTTGCACGATGTGTGGCGAATAAATAACCCGGGTATAAGGCGATATACATGGATGGGACCAACAAACAAAATGGCGAGAGTAGACTGCTTCTTAATATCCTCAGACCTTCAAATGTTTTGTAAGAAAACAGATATCCACTTCAGATATAGGTCCGATCACAATTCAATCAGTTTACTATTAAGTATGGGTAAACAAGTGTTGTAAAATGTGGTTAAAATGTATATCCAAATGATTCATTGAGGTTTTTTGACACTACGTAGGGCATTAAGCTAATCCGAAATAGACCAGTACCAGTTCTTATCAATGAATGACAAGAAAGGGAGATTGTCCGTCAGTAAGCGTATCAAGGGAGATAATATGTGATAACAATGCATTAACCCAACAGAGGCCTATGTACATAAATGACGAGAACTTCTCAGTACAACACAAGTAAGGGGGAAAGGCATATTAAATGTTATCTCCGTCAACATGTATGGTATATGGAGATTTAATTCCTGGATGTCGGTTTTAAACACTGAGCCGCAGGCGAGGTGTTTAAATGAGGCATCCAGGTATTAAATCTCCATATACCATACATGTTGGCGGAGATAACGTTTTTGTCCCGTTTGAATAGAAACATAGCGGAAAAAAATTTGTGGACGCATTTCTCACACTCTGCAATCAGTTAGATGAAATTCGTGAACGAATGTTTTGTTTTTACAAACGCAGATGACAACAGATAGAGTTACATCCCTTGGGTCGTTAAGGAAACGAGTAAACAGTATTTTGTCTACACAGCGTCCCCCGATTTCCAATGTGTTCTATGTGCCTACTGGCACATAGAACACATTGGAACTCAGGGGACGATATTTGCTCCTATTTTTTTCAAGTTGTTTCATTCAATTATTCGACTATTTAATTTATAACGGCAAAATATGATAGAACTGTCTGAAATCTGATATATTTGTGACTATTTCTAGGTTTTCGGGATCGATTTTTATAACGAGGCGAGCGGAGGCGAAAAGCTTTCATTTAAACCATATTCCCCCGATGTTTCGCGTGCCCATATACCCTGGATGTTGCACGCTCTCATATACCATGAATGTTGGGTGAACCCTTTGCCATGGCTATTTGTCCAAGGCATTCTGACCAATCAAAAAACAGAATTTATCGGGATTTTGGGACAATGAAGTTTAATAATAGTCTTCTCGGTGATCAAGGGTATATAAATCAAGCGAAGTCTCTAACAGGTGAAACTTTAGCTCAATACTCGTTTAATAATAATAATAATAATAATAATAATAATAATAATAATAATAATAATAATAATAATAATAGGCGGCTTAGAATAAATGATCAGTTATTTCGGGAAACATTGAAGGTTTATGATACGGGGAAAAACAATAGAATATTCGTCTTTTTTTAAGAAAGAAAATAAACAAAAGACAAGCTGATATTCAAAACGAACTTAATTTACTGAACATTAAATTCGACGTTGGTGAATTTTGTGTGACAGATGAACTGATTACACTGAATACAGAATTAAAAGAAATTAGAGAAGGAAAAATAAAGGGTGTTATTCTTCGAACAAAATGTAAATGGAAGATAGAAGGAGAAAAAACAACCCAATTTTTTTTGTAACCACGAGAAAGGACACTATACAGAAAAAATTATACCTAAGCTAATCAAACCAGATTGAAGCGAAACAGAAAATCTATGTGAAATAATCGCGGAGCAAAATAACCTTTATGAATGCCTTTATAAGTCTTGACTATCCACACTCCAAACAAAAGAATTGAAAAAAATGTTTTTAGACAAAAACAATCCCTTTTTCAATTTTTTGGAAGAAGGAGAAGCTGAATATTTAGAAGGTTCAATGGGCGAACAAGAAGGGTTGTGGACTCTGAGAAATATGAAAATAATAAAAGTCCAGATTCGGACGGTTTCACGGCAGAATTTTACAAGTTTTTTTGGAAAGACTTGGGCACATTTTTGATTAACTCTTGAAACTACGGTTATGATTTAGATGAACTCTCTATCACACGGAGGGCAGAGGTAATATTCTGTCTACCGAAACCAAACAAACCAAAAGAATATATAAAAAAAAAACCTGGCGACCTATTTCACTTATCAATGTAGACACCAAAATTGGTTCCACTGTTCTTGCAAACCGTATTAAAAAGGTTTGACCCAAATTAATCTCGGAAACCCAGCTGGGTTTTATGAAAGACAGATTTATTGGAGAAGCATCCAGATTATTAATGGATATAATACAAAAATGTGAAAACATGTGTATTTCTGGAATTTTAGTCCTTTTAGATTTTGAGAAAGTACATACAGTACGTGGAGAGTGGATTGTAACTAAATCACACGCGGAGTGGAGTTATCACCCAAGCTATAACTTTGAAATTTTGTACATATCGACAAAAAACACAAGCAATGTTTCAGCCAATGGACCTCCGGGTTTAACCCGGAGGTCCATTGGCTGAAACTTTGGTTGTGCTGGTTATGCTATGCAACAAATTTACAATTATTGCTTGGGTGGAATCTCCACTCCGCGGGTGATTTAGTGATAATACACTCTCCACGTACTGTATTCGACTCTTTGGAGAGAACTTTCATAGAAAAAACGTTGCGGTTCTTCGGGTTTGGTCTGTCAATCACTCAATGGCTTCATACTTTCTGTAACAATATTTTCTGTTGTGTCTTGAATAACGGATATTGCTCTGAACGCTTCCGCCTGGGAAGATGGGTTAGACAAGGAGACCCACTCCCACCCTATCTCTTCATTCTTTGTGCTGAGATCCCAGTGCTTTTGTTAAAAACAACCCCAATATTAAAGGCATAGAAATACAAGGTCCTCTAAATATCTCATTAGTCAATATGCCGATGACATTACCCTTTTTCTCCAGGACGATGAGGATTCACTAAACAATGCATTGGAGTCAAGAAATATGTTTTCAAGCATTTCTGGCTTGAAAGTAAATATTGAAAAAACGCAAGCTATATGGATTGGGCGAAAAAGGAGAGTGGGGAAAATTTGTACGGTACAAAACATAACTTGGAATAATAGAGAACCATTCACGATATTGGGAATAGAATATAATTTGCATAACAAAAGCTACACTCTGAACAACTATTTTAAGAAAATTGAAATAAACAGCTGCGCCATGAGCGCATGATACGCCCGTTATTTATTACAAGAGGAAACCACACAATATGAGTATACATGTGTACTTGTCAGGTTACATATACTTGCCACCAAAAAATCATGAAAATTGCTCAAAGTCCATCCAACATGTGGAAAATTGCCTATATTTTGATGAATAAAGTCCCATAACTCTGGAATGACAAATCGGACAGCGACACAAATCGAAAGGGAGATTCCTTCTATCAACATATACTTGCAACCAAAAAATCATGAAAATTGCTCTAAGCATTTTCAAGTTATTGTTCGACATGTGAAAAATAAAGTCCCATAACTCTGGAATGACTAATCGAACGGCGACACCAACCGAAAGGGAGCTTCCTTCCATCAACATAAACCACCTACCAAAAAATCGTGAAAATCTCTCGAAGCGTTCTCGAGTTATCGTACGACGTGTAAAAAATCAACAATTTTCTAAGTAATAAAGTCCCATAACTCTGGAATGACCAATCGAACAGCGACACTAAACGTAAGGGAGCCTTCCTCCATCGATATACACCACCTACCCAAAAATCACGAAAATCTCTCAAAGCGTTCTCGAGTTATCGTACGACGTGTTAAAAATCAACAATTTTCTAGGTAACAAAGTCCCATAACTCTGGAATGACTAATCGAATGGCGACACTAAACGAAAGGAAGCTTCCCCCCACCGATATACACCACCTACCCAAAAATCACGAAAATCTCTCAAAACGTTCTTGAGTTATCGTACGACGTGTGACCGGACGGGCAGACGGGCGGACGAACGAGGGTTCCAACTATTTGGGTTTAAGAGCTTCGAAAAAAACATTCTATATGTCCATCAGCTTATTTTAGCCAGAACCCCCACCCCCTCCACCCTAGAACTTATATTTAACCCTAACCCACCCCATCCACTCAAAAACCACACCCTAACCCTAACCCTACCCTACCCTGACCCTAAATCCTAAAACCCCACCCCTGACCCTAACCCCCACCCCAGGGACTTAACCCACCCCAACCTTAAGATCTACTCTGGGGCTACCCCTAACCCTAACCCTAACCCAACCCCACCCCACCCCACCCCACCCCACCCCACCCCTGACCTTAACCCCACCCTAGCCGGACCAAAAGGATTAGGGGCTATTTTTTTGTTTAGGGGCTATAAAAACTAAAACCCCACCCCTGACCCCAACCCCCACACCCCTGGGTCCTAACCCCCTCCAACCTTCAGCCCTGCCCTGGGCTACCCCTAACCCTAACCCCATCCCTCTCCTAACCCTAATAGTACCCTAATTTCGACTAACCTCCTAAAAATAATAGCTCCTAAACAGGTTTAGTTGGCCCGGACAGACGGACAGCGGTATACCATAATGTGACCCGTTTTTTCAAAACGGGCGTATAAAAATAGAAAAGTTACTCATTGACTTGTCTTTTCGACATTTGACAATTCTGGGTAGAAATGCTGTGATAAAATCTCTTGCTCTCTCAATTCTGGCAGATGTTCTTGTTGTATTACCAAATCTCCCTGGACATATTTTGAATAAAAATCAGAATATCTTTTACAATTTCTTATGGTCATATAAAAGAGATAAAATAAAGCATGAAATAATAAACAATACCATAGAAAATGGAGGGATAAAGTTTCTACACATAAAATCTTTCAACTACGCCATGAAATTGTCCTGGATTAAAAAGTTAATAGACCCCACTGTGTTAGTACCATGGAAACCACTAGTTATAGACGATTTGATCTCCAAGGAAATTACAAAATCTGGTATATGCACAAGGAATGGCTACAAAAGGTATGTCCTTATACAAACCCTTTTTGGAGAGATTTAATAACAGCATGGTCTCTCTTAGACAATGACCCAACTGCTAATCCAAAAGACATCGTTTAGGGGGCCTTTATTTTATAATAAGAATATAAAGTTAAATGGCAAACTTTTCTTTGACAAATCGTCGCATGAGTGCTAGAATGTTCTATGTCCCCTTTGGGACATAGAACATTCTAGCACTCAGGCGACGAAATAGTGGTGTGAAAATAATTTTTGTCAACGACCTTCTCACAGGAAAGACAATAGTTTTTTGACTTTCCCAGAATTCCCCAGTAAATATAATATTGTAACACCATTTACTGTGTATCACGGAATAATCAAGCCTATCCCTACCTCTTGAAAACTGGTTATACAAAAAAAAAAAAAAAAAAAATAATAATAAAAATCTCGGAACAATAACGCGAGAAAAGTTGGATACTATGAAAATTATTACTATTATTTATTGGTGTTTAAGTTCACATATTTCTGCATAATGGCTAATCATGACCATTACAGTTTTACGGGTGGAGGAAGCCGGAGTACCCGGAGAGAACCACAGAACAACGGCGAGCAACTGTCAGCTCCCCAACATACCAACTCCACGCAAGCAAGGCTATCATTGGTCGAAGACAGGTGCACCATCGACGTGCAGTACGTCTTAGTACACAACGCCATCGTGCCCCCACGTTGGCAATGGGGGTGAAGTGTCTTGCCCAAGGACACAACGCGGTTGCCGCAGGTGGGATTCGAACCGATGACCTCTCTGCTTGCAGCCTGCACCTCTACTTACTGAGCCACCGCGCCCCCGGATACTATGAAAAACTCCCAGAAAGTTTGTCAAACGTTTTACCAATACTTACTACAACTGTTTGCAAAACCAGAACCCATGAAAAATGGAATCAACTTTTGAATATCCACCTACGTTCAAATGATTGGCAGCTGATATACAAACGTTTATCACAAACCATAGAGGATACATATTTGAGAAGTTTACAGTACAAAATACTACACAATATTCTATATACAAACTCCAGACTTCTCAGAAACGGAATTATGTACTTGTTGTGACAACACAAGGGAGTCACTATTTCATTTATTCTTGAAATGTTCTCAAACAAAAACTATCCTTTTGAAGTTTAAAGAACAGCGGAAAAACAGATGCAATGTTTCTATTCAACTCACGCCCGAATTCATAATTCTTGGGAATCCAGTTCATGAAAATTTATCGGAAGAGATAGCAGCAACATATCCTCAACGGGAAAGGATATCATCTGTACAGCGAAAGTGATTCTCCACTTTGGCTGAACTGATAATATTCTGTCGTACCAGGGGGGGAGGGGGGGGGGGGGGTGCAATCGACAGTAGAAAGCCTTTCTTTTGAACACAAAATCACAAATAAAATTCTCTCTGTAAAATGTCCGTATCGAAATAATAGAGCTGAAAAAATAAATTGAAAAGACGTTATCTGTTTAAGGGGTCGTCCAACTTAACTTTGGTCAATTTTTTGACATTTTTCCCAATGCCTCAGAAACAGATAAGAGAAGTAAGGAAAGGCAAATTATATATCAAAATAATGAGTAAAGTGCATAGAAAAGGTACATATAATTTTTTTCAGGAAAAAAGTGAATTTTATGATTTTGATGAACATTAATTTGCCAATGGCATAAGTAACGAACCGGTAAAACCACAAAATAATCGGTAATTCGAAAGCCTTGTCCTCAATATAATGATAACATACTACAGACTCGGAGAAAGCATTTTTGTAACACACACTCTGGTGTGTTTTGATGTTGGAATGTAATACCACCAACACAAATTTTGGATGTTCCGGATGTGGCCATGTTTCAATGATGTTTATTCCGGTCATGTGATTACAATGTGGTTCTTACAGGAACACTCATTTTGGGCGATCGTAAGAATGAAAGGACGTGAACACGTCCTTTATTTGCTCGAGACAATGTATGAGCGGATTTGCAAACAGGTTACAGCAAATACTTGAGCTGTTAATGTCATAACTGCAAAATATGGTCTGAAATTCCTTCCAGTGACATGCAGTGTTTACAGGCCGTCTGAACTTTTTTGTCGACAAAAAATCTGAATTATTGCGGACTAAAAAGACAACATGAACCACTCGTAAAAAATAACCGAGTGTATAAAATCGGGACGATACACATGAAATAAGGCAATATTCATAACAAAGTAAGCAGAATGCTTCAGAAATAACTTTTTCACGAAGTATATTCCAAGTGATCTAGAACTATATTGAGCGTGTTGATTTCCCCCAGATGTTGTGAAGTTATTTACTTCCTAGTAACCATGGATCTCTGCCAATGTCCGCGATTGAAGATGGGTTGAAAATGATGCATTCGCGCTTTTAAATAAGGTGCGATTGGACGATGCTGATAATTTAGTTTTTTCTTGCAATGAACTTTTCCAACACAAGCGTCAATCGGTGTCTTTTGTCATCGTTTTACACTGACAAATGTGACAAATCTCCTTTATCGGAAACTTATCCAATTTGCATATCATAATAAACATAACCGCTGTGAGCGTGAGTTGCGTGACCGTGATGGTCAAAACCCAAACGAATTATCGAATCCACAGTCAAAATTAGTCGCAGTTGGCATTTAAACAAATGAAATACACGAAATATTCGCAATTTCTTCATTATCCATGCCGAGTTACTTTTTAACCAGACCACATGCTTTCAGTTTCGTTTGTCGGGATCATAGTGCCTGCAGTGCAGATATTGTTTGTGGTAATAATAGTACGAGAAGGCGAAAGAAGCCAAATATTTTCCCATCATCTATAAATTAATTACAATTGATAATTCCGTTTATTTTACTGAAATTATGAATTGATAAGGTGGGTGTGTTGCGATTATTATGCCCCGAACCTGGTAGTTGGAAAGTCAAAGGCGCATCTAGGGCCGTAGAGACCTCTGTCCTCTAACCCATACCAACATTCCCCCTTATATCTCAACCATTGCTACTCCAATTTGAAGGATATTTGGTGTTGTGATCGAGCATCATGGGGAAACAATGCCTGTGTAGCTGCTGTAGCATGTGTTTCTTCCACACATGTTTTTCAGAGTTATGGTCCTTTTTCATCCTTTCGAGTTAGAAAATTTTGTTTATAACTAGTGATTTGTTACAATTTGTTGGAAAGTGACTGCTGACACCCTCAAATTTATTGCAAGAAAATATGTTTTGTGAATATTTTGTTCCTATAACTTATCAAGCAACATGCTAATGAATATTCTGTAAAGTCACCAATCTGATGTTTGACACTTTTATCGGAGCTGTTATGGAGGCTTCTTGAACTCAACATGTTGATTATGGCAGGACTTTTCTATTCACCCATTAATCGATAAATTAAGTGTTATAGTGTTGGAAGTAAGACGCATGAAAGGTCCATGACTTAAAGTCTAAAAAGAATGTTTTGCAATGTAACATGATTTTTGCAGATACACTTATTTGGAGGATTACCTGTCTGATAGTGTTTGGAACATGTGTGTCGCCAGGATCTTCAAAAAGAAAAAAGAGTTAAATTTTGAGAGAAAAGGCATATGCCTTGAGTGCCGGAGGTAGGGTCATACAAGGAAAAGAGCACCCCCCTCCCCCCGGGAAATGTTTTGTCAAATGAAGCTGCTCACTTGTCACCTTTTGGAGATTACTTTGCGTACTGAGTTCTTGAAAAAAATATGTGAACACCTATGAATGTGAGACCCTCTGAATGTGCCCTCCTGATCTCAATATGCCAATAAGCCTCCATTGGAAAAGTACATGCAATAATGGTTATGTAGGGTGATTTGATGTGTTTTGAATAACAATGTATTTTTATGTACATTAGATGGCTTATTGCAGTGACAGGTTACAGTTTCTCTTATTTCTTCTCCAACAGATATCATGAGTGTATTGGTGTCCAAGAGTAAACAAAGCTATTATACTTATTGATTAACCAGACAAATTTAACAATTTAATCACTATCAAACTGATGCATGGGATAAAAGGGGTTACAATGCAAGGGGTTTGTAAATATATTTATTCAACTACAATGTATGACTTTGCAGTGCATTCTACATAGGAGAATATCATAGTTTCTTTCCAAACCACCACAGTAACACATACATCTTTATATTGGGAGACACTCTTTTGTCCTTCCATACTTCTTCTAGTGGACTCCTTCAAGTTGACCTTTGTTGAACTCCCCAAATCAAAACATAAACAAAAGAAAATGTCTGCCTTCAAGCAGTGAGCACCCCACTTATAGCATTTGGTCTCAATCTTTATTACTTTAATGAATTAGGAAAAGATTTCTTCGAGTATGTACTTCAATGTTTTTAGAATACAGCTGTTATTTTATTTCGAGGTATTTTATTGTAAAAAAATGTTCTCTTACTTATGCCATAGCAGACTTTCAGGTGGTGCTATTTACACATGGCAGCAGTTCCGTGGCAGTTTCCAGTTTCCACATGTTCTATGTTTCATTCCAAGCATTTTGGAATATAATTTATTGTGGTTATTCATTTTGGGTCTTTTTTAGACTTGGAAGAAAATTACATGAAATCTGACCAAAGTTAGGTTAGACGTCCCCTTACAGTACGTGGAGAGAGGATTGTAACTAAAACACCCGCAGAGTGGAGTATCACCCAAAGTATCACTTTCAAATTCTGTACATATGGACAAAAAACACAAGCAAAGTTTCAGCTAATGACTAATGAACCTCCGGGTTTAACCCGGAAGTCCATTGGCTGGAACTTTGCTTGTGATGGTTATGCTTTGCAACAAATTTGCAATTCTGTTATCATTTATCATTATCTCTTTGTTTTTATAGCACTCTGTGTATGTTTGTAAAAATTTTGCATATTTATTTTAATAAAAAAAAAATAATAAAATAAAAAAAACAAAAAAATAAAAAATGAGTTATCGTTATTTTCCTGAACATAATCGGTGAAACGGCGACAAGAAAACGGTACTGACTCCCTTAATTTTGGACCAATATTAACGAAGTGAGCTATCTCTTTAGGGTCAGATATTTCCACATTGCCATCGACAAATGTGGACGGGAACGTGAATGTAGAATTACATTTGTTAATTGCTTTATTCAAGATTTCCCATGTTTTTTTGTGTTATGTTTATTTTCATGAAGTATAGCCTTGTAATAATCAGATTTGCTAACCCGTTTCAATCTGTTAAAAAATGGTACATTACGTTTTGTATCCTAATTTATTTTGTATGGTTGGGGATTTAATTTTTTGGCATGTAGTTTTGTTTTTTCCAATGATGACTGCAAAAGTCCCGACGTCATCCAAGGTTTCCGCTTCACAAACTTACGAGTTGTTTTGGAAAAGTTTGATCGAAAGCTGCATGAATAATCTTGAGAAGAATATTATAGACTTCAATGAGACAATAGTGCATTCATTACATTTGTGAAGTCATTTTCAGAGAAGACAAACTTGAATTGATTAACATTCTCCTGCTTAAATGTTCTTTGGGAGGTTTGTATGAGATGGGTGTGACTTTTCGATGATTCATCAACATAAAATGTTGCAAAATTGTCACTCACATCTGTAATAATTATTCTGGATGTATGGGGATAATTTTGTTACTGAACATATTATCAATTATGGTGGCTGAATGGTCTTTAATTCTAGTTGGTCTTGTAATAAATGACATAATGTCAAGGTGATAGCTTAACGTTGCGATTTTCTTGTTTAAAAGTGTATATATTTTCAATAATCTTTCTCACTGGGCTAAATATAAAACGAAAAATAGGTGTCTGGCGAACCCCGAAAACCGATTGTCACTTAACCCTTTACTCAACGTAACAACCAAAACTGGCCTGCGATATTCACAAAAATCGCCAATTAATTTTCATTATTTTTTTAAAGGGCGACGGAGCCGAAGGCTCCCGAACGAGACGGCTGCGATAGCCGACGTCGAGCGAAATCGTCCTTTATATTGTTTTCACATTTTTTCATCGTCGGAAGTTTTTCGCGCGACGTGATTCGCCGAGACTTCACAGTGAATCAAGGATTATTCAAAGAAGTTCAGGTCGGAATTGTAGCTTTTAAACGATTTCTTGGAAACTACCATTTCGAAATGTTAATAAAGGCATGGGGTGTATAGTGGTTGTGGAAAAAATAAAACGAGAATTAACATCCAGCACCCATCAAGTTGGAATTATTCTCTTGATTGACCCAAAATATAGTTAGAATCCGACCTATCGAGCCACTGACCATTCCACTTAACTTCCATAGCAACAGGGGACTCCCTAGCAATGGACAGACAACTGAGCCGATTTTAACCGAATTTGACGCGACTCCATGGCAACGGGCAAACTACTGGGCCGATTTCAACCAAACTTGGTGTATGAAACCATATTGCATCGGGAATTCGATGTATTGGGACAGTGACCATGTCAGATAACACCCTTAGCAACCGCGCCACACACTAGCAATGGGCAAACTACTGTGCCTATTTTAACCAAATTTGGTATCTGAGCCAATAATGCATTGGGAGATCGGCCCATGGGTCAATTATCATATCACCTGACATCCATAGTAACCAAAGCGTCTCCCTGGCAACGGGAAAGTACTGGGTCGAGTTTGACCGAATTTGGTATGTGGACCCACAATGCATTACGAAATCGACCTATTGATTGATTGATCGTGTTTCATGACTTCCATAGCAACCAACGCGACTCCATAGCAACGGGCAAACTACTAAGCAGATTTTAAACAAACTTGGTGTATGAAACCATAATGCCTCGGGAATTCGACCTATTAGACAATTGACAGTGTCACGTAACACCCATAGCAACCGGCGCGACTCCCCAACAGCGGGCAACTACTGGGTCTATTTTAACCAAATATGGTACCTGAGCCCATAATACATTGGGGGATTGACCCATTGGGCCATTTATCGTATCACGTGACATACATAGTAAACAAAGCTATTCCCTAGCAACGGGCAGACTACTACACCGAATTTGTTATGTGGAACCACAATACTATACGAATTCAACCTATTGGGTTAGTGACCATGTTACATAACTCCCACAGCAATCAATCCGATGTCATAGCAACTGGCAAACTACTGGGCCGATTTTATCCATACTTGGTGTATGAGACCATAATGCCTCGGGAATTCGATCTATTGGGACACTGACCGTGTCAGGTCACACTCATAGCAACCGGTGCAACTCCCTAGCAAGGGGCAAACTACTGGACCTATTTTGACCAAATTTGGTATCTGAGCCCATAATGCATTGGAAGATCAACCCATTGGGCCATTGGGTCTACCCACGGGTTTAATTGAAATGTTTTTTTTTTTTATTTATGCACACAACTTATTCAGAGACTGGACAAACCTCTCGATAATCAAATCACGTAGATCCGTAGCAATCGCCTGCTCCCTTACATGTTAGATTAATTAATGGAGGATTTTTGTGCTATTTCAAAGTTAGGACTGTGAGTGGACCAGAAAAAAACTAACAGTGCAACAACGTCATTTTATCTCCACCCCATTCCTATTGCAAAGAACTAAATATTTACTCGATTTCTACTAAATTTTATATATAATACCATGAGCTACATAGAAACCAAATAAACCACGCGTCAAACTGGCCTGGCTCTATTTAATTTAAATACACAATTTTATCATCCGTATCCCTTTCTGTGATATGTATCAACGCAAACGCAATTCTGGTTATGCCTTAAACCTTTGAAGCATTATGGTATTTTTCATTACAGGAACAAAAATAGGAACATGACCGGTACGTCTGTTCTGGTGTTTAAATCTTACCAAAAGGAATTTCTTCCGTATTTATGTTTTCATACCCGCACTGCCGAGTCCCACAAGTACTTGGTAATAATTAGATAATAACGAGGTTAATGTCAATAATGACACGAAATAAACTCATCTTCATACCACTGAAATATACACGAAACCAGATTTGTATCTGTACGGCGAAGTGGAGAATCACTGCCATTTTCCCCATCGCCCTCTTTTGCATAGTATTACTATAATTTTCTTGTTTCATTTTCTTTTGTCTCAAAAACATAGGTTATGACCCCTCTTTGGAACGAGCTCGTCGAGCTCGTTCCAACGAGGGGTCATAACCTATGTTTTTGAGACAAAAAATAAAAAAAAATAGTTACTCAAGAATTTTGTTTGCAAGTGTCATCTGCTTTTCATGTTAGGTATAGGTTTAAGAAGACCAGCAATAATGCATGCTCTGCTAATTAAACATGGAATTTTATGTCCATTATTGCGTTTCTGGTATCCGCCTTCATGAGCTGTCTGATAATATACTATTCAAAAAAGTAGGGGATATCCAAACTGATGTTGATATCTTCAGAAAATGGTATTGGATAGTGGATATGCGTGATTGGACACATTAATATGTTACCAAGTTTAGTGTGGATCATGAATGTCACCAGCCCACGAAAACTTAGTGCAGAGTTTTCGCACGAGTGCCGCGTTGATGTGTGTGGGTTACGTTTTTAAAATGTTCATTTGTACTGGACGGGCTTTTTCGGAGGTCCTATCGTTCTTTTCTTGGTGTAAACTCGTTCATCAATAGTTTCTGGTCGAAACGTAACTTCTGAGGATTGCGACTGACACGTGACGAGCGTTTACGTGCCGTTGTCATGTTGGAAGCTGGCAACAGACAGACTGCAGTGGCTCAAATTCTCAACGTTACTCAACCGATGATTAGCAGGTTGTGGTCATGCTACCGTCAGACAGGCAATATTGATAACAGACGTCGGTCAGGTCGTCAAAGGGCGACAACTGCTAACCAGGATCGTGTCATCCGAACCACAGCACTACATAACCGCCATCAAAGTGCCTCAGAAATTGGACAGCAGCTACACCGAGCGACAAATGTGCGAGTCAGTGGTCAGCCTCTCCGAAATCGCCCACACGACTGGAATTTGTACGCTCGACGACCTCGAATAATTCCACGTTTGACTGAACGTCACATCGCAGCAGAGCGTAATTGGTGTGGAGCACACCAGCGCTGGGACAATCGTCGGTACTGCAACGTCATGTTTTCCGATGAATCAAGGTTCTCTCTCGACTTCCACGACAGGCGGAACAGAGTGTGGTGGCGGCGGAACGAACGGTACCATGATGCAACCGTTAAGCAGCACGATCGTTTTGGTGGTGGATCGGTTAAGGTGTGGGGAGACATAACCATGACAAGCAGAACAGCATCACATGTCATCCAAGGGCGTGTCACAGGGCAGTACTACCGTGACAAAATGTTAGCAACTCATGTGGTGCCATTTGCGCGACGTCACAGCCGTCGATACGTTTTCCAAGATGGCAGTGGAAGAACAGAGAGGGCCCGTGTCGCGACAGAGTTTCTCCAGGAGCAGAACATTACTATATTACATAGGCCAGCACTAATTCCAGACCTTTCACCAATCGAGCACGTCTGGGATATGACTGACAGACGCCTACGGCAACGCCAACAGCTCCCTACCAATGTCCAGGAACTCGCCGCTGCAGTACAGGGAGAATGAAATAACATCAGTCAAGCTGATATTGGACGTTTGGTCAGGAGTATGCCACGTCGGATCTGCGCTTGTCTCGCGAACCGAGGTAGATTTACAAGATATTGAGGTCTTGGATTGAATGTGGTAAATTCTCCGACTGACCGTCCATGTCTTCTACAGCTCAGTGTGTGGAATGTGTACTTGTCAGATGCCATGTTGTGTGTAAGGGGAGTCACATCGCATATATTTAAAGTAGGAACAGTCGCTGGCCAAGTCGCTGGCCATATATGAGTGTAGGATCAGAAATAGTACGAGCTCCTTGAGCACACGAGCTTGATATTTAGGTAGACGGTATTACCTGTTGTAGAAGGCAAGCCATGCATACCAACAATCCCTTCCCGATCTCTGCCACGCCGTTAAAAATCATAGATCCACCGTTGCCTACATCATTTCATTCAGATCGGAGGCCGTTTTGAGTCGGAGCACAACAGTCAGTTAAGGGGAGGGGGACTGATACAAATCCCAAGACAAAACATGTTTTGTTGTTTCTAAAATTATACTCTCAACTCTTGATTCGAATTTCGAAGACAGCCGGTAGCTGTCGCGAAAACGAACCGGAACTTTGCGAAAGCGGAAGATAAAAATGACGCCGTGAGAGGGAACTGAAGAGGCCTTATTTGCTGATGATAAATTCATAATTGGTGGAAATATCCCTCCTTTTTTATTTAACCCTTTACCTAACGTAACGGCCAAAACCGACCAGCGCTATACACGAAAATCGCCATTCAATCTGTTTTATATTTTAATTTTTTTGCTTCCAAAACATAGGTTATGACACCTCATTCGAACGAGTGCGTCACGCTCGTTCCAATGAGGGGTCATAACCTATGTTTTGGAAGCAAAAAATGAACATTTTTAGTTACACAAGAATTTGTTTCACGAGTGTCGTCTACTCATAGCGTTAGGTAAAGGGTTAACAAATGGCAAACAGATGAGTAGATAAATATCACATGGTCCACAAGCTTTTTAGTTTCTGCATTTTCGTCAATTGGATTATCCCGGGAATTTGTCGTGACAGGGAAGAACAGAAACTAGTCTGATATTTTGACCTCGTTCCGATGTTAACAGATTTCTTTTTCTTATTGCTATCATGTAGAAAAATGATGTAACATAAATATTATAGTAGTGTAATAAAAAGTCAGATCATGTGGAATTGCCGTGTTAGTTATTAATTCCGTGGACAAGTAGGTAGCATGCCCACGATCTGGAAAAAATCTCTGTCCACAGAAATTTCTGTGGGCAGTTGAAAGGTAATATGCCCACGGTTTTCCACAACCACTGTGGACATGTGGAAAAGTGACCACCCACTGCGACTGTACTGTAGGCAGAGTAGGCTTTGCCTGTATGAATATCATTCTGAGATAAATGAAGTGGGATAATTTAACCCCATAAGTGGAGACCTCTTGAGTGAAAAGCGTCCAGTCAAGTGACCACGATGTATTAGTGGCCGTGCGACGGCAGTGGTAGAGGAAAGGCGTCCAGTAAAGTGACAATACGTTAGTGGCCATGTGACGGCAGTGAAAGGGTGAAGTTCCGGTTGTATGTTCGCGAACAGGCAAAGAAGAAATCAGCGACAATAGAGAACGTGGGCCCGCAAGTGACTCAAGATTTGTGTGGGTGGAGTGTTATTGACGTTTGTGCTTTTATTCATTGGATTTTAGTCAAGTTACAAATTATTATATTTACCTATGTGTATTAGAAATATTAATTTCAGTGAACCCCTTTTGATTTATGCTTTTTGAAGAAAAGTCATTGGCCCATTCAGGATAAGAACCACCCCAACATTAAGGAATCCGGCAGGTTCGTCACGGTGAAACATACGTTCACGCACGAATTCAGACGACACACCTTGAGTTTTGGCTGAATACGAGGTGTGAATCTGTTTTCCTCAGCAAGGACCTCACCCCAATTTCGACACATAAAATCTGTACTAAACGTGGTTTCGATAAATAAATTGGTCTTGTTATATCTACAAAAGCCAAGTAAATCAATATTAAAATCACCTATAAGATAAACTTTCTTGCTTGAGTCACCGAAAATATTTACAAAATTCGTCAATTTTTCCAGGAATAAATCAAGGTCCGCTTTAGGGTCTGTGTTTGGTCTGTGAATAATTCGAACAAAAGTTTTTTCTTTCGTCGAGATTTCTACAAAAAGGGATTGAAATACATATGGGATAAACCTTTTGAGGTCTTTTAAAAGGGATGGTGTCTTTTATGTCAAGTCTTATACCTCCGCGACCGTCATCGTTACGAGATCGCTGTCGAGTAATCAGGAGGTTATAGCCTGATAGTGAGAAGGTAATGTTTTCTTTCAAGCCGAATGTTTCTATTAGACCTACAGGACGTGGAGAGTGTATTATCACTAAATCACCCGCAGAGTGCAGATTCCACCCAAGCAATAATTGCAAAGCATAACCAGCTCAAGCAAAGTTTCAGTCAATGGACCTCCGGGTTAAACCCGGAGGTCCATTGGCTGAAACATTGCTTGTGTTTTCTGTCGATACGTACAAAATTTGAAAGTTATAGCTTGGGTGATATCTCCACTCCGCAGGTGATTTAGTTACAATCCACTCTCCACGTACTGTATGATGTCTAGAAAATTTGATTCATGTTGAGGGCTATATATCAGATTATAGAGGGGCTCCCAGTTGGCGTCAAGGCTTCAACAGTTGAGGTTGAAGAGTGTGAGTGAGTTGGGCTTTTTGAGATCTCATTTCCAAAACACGCTCTTGGGTGTAGTATTCACAACTATGTTCCAAACCGCTGAGATAATGCTGTAAATAAACTCTAATAGCTTAACTGCAACACAAGGAGCCTTTATAAGTGTCAATATGAGGTGAAACCTGTGCAAATGTCACAAATAATACATGTTGGTGGAGGGGTGGGTGTCTGGTTCTCAGTGTAGAAAATATGCCGGTCATTGGTTTTGGAAAAATACTTTATAGTGCACCAGATACAACATGAATTAATATAAAAAATGTGCTTGTATCAACTAATATTCTATTCACTTCAAGGGCTTCACTTATTCACTGAAATGTTAACCCTTTACCCAACGCAGATGATATCAAAATTTATTATTTTAAATATCATTTCTTCAAATTTTTCAAAAAATTTCAACAAAACCATATCATGTGACCCCTCGTTGGAACGAGCTCGACGAGCTCGTTCCAACGAGGGGTCACATGATATGGTTTTGTTGAAGTTTTGAAAAATAATATTTTTTCAGCTGCTGAATTTGCATATTACGCGGACGGATGCGGGCGATTCGTTAGGTAAAGGGTTAAAAGGTTATTTGAGAATATTACTGTTGTTTACTTGCTGTCATTGCTTTAGTATTATGACGGAGAGGGAGTGCTAGTGATTTGATTGTGACAACTGTCCTGTTTCAACTTGGTTAACGATTCCAACACGCTTTGAAATATTGTTGCATGACCCAGTCACAATATAATAATAAGTATAGTTTAACTTGCTTTTATTGTGTGTTATAAGACTTTACTAAAACACCCGCGGAGTGGAGTATCACCCAAAGTATCACTTTCAAATTCTGTACATATGGACAAAAAAACACAAGCAAAGTTTCAGCTAATGGACCTCCAGGTTTAACCCGGAGGTCCATTGGCTGGAACTTTGCTTGTGATGGTTATGCTTTGCAACAAATTTGCAATTCTATTGTCATTTATCATTATCTCTTTGTTGTTATAGCACTCTGTGTATGTTTGTAAAAATTTTGCATATTTATTTTAATAAAAAAAAAATAATAAAATAAAAAAAACAAAAAAATAAAAAATGAGTTATCGTTATTTTCCTGAACATAATCGGTGAAACGGCGACAAGAAAACGGTACTGACTCCCTTAATTTTGGACCAATATTAACGAAGTGAGCTATCTCTTTAGGGTCAGATATTTCCACATTGCCATCGACAAATGTGGACGGGAACGTGAATGTAGAATTACATTTGTTAATTGCTTTATTCAAGATTTCCCATGTTTTTTTGTGTTATGTTTATTTTCATGAAGTATAGTCTTGTAATAATCAGATTTGCTAACCCGTTTCAATCTGTTAAAAAATGGTACATTACGTTTTGTATCTTAATTTATTTTGTATGGTTGGGGATTTAATTTTTTGCATGTAGTTTTGTTTTTTCCAATGATGACTGCAAAAGTCCCGATGTCATCCAAGGTTCACGCTTCACAAACTTACGAGTTGTTTTGGAAAAGTTTGATCGAAAGCTGCATGGATAATCTTGAGAAGAATATTATAGACTTCAATGAGACAATAGCGCATTCATTACATTTGTGACGTCACTTTCAGAGAAGACAAACTTGAATTGATTAACATTCTCCTGCTTAAAAGTTCTTTGGGAGGTTTGTATGAGATGGGTGTGACTTTTCGATGATTCATCAACATAAAATGTTGCAAAATTGTCACTCACATCCGTAATAATTATTCTGGATGTATGGGGATAATTTTGTTACTGAACATATTATCAATTATGGTGGCTGAATGGTCTTTAATTCTAGTTGGTCTTGTAATAAATGACATAATGTCAATGTGATAGCTTAAAGCTGCGATTTTCTTGTTTAAAAGTGTATATATTTACAATAATCTTTCTCACTGGGCTAAATATAAAACGAAAAATAGATATCTGGCCAACCCCGAAAGCCGATTGTCACTTAACCCTTTACTCAAAGTAACAACCAAAACTGGCCAGCGATATTCACAAATATCGCCAATTAATTTTCATTATTTTTTAAAGGCGATGGAGCCGAAGGCTCCCGAGCGAGACGGCGGCGATAGCCGACGTCGAGCGAAATCGTCCTTTATATTGTTTTCACATTTTTTCATCGTCGGAAGTTTTTCGCGCGACGTGATTCGCCGAGACTTCACAGTGAATCAAGGATTATTCAAAGAAGCTCAGGTCGGACTTGTAGCTTTTAAAAGATTTCTTGGAAACTACCATTTCGAAATGTTAATAACGGCATGGGGTGTATAGTGGTTGTGGAAAAAATAAAACGAGAATTAACATCCAGCACCCATCAAGTTGGAATTATTCTCTTGATTGACCCAAAATATAGTTAGAATCCGACCTATCGAGCCACTGACCATTCCACTTAACTTCCATAGCAACAGGGAACTCCCTAGCAATGGACAGACAACTGAGCCGATTTTAACCGAATTTGACGCGACTCCATGGCAACGGGCAAACTACTGGGCCGATTTCAACCAAACTTGGTGTATGAAACCATATTGCATCGGGAATTCGATCTATTGGGACTGTGACCATGTCACATAACACCCATAGCAACCGCGCCACACACTAGCAATGGGCAAACTACTGTGCCTATTTTAACCAAATTTGGTATCTGTGCCAATAATGCATTGGGAGATCGGCCCATGGGTCAATTATCATGTCACCTGACATCCATAGTAACCAAAGCGTCTCCCTGGCAACGGGGAAAGTACTGGGTCGAGTTTGACCGAATTTGTTATGTGGACCCACAATGCATTGCGAAATCGACCTATTGGGTGATTGATCATGTTTCATGACTTCCATAGCAACCAACGCGACTCCATAGCAACGGGCAAACTACTAAGTTGATTTTAACCAAACTTGGTGTAGAAAACCATAATGCCTCGGGAATTCGACCTATTAGACAATTGGCCGTGTCACGTAACACCCATAGCAACCGGCGCGACTCCCTAACAACGGGCAACTACTGGGTCTATTTTAACCAAATTTGGTACCTGAGCCCATAATACATTGGGAGATTGACCCATTGGGCCATTTATCGTATCACGTGACATACATAGTAAACAAAGCTATTCCCTAGCAACGGGCAGACTACTACACCGAATTTGTTATGTGGAACCACAATACTATACGAATTCAACCTATTGGGTTAGTGACCATGTTACATAACTCCCACAGCAATCAATCCGATGTCATAGCAACTGGCAAACTACTGGGCCGATTTTATCCATACTTGGTGTATGAGACCATAATGCCTCGGGAATTCGATCTATTGGGACACTGACCGTGTCAGGTCACACTCATAGCAACCGGTGCGACTCCCTAACAAGGGGCAAACTACTGGACCTATTTTGACCAAATTTGGTATCTGAGCCCATAATGCATTGGGAGATCAACCCATTGGGCCATTGGGTCTACCCAAGGGTTTAATTGAAATGCTTTTTTTATTTATACACACAACTTATTCAGAGACTGGACAAACCTCTCGATAATCAAATCACGTAGATCCGTAGCAATCGTCTGCTCCCTTACATGTAAGCTTAATTAACGGTGGATTTTTGTGTTATTTCAAAGTTAGGACTGTGAGTGGACCAGAAAAAAACTAACAGTGCAACGACGTCATTTTATCTCCACCCCATTCCTATTGCAATCAACTAAATATTTACTCGATTTCTACTAAATTCTATATATAATACATTGAGCAACATAGAAACCAAATAAACCACGCGGCAAACTGGCCTGGCTCTATTTAATTTAAATACAGAATTTTATCATCCATATCCCTTTCTGTGATATGTATCAACGCAAACGCAATTCTGGTTATGCCTTAAACCTTTGAAGCATTATGGTATTTTTCATTACAGGAACAAAAATAGGAACATGACCGGTACGTCTGTTCTGGTGTTTAAATCTTACCAAAAGGAATTTCTTCCGTATTTATGTTCTCATACCCGCACTGCCGAGTCCCACAAGTACTTGGTAATAATTAGATAATAACGAGGTTAATGTCAATAATGACACGAAATAAACTCATCTTCATACCACTGAAATATACACGAAACCGGATTTGTATCTGTACGGCGAAGTGGAGAATCACTGCCATTTTCCCCATCGCCCTCTTTTGCATAGTATTACTATAATTTTCTTGTTTCATTTTCTTTTGTCTCAAAAACATAGGTTATGACCCCTCTTTGGAACGAGCTCGTCGAGCTCGTTCCAACGAGGGGTCATAACCTATGTTTTGAGACAAAAAATAAAAAAAATTAGTTACTCAAGAATTTTGTTTGCAAGTGTCGTCTGCTTTTCATGTTAGGTGTAGGTTTAAGAAGACCAGCAATAATGCATGCGCTGCTAATTAAACATGGAATTTTATGTCCATTATCGCGTTTCTGGTATCCGCCTTCATGAGCTGCCTGATAATATACTATTTTAAAAAAGTAGGGGATATCCAAACTGATGTTGATATCTTCAGAAAATGGTATTGGATAGTGGATACGCGTGATTGGACATATCAATATGTTACCAAATTTAGTGTGGATCATGAATGTCACCAGCCCACGAAAACTTCGTGCAGAGTTTTCACACGAGTGCCGCGTTGACGTGTGTGGGTTACGTTTTTAAAATGTTCATTTGTACTGGACGGGCTTTTTCGGAGGTCTCATCGTTCTTTTCTTGGTGTAAACTCGTTCATCAATAGTTTCTGGTCGAAACGTAACTTTTGAGGTATGCGAAGACTGACACGTGACGAGCGTTTACGTGCGGTTGGCATGTTGGAAGCTGGCAACAGACAGACTGAAGTGGCTCAAATTCTCAACGTTACTCAATCGATGATTAGCAGGTTGTGGTCACGCAACCGTCAGACAGGTAATATTGATAACAGACGTCGGTCAGGTAGTCAAAGGGTGACAGCTGCTAACCAGGATCGTGTCATCCGAACCACAGCACTACGTAACCGCCATCAAAGTGCCTCAGAAATTGAACAGCAGCTACACCGAGCGACAAATGTGCGAGTCAGTGGTCAGACTCTCCGAAATCGCCCACACGGCTGGAATTTGTACGCTCGACGACCTCGAATAATTCCACGTTTGACTGAACGTCACATCGCAGCAGGGCGTAATTGGTGTGGAGCACGCCAGCGCTGGGACAATCGTTGGTAGTGCAACGTCATGTTTTCCGATGAATCAAGGTTCGCTCTCGACTTCCACGACAGGCAGAACAGAGTGTGGCGGCGGCGGAACGAACGGTACCATGATGCAACCGTTAGGCAACACGATCGTTTTGGTGGTGAATCGGTTAAGGTGTGGGGAGACATAACCATGACAAGCAGAACAGCATCGCATGTCATCCAAGGGCGTGTCACAGGGCAGTACTACCGTGACAAAATGTTAGCGACTCATGTGGTGCCATTTGCGCGACGTCACAGCCGTCGATACGTTTTCCAAGATGGCAATGGAAGAACACAGAGGGCCCGTGTCGCGACAGAGTTCCTCCAGGAGTAGAACATCACTATATTACATAGGCCAGCACTAATTCCAGACCTTTCACCAATCGAGCACGTCTAGAATATGACTGACAGACGCCTACGACAACGTCAGCAGCTCCCTACCAATGTCCAGGAACTCGCCGCTGCACTACAGGAAGAATGAAATAACATCAGTCAAGCTGATATTGGACGTTTGGTCAGGAGTATGCCACGTCGGATCCGCGCTTGTCTCGCGAACCGAGGTAGATTTACAAGGTATTGAGGTCTTGGACTGACTGACCGTCCATGTCTTCTACAGCTCAGTGTGTGGAATGTGTACTTGTCAGACGCCATGTTGTGTGTAAGGGGAGTCACATCGCATATATTTAAAGTAGGAACAGTCGCTGGCCAAGTCGGTGGCCATATATGAGTGTTGGATCAGAAATAGTACGAGCTCCTTGAGCACACGAGTTTGATATTTAGGTAGACGGTATTACCTGTTGTAGAAGGCAAGCCATGCGTACCACCAATCCCTTCCCGATCTCTACCACGCCGTTAAAAATCCTAGATCCACCGTTGCCTACATCATTTCATTCAGATCGGAGGCCGTTTTGAGTCGGAGCACAACAGTCAATTAGAGGGAGGGGGACTGATACAAATCCCAAGACAAAACATGTTTTGTTTTTTCTGAAATTATACTCTCAACTCTTGATTCGAATTTCGAAGACAGCCGGTAGCTGTCGCGAAAACGAACCGGAACTTTGCGAAAGCGGAAGATAAAAATGACGCCGTGAGAGGGAACTGAAGAGGCCTTATTTGCTGACGATAAATTCATAATTGGTGGAAATATCCCTCCTTTTTTTTTATTTAACCCTTTACCTAACGTAACGTCCAAAACCGACCAGCGCTATACACGAAAATCGCCATTCAATCTGTTTTATGTTTGTTGGTGGTTAACGTCACATATTTATGCACTATGGCTAATCGTGACACAACATGGAGATGAAGTCAAGTTTAGTCAATCGTTGATCAACATGTTGCCCATTTTAGAGGACTTTCACCCCAAGCATTGGTGACTGGGTCCTATTTTACTAGTAAAGCGGAACTGGTTTACCACAGTAAACAAGTGCTGCTTACTTCCCGGGGTTCCCACGGGGATCAATCTGTTTTATATTTTAATTTTTTTTTTGCTTCCAAAACATTGGTTATGACCCCTCATTCGAACGAGTGCGTCACGCTCGTTCCAATGAGGGGTCATAACCTATGTTTTGGAAGCAAAAAATGAAAATTTTTAGTTAAACAAGAATTTGTTTCATGAGTGTCGTCTACTCATAGCGTTAGGTAAAGGGTTAACAAATGGCAAACAGATGAGTAGATAAATATCACATGGTCCACAAGCTTTTTAGTTTCTGCATTTTCGTTAGTTGGGTTATCCCGGGAATTTGTCGTTACAGGGGAGAACAGAACCTAGTCTGATATTTTGACCTCGTTCCGATGTTAACAGATTTCTTTTTCTTATTGCTATCATGTAGAAAAATGATGTAACATAAATATTATAGTAGTGTAATAAAAAGTCAGATCATGTGGAATTGCCGTGTTAGTTATTAATTCCGTGGACAAGTAGGTAGCATGCCCACGATCTGGAAAAAATCTCTGTCCACAGAAATTTCTGTGGGCAGTTGAAAGGTAATACGCCCACGGTTTTCCACAACCACTGTGGACATGTGGAAAAGTGACCACCCACAGCGACTGTACTGTAGGCAGAGTAGGCTTTGCCTGTATGAATATCATTCTGAGATAAATGAAGTGGGATAATTTAACCCCATAAGTGGAGACCTCTTGAGTGAAAAGCGTCCAGTCAAGTGACGACGATGTATTAGTGGCCGTGCGACGGCAGTGGTAGGGGAAAGGCGTCCAGTAAAGTGACAATACGTTAGTGGCCATGTGACGGCAGTGAAAGGGTGAAGTTCCGGTTGTATGTTCGCGAACAGGCAAAGAAGAAATCAGCGACAATAGAGAACGTGGGCCCGCAAGTGACTCAAGATTTGTGTGGGTGGAGTGTTATTGACGTTTGTGCGTTTTATTCATTGGATTTTAGTCAAGTTACAAATTATTATATTTACCTATGTGTATTAGAAATATTAATTTCAGTGAACCCCTTTTGATTTATGCTTTTTGAAGAAAAGTCATTGGCCCATTCAGGATAAGAACCACCCCAACATTAATGAATCCGGCAGGTTCGTCACGGTGAAACATACGTTCACGCACGGATTCAGACGACACACCTTGAGTTTTGGCTGAATACGAGGTGTGAATCTGTTTTCCTCAGCAAGGACCTCACCCCAATTTCGACACATAAAATCTGTACTAAACGTGGTTTCGATAAATAAATTGGTCTTGTTATATCTACAAAAGCCAAGTAAATCAATATTAAAATCACCTATAAGATAAACTTTCTTGCTTGAGTCACCGAAAATATTTACAAAATTCGTCAATTTTTCCAGGAATAAATCAAGGTCCGCTTTAGGGTCTGTGTTTGGTCTATGAATAATTCGACCAATATTTTTTTCTTTCGTCGAGATTTCTACAAAAAGGGATTCAAATACATATGGGATAAACCTTTTGAGGTCTTTTAAAAGGGATGGTGTCTTTTATGTCAAGTCTTATACCCCCCCCCCCCCCCCCCCGACCGTCATCGTTACGAGATCGCTGTCGAGTAATCAGGAGGTTATAGCCTGATAGTGAGAAGGTAATGTTTTCTTTCAAGCTGAATGTTTCTATTAAACCTACAGTACGTGGAGAGTGTATTATCACTAAATCACCCACAGACTGGAGATTCTACCCAAGCAATAATTGCAAATTTGTTGCAAAGCATGACCAGCACAAGCAAAGTTTCAGCCAATGGACCTCCGGGTTAAACCCGGAGGTCCATTGGCTGAAACATTGCTTGTGTTTTTTGTCGATATGTACAAAATTTGAAAGTTATAGCTTGGGTGATATCTCCACTCCGCAGGTGATTTAGTTACAATCCACTCTCCACGTACTGTATGATGTCTAGAAAATTTGATTCATGTTGAGGGCTATATATCAGGTTATAGAGAGGCTCCCAGTTTGCGTCAAGGCTTCGACAGTTGAGGTTGAAGAGTGTGAGTGAGCTGGGCTTTTTGAGATCTCATTTCCAAAACGCTCTTGGGTGTAGTATTCACAACTATGTTCCAGACCGCTAATGCTGTAAATAAACCCTAATAGGTTAATTGCAACACAAGGAGCCTTTATAAGTGTCAATATGAGGTGAAACCTGTGGAAATGTCACAAATAATACATGTTGGTGGAGGGGAGGGTGTCTGGTTCTCAGTGTAGAAAATATGCCGGTCATTGGTTTTGGAAAAATACTTTATAGTGCACCAGATACAACATGAATTAATATAAAAATGTGCTTGTATCAACTAATATTCTATTCACTTCAAGGGCTTCACTTATTCACTCAAATGTTAACACTTTACCCAACGCAGACGATATCAAAATTTATTACTTTAAATATCATTTCTTCACATTTTTCAAACAAATTCAACAAAACCATAAAATGTGACCCCTCGTTGGAACGAGCTCGACGAGCTCGTTCCAACGAGGGGTCACATGATATGGTTTTGTTGAAATTGTTTGAAAAATGATATTTTTTCAGCTGCTGAATTTGGATATTACGCGGGCGGATGCGGGCGATTCGTTAGGTAAAGGGTTACAAGGTTATTTGAGAATATTACTGTTGTTTACTTGCTGTCATTGCTTTAGTATTATGAGGGAGAGGGAGTGCTAGTGAATTGATTGTGACAACTGTCCTGTTTCAACTTGGTTAACGATTCCAACACGCTTTGAAATATTGTTGCATGACCCAGTCACAATATAATATTCAGTATAGTTTAACTTGCTTTTATTGTGTGTTGTAAGACTTTACAACATGTCCCCTGAGTTCCAACTACTGCCTACTGGCAGCCTCTGGAGTGCCTACTGGCAGCCTACTGGAGTTCCTACTGGCAGCCTACTGGAGTGCCTACTGGCAGCCTACTGGAGTGCCTACTGGCAGCCTCTGGGGGTGCCTACTGGTAGCCTACTGGAGTGCCCCCTGGCAGCCTACTGGAGTGCGTACTGGCAGCCTACTGGAGTGCCTACTGGAGTGCCTACTGGAGTGTCTACTAGCAGCCTACTGGAGTGCCTACTGGCAGCCTACTGGAGTGCCTACTGGCAGCCTCTGGAGTGCCTACTGGTTTGTTGCATGACCCAGTCACAATATAATATTCAGTATAGTTTAACTTGCTTTTATTGTGTGTTATAAGACTTTACAACATGTCCCATGAGTTCCAATGTATTCTATGTGCCTACTGGCAGCCTCTGGAGTGCCTACTGGCAGCCTACTGGAGTGCCTACTGGCAGCCTACTGGAGTGCCTACGGGAGTGCCTACTGGCAGCCTACTGCAGTGCCTACTGGCAGCCTACTGGAGTGCCTACTAGCAGCCTACTGGAGTGCCTATTGACAGCCTACTGGAGTGCCTACGGGAGTGCCTACTGGCAGCTCACTGGAGTGCCTGCTGGCAGCCTCTGAAGTGCCTACTGGCAGCCTACTGTCACATAGAACACATTGGTACTCAGGGGACGATGTGTCATTGCTAACTTGCAATTTCGGAAAATTGACAAATATCATTTTCAACTGATTTTTAATTGAGAATTAGGAAACAATAAACAAAAAATAAATAAACCATACTAACAAGGTTAGTACTTCGAGTCACTTGTGGAATCAATCATGCAAACTCCTGTTAGAATCAAGTAAAAATAGATAAATGGATCAGAATGCATTGAATTGTTTTTGTCATCTTTAGCAAACTCCTTTGGTACAAACCAGGGGAATAATGTAAACATAGTTTATTTACGTCAAATCAGGGAATGGGGGTGGCACATCTCAGGCCATCATGCATACTTTTATGGACATTGAGCTGTTGTGGATGAGTTTTTAAAGATTTCTGAAGCTTCATTCTGCAAACCGGAAGTGAAACTAACCTTTTCAGATAATAAAACGTTGTAACAAGTACCTGGAATCACTGATGGATTCAAACTAATCAGCGAACTATACTTCTTTCCATACCTATTATGATGTTTGTCAAAGCAATTCGTAATTTCAATGGAAAAGCGGAGCGGGCGTATGAAAATGGCAGTAGAAAAATTGCACAAGGTGATGGGTGGGTGTTAAAAAGGGCTAAACCGAAAAATGGGACATGACGTCTGCAAGTTTTCTCTCCTCCCCCCCCCCCTCCCGATCAGGTTACCGATAAATGTATCCAGTTCACACGTCATGAAGTGTTCTACTTCCTGAGATAAGAAAGTTTGAGAAAAAAAACCCCACAATCATCACTGCAGAAAATATGTCGCGTAATCTGAATTTCCTGGTAATCAAATATCAGGACACGTTTAAAGGTTTGATAAGAAGATAGTGAAAAAAACACACAAAAGGTCAAGGTTGTGAAAATATAATCCTGCGCTTAACTTTTGATGAAGCTTTATTGAGGTGGCCTGTCACCGCTATGCTATATTTATCGTCGCCAGGGTGCTAGAATGTCCTATGTCCCCTATGGGACGATATATTATTCCCCCTATGGGGCGATATATTATTTCCCCTATGGGACGATATATTATTCCTCCTATCGGGCGATATATTATTTCCCCTATGGGACGATATATTATTCCTCCTATCGGGCGATATATTATTTCCCCTATGGGACGATATATTATTCCCCCATGGGACGATATATTATTCCCCCTATGGGGTGATATATTATTTCCCCTATGGGACGATATAATATTTCCCTTATGGGACGATATATTATTTCCCCTATGGGACGATATATTATTCCCCCTATAGGGCGATATATTATTTCCCCTATGGGACGATATATTATTTCCCGTATGGGACGATATATTATTTCCCCTATGGGACGATATATTATTCCCCCTATGGGACGATATATTATTCCCTTTATGGGGCGATATATTATTTCTCCTGTGGGACGATATATTATTCCCCCCTATCTGGCGATACATTATTCCCCTCATGGGACGATATATTATTCCCCCTATGGGACGATATATTATTTCCACTATGGGACGATATATTATTCCCCCTATGGGACGATATATTATTTCCACTATGGGACGATATATTATTCCCCCATGGGACGATATATTATTTCCCCTATGGGACGATATATTATTCCCCCTATGGGGCGATATATTATTCCCCCCATGGGACGATATATTATTTCCCCCTATGGGACGATATATTATTTCCCCTATGGGACGATATTATTCCCCCATGGGACGATATATTATTCCCCCTACGGGACGATATATTATTCCCCTATGGGACGATATATTATTCCCCTATGGGACGATATATTATTCCCCCCATGGGACGATATATTATTCCCCCTATGGGACGATATATTATTCCCCCTACGGGACGATATATTATTCCCCTATGGGACGATATATTATTTCCCCTATGGGACGATATATTATCCCCCCCTCCCCCATGGGACGATATATTATTTTTTTTTCTATGGGACGATATATTATTCCCCCCATGGGACGATATATTATTTCCCCTATGTGACGATATATTATTTCCCCTATGGGACGATATATTACTCCCCTATTGGACATAGGACATTCTAGCAGTCAGGCGACGATATGTATACGTGATAAATAGTATATCTTCTCTTGACCGGAAATGGCGCCATCTGCAATGCTATACGGAACCTTGTTCCACTGAAGGGGCGTAGTGAAGTAGATAAAGTTTACGATCCTGAAAAAAAACTGGTATTAAACTGAATTTGGTATCATTCGAAAGAGAGACATTCCCCGAACTGCATATACAAAATCTGTTAAAATCCGCTTTCGGGAATTTTTTTAGACAAGCAGAGGCCCAAGTTGGCCGCCAAATCAAGGTAAAATCGGAAACGGCCTTATAAGTTCAAAGTTTTGTCCGGTTCTGCGGAACTTGCAAACTAGATATATGACAAATGTACAATTGAGACACAACTCGACAGATGGCCACCAAAATGGCTGCCAATTCCAGAAAGGGGGGGGGGGGGGGTGGGTGGTGAGGGCGGTCGGAAAAATTCTCCAGAATATATTATTTGTATTCGGTTTTGAGAATCTCAGCCATTCAGTAATTGGTATGATACTTTCAGGTCATTCTTATATGGATACGATTTCCAATTACGAAGCAGCATCAAAAATTACTCACATCGTTTGGAATTCCCAGGGCTTTATAAACAAAATTTCGAATGCTGATTTTGTCCAGTTATTAACAAACATGATTTCATCACAATAACAGAGACGTGGCATCGGACTAAGCATGAAATCATACTACCGGGTTATACTTGCCTTGATATGAGCCGCGGCGTCTCCCAACGTACAGTAGGTGGAGAGTGGATTGTAACGAAATCACCCGGGGGTGGAGTTATCACCCAAAGTATCACTTTCAAATTCTGGACATGTGGACAAAGAGCACAAGCAATGTTTCAACCAATGGACCTCCGGGTATAACCCGGAGGCCCATTGGTTGAAACTTTGCTTGTACTTGTTATGCTTTGCAACAAATTTGCAATTATTGCTTGGGTGGAATCTCCACTCTGCGGGTGATTTAGTGATAATACACTCGCATTCTACTATCTTGACAAATATAAACCGTTCTTTCAGCAATCATTCTGTGTCGATGAATTATCACTGTGGGTACAATTTGATGGCGAAATGTTCAACATGCAGACCCCTGTTGTTTTTATTTCTGTGTATATAACCCTAACAACTCTTCTTACCGGAATAGAATCAAACTCGAAAATTCTATATTCGAAAATACTGAACAAAAACTGGGGCGTATGGGTGTGACGATCTAATTCTACTAGTGTTTATATCAACGCCCAAACAGGAGAAATGGCCCATTGCATTACAGATGATTCCTAAAAGGACATAGTTTGATGATGAATGCAAACATCCAAAATACGCCCTGCAAAATTCACTTAAGACTCTTTAGCAAAGCCATCGGGTTGGAAGATAGCTGAAGTGGAAGAAACGGACCGAAGCGACGGAAGTGTGATTCTTTGGCTAAATATTGTTTGAATTTTCAAATATTGTTACAAGAATGCCTGTATATTGACACGTTTGAATTCGCTCATTTTAACTCATTGTGTAACTGCGAAACATACCGGTGGAAAAAGGGAGGGGCACGTGCCCTATGTGCCCCATGACGCGGCCACCTCTGTAAAACATCATTGGATAACGAATCCCAACAGACAATCTGCAGATGCACACACATAGAGTGGAAATAAGCTGATTTTTCTGTTGCCGAGTGGGAAGACTTCTGGGGTTCTACGGTGTCGTTGCAAGAGGACACCCTGATGTCACCATGATGTCACCATCTCCACGGACGTGACGTAACACAGCCTGCCAAGTTATTCTCCAGCTTTCGCTCCATACAGAATTTGGAAGAAACTGATGCCCGTTGTACGAATTTGTTGAGAGTTGGAGGAAACATACACTTACTTGGAATGTTAACTCTCTGATTTATGCAAACCCCTCTATCTTCTTCAGATTTGTTTTTCCCTGCCAGAAAGTTGCCGAGGTGTTGTCACAACCGCTCCATGCTTGGATAAAAAAGGGTATGTAATTTTACACAACTTGACCAATTGAGGAAACATCCCCAATTTTGTAGGGATGTCACCCATAAGATCTACGTTCCTCTGATCGAAAATACATATCGCCATATCGCTCCTCCGAGACTGCACTAAATATCTGTGTCATAGGCAACAACGACAACGCTTGTTCCACTCGAAGCTATTTCGATAGCCTTGGATACAACATCGCATCGACATCGCCGGTACTAATATAAATACCATGACCGTCCTTTTCAAGAGATGAACTCAACAATTGAAGAAACTGCGTTTTATTCTTTGAATTCGCAAGAAATGCTTGTTTGAACAGCGTGGGCGAATCGTATATCGGTTCGTGTTTTCCCACATCACCTTCGATGTTAGGGGTTTTATCGATGGTCCGTCCTCATACCCATCCATGACTTCCCATATACCAATCGAACATAAGTAGTGTATCAGCAAATCACATCTGCGTATATACTTTTTTAAAATTCCACTGGGACACCCCCTCATCATTCGACGAAGCCACACTTTCGAACATAATTGGAAAGTGGTCACTCCCGAACAAGTAACCTCCGACCTTCCAAGAAAAATCTATGAAGACAGAAGGGCATGCACACAGAACACATTGGAACTCAGGGAATGAAGTGTCAAACAGAAGTTATATTTTGTAATAAATTCTGCCACCGCTTTACCCTTAACATCTTCTTGACTGTAGGAATTACCCCAAAGTGGGCTATGTGCGTTGAAATCACCGAACAAAATGCATGGAGTTGGAAGCTGATGGACAAGTAGCTCAAGATCATTCATTTGTATAATGAACTTTCTAACTAAGACAGACCGATTCAACTTTCTTAATCGTTCTCCTCTCATGACGTTCTTCAGATACTTCAGATTCTATACCTACTTGTGACTCCATCGTACAGATTCTCCAACTCAATGACATCGGTTTATTTCAATTGATCCATCTCAGAAACATTGGCACATCTAGAAATCTCCGTTTCAGTGCCGTCTTGTGTGTCACCATGTGGATCAACAAGGAAAGCCTCACATAAATGACAGTAACAAGACGTGGATGCCTTAATGTTCACAGACTAGATCCTGGTATCACCATCATCAGAGGTTTATTGACTAACGCAGCTTGCCCCAAGAAGTGGACACAGCCGACCCTCTCTTATGTTGTTCCACTAGTCATGGTGTGAGTGACAGTGTTCGGACTACAGAGAAGTCGGCACTAAAGTGTTGGTTCCCAATAGAACCAAAACCCATGAAAGAACCTAAACAAATGAGCCTTCATGTGATCTGGAACCAAGCAATTTCATGTAGAGTAGCCTGCCTTGTTTATATAAAAGGAATCCCATTTTATTACACACCTGTTCTACGAAATCCACATCTACAGCAACAGTAAACCAGGCGGAAAATTAAAATCCGGTCCGCACATATGTGCAGAACGGAAATCGTTGAAGGACTATTCTTAAATAGAAGTGAAATTTCATTGGAATTCTCTACAAATCGTGCACCGCAATTACAATTTGGATTGCGGGCGATAACTAAAAATCGTCCCCTGAGTTTCAATGTGTTCTATGTGCCCGTAGGCACATAGAACACATTAGAACTCAGGGAACGAAATAGTAACTCGGGTTCCCCTTTTGCAAATTTGGTTGGCAATAAAATGTGTTCTCTTTATTGGCAGTTGTCAAATGAATTGCTGAGTGTCCTTCTAATAATTGTTTTCATAAACGGGAGGGCGTGTAATAAACACAGAACGACACGCTGCGGTCTCTCGTTTTATCCTTCCGCGCTGACATTCGTGCACTATCTAAAAAACCCATTCACACGCGAGTGTAGTTCTGTGTATGTCACGCAACTTAACGAATGCGTGATGGAGCATTTAAAAACGTGTTTCACACGTCGCGTCGTCGCCAGTTTAAAACTTCAGTTTGGCGTGGTTTTACATTTTTCAATTTCTACAGTATCCATAGACCACGACAGTCCAGTTAATGTGACAGATTAATAAACCAAAACATGCGTATGTTTGGTTACATGTAGCCAAATTTGGACCCTATCGGGACAAACCAAAGAGAAGTATGTATTATTAAATAAGTTATAAATAAAAACGAGTTGATGAGATATGGACAAAATATGAGGAATAAAAGTAAGTATTAAAAACAGAACAATTAAAAAAAGTTTGAGATCAGTGGTTCAAAGAAAACTGTATATATCAACCTGTTGGGTGGATATGAAAATATGAAGAGCTTGAAAGAATAAAACTTGTTCACAATTTATTATGAAGACTTGATTACTTTAAGAAATGATTGAATTTTGTGCGGGCTTGTTTGATGAAATACTTCCCTATTTATTGATTGATTGATGTTTAAGGTCATATACTTATCCACAATGACTAATCATGACCGTGACAGATTTACGGGTGGAGGAAGCCGGAGTACCCGGAGAGAACACCGAGCAACGACGAGCAGCTGCCAGCTCCCCAACATCATAACTCCGCACTGCATCACAGGCAGGGTTGGTTTGGTTGAAGACATGCGTACCATCGACGTGCAGTACGCCTTAGTACACGGCGTCACCGTGTCCCCATGTGGACAATCGGGGTGAAGTGTCTTGTCAAAGGACACAAAGCGGGAGTCCGAATCGATCGTTCAGACGGTCACCCATCCAAGGACTAACCGGGCTCAACGTTGCTTAACTTCGGTGATCTGACGACAACCGGTTACCGCAACGCCACCGTGCCCCCTACTACCCTCTGACACGACTAAAATCAGTGCAGTGTAAAAGAATGTGCTCCACTGTCAACACTTGTTTGACTGGAACACACTCTTGTCGCATATTACCCTCTAACAATAAAGAATGTGTAAGCGATGTATGACCAATATGACAACGTGTTAATATTACATGGTCTTTCCTGCAGAGGTTACCAGACGAAAATTTATCATTGTCCCTTTATCAGCATTGAACGCGTCTTCTGATTGGCTAAAATGGCTGAAATAAATATCAATGACGCCGGACGCTCTAAACACGCGGGTAATAAGAGTTCGCGCTGTTGTAACCCATGTATTGCACGAGAAATTGCACTAGAAATAGGTGCTAAGAATAACCTTTGACCTCGACTAGATCGCTTCGACTGGAAAAACTCCCATCAGAATTGTTGAGCTATCTCCAACTTATATTAGAAGAATCCACCATATTCTCAATCGCATCAATGATGCTATTGATTATAACAGAAAAAGGCTGAGAGATAGAATACTACCGTGGGGTAGGCCCAATTCTTGCTCGTGGGGATCACATACCGTAGACAAACACGAATTTGAAATTGACAATTCTTAAAAACAATTCTCTAAAAAGAGGCATACGCCTTCTCAACCCCATGTTAAAAAAATCTTTTGAAATCCAATACTTCCATGTTGTATCAAGTGCCTTTTCCGTGTCAAAGAAGATGGAGACCACTTGTTCTTTCCTGACAAAGGCATTTCTTATAAATGCTTCAAGTCTACCCAAATGATCCACGGTACTTCTTTGGCTTCTGAATCCACACTGAACATTTCCAAGTAGATTGTTCTATCTCAGAAAACAAACAAGTCGATCATTGATCATCTCATGGATTTACACTGACAACCTGTTACAGTTGCTTGGATTGCGATGGTCTTTATCGAGTTTTAGAATGGGAATGATTATAACTTGACGCCAAGAACGTGGAAACTGGCCAGTTACCCATATTTCATCGAAATTAATAATAAAAGTTCAAGTGATGATTGTGGCAGAAGCTTTAACATTTGGTAGCGTATTTCATCGGGTCCAGTAGCAGTATCTTTTGCTCTATGCAAAGAGCTACTGAAATCTTCCATAGAGAAAGGTTCATTGTAATTCTCTAGATTGTTGAAAGTAAATTTGATCTTTTGTTTTTCCTGTTGTTTTTTTAATTTTAACTAATTCTGGGTTATAATTTTCAGACGACAAATGTCTAGAAAATGTTAAGGACAATTTGTTTGATATTTCGTCTTTTTGATGGAAATAATGCGTCGTTTTATTATATGCTAGCCTGCGAATTATGGCAAATTATCTAAAAGATATTTCTTGATATCTATCGACTCTATAGATATCGAGCAATATTCCTCGGAAGATTCCTAAATGACGTCACGCTTCAGCGCATGACGTCGCCTTGAAAGAACGATCAGCTGTTTCTTTGTTATTGTTTTAAAATGTACGCATTTGGGGTCGAATTGGGCTGAATATTGTGCAATAAAATGTCTCGTAGTATATAATAAAAAAGAAAATCTACTCTATTTTAGTCAGCGTCGGGAATTATCTCATAAGTGTGGACCTGAAAGTTTTATTTTTCGCGAGGGCTTGCGCTCGTAAAAAATAATACTTTCAGGTCCACACGATGGATTTTTTCAGAAGCCTCCTAAATGATGTTCGCTTAGGCGCATGACGTCCCCTTGAACGTCACCTTGAAGGAACTATCAGCAGCTTTTTGTTATTGTCTTGGAACTGTTTGCAGTCGAATTGGGCTGAATAATGCACATTAAAATGTCACGTAGAATATAATAAAAAGAAAATCAACGATATCGGGAATTATCTCATTCGTGTGAACCTGAAAGTATCATTTTTCACTCGCGCAAGCGCTTGTGAAAAATAAAACTTTCAGATCCACACTCATGAGATAATTCCCGATATTCATTGAAACAGCGTAGATATCTTCTATATCCTCCAGATGTTGTACCGTTGCTTTTGTTTCTGTACCTTCAATTATTTTAATCATTCTCCACATTTTATTAATGGGTGTAAGGTTGTTAATTTTAATTTTATTAATGGTTAAGTTTAATTTTATTAATGGTGTAAGTTTGTTAAGATTAATTGTATTAATGGGTGTAAGTTTGTTAAGTTTAATTTTGTTAATGGGTATAAGTCTGTTAAGTTTAATTTTGTTAATGGGTGTATGCTTGTTAAGTTTAAAAGCATACATTTCCCAAGACGTTTTCTATTTTTTTTTTGTTTTATAAGTAGTCTGGTCTTTGCACGATTGATACGTAGTTTGTCTAAATTATCTGTTGTTGGTGACTTATTGAATTCCCATTTAGTCTTCTCGCGATCCTTTATGGCCTGCTTACAATATATATCAAACGTTGGATTTTCCGAGGTGTTAGTGATGGCCGAGTTTGCAATGTCAAGTAATTTCCTTGAGAAATGTTTAACTTGATCGGCACTTGCAACGACCTTTTGAGTCGTTCAGAACAAAACGACGAGAATATGTCCCAGTCAGTCTCTTTAAAATTCCATGGCGCACCCACTCATCGTTCGCCGGAACCAATTGGAAAGTGGTCACTCCCATACAAGTCATCTTCGACCTTCCAAGAAAAAAAACGAAGAAGACAGAAGGACACGCAATTGTAAGATCAATTGATGTGTGGGAACGAGATTTGGGATACAGATAAGTGTCAAACACAAGTTATATGTTGTAATACATTCTTCCACTGTTTTACCCTTTACATCTTCTTGTCTGTAGGAATTACTCAAAGGGTGCTATGTGCGTTGAACTCACCTAACATAATGTATGGACTTGGGAATTGCTGGGCCCGTAGCTCAAGATCATTCATTTGTAGGGTTTTACTTGGTGAAACGTAAAAAGAAACCCCATAACGCAACTCTCCTGCCTAAAGTTAGGCGTACTGAAACAACCTTTAAGTTTGTTTGCAAATGTACATAAGTGTGAATGGTGTCGTTTCTAACTAAGACAGACAGATTCAAAATTCTGCTCAACGATATGATATGAAGGTCCCAATAACTTAATCGTTCTGCTCTGATGGCGTTCTTGGGGAGGTCTACATACTCTTGACTCTATCGTACAGATTCTCCAACTCAATGACATCAGTGTGTTTGAATTGATGCAGGCTCAGAAACATTGGTACACGTAGAAATATCCTTTTTCAGGGCCGCCTTTTGTGTCTTTGTGTGGATCTACAAGGGAAGTCTCGCCCGAATAACAGTAATTAGACGTGGGTGCCTCAATTTTTCCCAGACTAGATTCTGGTCTGGCATCACCATCAAAAGACGTTTATTGACTAACGCGGCTTGCGTCAAGAAAGGGGCACAGAAGACCCTCACGTATGCTGTTGCGGACATGATGTAAGTGACAATGTTGGCCCATAGAAAAATCCGCACCAAATGTGGTTCCAAACAGAACCAACACCCGTCGAAGAATCTAAACAAATGAGTATTCATGTGATCTGGAACCAGGCAATTTCATGCAGAGTAGCCTGCCCTGTTTATATAAAAATGTCCTTTGTCTCGCTACTTTACGAGTGCGTGATGGGACATTTGAAAACGTGTTTCTGACGTTGCGTCGTCGCCATTTTAAAACTTCAACATGGCCCGGCTTTATATTTTACAATTTATGCAATGTCCAGAGAACTTGACAGTCCAGTTAATATGACAGATTGAAGAACCAAGCAGTTGTATGTTTGGTTCCATGTAACCACATTTGAACCCTATCAGGACAAACTGAAGATCCAGGTTTGGTTTCCTGGAGGAACCAATATTTTTCTGAGCGTAGGCGCTTTCCAAAATCTCTTCCAATCCCGAACCTTTCATCATTGATCCCAAACTCCTGAGAAAACTCATAATCAGGGATGTGGCGACAGGGGGGGGGGGGGGGGGGGTCTCACCCCCCCCCCCCCCCCCCCAGCTAGGAGTATTTTTTTAATAGTTGGAAATTCCGAGGTCAAAAATGAAATAGTTGGAAATTCAATAAATTAACATTGTTCATGAAAAATATTAAAATCCCAACTAATGATGAGAAATTTTGATCTTTTATTTCCAACTGGAAACTTGAGTTTCAAATTTCCTACTCTAAAATTGACATGACCTCAAAATTTCGACTCTGACATCAGTCCGGTAAATTTTCTGACCCAGACACATTATAAATGATGCTTTTTCCGTTTCAGGACTAGTGGAAATTTTCAGAAGGGTTCATAACACTTTACCCAACGCAGACGATTTCAAAATTCATTATTTTCAATATTATTTTTTTAAGAAAATTTCAACAAAACCATATCATGTGACCCCTCTTTGGAACGAGCTCGACGAGCTCGTTCCAAAGAGGGGTCACATGATATGGTTTTGTTGAAATTTTTTGAAAAATAATATTTTTTCAGCAGCTGTATTTGCATATTACGTGGGCGGATGCGGGCGATTAGTTGGGTAAAGGGTTAAAAAATATCATCAAGCGCTGCAGTGCAACCACCTATCGAAACCACTCACAGTTGGAATTTACACCGGTGGCACCCCCCTCCCCCCCAGCTGAAACCCTCTAGCCACGTCCCTGCTCATAATGGTGTGAAATGCTCGCTGTCAACGTCTAGGTAACCAATGAAAACAGTTGAAGATATATAAGCGATATTTAGAATGATCAGGATAAGGAGAAAAGTTTCAAGAAGACAGGAGCTATGTAATAGTGAAGTAAAATGTGAGATAGTTTTCGATTTGCCATTGGGCGTGGGATTTACGATCATATGGGCCAAAGAGGGAAAGGTCAGCACTTAGCATAATTTATAGGAGATATCCAACTCGGTGAAAGAGTTAATTGTTGTTAGGTAGGAATTGATCAAATATAGATCGAAAGAGGTTATTATTAATGCCCAAATAGGCGCGCACGAATAAATGATCCGGGAGGCCGAATACTAGCTTCATCTACACGTGGTAGTAAATGTTAAGGGGTAATCAGAAAATAGTTGGGGAAATAGAATAAATAAATGAAGGAATATGTGAGAAGAACTGAATAAATAAATAAATAGACGAGTAAATAATTGCACGAATAAGTAAATGGACGAATGGGCAATTGAATAAATAAATAAATAATAACCTACGAATGAATGAATGAACGACTGAATGAATGAAATACTAATTATCTTAGTACATAACGAAGCTACACCATTTTTCCGATGAATGTAATCTGAGAGGAAATTTAATTTTATTATTTTATAATGCTGTGTTCAATGTTATCGGTTTAGTGGTCGACCACGCTAGGGTTAGATTGATTAATTGTGGAAAATATTGTTCATATGTAAATAACTGTTGATAATATAGAATTGTTAATACTTGCCTGACCAGTCTTCATTATTATTATTCCACCCCAAGATTGACACGTGGGCAAATCGAATCAAAAAACCTGAAAATAGTCACAAGTATCATCAGATTTCTGACAATTCGATCATATTTTGCTATTATAAATTAAACAGTCCAATAATTAAATAAAACAAGTTGAGAAAAATAAAATAAGAGCAAATTTGTCAACAAATATTTAGCTTCCGTAACTCTATCTGTTGTCTCCTGCGTTTGTAAAAACAAAACAGTTATTCACGAGTTTGGTCCAACTGATTGCGGAGCGTGAGAAACGCGTCCTCCACAAATTTGTTTCCACTATGTTTCTATTGTGTTTCAAACGTGACAAATACGTTATCTCCGCCAACATGTATGGTATATGGAGATTTAATACCTTGATGTCTCATTTAAACCTGCGGCTCGGTGTTTAAAAACCGGCATCCAGTTATTAAATTTCTATATACCATACAAGTTGGCGGGGATAACTTATAATGTATTACTGCTCAACACTCCTTCCCCTATGAGTGCCCCTCGAGAACCTGAACTCGAATATAATCTACAAAGTATCCATGCAGGTTGAAATGGCTCACCACCGCCAAGTCGCCTTTGTTATTGATATTCTGTCTCTGTGCTGTCATTCTCCAGCATAAGAGTTGTCCGGTTTCAGTAATGTAATGCATATGCGGACAACGAACACAGGTTAAATAATACACTAGATCACCTGATCTGCAGGACAAACTGCTCTTTGGACTAATGTGATTGCCCAATTCACAGGTGATGTTGGTTGAGGAAATGAATGGGCATGTTCAGCATAGGCTAGTGGTACATAGTTTAGTTCCGAGAATGAGGGATGGCATGACACACTTACTGGAAACAAGTTTTTGCCGTAAACTAGGCGGCTGTCTTGCCGCAAGTATAGGTCTCTCCGAGAACACCCTTGCAGTGTTTTTATCGTTAACGAGTAACTGTTGAGATTCTGGAAGAATTTTCTTATTTTTACCAGAGGAACGCGTGATTGTTCAGTTTCAATTTTAGTTTAAACAATATTTTTATTTCAAAACAAAATCTCGTCACATGTATACATATCAAATAACTTGAATAACAGGTAATAAAAACTAAATAATTGTATACAATATAACAGAGACAAGAGGAAAGGCACACAATGTAAGGAAGGGATTCGACAGTAAGCTTGAAGCTTTTAATAGTCTTCTCAATTTCAGCAAATCTAGGCGAGCTCGTGAGAGGGCTTTGTCCAATTCCTTGTTGATCGCGCTTCAGGCTGCGTTGATTACTGACCACTGTACCAACTCTCAATGTAATACGACGCTTAATGTAATAAACTTTTAAATGTTAGGAGTTTATTACATTAAGCGTCGTATTACATTAAGAGTTGCTTGTACCAACTCTTAATGTAATACGACGCTTAATGTAATAAACTCTTAAATGTTCGGAGTTTATTACATTTAGAGTCGTATTACATTTAGAGTTGCTTGTACCAACCCTTAATGTAATACGACGCTTAATGTAATAAACTATATGGAAATATATTCGTGTTCCCCATCCGTCCGTCCGTCCGTCCGTCCGTCCGTCCGTCCGTCCGTCCGTCCGTCCGTCCGTCCACTGAATCCGTTTCGAAGAAGAGCTTCTATGTGTTGTGTTTTGATACGTTAAAAGCTTGTTACAATGGTCTGTGAGGATCTATAGATGTACATAAATGTTTTTTTTTTTATTTCCGCGCGTGTGCGTGAGGTGGGGGGGGGGGGGGGGGTGGGGGCTGGGGGCTGGGGCGGGCAGCACGTTTGTTTTTAGAGACGAGAAGCGTAACATACAGCACACTTTCCCACGAATGACGCGTAATGTAATAAACTTTTAAATGTTAGGAGTTTATAACATTAAGCGTCGTATTACATTAAGAGTTGGTACAGTGCACACAAGAGTTAAAAGTTGTGTTGTCGAAAATTAAATTTGGCGTTAAGGCAAGGATAAGTTTATTACGTATAGCGTTGAATCACATTTAAGGTTAGTATAATGCCACCTCAAATGTGATACAACTCTAAATGTAATAAACTCCTCACATTTAAGAGTTTATTACATTATACGTCGTATGACATTTAGGGTTGTTACAAGCAACCCTAAATGTAATACGACGCTAAATGTAATAAACTCCTAATATTTAAAAGTTTCTTACATTTAGCGTCAATCGTGGGAGAGTTTGCCGTATGTTACGCTTCTCGTCTCTAAAAACAAACGTGGAGCCCCCCTCCCCACTAGCACCCCCCCCCCCCACACACACACGGAAGTCAAAAAACATATAAAAACATTTATGTACATCTATAGACCCTCGCAGACCATTTTAGCACGCCTTTAACGTATCAAAACCTAACACATAGAAGCTCTTCGTCGAAACAGATTTAATGGACGGACGGGCGGATGGAGAACACGAATATATTTCCATATAGTTTAATGCAGAGATAAGTTTCTCACATACATTTTGAGTAATAGGGCGAAACCTTAGGTGTAACTCAAGCGTAAATGTGATAAACTCCTAACATTTAAGAGTTTATTACATTAAGCGTCATATTACATTAAGAGTTGGTACAAGCAACTCTTAATGTAATACGACGCTTAATGTTATAAACTCCTAACATTTAAAAGTTTATTACATTAAGCGAGCGTCATTCATGGGAAAGTGTGCTGTATGTTACGCTTCTCGTCTCTAAAAACAAACGTGCTGCCCGCCCCAGCCCCCACCCCCACGCACACGCGCGGAAAAAAAAACATTTATGTACATCTATAGATCCTCACAGACCATTGTAACACGCTTTTAACGTATCAAAACACAACACATAGAAGCTCTTAGTCGAAACGGATTCAGTGGACGGACGGACGGACGGACGGACGGATGGGGAACACGAATATATTTCCATATGGTTTATTATATTAAGCGTCGTATTACATTAAGGGTTGGAACAAGCAACTCTAAATGTAATACGACTCTAAATGTAATAAACTCAGAACATTTAAGAGTTTATTACATTAAGCGTCGTATTACATTAAGAGTTGGTACAAGCAACTCTTAATATAATACGACGCTTAATGTAATAAACTCCTAACATTTAAAAGTTTATTACATTAAGCGTCGTATTACATTAAGAGTTGGTACAGACCACTCGTCCCTTGAGTTCCAATGTGTTCTATGTGCCCACTGGCAGCCTACTGGCACCCTGCTGGCAGCCCACTGGCACATAGAACACATTGGAACTCGGGGGACGCACTGATTTCGGTGTTAGTTTATGCGATGATATCGAAGGGTTTGACTGTAAATAACAGATCTTTTTGTATGTCGGGGATGAAAGCTGTTGGATTTTAAATAACTGAAGTGATCTGTAGGTTTCCTGTATACTGTAATGCTAAGCGTCCCATTATTTTTTGAAACTTCAAGTTAGGATTGGCAGAGTTCAGTTCCTCATAGAATGTTTGAAGTGCCGACTCACCATGTTCCCATATCAGAAATATGTCGTCGATGAATCGTAGATAAACTTTAGATTTCAATGGAGTTTCTTCGAGAAACATTGTTTGAAAATCTGACATTTTTTATTGAGGGTTGAGAAGCCATGGGGGTGCCCCTAGCTATTCCCTTCTTCTGTAAATACATCTTACCATTGAACTGAAAATAATTGTGTTTCAGGATGAATTCTGCGAGTTTAGCCGTCGTATTTGAATCAACAGTAACTATTGTTGAATGTAACGAACGTCGCATTATGCTTCTATACCATCTCTGTGATCAATATTAGTGTATAAAGCCTTAACGATTTATCAAACGTAATGGCCAAAACCGGCCAGCGCTATTCTCAAAAATCGCCATTTAATTGTCATTATGTTTTCATTTCTTGCCTCAAAAAGATAGGTTATGACCCCTCATTGGAACGAGCTCGACGAGCTCGTTCCAATGAGGGGTCATAACCTATGTTTTTGAGAAAAAAATAAAAAAAATAAATCTTTCAAGAATTGTTTTTGTAAGTGTCGTCTGCTTTTCATGTTAGGTAAAGGGTTAACAGCATGTGTCATCACAAGTACAGACTGTTCAGTTATGTTGTTAACATCTGAAATTTTATTTAGGAAACTGATATTACGGGTACGCAAACCAAACTTACGTAATATCTCGAAATGACTTCTGTAGATTTTTAAGAACAGCGATTTGAGAACATTGTAGTTTTTGAAAGTAGTTCTTATGGAACAAAACAGATGAACGGCACATCATTTATCTAAAATCTGAAATGTTCATGCCCCTGGTACAGCTCATAAATTAATAATTCTTCACATTGTTTTGGGAATTAATTTTTTAACAATAGATCGTCCAATTTCTAAGCATTCAAAGGAGTAAAGGAGAAAACATTATCGATTATTCGACTCGGGGAAAATACTGATAGATTCTGCCGCGCGCGCTCGATAGCCGATTAATCGAATATTTACGATAACCCCAGTAGAAAGTACATTTCCACTTTTAGGATAGGCCTACTCCAATATTAAAATCTTGGATCTATAGTGCATTTAGAAGCGTCGTTGATTGGTTGGGGGAGGGGTGTTCCCTAATTTACCTGGTATTCAGTTAATTAATGAATATAAATCACCTGATTTGTCAAGTGATCTAGGACCGGACCTGGTATGGAAATTTGATGAAATAGGCCCCATGTTAGTAGCATCGAGAACACCGGCTGACCCTGGTCGACTCAGTGTGAGAAAATTTTAATTTTCCGGACTGAAAAAGATGCCCAATCCTTTCATCTGAGACATTTGTCGATGTCCCGTGTAGTGTATTATAACGAGATAATTCCACCGGTATCCGACCCATGACACCGACCGTGGTTCGGCTCTGTGGAAGTAAAATGTGATTTTCCGGAATGAGAAGATGCAAAATCTTTGTATCTCATGACGTCATTGAAATAAAAAAAAGATCCGTATGTGTAATTGTCAGAAGCATTTTGTATGTATAGTTTCTAAGTTTATTTCAATGCCATTGTTGACGTCTCTTGTCACATGACTCATCGCTCATGTCGTTACTAAACACGTGTCCGATCTATAGCAACGAACCTGAACTATAGCCATGAAGTTAAATCATGTGCTACCTTGTTAACATCCTATTTCCTATAATGCATTGCGATGTGACTCCACAAATGGCAATCCGGTATGACACAAGAGAATGGTTGTCTGCAAAGTTGACTATGACCACCAAAAGGCACTGCTAGTATGATGTCACTTACTGTTGAACATAATTATCCTATGAAAACTAACCCCCAAATATATCCTCAAAAGTTATTCTCAAAAGGTATCCTCAGTTAGTAAAGCACTATGTCGTAAACATCCTCAAATACCAAGATTAGTTGAAGAGACGAACTTGAAGTCACTCGTTCATGTAATTATTCGATAGCTCGTTTGCTCTATGAGATTCTAGCCGTTCAAGCAATGACGTTTTCAGGCACTGCTCGATAACTCATTGTAATTCATCAGTTAAATGTGACCCCGTTGTTCTTTCGGAACCTGTAATTTGATTGGTTGAGAGTAGGTCGGCTCCGTCCTCTATACTCAAGTAAATTCACTCTTATCGTGTTCTAATTGTCGGAAGCGGGTCGGTTAGAATATATCTGTATCCACGCTACGCGCGAGCAAAGACGCTAAACCGCTCCTATCACAGATCGAACACACACCGGAGTTGATTTCTGTAAATTCGATCATGGCAAATATACCGAGATCGAAAATGACATATTTTTGTATTGTTTTCCTGCAAATGAAACGGGTTGGGAGGCTTTTTTCACTTCTAACGATGACAGGAATTTCAATGGAGATAAACGTCTCTTGTTTCGTTTATTTATTTATTGGTGTTTAAGGTCACATATTTCTACGCAATGGCTAATCATGACCTCGACAGTTTTACGGGTGGAGGAAGCCGGAGCATCCGGAGAGAACCACCGAGCAACGGCGAGCAACTGTCAGCTCCCCAACAAACAATCGATTTGGGTAAAACGATGAACGCAGACGATCACCCAGTGTGCGTAAAAATTGAAATGTCAAATAAATACAGTTGTGAAGAAAAATATTGACCCACCACGGTCATTTAAATATTTTATAAATAATTTCATGGTGATAAATTAGTAATATAAATTTATTTTTCTTTTTCAGATTTAGAACGTGCCAGTGTTCTAACTTCTATTGATTTGACACCATGTTATAACTCCGAAGACTGGTATTTTAGGGGCGTGGCTGGGGGCGGATCTAATTGTGTTTTTTTCGGTTCATTGAGTTATGAAAAGAAAAAACAGAATCGTGTGAGCCAATCGTTTTATTAGTCTGAAAACGCATGAACCGAAAAAAGTTTAATTATTGCGTGTTAATTGAAGGAAAAATAGTCCTAATTTCAGAAAGTCTATTTAAACAAAAATCATAAAACCATCTGATGCCACTGGTGTAAAACAATAAAACACAAACAACTACCCCCCCCCCCCCCCCCCCCCCGAGCAAATGCAGTTTAGTGAACGAACTGTCATGTCCCAAAAGTTAGAGGATTTCAGACAATTTGGATTACAACAAGGGAAGCCTATTTGACAATCAACCATAGTTATTACTCACGAGAAGTTATTGTGCAGCTGCAGACAGTAAGCTTATTTTGTTTTGGGAGAAGTATTGTTTCAGCCGCTTATCATGACATGGTCGGTGGCGTCGCGGTAACCGGTTCTCATCAGATCACCGAAGTTAAGCAACGCCGAGCGCGGTTCGTAGTTGGATGGGTGACCATTTCAGCGACTGATTCGTGCTCCCGCGTTGTGTCCTTGGGCAAGGCACTTAACCCCGATTGCCTATATGGGGGCACGATGACGCTGTGTACTAAGGCGTACTGCACGTCGATGGTGCGCATGTCTTCAACCAATCTAACCCTGCCTGTGCCGCGGTGCAGAGTTCGGAGTTACGATGTTGGAGAGCTGACAGCTGCTCGTCGTTGCTCGGTGGTTCTCTCCGGGTACTCCGGCCAATCAAATTGTCCAGTTTTGAAATTGACCAATGAATGCTCCCAACTCTAATTATGCAAATTATGAAAATGTGGCCCAGTTTTGTTCAGACAATCAAATTGTCTTGTTTTGAAATTGGCGAATGGAATTGACGGAAGGTTTTATTTATCACTGATTAATATGAAAACAAAATATCACATGTTTTAAAGTGAACAAAACGGACGAGTCATATGATAAAAATATATATGTGGCGCATGCGCCATGTACACAAAACACTGCAATTTTCACCACCCCCACCCCAACCCCAAACCTGCTAATTTAAACCTTTGATTCCTGAGCTCATAGAGAGGAAATACCCATCTCTCAGTAGATGTATCGAAAACAGATGTAGCTCATGCAGCCTGATGCAGGCTGGACCAAACTGTCAGTTTGTCTATGTAACTCTTTTCATGCAAACTTTCTCTTGAGTCATCTTTACTGGATAGTCTGATCCAGGATGCTAGTCCTTAGAATGGCTTTCCATATGATAGGTCCAGTAAACTACATGACACAAGGACACCTATATAGCTCTAAACAAACTCATTAGAATTATCTCCCATGCGGCCTCAGAGGTTTATTAAAATGTTGGAACAGTCAGTGGAATAGTCTTAAATATTAAGAAACTGGACAATTCTCGATTAGACAGGGCTAGGTCTGCATTTTATGCTTTTTCTAAGATTTTATGGGGTGGATCCCCGAAAATGTGACGGAAAAAAATTGCAGATAGGGGGGTGGTGGGTGTCTGAAGGGCGGAAAAATTGTTTGACCATGTGTCTGCACACTTTTTCCAGACCCTTCCCCTGTCGTATTGGGAAACTTCGTGAACAGTTAGAAAGGAAATATTTTCTTCGTGTCGCACAGACATTTTAACGACGATAAAAAATGGAAAGAAGTAAGTTGATGTAATATTGAGAATGTAAAATATTGTTCATATTCGAAGAGTATTTGAGAAGCACAACATCCACAACTGCTGGTAATGATGTTCACTCGTCTATGCATTAGTAATTATAAACTCGTGATTGAAAAGGGTGTACATGCCAATGGACGCGAGAATGTGTTTGTGGGGGTTGAGATGTGGAGGCGGAATATCATTTTGTCATCGACTGTTAGGAGTAGGCGTTAATTAGAGAGTACTTCTTTAAAAAGATTGAAGTTAAATAGCCAGATTTTCTGAATGTGAGTGCACAGGAAAAAATTGTATTTCTGGTAAAGAATGAAATTCCATCATTAAGGAATATCATCTGCAATACGATACCCACGTTCTTTAACACTTTATCCAACAAATCGCCCGCATCCGCCCGCGTAATATGCAAATTCAGCAGTTGAAAAAATAATATTTTTCAAAAAATTTCAACAAAACCATATCATGTGACCCCTCGTTGGAACGAGCTCATCGAGCTCGTTCCAACGAGGGGTCACATGATATGGCTTTGTTGACATTTTTTGAAAAATTTTAAAAAATGATATTTAAAATAATAAATTTTGATATCGTCTTCGTTAGGTAAGGGTTAACCCTTTGAGACTTTAATTATCCTGACGTTCAAACGTCACTGGGAATTCAATTTCTTCAACGTTTTTTTTCAAAATGAGACATCAAACGTCGGAAAGTACAAATAACAAGATATTTTTCACATTAGTGATTATCTGATTCAGGGCTAGATTATTTTTGGTGGTCTGAATTTGTTATTCAAAACTTGTTTATTACAAATTATTGGAGAGTGCCCACAAGCACCACGCCCACTGACACTCTCCAATAATTTGTAATAAAACACATTTATATAAACCAAATATTATTTGTGTTTGACTGAATATGAAATATAAGCAAGGAAAATCTTGGCTTTTGCTCTGTTATCCTCATTTTTTGAAAACCCTGATAGTGGCTTCTAGCACTCAACCAGTTAAGAAGTCTTGACCTGCAGGATTATATTAATATTTTAAGCTGCGATAACTTTTGGCTCAACGGTTGTCATTGAGAACTATTCGGAAGAAAATAGGAATTGAGGTTAAAACTTTAAAAAATCGAAACATAATAACAAAACAAATGACCTCAAAGTATCAAGGCGCTGTTTGATTTCGTACGTCATAAAACGTACAAAAGTATTAAAAGGTTAACAGAACTTAGAATTGTAATGTTGCTCTAATAGATCCAAAATGATTGTCAAAATTGAAAATTATTTATGTGATTCTAATCACCTGATACTTTCTTTATTGTATACAGTATTTCTGGTATATTTTAAGCAATCTCTCTTGTTTTAGCAATACATTTACTTAGGGGATAACTATGTTGTATTTGATTGTTTGGGGCCGTAAACGATGGTTTTACTGTCGCAAATTGAGTTTTGCCGGCGACGCGTTAGCGGAGCCGGTAAAACGGATATTTGCGACAGTAAAACCATCGTTTATGGCCCCAAACAATCAAATACAACATAGTTATCCCCATTCTAATATAATTCGGCTGAAAACGGAGATAGATTTGATCTCCCAACTATAAAACAACGCCTTGTTGAAGACAACATTGTCAACAATTTAAAACTAAAAATACAGTCTTCGTGACGTCATTTGGGCGTTCCGAACCAAATCACGAAATATATTTTACGCTGCCACAATACAAATAATTCCAAACGTTTTAGTCATTTTATCACCAATAACAAAATATATTTATATTTGTACTGACAACATTTATCATGTTTAAATGTTTGTGACAATCTGAAAACAAAATACGCCGGCTGCTTTCTCTATTCAAAGTTTAGAGTTCACCTTGTGATGTTTCAGTCGGCGTCGGAAAGCAGTCTCGAGGATTTCCCATTAAAGTTAAATTTTTTTATATCTTTAATTGGAAGCCCTTGTTTATAATTACTTATGGTTACAGAACAGTTGTTCATTTCAAACTGTTTCTGGGAAGTGATGTCTTGTGGAATTGGGCTACTGCTATTGACATAATTGTTACAGAACGAATAGTTCACCTCTCTTGAGCAGTGGTGAATGCGTTTCTGTAGTGTAGCTGTACATGTGATGTGGTGCCACAAACGCAGGTAACAAATTAGAAAATGAAAGGACCGCTTGCACTTGATGTCGATGTTATAACATCGCTAGCGGATCTGTCAGAAATATTTGGCCTTGAACAATTAAAATTATTATTGCCAGTTGTCGGAATTTTGGTTTTCTATTTCGCACATAGCGTCCATAAATTCTTCATCGTACGAAAAATAGCTATTTATAAATTATATTTTCATTTCGCTTACTCACTGCTTCCACACGGTTTCCGTTAAGACCGTCGAAATCAGTTTTTTAACACTCCTTTCATTACTCAGCAGTCTCTGCCAAACCCCTATTCCACATTAATATTAAACTTTCCAACTTCATCCGTATTAAATACAGTTAATTACAAGAAAGGTAGAGAACGTTTTTACAGCAAGTCAACGCGTTCACAGCGTTTGTTTACATTGGATACGGTAGTCAATGACTCCAAATGGAACGAAAATAGAACGCCCCACAAATACATCTTGACTTCCTAAAATAGAACATAAAATTTGTGACAGGTTACGCTGATTTTACTGTCGCAAATGTTATTGATTAACCAATCAAATTTCGAGATTTACAGTAATTGTATTAGAATCTAATCTAACCTATAGCAATAACCAGTGTTCGTCCCCTCGGGGGGAAATTCTGATTTTCAAGCCTGAATAGAGACAATATCCTCACATCTGAGTTATTTATCGACGCCAGAGTTGTGGGTAATTTTAGTTTAAACAATATTTATTTCCAAAGTTTAGAAAAAAGTTACACAAATCGAGTACGATAATGATACACTTATCAGCGAGCACAAAACATTAATGGAAATGGATTCAGCAACAAGCTGGTAGCTTATACTAGGCTGTTTCCATATAGATAAGTCGTTTATGTATAATCTAGGACTGACGTCGATGATACAAATCGATGGCTTGGTGCAGGCGCGTAGGGCTTTGTATAAACTTACGTATTGTCAGTGATTTATTGATGCCTTGGGGATGAAGTGAGCCAGTATATTCATTCTAAATACACAAAGCCGCACGTACCTGCAATCAAGTCACGGTTTCTTAGGAATACGTATAAACAGTTGTACTTTGGATTTGAACATTGTACAGGATAATGAAGGAGTATGGTGGAAAGGTTTTGGTATCTAGATTTATTTATTTATTTATTGATGTTTAAGGTCACATATTTATGCACAATGGCTAATCATGACCGTGACAGTTTTATGGGTGGAGGAAGCCGGAGTACCCGGAGAGAACCACCGAGCAACGACGAGCAGCTGCCAACTCCCCAACATCGTAACCCCGCACTGCAGCACAGGCATGGTTAGATTGGTTGAAGACATGCGTACCATCGACGTGTAGTACGCCTTAGTACACGGCGTCACCGTGCCCCCACACGGGCAATGGAGATGAAGTGTCTTGCCCAAGGACACAACGCGGTTGCCGCAGGTGGGATTCGAACCGAGGACCTCTCGGCTTGCAGCCTGCACCTCTACCAACTGAGCCACCGCGCTCCCCTGGTATCTAGATTGTTTCGGTGTTTGTAATAGTTGGTTGGGTGGAACGCCTACAAGTATTTCGGCAGTGTAATTACACTCTAAAATCAGTTGGGTTGAAAATCATCCCAAATGAACTGGGTTGAGTGAATATGAACCCAATTGGGTTCATATTCACTCAACCCAGTTCATTTGGGTTGATTTTCAACCCAACTGATTTTAGAGTGTAATCGACGTGGGAAGGCCAGTCAGTCACGGAAAGTCGAGCCTCATGGTTGATACGGTACATATTTCTAGGATTGGGTTTCATAGAGCGCATATGGCCGAGGTGGTTACTTAGTAAAGAGTATAGACACTACCAAACTCCTTTCCTAAAAACGACCAAGCGTTAAACCAACAGTTCAGACTGCGTGGGCACCTCCTTTGGTAGCTAAATTCTCGAATAAGCATGCAGTCGTACATTCATCCGCGAGTATGCACACCCAGATGCATGCGCGCGCGCCGCACACTGTACAGCCGCACATCTGTGTCTACAGATATGTAGCTGCGCAACACACAGCATACGCACGCTCGCATTTAAGCAAGCACACTCACCGAATAATAAAAAAGTCCCTCGCGTAATGCCACACCGTTGTGTAAAATGAGCGTGAACGCGAGCAGTGGGGCAGAGTTATTTTTTTATTTAAACCTTTCAGTTAGCAAGATAAAACTGTGAGTTGTTTCAAAAACATTTCTATTGATTTCGGAAGTGAGAAGAGAACTGCCGTACAAAAGGGTGTCGACGTTGACAATACCTTACTGACCTATTGTAACTGTTCGTACGCCGTTGTGGAGCGGACAGCGTAGCAGGAAATGTTCTGTTGTTTCCCGTTCGCCACATCTACAATAAAATGAAGACGATAAGTGATTTCTGAATAGTTGATCATTAAGATTGCTGCGTCCTGTGGGTAATTTTCGGTAACTCATGGCCGGTCCGCCTCAGAATAGACACTCCTGAAGAGCCCGGATAGTCCTATAAACGTTTATGGCTGTTACGAATTCTGAGTTTTGTATTAAGTGAAATGGGTGATAGCCTAAGGTGATATTCTAGGTATTCCAACAGTTCGGAGTACAGATATTCCGGATAAGCGAATCACAGTTCAACAGATTAGAGATGGCCGGTATTGGAATTTTGAGTTCGGTATCCGTTTCGGTATTTTTGGATGCGTACACCGCGGTATAGATTCGATATTGGATACCTGACTCGGCAGAGATTTGCTGATAGTACCAAAGGAAAAGAACCTGGAAAATGCAGAATAAGCTGTTCTTGATTTATTCTACCACAGCGCCATAAATCCCACTGCCATTGAGCTCAACACTGGCATTCTTTTGCCAAACACAAATCATATCTGCAGTAATTTCGTGACTTATTCCAAACACACCTTAACCTTCAAAGGACTGTTTCAGACTTTTGCGATCTCAAACCATGTGCCATTAACATGAGACCATTGGGAGGGGGCCTTCTGACAAGAGATAAATCACCTGAACACCAATTTCTAGTCAAGTGTTGGCTGCCTGCTAAGGCAGCCAAGACTTGACTAGAAATCACTGCTAAGCAACTCGACATGTGCAGGTGTAGTCTCGTGGGAATTCAGGGCATTTTTCTAAGCTCTTAAGAGTTTACAAAACTGAAAATAAATCTTGAAAATAAACTCTTCCTGAAAAAATATCTTGAAAATAAACTCTTCAACTGTTATCAAGCATCAACAAGGCCATGAAGGACAAGCGATTGTTTGAAAATGTGAAAATTCAGACAGTTTCGGGAATCAATGAAGGATTCCGGATCCCCATAATAATTGTATATGTTCGTTTTTTTCATTATATTGCCCATCTCTAGAGCAATCAAATTATACTGCAAACGTTAACGATACTGTAAAGCTTGATTTTGGTTGATTCACGTGGAAATAATTTTACCTGATGTGTCCCACTGTCTTGGTTGGAGGAAGGGGTTTCGCACCTCTCCCCGGTAGCGAAGGCTCTGCTGATAGTACGTTGTCCCTCAAAAGTTACTGACCTGTAAAATAGTCATCGATGTTTCAACGAAAAGTCAGAACACACGATAAGGTGAATTCTGCTACTGCAGCAAAAGGTAATTGGCAAAAGGACTGTAGTCAAGTTTCCTGTTCTTTATGAAAAATGAAAATGCGTTGGTAGCTGAACCCTTAAAAATGTTCTAAGCTGTATTGAAAATTTCAATCAACAGCACGGCGCTTAAAGGGAATTAGCACATACCCTTCACCTCTCGTCCAATCAGAAGCCGAGAAAGACCCATAGAAGCAGTGTTCTATATCATGTAATATCACAGTTTTTCTCAAGATGCCACACTTTTGAACACAAAGGCTGGTGATCAAACAGGAGGTTTGGAAAACTGTGATTGAACACGAGGTGTGAAAAACAAGCGATGTCTCTTTAGAAATATTGTAGGAAAATAATCAATAATCAGCCGGTTATCTGGGTCAGAAATCAATGAAGAGAGAAAGAAATGAACATATAATATAATTAATTCTGTTGAAAGTTTGAAAAGAAATACGAAAAATTGGAAACAAAACAAGTCATAATAATGTTACCCGGTCAAAGTTCAGAATTTATCATTTTCAAAACACCAAGTTTGGTTCGTTCAAATTTCGAGTTTTATTTTTTTACTACACTTTTCAATCTCGATAACAGTAATGTTTTCAGGAACGATGAGTTTCAAAACTCCAGTGTTTGCATTTTGCCCTTACTCTCATCAGTAACAGAATCCGATAGTCCTGTTTTGTTACAAAGATCGTAATGTGATGGTATAGAATAATCGTGATCTGAAGAGGGACCCGCTTTTACTACAGTAGAAGAGACGGTGTGGCATTTTGGGGGTTGCAATTGGTTAAACGTGGCTTTTTGATTGTACCCGTCCATAGCTTGTGTACTCGGCCAGTGTATAATTTGTTTCCGAACTGAGCAAAGGCGTCAAGTTAAACCATTTTGAGTTGAACTCAGTAACACTCTCTGGTGAGTTATACTCGAGGCGAATAATATGTGCTGGGGGCGTGGTGGCGTCGCGGTAACCGGTTCTCGTCAGATCACCGAAGTTAAGCAACGTCGAGCGCGGTTAGTAGTTGGATGGGTGACCATTTCAGCGACTGATTCGCGCTCTCGCGTTGTGTCCTTGGGCAAGGCACTTCACCCCGATTGCCTACATGGGGGCACGATGACGCTGTGTACTAAGGCGTACTGCACGTCGATGGTGCGCATGTCTTCAACCAATCTAACCCTGCCTGTGCCGCGGTGCAGAGTTCAGAGTTACGATGTTGGAGAGCTGACAGCTGCTCGTCGTTGCTCGGTGGTTCTCTCCGGGTACTCCGGCTTCCTCCACCCGTAAAACTGTCACCGACATGATATGACCCTGGCTGTTGATGTGTCGTTAAACCCTAATACAAAAAAAAAAAAAATATATGTGCTAAGTAGGTTAGAGCATGTTGACTCTCGGGCTTCGCTCTCGTTCTATTTCATGTTGTATTCATCAACCATGCTCTCACCTTTACATAAACATCCTTTATTATACGCAAGCCTGTGAATTATCGCCAATAATCTATAAGATATTTCACGATATGAAATAGTCCTCAGTAGCTTCCAAAATGACATCACGTCGCCTTGAAGGAACGATCAGCTGATCTTTGTTATTGTTTTGAAACGTATGCATTTGGGGTCGAATTGGGCTGAATATTGTGCAATAAAATGTCTCGTGGCATATAATAAAAAAGAATTCTACTCTATTTTAGTCAGTAATTGGAATTATCTCATGAGTGCGGACCTGAAGGTTTTCTTTTTCACGAGTGCTTGCGACGTTCAAGGCGAACGTCATGCACCGAAGCGTGACGTCATTTAGGAAGCTTCTGAAAATATTCATCGTGTGGACCTGAAAATATTATTTTTCACTCCGCAAGCGCTCGTGAAAAATAATATTTTCAGGTCCACACGATGAATTTTTTTCAGTAACTTCCTAAATGACGTAACGCTTCGGTGCATGAATCCTTTTTTCGGATCAAAAAGGGCCTATATTAAACTCTGGTCTTTGGTTAATAATTACAAATAATTTCATATTTTCTAAAATTATTTTAATTTAAAGTATGCAGACTTTGGTTGGACTGATCACTTATTTGCACTGAGTGACCTTTGAATGTACTTATCAACATGTTTACAAGTTCTGTTACACATGATCTATATTTAGCTACTGATTGTTTATTTGGGTGACACTTGTTTACTTGAAATTAGACAGAATGATCTAGAAACTCAATGAGGTGATTTAATTCAGCCAATCAGCAATTAATGGAACATAATTTCTCTTTCTGGATCCTTTCCATTTGAAAAATATACAAGCTTCTGTCAACACACTCGTGTGAATTATTGAAATTAGACAGAATGATCTAAAATCTCAATGAGGTGATTTAATTCAGCCAATCAGCAATTAATGGAACATAATTTCTCTTTCTGGATCCTTTCCATTTGAAAAATATACAAGCTTCTGTCAACACACTCGTGTGAATTAATATGATGCTTTTCTTCTCACACACGGCATTGAGAAGTGACAATTGTTCAGCATTCATTGAACATTGGAGATTATTATTATTGGACATAATGCATTATTTTAAATAGCAGCTGAGGATATTATTATTATTCTGTGGAATATATTTGTGACATTTCTATCATTTTGTATTGGAAAAAGTGTTTTAAAATCTTTGTAGAAAATTTATTCTTCCCGTACACAAGGATTTTCACTTGCAAAAAACATTATTATTTTAAAACCACCTCTGTGGAGCCAATACGTGTTGGATATTATATCCATTTGAATATTGCCGAGTGCTGTCATAAAATTTACTGGACACTGCCGAATTTGGAGTGAAAATTGCATCACGATTTACTGAATACGGTTGGGAGCGCGGTGGCTCAGTGGTAGACTGTTGAACTTCTATGCTAGAGTTCCCGAGTTCGATCCCCGTCCGGGACGATCCGCGTTGTGTCCTTGGGCAATGCACTTTATCCTGGTTGCCTACATGGGGGCAGGATGACGCCGTGTACTGAGGCGTACTGAACGTCGATGGTGCACATGTCTTCAACCGCTGTTACCCTGCTTGAGCGGAGCTTGAAAAGAGTTAGAATGTTGAGGAGCTGACAGTTGCTCGTCGATGCTCGGTGTTTCTCTCCGGCTTCCTCCACCCGTAAAACTGTCACGGTTAGGATTAGCCATTGAGCATAAGTATGTGACCTTAAACACCAATAAATAAATAATACTGGATACGGTTTCTGCAGAACACTCTAGGACATTACAATACCATATGAAAAGTGTGTTTATCATACTCGTTACTGGATCTATTGAACTTTATTTTGGACTAGCTGATAAATATTTGTTTTATTTTTCTGTAAACTACACAGTGTAAAAGATTTTGTACCATTTTCATTTCAAATTATTTTTTTTTTAAATTAAATTTTAGAATAGTTAAATGGGGCGCTCGTCGGTCCTTCAGTAGTCTATGCCATGTGCTGTCAAATATATTGTCAGAGTCCTGAAGCAGCGAAGAGGAGAGAACTAGAGTGGAAACCGGGAAAATAATGGTCATCTGAGACTTTCGCACTCCAGATTCGGAACATTTCCTGAGTTCCAGGAATATTTCAGACTTAGGACTGCAAAAGTCGTCATGTCTTCAAATCCATGCGTGAAATGAATGGAGGTTAGCCACCGCGCTACCATTGCTCGGTGGTAATATTCAAGTGAGGGGATGGCGAGTCAAAACCTTGTCTCGGTGACTTTTAACACTTACACTACCGAAAGGGACTATTGTTACCTATTTTATGAGGATTTATGAGGATTATCTGTACGTTCTGGTATCCGCATATCAAACCTACCATCTGATTAATTGCTGGAAAGGGCTCAGAGAGCCCTTTCCAACAATTAATCAGATGATAGAGTTTCACGTTTCTCGATTCTCAGATTTCTTTCTATTAGCATCATTATTATTAAACACTGTAACGGAAATTGGGAGCTCATTGCGGAGATTTAAAAAAAGATAACGAGAAAGCTTTTTTTTTTGCATAATACAATTATTATTTTGGTTCAATATCCAAACATTTAAATTTACTTTACAATTTTAGTATTTCTACTTGTATAATCTGAGAACCAGCAAACCTTTCATTATGGTATTTATTGTGACAGAATTTATTTTTGAATTTAATAACAGCTCTCCTACTTTTGTCCTTTTAGACCATCTTACAAAGAAAGATTTATTACAACTTGCTCAAGTATCTAAGATACTCTCGAAGAAAGACGTCGTAAACATAAACTGGTTCAATTCTTCAAAATGTATCACGACTTGTCGCCTCCTTATATTGCTATTAAAATTCCACCTCTCATATCCTCGACAAATCCATCTTTCAACCTTCGAACCAGGCAAACCCACAGAGTTCCATTTTGTCAAACAAATCTATATCAGTCCTCGTTCATCCCCAATGTTACTGATCAGTGGAATAACTTGCCGCTACCAGTTCGCGAGAATTCCTCATTAAGTGAATTTAAGACCTTCTTAAAAGCTGGCAACCTACGACCACCGTTATTTTATAGCGGGGCCAAATCTCGTGCGGCCCAAATTTACCACTGTAGATTGAGGTTACGTTGTAGTAGTCTTAACGTCCACTTATACGAAAATCACCTAGCACCTAGTCCACATTGCCAGTGTGGCGAGCTCGAGACACCTGAGCACTTTCTCCTCCACTGTCCAATCTTTCTTAACGCACGTAATGAAACGATCAACTTCGACGAGTCGTGATCTACCCTTAGAATCCGGAGCGAGACTCGGATACATATTTTGTACATCCACATAATGGTAATAATCTCTATACAATGAGGATGGACTTTTACCTCAGCCTGAAACTCCCCTCTCTGAACCACAACCTACTGATGGCCTTGAACTCAAAAAGTTATAATTGGAATTAAAAAGATTAGAAATGCAACAATAAATGAGGGAACTAAAATTTCAGGCCAAAAAGAAAAAGAAGAAAATGAAATGAAATTGAAGCTCACAAAAAAAGAAAAATAATTAGATGCTCAAAAAGAAAGGGCTCAAAAAGAAAAAAAGGACAGGGATTTAAAATTAAGGCAAATAGAAGCCCAAAATTAAGTGCATTTAACCCTTTACCTAACATAAAAGCAGACGACACTTACAACCAAAATTCTTGAATAACTATTTTTTTTCATTTTTGTCTCAAAAACATAGGTTAAGACCCCTCATTGGAACGAGCTTGATGAGTTCGTTCCAAAGATGGGTCATAACCTATGTTTTTGAGACAAAAAATAAAAAAAAAATGAAAATTAATTGGCGATTTTTGTGAATAGCGCTGGCCGGTTTAGGCCGTAACGTTAGTTAAAGGGTTAAAAGAAATAGAAATCCAGGCTCAAAAGGAAAGAAAAATAAAAGAATTGGAATCTCGTCATAAAGGCTCAAGTATAATTTTATCAAGTAGATTTGATGCAACCAGATATGTTAGACTGATTCCCCCGTTTCAAGAACAAGAAGTTGATAAATATTTTTATTATACGCTAAACGAGAGATTATCGAAAAAATTGCGGAAAGATAGAAATCGTATCTCCCACTGTAAAGACATAGAAATTTTCACTTTCACGGTATCAATCAAAATGGAGGCTTTCAAAGCACCACTTCAAGGTGAATACGAGTCAAATTATCACTGGAAATGATCAGTTTGTTCTAAAACGTATGATGAAAAGAAAATCCAGTGTTTGTGAGTAGATACCGATCGTTTCCAACAATAATTCAACAGTTATTAACTTTTGATTGATGCATGAAACCGCCAGCTGAATCAGATCGCAAGACGCTAACTGTTCGGAGTATCGATCAAATCACTACCGCGTATCACTGCGCATCAGCTGTATACTCTCATACATCAATTCACGGTTGAAACAAGTGGAATTATCAATAGGAATGATCATATTCTTATAAAAAACGTATAATAAAAAAAAAATCTAGTGTTTTTGAGTGGATCTCGTGACTGAGAGCAATGGTTATTTTATAAAATAAACATTTGTCTCGGTCACTCATGAGATAATCTTCGGTATCCACGCAAAAACACAAGATATCCTCTATTTCTCACTTTGAAAAAGTGGCAACAAGTTTCGAATAGTCAAGGGATATCTGAACTTTCCTATTGCGATGTGTTTTAAAAGGGAAGGCCAAAATATCAATTCCACTCTATATTCTGAGCAACGTAGTAATTATGACACTGTTAAAAAGGCTATACTTAAGGTATATGATCTTGTTAAAAGGGAGAAAAGGCAGAAATTCAGAAATTAAAGTAAAATCGAAAATCAAACTCATGTGGAATTTGCAAGGCAAAAAACAAAATTTATTTGGCAGGTGGTCCCATTATAAAAATAGGGAAAATTTCTTAAAGTTAATGGAAGTGATGTTAACTGAAGTATTTAAAGGAAAGATACATTCTGATAAAAAGGCCCACTTGGTTGAACAAAAAGTGGATACCTTAAACAAAGCAGCAGCGTTACCAGAGACTATCCCTTAACTCACAAAATGAGTCGTAATTTCTCAAATTTTTGGCTCCACCAGATTTCTTTACAATGTGAATCAAGGCCAAATTCAGATAAAAGTCACCCTTCCAATACTCCAAACTTTTCACAGCCCAAATTTAATGAGATATCTAGTGAAAATAAGTCCTCTGATACCAGCCCCACACCTTTAAACCTTTGAACCCGAGCGGCCGATTTTCCAGCCAGGAACATGATACGTCATAACGCCTTTATATAGGATGGCTGTTCAGTAAATGTGTGGGGGTAGACCAATCAATGTTTCGCCTCGAGGCTGCACGTTGAAAATATTGATTGGTCAACCTCAAAAACTCCTCAAATTTTTGGCCTCACAAGAATTCTTTCCAACTAACCTCAGATAAAAGTCATCCTTCTAATGCTCAAAACTTTACACAGCCCAAATTTAATACGAAGTCCAATAAGAATACCGGAAAGTCATCTACTGCCAGTCCTACACCGGAAACTCCTCTACTGCCAGTCCTACACTGGAAAGTCATCTACTGCCAGTCCTACACCGGAAACTCCGCTACTGCCAGTCCTACACCGGAAAGTCCTCTACTGCCAGTCCTACACCAGAATCTTCTCAACTGTCAGTCCTACACTGGAAAGTCCTCTACTGCCAGTCCTACACCGGAAACTCCTCTACTGCCAGTCCTACACTGGAAAGTTCTCTACTGCCAGTCCTACACCGGAAAGTCCTCTACTTCCAGTCCTACATCGGAAAGTCCTCTACTGCCAGTCCTACACCGGAAAGTCCTCTACTGCCAGTCCTACACAGGAAAGTCCTCTTCTGTCAGTCCTACACTGGAAAGTCCTCTACTGTTAGTCCTACACCGGAGTCCTCTACTGCCAGTCCTTCACCGGAAAGTCGTCTACTACCAGTCCTACACGGGAAAGTCCTCTACTGCCAGTCCTACACCGGAAAGTCCTCTACTGCCAGTCCTACACCGGAAAATCCTCTACTGTCAGTCCTACACTGGAAAGTCCTCTACTGCCAGTCCTACACCGGAAAGTCCTCTACTGCCAGTCCTACACCGGAAAATCCTCTACTGTCAGTCCTACACTGGAAAGTCCTCTATTGCCAGTCCTACACCGGAAAGTCCTCTACTACAAGTCATACACAGGAAACTCCTTTACTGTCAGTCCTACACTGGAAAGTCCTCTACTGCCAGTGCTAGATCGGGAAGTCCTCTACTGCCAGTCCTACATCGGAAAGTCCTCTACTACCAGTCCTACACCGGAAAGTCCTCTACTACCAGTCCTACACCGGAAAATCCTCCACTGCTAGTCCTACACCGGAAAGTCCTCTACTACCAGTCCTTCACCAGAAAGTCCTCTACTACCAGTTCCACGCCGGAAAGTCTTCTGCTGCCAGTCCTACACTGGAAAGTCCTCTGCTGCCAGTCCTGCACCGGAAAATCCTCTACTGCCAGTCCTACACTGGAAAGTCCTCTGCTGCCAGTCCTACACTGGAAAGTCCTCTGCTGTCAGTCCTACACCGGAAAGTCCTCTACTGCCAGTCCTACACCGGAAAGTCCTCTACTGCAGGTCCTACACCAATAAGATAAAATACTTCAACTACAGCCTGTAAATTAAGGCTGTAATTATTGTAAGAAACCCTGGCATTTACTATCTGATTTCAGGTTGTTAAAAAGTAAAAATGAGTCACAACTTCACAGAATACCCTTCCATATGCTCTATGTCCTGAAAATAATCAGGAATCAGAAAAGGAATCAGGCCTGCTCTACCTGTGAGTTATTTCTTTATTATTGGGAAATGATCCAGCTGATGTCAAAGTCACTAAAAAAACTCAAGTGACAGAAAAGCCGAGCACCGATGGGAAGATTAAAAAGATGGAGGAAAGTTTCTCTCTTGCCTTTCCAACATCAGCTGTGACTCGGTCCATGTCAAAGAAAGTTGAGGTTTATAACAACCTCGGTTGTGTTGATTTGTACTGTAAAGCCAGGGACGTGGCTAGAGGTTTCCGATTGGGGGGGGGGGGGGGGTATAGGGTAGTGAATTTCCAACGGGGGAGGGACCGGGAGGGGAAACCCCCTCCCGGTCCCTCCCCCTAGTTGGAAATTCACTAGCGAGAAAAATTTTGAAAACGAAGCCATGAAAGGGAGCATAAAATTGATTCTAGTAACTAAAATGCCAACATTTATGATGGAATTATCAGGTTATTATTATTTGGTATTATTCTAGGAATTGAATATGTGCTAAACAAATGCTCAAGATGAGAACTTTGAACAATTCACACTGTCCTAACATTAAATCAGATCTTATGCAGGAATGATCAATTTTCGATGTCTCATCATTTTGTTACTGTGAATGATGGAATTAACTCAGGATAACGATTTTACATGATGCGACTTTCTTGAAGTGCATTTCGAGGATTTTTTATTACAATAAGTAAACGTACTATAGAAATCTCGTACCGATTGACATCATGCATACTTATGAAGCTCGATATTGCGTACACTGTAGTTGTAAATAGTAACAGTTGGAATTTTTGCCGATTTGAAACCGAGTTGGAATTTTGGGAAGTAAAGGAGACATCAGCATCACCAAAGAAACTCTAAAATCCGAATAGTTAGAATTTCCAACTACTCATGACTTGCCCTCCGAATTTCCTGCTATAGGAAATTTTGGCCAGGATTGGAAGGGGGGGGGGGGACACACAACCACACCCCCACTGTCGCCAAGTCCCTGAGTAAAGCAGAAGATTATAACAATTTAAGGATTATTGATTCTGAAGACATTGATTTGTCTCAGACTTTTTTGAGTCAATGTGATGACTCCTTCAGATATTATAAAGAAACCACTAAACCTGAGAGTGATAGAGGGACCTCCTTAAATGTCATTTCGTAATTCCTTAATTCAGGAACAGGAAAGTGATCCTGACCTTGCAGTGCCACTTGACAAGGCTCTATCTGAGGATGAAGCCAAAAACTCCCTTGTCTGTTGTATTAAAAATATGATGTTCTCAAGAGGAAATGGCGACCACCATGCAGAAGTAGCCCCCCCCCCCCCCCCCCAATAGTGAGTAGGAGATTAATTACTAAATTGTTGTCCCCACTAAATACCGGAATGAAATAATAGGCTTGGATCATGTACACTACTTTCTCGGTCGCCTTCTTAAAAAGCATGGCATATCATATCATCTGTATGCAGACGACACCCAACTGTACATCACATTCAACCCATCTGTTCCAAGTGACTCCTTCACTGCAGTCAATAACATGGAAACTTGCATAAATCTTGTGCGGGAATGAATAATAGACTTTAAACTGAAATGAATGACTCTAAAACTGAATTCTTAGTGATATCCGGGGTTTGCATGCCTACACCCTCTGTTACATCAGTTCGGGTTGGAAACAACATCACTATGAAAAGTGAATCGGCCAGGAATATTGGACTCATTATGGACTCAAATTTAAAACTAGACATCCATATCAATAAAATATGTCAAAAATGCTACTGGCAGCTTCGCAATATTGGAAGACTGCGACCTTATCTTAACCAGTCAGCACTTGAAAAACTTGTGCACTCCTTCATCACCTCACAACTAGACTATTGTAATTCAGTGTTAGTGGGGCTGTCTCAGTACCTGATTCAGAAGCTTCAAAAAGCTCAGAATACTGCTGCTAGGATAATTACTGGTACCAAACGCTCTGAACACATAACACCTTTTAAGACAATTACATTGGCTTCCAGTTAAACAGAGAATTGATTTCAAAATATTGATCTTAGTATTCAAATGTATCCACAAACTGGCTCCAGTTTACCTGTAAGAGCTCATCACTGTATATAAACCATCACGCAGTCTCAGATCTAAAAACCAAATTCAACTAGTTGTACCTTTTAGCAGATCTAATCAGGCTCATGATCGTGTGTTCTCCATCGTGGGTCCCAGATTGTGGAATTCCCTGCCAATTAGTATCAGAACTTCAGAAACTCTCGATGTCTTCAAAAGAAATCTTAAAACTTTCCTATTTACTGAAGCATTCTCCTAAACCTCTCTAAGAGGCAACCAAAACAGATGTGACTCTTCATTTCAGAAAAGTGTGTTTATTTCTGTCAAGCGTTTTAGAGCACTATTTGTGGTTTTACGCTCTAGAAAATCAATTATTATTATTATTATTAAAATCCCATGGCTGGACATTTGGGGGTTAGGAAGATCTACTCACGCGTTCAGCACAGCTTTTAATGGCCCAAGCTTCGACAGGATGTTGTTGAGTTTTGTAAAACCTGCCACACCTGTCAACTTTTATGGAAACCAAACCAGAAGATTCCCCCTGCTCCTTCTACCAGTCCCCGCGTTTGAGGGGCCATTTAGTCGAATTATTATTGATTGCGGTGGCCCATTACCCAGAACAAGATCTGGAAAGGAATACCTGCTGACCATCATGTGTGCTTCTACACGATTTTCCAAATATTCCGTTCACTTGATCCTGTCGGCGTTAACAAGAACGTTGTGACTCTTAGCAGTCAGTATGTCCATGAGTTTCCCCTTACAATAACCAGGCTACACAAGGACTATAGATTGACAGTTATTCAACCAATACATACACAGAACGACACGCCTGTGTGAATGGGTTAATCAATATGGCACGAGTGCCAGCGCGGAAGGATAAACCGAGAGGCAACAGGCCTCGAGTTTTATCCTTCCGCGATGGCACAAGTGCCATATCGATTAATCCATTCACACACGCGTGTCGGTCTGTGTTTATTACACGCCTTCACGTCTATAAAACAATTATTAGAAGGACAGTCAGCAATTCATTTGACAACTATCAACAAAATGAACACATTTTATCGCCAACCAAACTTGCGAGGGGAACCCGTGTTACTATTTCGTCCCCCGAGTTCCAATGTGTTCTATGTGCCTACTGGCACATAGAACACATTGGAACTCAGGGGACGATTTTTTGCTATCGCTAGCGATTGAAATTGTAACTGCATGCACGATTTGTAGAAAATTCCTATGAAATTTCGCTTATATTTAAAAATAGTCTGTCAACGATTTCCGTCCCACACATATGTACGGAACAGATTTTCATTTTCCGCATGGCTTAGTGTTGCTGTAGATAGGGATTTCATAGAACAGGCGTGTAGTAAATACTCGTTTCAACTGATTGCCAGTCAATTGGGAGGAGTAGGTATTGGATGAATAGCTGTCAGTCTAAAGTTTTTGTGTCGTCTCATCATTTACGTGAAACGGAACAATGAATTCGAAAAACCGTCTCGTCAGAGATTCGAGTCGCAATTTCGGAAAAAAACTTTCAGCTGATTGGAAAAGTCGGAGAATTTGATCGAAAATTGCTTTGGCTCTGGCGGAAACCGCAACCGATCGCCAATCGCAGTCTGAAAACTGTGATCACGGGTTCAAATCGACTAGTTGGAAAAGTGTGAAACAACACCAAAAGTCCTTTCAGTTCAGGCCAAGTAGTTGTAGCGCTTTGAGGGTAAATAGCCAATGTATTTCGCAAGTGCGGTTCTGGTATGTCATATCGAGTTTCTCGGAGTCTGAGCACAGGACGCGTATGTGATAGATATATCACTATTTTGTGTACTATATGGGTAAATAATTGTACAGTTGTGCAGGTGTCCGGAGATATTTTGGACGAGGCGAAGCCAAGTCCAGATATTGGAGGACAACTGTACAATTATTTACCCATATAGTACACAAAATAGTGATATATGTGATTTAATCCACAGCCCTTCAATGTTAACAAAAGTAAAAAAAAAATATTTTAGAAAGTTTAACACGAGTAAAACCACATTTTAAAACACTTTTTGCTTGCTCAACACCCCGAAAAACAAAATGGGCATAACCCATTGCTTGCTTGCTAGAAAGTCTATTGAAGTTATGACACGCATCAGGAGTTCAGATATTGTGAACAGATCTGTGGCTTCGAAGTGAACTCACATCATGACGTAATTTGTTCTCCCGCTAATATCACGTCTCAGCTCAAAGGTGGAACACTTATTCAATCTCTCGTCGAAAGTGGGGCAGATAAATTTAATAATCGTTTATTTTTAAAGCATTTGGACGAATAATTCTTTTTTTTATCTGAAGAAGAGGTTCGCTTTCCCTCTGGGTTGGCGGGTGGTGGTGCCTGATTGCCGTCTTAATATTTGAAAAAGGGCGTTTTTTTAGGTTATATATTTATTTACTGCTGTTTAAGGTCACTTTTCTGCAGCTATGGTTAATTATGATCGCAAAAAAGGTGTAAAGTCAAGTTTAGCCAATCGTTTACACCCATGCTGCCCATTTTAGGGGACTTCTACCCCGGGCATTGATGACCAGGTCCTATTTTACCAGTAAAACTGAACTTGTTTACCACAGCAAACAAGCACTGCTTCACTTCCGAGGTTTCCACAGGAGTCCTTTTTAGGTTAGCAGGGCTGTTGGTTATTAAAAGCAACAAACAATTAAAAAGTACATTATAATTTGGACACGATGCACACTCAATTCAGTAGCTCTGTCGAGAAAAGCTTGTCGATAATTCATGTGTTAGAAAGTTTTTCACACCTCCTTTACAGCATCTTTACTTTTGAATGGTTATGATTACAGTACCGTGACAATCGTACAAATATCTAGTTAATAGGACTGTTTCAAAACCGTCCCAATATCCAGATATTGGTACTGTTTTACTGAGCTGTTCTCATCAAAACCGTACTTGGTGTGATTTTATAGGGTTTGTTTTCATGACAGAGAACAAAAGAAATATTAGGTAGCTGTGGATTAATATACGACAGCGAAGGTCTGATAGTCGATGATTGTCTTGGCATCCGCCAAGGAGTCCTACATCATGCATCCGCTAAAATGCACAAGCCAACACAGGGGCGACGAATTCCCGATAAAAGTGGAGGGGTACAAATTTACAATGCTACCATGGTTCGACCCAGTGTGAGAATTTATAATCGTATATCGGTAAATATACCATGACTCGCTATAGTCTCTCGTTTAGATGAATATGTCGCAGTGTGGTCACTGTTTTGTCTGTTTCTTCTTCTTCAACCATCTTCCAACCCGAAGGCCAGCCTTCGAGTTGGAAGATAGTTGAAGTGGAAGAAACGGACCGAAGCGACCGAAAGTGGAATTCTTTCACTGAATATTGTTTGGATTTGCAAATAATGTTACAGGAATGCCTGTATATTGACACGTTTCCATATGTCCATTTTAACTCATTGTGTAACTGCGAAACATATATGTAGAAAAAAAGGGGAGGGAAACGTCCCCCCGTGCCCCATGGCTCCGCCGCCTCTGAGTCAACATGCATCCGCCCAAACAGGCATCCGCCTGTGAGGGTATATAAAGCAGGGCCAAAGTAGTCACTCCGTGCCTCTGATGAAGTCCGCTGTCGGACGAAACCGGTAAGGCGAGACAAGTAACCTATAAGGGCAGAGGCGGCGGAAGCTCAAAAAATGGGGGTGGGCACACCTTTATGGGTACCGCAAGGGTATATGGTGGAAAATAATTTTTCTTCCGGGGAGGGGGGGGGGGGGTAATGGTGGTGGTGGGGGTGGGGGTGTCTTCATGCAAAATATAAAAATATATATACGCTACCCCTCATCCTTGTTTCCAACCTATTTAAGACTCTATCCTCGGCGACCTCAACCTTATTGTCATTATTTTGCGATATGGGATATTGACAGGTCAATATTGAATCGTGTGGCATCAGCTATCTTCGTGTGACATCGGCTGTCTTCGGGTGTTAACACCCGAAGACAGCCGATGCCACACGAAGACAGCTGATGCCACACGATTCATATAATTGGTGAAAAAGTGTGTGTGTGTGGGGGGGGGGGGAGGGGGGTACGTGCCCCCTATGCCTCACCCCGGCTCCGCCGCCCCTGTATACGGGATTACGGAAAATTAAGATCCTCTCGAACTCTCCAGATCCTCTCCAGTTATTGTAAATAAAACCTTCGAATTTCCAACTATTGAAAATTATGATAGTTATTGGGGGGGGGGGGGGGGCACCTCCCTCCCAGTCGCTACGTGCCGGCTTGGTCGACTATTGTACATTAATTTTACCATATTCCCAGTGGAACTATTTGGTGACGCAACTGCGTATATCTTTTAAAACCTCGACAGAAACCTTTGAATGTGGAACCTTTTTATGCAGATGAAAAAGTATATTGCACTGAATCCCAAAGTCTGTTCTCCAGCACGGAAGAGATTAAGATGACATTCTAAGGTTGACTTTTTTTACTTCAAATAGAGCCTTCCGAAACCTTCAACGACTGTTGTATATAATAACATGATTGCATTGGAACGATTTCTAAGCGTCTTTTGCGATGACATCAAGGCAAATCAAACGGATATCAAAATATTTACATTACATTACCTTGTTGCTATATAATATGACACTTCAACACCAAAGTATTCTAGACTCGAGAAATTTGAGCAAATCTATCATTTGTATTTTATTACCCAACATTTACTGCTCCAAAGGTGAAAAGATTGACCAAAAGAAAAAATGGTTTCTTGATATTGGACTAAGCCGCTGTTTATTTACAATATTCCTATGAGATATAGCGGCCAAGCCGAAAAAATGAACAATAATAATCAACGAATGTACATGAAAAAATGACGAGGACAAAACACTTAGTAAAATATATAGTACAGAATTACGAACATGGGCGGAACATACTCCATACGCAGAAGTAAGGTGATGAAAAATAGACCCGTAAACACAAGTAAGGGCAGACACAATACAAAGTAGCCCAAAATGAAACACAGGAGGTGAAAGTTCAAATGGGGAAGGTGGGGGGTTGAAATCAATTTGGTGTCAGCGAATGTACTGACTTCCGCAACGACAACTTAACAAGTGGCAGTTAAGAACAAAGAGTGAACTATTTGTGATTCGGTACCGCCGTGGTTGACCTCTGACAAATTAGTCCCAAGAATATAGAGGAGGAACTGACCACTGGGCTAATTTAATTGGCTGTTAATCCCTAAAACACAGAAATTTAATCTCCCACTTAAATGTATCATTGCGATCCCCGCCCTAGACATTGTTAACTTATTAAGGGGATTCCCAATTAAAAAAAAACATGGCTATAGAAATTTGTAATTGATATGTGTGAAACCAAAGACTTGAAATTTACTTGTTGTATTGTGCCTGCCATTAAAATGAACTAACTTGGTGAAACAACTTGATTGACTTACAATAGAAATGATTTAAATGTTAGGTAATAAATACAGCAACTTCCAGGGATGAGATTGCCTTGCAACTTAATTCGTGGAAATTTGTTAAAACTTATCAGATTTCGTAGGACCAGTTTGTGAAACCTGTTGGTCGACATGTATTCTATTTTCATAAATGAACGTGAAAATGGTTTTGAAAGACAATCCTCATGTCACTTTATACAAATAAAATTGCAACATTTGTGTCTAAATTCGCTGAAATCAGCAAAATTGCTGCAAATTCTCATTCTTGTAAAACATGAAAATCGAGCATAAGGTTGTCCGTTGAACTGAGAAAATTACTGCGGTTACCGACGTTTAAACCACCAAATTATTGAGGAAATAAAGAATTGTGCCACGGATACTTCGCGAGTATTTGCGCATGCCCTTGATATTGAAATTGACTCCATATGAAAACATACTGCATACTGCGTGCCGTTGATTGGAGACGCCTGCCGTTCCACAACGTAATTCTCGGCGTTCGGTCTGGCAACACGACCGAGTTGTACTGGTTCAAAACATCCACGTGGTTATTGTACGTATCGGCGGAAATGCAACCCCTGACTCGGCTGCGGTGAAAAGCTCGACTGACAACCACATTATTTATTTATTATTATTTATTTATTGGTGTTTAAGGTCACATATTTATGCACAATGGCTAATCGTGACCGTGACAGTTTTACGGGTGGAGGAAGCCGGAGTACCCGGAGAGAACCACCGAGCAACGACGAGCAGCTGTCAGCTCCCCAACATCGTAACTCTGAACTCTGTACCGCAGCACAGGCAGGGTTAGATTGGTTGAAGACATGCGCATCATCGACGTGCAGTACGCCTCAGTACACAGCGTCATCGTGCCCCCATGTAGGCAATCGGGGTGAAGTGTCTTGCCCAAGGACACAACGCGGTTGCCGCAGGTGGGATTCGAACCGAGGACCTCTCGGCTTGCAGCCTGCACCTCTACCAACTTAGCCACCGCGCCCCCCTGACAACCACATGCTCAACTTTGTATTTGCCAAAGAGCAGACCGGCAGGTTCGTCAATTTGACTGCCCACGGTTTCTGGACGTAAGGTGGAAAGATCGTTGCCACCAATTTGTAAAACCACAATATGGGGGTTAAATGTGTCCAAAACATGTAAATTTGTGCGTAACTTATCGACGGTCGCACCACTTCTCCCAAAGATGCGAACATGAACATCACGGTGATGGGTCAGTTTCATTTCTTGTGAAAAATTGTACGATCGTGCAGGGGGATAAGTGCGTCGACTGCCAGAGTGACGCTCCACTAAATAACAGGCTAACCTGTTCATGCCCCCCGTGGGAATCCCGGGAAGTGAAGCAGTGCTTGTTTACTGTGGTAAACAAGCTCAGTTTCACTGGTAAAATAGGACCCAGTCACTAATGCTTGGGGTGTGAGTCCTCTAAAATAGGCAACATGGGGTATAAACGATTGACCGACCTTGACTTTGTCTCCGTGTTGTGGTCATGATTAGCCATTGTGCAGAAGTATGTGACCTTAAACAACAATAAATAAATAAATAAATAAATAAATAAATAAATAAATAAATAAATAAATAAATAAATAAATAAATAAACTGTTCATGTACGAATGACCCATTATGGCCACGCGAACTTACGAGTCCTTCATTTGTTAATAAAAGTGCGTAAAACCCAAAACAACAATCTGCGATGCAGAAACAAATGAAAACTGAATTCAAATTAAAAAAATATTCGTACGACAAAATGGTAAAAAGAAACGAGCTTACTGTAGGCAACAAGTCCCGGTATTCCAAGAATTGAAATAAATTTGGTGTCGGCGAATGTACTGACTTCCACAACGACTGCGAAAGATTCTGCACTTGGGGATGCGACGTGAATCCCATGAGTGGATAGATATGTGTCTTATGTTGCTCGTACCTGCTCGCGGTGGACTGGTGGCTTCTCGGTTGGTCTTCCTGACAAATGAGTGATCCCCAGACAGGGCGTCGTTTCGCCCTGAAAGGTAGTGGAACTCCTCATTGGCCTTCTCCTATCCTCTTCTGACGGTGTTTTGGTTTTTGAGTCTGGACTGGTTGCATTATTGCCGGGTTTCATACAAACGAGCCTTTTCAGGGCCACCTAACCTACCACCAGTTTCCGAATGAGATTACGCTAATGTGCGTTTTCGTAGTAGGATTTTCCATAGCGGTTAAGGTTGTTGGTGTGGCACCGGGCAGCGAGACTGAAGTCGTTCTCGCTACTCGTTGTCACTGGTTTTGCCAGAACATGGCTGGTGGTTTGCATGGAAACACCACAACAGGGGCGCGTCCTTAGAGCGCGCCCCTGTTACGGTGTTTCCCACAAACCCATATACGCTTTCTCACACCAGAAAAAAAAATACCAGTGGTTTCTGTAGGTACCTGCTTAAGTAGAAAATAGGTGGGTTAGTATGTAGTTATATTATATTTGATAAATGAGTATACTTGTTTTTTAGTTGAAAGTTGGAGGGGGGGGGGGGGGGGGCAGGCCTTTACAAAAGTACCACACCCGGGGGTGTTTCCTGCCCTACCTCCTCCTGATTTATCCGAGTCGTTGAAAACTACAGATGGAGAGGTGTGAAGGTGTCGTGTACGCTCGGACTGCTAGCAGCAGTGAGACTGGTAAAGGCTACCAGCGCATATAAAACCCCTTGCACGGTCTGCTAGTACCTGTTAGACTGGTAAAGGCTACCAGCGCACATAAAACCCTTTTGTTTATTTTTAGACATTAAGATTTTAGTGGTTTAGCTGACCAATTATTAGTTTGAGTTTGTGCATGGGCATGATAGAGTCTGTCCGGCAGTTGAGTGGAGTTTAAGGTACTGGGTGAGATGTGGGTTTATCTCTAGCTAGTCGCCATTTTGTTTTATCTGACAGGGTCGAGATTCTTTCACTCATTAATTCGATGTCGCCTTGCTCGTGAAGGCTAGCTGTGCTGGTGCCCCACGGGGCTCTAAGAGCCGTGCGTAGGGCATAATTTTGAACTCTCTGGAGCTTGGTCATATTGGTTTCGGAAATATTTTCGGTTATAATGGCCCCGTAGACCATCACTGGGCGTACAAAGGCTTTATAGAGCTTGAATAGGGTCTTGCAATTAGCGCCCCAGTTGGCGCCGCAGAGTTTCCTCATTAAGTGAATCCGTTTGGTGGCTTTGCCTATTATTTCCGCTAAATGGGTTTTAAATTTTAGATTTTTGTCAATTGTTATGCCTAGGAATTTGGCTTCATTTTGGTTTTTAATTTCAGTTCCGTCTATATTTAGTTTAATAATTGGACAGGAGACCCGACTCGAGAAAGTGACCATTTGTGTTTTTGTGGCATTTAATTTGACTCTTCATGTGGCACACCATGTTTCCAGATCATCAATAGCTTCTTGCATTTTTTTTTCTGACAGTTGTGCGAATGCCATAGGTTCACATACCCATATCATCAGCAAATTGTGACATGTCAATTAATTGGTTGTGTCGGATTTCTATATCGTTCACTTAAATGATATAGAGGAGGGGACTAAGTACCGATCCTTGGGGGGAACCCGCCTCGAGTTTAACTTCCGGTGAAATTTCATTTATGACTTGAACTTTAATTGTTCGAGCCGAGAGGAAAGATGGCCGAAGTCTGACAAGTTTAAATGGAAGTTTTAGGTCGTTGTGGAGTTTAAAAAAAGATAACGAGAAAGCTTTTTTTGCATAATCCAATTATTATTTTGGTTCAATATCCAAACATTTAAATTTACTTTACAATTTTAGTATTTCTACTTGTATAATCTGAAAACCAGCAAACCTTTCATTATGGTATTTATTGTGACAGAATTTATTTTTGAATTTGAAAGCTCTCCTACTTTTGTCCTTTTAGACCATCGGACAAAGAAAGATTTATTACAACTTGTTCAGTATCTAAGATTACCTGCCACCCCTTTCTGAACAAACATGAACTTAAACAGCTTATTGTTTAATCATTTTATCTTACAATCAACATGTATCTTGTCTGTATTAACTCCTCAACTATCGTGTATCCGACCCCCTGATGAAGATGTTTGTATCAGGGGGTCGGATACAAGCACGTTCCTTTCGCGTGACTTCCATTTCTTTTCTCTTTTTGTTCATCCGTACGAATAAATAGTTCGTTATATTTTCGTCTACATTCCTGACTTATTCCCAATATATTGTAAGATAAAATGATTATTTCCATTATGTGGATGTACAAAATATGTATCCGATGTATATCTCGCTCCGGGTTCTAAGGGTAGATCACGACTCGTCTTCGACTCGTCGTGATCTGCCCTTAGAACCCGGAGCTCGACTCGGATACATATTTTGTACATCCACATAATGGTAATAATCTCTATATATTGAGGAAGGACTTTTACCTCAGTCTGAAACTCCCCCCTTTGAACCACAACCTACTGATGGCCTTGAACTCAAAAAGTTATAATTGGAATTAAGAAGATTAGAAATGCAACAACAAATGAGGGAACTAAAATTTCAGGCCAAAAAGATAAAGAAGAAAATGAAATGAAATTGAAGCTCACAAAAAAAGAAAAATAATTAGATGCTCAAAAAGAAAGGGCTCAAAAAGAAAAAAAGGATTGGGATTTAAAATTAAGGCAAATAGAAGCCCCAAAATTACGTGCATTTAACCCTTTACCTAACATAAAAGCAGACGACACTTGCACACAAAATTCTTGAATAACTATTTTTCATTTTTGTCTCAAAACATAGGTGAGTTCCTTCCAAAGAGGGGTCATAACCTATGTTTTTGAGACAAAAAATAAAAAAAATAATGAAAATTAATTGGCGATTTTTGTGAATAGCGCTGGCCGGTTTAGGCCGTAACGTTAGTTAAAGGGTTAAAAGAAATAGAAATCCAGGCTCAAAAGGAAAGAAAAATAAAAGAATTGGAAACTCGTCATAAAGGCTCAAGTATAATTTTATCAAGTAGATTTGATGCAACCAGACATGTTAGGCTGATTCCCCCCGTTTCAAGAACAAGAAGTTGATGAATATTTTTATTATACACTAAATGAGAGATTATCGCAAAAATTGCGGATAGATAGAAATCGTATCTCCCACTGTAAAGACATAGAAATTTTCACTTTCACGGTATCAATCAAAATGGCGGCTTTCAAAGCATCACTTCAAGGTGAATACGAGTCAAATTATCACGGGAAATGATCAATTTGTTCTAAAAACGTATGATGAAAAGAAAATCCAGTGTTTGGGAGTGGATACCGATCGTTTCCAACAATAATTCAACAATTATTCACTTTTGATTGATGCATAAAACCGCCAGCTGAATCAGATCGCATGACGCTAACTATTCGGAGTATCGATCAAATCACTACCGCGTATCACTGCGCATCAGCTGTATACTCTCATACATCAATTCAATGTTAAAACAAGTGGAATTATCAATAGGAATGATCATACCCTTATAAAAAACTTATAATAAAAAAAAATCTAGTGTTTTTGAGTGGATCATCTCGTGACTGAGAGGAATGGTTATTTTATAAAATAAACATTTGTCTCGGTCACTCATGTGATAATGTTCGGTATCCACGCAAAAACACAAGATATCCTCTATTTCTCACTTTGAAAAAGTGGCAACAAGTTTCGAATAGCCAAGGGATATCTGAACTTTCCCATTGCAATGTGTTTTAAAAGGGAAGGCCCAAACAATCAATTCCACTCTATATTCTGAGCAAAGTAGTAATTATGACACTGTTAAAAAGCCTATACTTAAGGTATGATCTTGTTAAAGGGGAGCATAGGCAGAAATTCAGAAATTAAAGTAAAAACCAAAATCAGACTCATGTGGAATTTGCAAGGCAAAAACCAAAATTTATTTGGCAGGTGGTCCCATTATAAAAATAGGGAAAATTTCTTTCTTAAAGTTAAAGGAAGTGATGTTAACTGAAGTATTTAAAGGAAAGATACATTCTGATAAAAAGGCCCACTTGGTTGAACAAAAAGTGGATACCTTAAACAAAGCAGCAGCGTTAGCAGAGATTATCCCTTAACTCACAAAATGACTCGTAATTTCTCAAATTTTTGGCTCCACAAGATTTCTTTACAATGTGAACCAAGGCCAAATTCAGATAAAAGTCACCCTTCCAATCCTCCAAACTTTTCACAGCCCAAATTTAATGATATATCTAGTGAAAATAAGTCCTCTAATGCCAACCCCACACCTTTAAACCTTTAAACCCGAGCGGTCGATTTTCCAGCCAGGAACATGACACGTCATAGCGTCTCTATATAGGATGGCTGTTCAGTAAATGTGTGGGGGTAGACCAATCAATGTTTCGCCTCGAGGCTGCACGTTGAAAATATTGATTGGTCAACCCCAAAAAACTCCTCAAATTTTTGGCCCCACAAGAATTCTTTCCAACTAACCTCAGATAAAAGTCACCCTTCTAATGCTCAAAACTTTACACAGCCCAAATTTAATACGAAGTCCAATAAGAATACCGGAAAATCATCTACTGCCAGTCCTACACCGGAAACTCCTCTACTGCCAGTCCTACACTGGAAAGTCATCTACAGCCAGTCCTACACCGGAAACTCCGCTACTGCCAGTCCTACACCGGAAAGTCCTCTACTGCCAGTCCTACACCGGAATCTTCTCAACTGTCAGTCCTACACTGGAATGTCCTCTACTGCCAGTCCTACACCGGAAACTCCTCTACTGCCAGTCCTAAACTGGAATGTCATCTACTCCCAGTCCTACACCGGAATCTCCTCTACTGTCAGTCCTACACTGGAAAGTCCTCTACTGCCAGTCCTACACCGGAAAGTCCTCTACTGCCAGTCCTACATCGGAAAGTCCTCTACTGCCAGTCCTACACCGGAAAGTCCTCTACTGCTAGTCCTACAAGGAAAGTCCTCTACTGTCAGTCATACACTGGAAAGTCCTCTACAGCTAGTCCTACACCGGAGTCCTCTACTGCCAGTCCTTCATCGGAAAGTCCTCTACTACCAGTCCTACACGGGAATGTCCTCTACTGCCAGTCCTACACCGAAAAGTCCTCTGCTACCAGTCATACATGGGAAAGTCCTCTGCTACCAGTCCTACTCCAGAAAGTCCTCTGCTACCAGTCCTACACCGGAAGGTCCTCTACTGGCAGTCATACACCAGAAAGTCTTCTGCTGCCAGTCCTACACCAGAAAGTCCTCTGCTGCCAGTCCTACACCGGAAACTCCTCTACTGGCAGTCCAACACTGAAAAGTCTTCTACTGCCAGTCCTAAACCGGAAAGTCCTCTACTGCCAGTCCTACATCAGAAAGTCCTCTACTGCCAGTCCTATACCGGAAAGTCCTCTACTGCCAGTCCTACACCGGAAAGTCCTCTACTGTCAGTCCTACACTGGAAAGTCCTCTACTGCCAGTCCTACACTGGAAAGTCCTCTACTGCCTGTCCTACACCGGAAATCCTCTACTGTCAGTCCTACACTGGAAAGTCCTCTACTACCAGTCCTACACTGGAAAGTCCTCTACTGCCAGTCCTACACCGGAAACTCCTCTACTGTCAGTCCTACACTAGAAAGTCCTCCACTGCCAGTCCTACTCGGGAAAGTCCTCTACTGCCAGTCCGACATAGGGAAGTCCTCTACTACCAGTCCTACACCGGAAAGTCCTCTACTGCCAGTCCTACACCGGAAAATCCTCCACTGCCAGTCCAACACCGGAAAGTCCTCTACTGCCAGTCCTTCACCAGAAAGACCTCTACTACCAGTCCTACGCCGGAAAGTCCTGTATTGCCAGTCCTACATCGGAAAGTCCTCTGCTGCCAGTCCTACACCGGAAAGTCCTCTACTGCCAGTCCTACACTGGAAAGTCCTCTCCTGCCAGTCCTACACCGGAAAGTCCTCTGCTGCCAGTCCTACACCGGAAACTCCTCTACTGCCAGTCCTACACCGGAAAGTCCTCTACTGCAAGTCCTACACCAATAAGACAAAATAGTTCAACTACAACCTGTAAATTAAGGCTGTAATTATTGTAAGAAACCAGGGCATTTACTATCTGATTTCGGGTTGTTAAAAAGGAAAAATGAGTCCCAACTTCACAGAATACCCTTCCAAATGCTCTATGTCCTGAAAATAATCAGGAATCAGAAAAGGAATCAGGCCCGCTTTACCTGTGAGTTATTTCTTTATTATTGGGAAATGACCCAGCTGATGTCAAAGTCATTAAAAAACCTCAAGTGACAGAAAAACCGAGCACCGATGGGAAGATTAAAAAGTTGGAGAAAAGTTTCTTTCTTGCCTTTCCAACATCAGCTGTGACTCGGTCCATGTCAAAGAAAGTTGAGGTTTATAACAACCTCGGTTGTGTTGATTTAAACAGTAAAACAAGGGACGTGGCTAGAGGTTTCCGATTGGGGGGGAGGGGGGGGGGGGTCGGGTAGTGAATTTCCAACGTGGAGGGACAGGGAGGGGAAACCCACTCCCGGTCCCCCCCCCCCCCCAGTTGGAAATTCATAACCGAGAAAAAGTTTGAAAACGAAGCCATGAAAGGGAGCATAAAATTGATTCTAGTAACTGAAATGCCAACATTTGTGATAGAATTATCAGGCTGTTATTGTTATTTGTTATTATTTAGGGAATTGAATATGTGCCAAACAAATGCTCAAGCTGAAAACTTTGAACAATTCACACAAATCAGATCTTATGCAGGAATGATCAATTTTCGATGTTTCATCATTTTGTTACTGTGAATGATGGAATTAACTCAGGATAACGATTTTACATGATGTGATTTTCTTGAAGTGCATTTCGAGGATTTTTTTGTATGACGATAAGTAAACGTACTATAGAAATCTAATACCGATTGACATCATACATTCTTATGAAGCTCGATATTACTTACACTGTAGTTGTAAATAGTAACAGTTGGAATTTTTGCCGATTTGAAACCGAGTTGGAATTTTGTGAAGTGAAGGAGACATCAGCATCACCAACGAAGCTCTAAAATCCGGATAGTTGGAATTTCCAACTCCTCATGACTTGCCCGCTGAATTTCCAACTGTAAGAAATTTTGGCCAGGATTGGGGGGGGGGGGTGACACGCCCCCACACCCCCATGTCGCCAAGTCCCTGAGTAAAGCAGAAGATTATAATAATTTGAGGATTATTGATTCTGAAGACATTGATTTGTCTCAGACTTTTTTGAGTCAATGTGATGACTCTTTCAGATATTATAAAGAAGCCACTAAACCTGAGAGTGATAGAGGAACCTCCTTAAATGTCATTTCGTAATTCCTTAATTCAGGAACAGGAAAGTGATCCTGACCTTGCAGTGCCACTTGACAAGGCTCTATCTGAGGGTGAAGCCAAAAACTCCCTTGTCTGTTGTATTAAAAAATATGATGTTCTCAAGAGGAAATGGCGACCACCATGCAGAAGTAGCCCCCCCCCCCCCCCCCAATAGTGAGTGGGAGATTAATTACTAAATTGGTGTCCCCACTAAATACCGGAATGAAATAATAAGCTTGGATCATATACACTACTTTCTCGGTCGCCTTCTTAAAAAGCATGGCATATCATATCATCTGTATGCAGACGACACCCAACTGTACATCACATTCAACTCATCTGTTCCAAGTGACTCCTTCACTGCAGTCAATAACATGGAGAACTTGCATAAATCTTGTGCGGGAATGAATAATAGACTTTAAACTGAAAATGAATGACTCTAAAACTGAATTCTTAGTGATATCCGGGGTTCGCATGCCTACACCCTCTGTTACATCAATTCTGGTTGGAAACAACATCACTATGAAAAGTGAATTGGCCAGGAATATTGGACTGATTATGGACTCAAATTTTAAACTAGACATCCATATCAATAAAATATGTCAAAAATTGCTACTGGCAGCTTCATAATGTTGGAAGACTGCGACCTTATCTTAACCAGTCAGCACTTGAAAAACTTGTGCACTCCTTCATCACCTCACATCTAGACTATTGTAATTCAGTGTTAGTGGGGCTGTCCCAGTGCCTGATTCAGAAGCTTCAGAAAGTTCAGAATACTGCTGCTAGAATAATTACTGGTACCAAACGCTCTGAACACATAACACCTGTTTTAAGACAACTACATTGGCTTCCAGTTAAACAGAGAATTGATTTTAAAATATTGATCTTAGTATTCAAATGTATCCACAAACCGGCTCCAGTTTTCCTACAAGAGCTCCTCACTGTATATAAACCATCACGCAGTCTCAGATCTAAAAACCAAATTCAACTAGTTGTACCTTTTAGCAGATCTAATCAGGCTCATGGTCGTGTGTTCTCCATCGTGGGTCCCTGTGGAATTCCCTGCCAATTAGTATCAGAACTTCAGAAACTCTCGATGTCTTCAAAAGAAATCTTAAAACTTTCCTATTTACTGAAGCATTCTCCTAAACCTCTCTAAGAGGCAACCAAAACAGATGTGACTCTTCATTTCAGAAAAGTGTGTTTATTTCTGTCAAGCGTTTTAGAGCACTATTTGTGGTTTTACGCTCTAGAAAATCAATTATTATTATTATTATTAAAATCCCATGGCTGGACATTTGGGGGTTAGGAAGATCTACTCACGCGTTCAGCACAGCTTTTAATGGCCCAAGCTTCGACAGGATGTTGTTGAGTTTTGTAAAACCTGCCACACCTGTCAACTTTTATGGAAACCAAACCAGAAGATTCCCCCTGCTCCTTCTACCAGTCCCCGCGTTTGAGGGGCCATTTAGTCGAATTATTATTGATTGCGGTGGCCCATTACCCAGAACAAGATCTGGAAAGGAATACCTGCTGACCATCATGTGTGCTTCTACACGATTTTCCAAATATTCCGTTCACTTGATCCTGTCGGCGTTAACAAGAACGTTGTGACTCTTAGCAGTCAGTATGTCCATGAGTTTCCCCTTACAATAACCAGGCTACACAAGGACTATAGATTGACAGTTATTCAACCAATACATACACAGAACGACACGCCTGTGTGAATGGGTTAATCAATATGGCACGAGTGCCAGCGCGGAAGGATAAAACGAGAGGCAACAGGCCTCGAGTTTTATCCTTCCGCGATGGCACAAGTGCCATATCGATTAATCCATTCACACACGCGTGTCGGTCTGTGTTTATTACACGCCTTCACGTCTATAAAACAATTATTAGAAGGACAGTCAGCAATTCATTTGACAACTATCAACAAAAAGAACACATTTTATCGCCAACCAAACTTGCGAGGGGAACCCGTGTTACTATTTCGTCCCCCGAGTTCCAATGTGTTCTATGTGCCTACTGGCACATAGAACACATTGGAACTCAGGGGACGATTTTTTGCTATCGCTAGCGATTGAAATTGTAACTGCATGCACGATTTGTAGAAAATTCCTATGAAATTTCGCTTATATTTAAAAATAGTCTGTCAACGATTTCCGTCCCACACATATGTACGGAACAGATTTTCATTTTCCGCATGGCTTAGTGTTGCTGTAGATAGGGATTTCATAGAACAGGCGTGTAGTAAATACTCGTTTCAACTGATTGCCAGTCAATTGGGAGGAGTAGGTATTGGATGAATAGCTGTCAGTCTAAAGTTTTTGTGTCGTCTCATCATTTACGTGAAACGGAACAATGAATTCGAAAAACCGTCTCGTCAGAGATTCGAGTCGCAATTTCGGAAAAAAACTTTCAGCTGATTGGAAAAGTCGGAGAATTTGATCGAAAATTGCTTTGGCTCTGGCGGAAACCGCAACCGATCGCCAATCGCAGTCTGAAAAACTGTGATCACGGGTTCAAATCGACTAGTTGGAAAAGTGTGAAACAACACCAAAAGTCCTTTCAGTTCAGGCCGAGTAGTTGTAGCGCTTTGAGGGTAAATAGCCAATGTATTTCGCAAGTGCGGTTCTGGTATGTCATATCGAGTTTCTCGGAGTCTGAGCACAGGACGCGTATGTGATAGATATATCACTATTTTGTGTACTATATGGGTAAATAATTGTACAGTTGTGCAGGTGTCCGGAGATATTTTGGACGAGGCGAAGCCAAGTCCAGATATTGGAGGACAACTGTACAATTATTTACCCATATAGAACACAAAATAGTGATATATGTGATTTAATCCACAGCCCCTCAATGTTAACAAAAGTAAAAAAAAAATATTTTAGAAAGTTTAACACGAGTAAAACCACATTTTAAAACACTTTTTGCTTGCTCAACCCCCCGAAAAACAAAATGGGCGTAACCCATTGCTTGCTTGCTAGAAAGTCTATTGAAGTTATGACACGCATCAGGAGTTCAGATATTGTGAACAGATCTGTGGCTTCGAAGTGAACTCACATCATGACGTAATTTGTTCTCCCGCTAATATCACGTCTCAGCTCAAAGGTGGAACACTTATTCAATCTCTCGTCGAAAGTGGGGCAGATAAATTTAATAATAGTTCATTTTTAAAGCATTTGGACGAATAATTCTTTTTTTTTATCTGAAGAAGAGGTTCGCTTTCCCTCTGGGTTGGCGTGTGGTGGTGCCTGATTGCCGTCTTAATATTTGAAAAAGGGCGTTTTTTTAGGTTATATATTTATTTACTGCTGTTTAAGGTCACTTTTCTGCAGCTATGGTTAATTATGACCGCAAAAAAGGTGTAAAGTCAAGTTTAGCCAATCGTTTACACCCATGCTGCCCATTTTAGGGGACTTCTACCCCGGGCACTGGTGACCAGGTCCTATTTTACCAGTAAAACTGAACTTGTTTACCACAGCAAACAAGCACTGCTTCACTTCCGAGGTTTCCACAGGAGTCCTTTTTAGGTTAGCAGGGCTGTTGGTTATTAAAAGCAACAAACAATTAAAAAGTACATTATAATTTGGACACGATGCACACTCAATTCAGTAGCTCTGTCGAGAAAAGCTTGTCGATAATTCATGTGTTAGAAAGTTTTTCACACCTCCTTTACAGCATCTTTACTTTTGAATGGTTATGATTACAGTACCGTGACAATCGTACAAATATCTAGTTAATAGGACTGTTTCAAAACCGTCCCAATATCCAGATATTGGTACTGTTTTACTGAGCTGTTCTCATCAAAACCGTACTTGGTGTGATTTTATAGGGTTTGTTTTCATGACAGAGAACAAAAGAAATATTAGGTAGCTGTGGATTAATATACGACAGCGAAGGTCTGATAGTCGATGATTGTCTTGGCATCCGCCAAGGAGTCCTACATCATGCATCCGCTAAAATGCACAAGCCAACACAGGGGCGACGAATGCCCGATAAAAGTGGAGGGGTACAAATTTACAATGCTACCATGGTTCGACCCAGTGTGAGAATTTATAATCGTATATCGGTAAATACACCATGACTCGCTATAGTCTCTCGTTTAGATGAATATGTCGCAGTGTGGTCACTGTTTTGTCTGTTTCTTCTTCTTCAACCATCTTCCAACCCGAAGGCCAGCCTTCGAGTTGGAAGATAGTTGAAGTGGAAGAAACGGACCGAAGCGACCGAAAGTGGAATTCTTTCACTGAATATTGTTTGGATTTGCAAATAATGTTACAGGAATGCCTGTATATTGACACGTTTCCATATGTCCATTTTAACTCATTGTGTAACTGCGAAACATATATGTAGAAAAAAAGGGGAGGGAAACGTCCCCCCGTGCCCCATGGCTCCGCCGCCTCTGAGTCAACATGCATCCGCCCAAACAGGCATCCGCCTGTGAGGGTATATAAAGCAGGGCCAAAGTAGTCACTCCGTGCCTCTGATGAAGTCCGCTGTCGGACGAAACCGGTAAGGCGAGACAAGTAACCTATAAGGGCAGAGGCGGCGGAAGCTCAAAAAAATGGGGGTGGGCACACCTTTATGGGTACCGCAAGGGTATATGGTGGAAAATAATTTTTCTTCCGGGGAGGGGGGGGGGGGGGGGTAATGGTGGTGGTGGGGGTGGGGGTGTCTTCATGCAAAATATAAAAATATATATACGCTACCCCTCATCCTTGTTTCCAACCTATTTAAGACTCTATCCTCGGCGACCTCAACCTTATTGTCATTATTTTGCGATATGGGATATTGACAGGTCAATATTGAATCGTGTGGCATCACCTATCTTCGTGTGGCATCGGCTGTCTTCGGGTGTTAAAACCCGAAGACAGCCGATGCCACACGAAGACAGCTGATGCCACACGATTCATATAATTGGTGAAAAAGTGTGTGTGTGTGGGGGGGGGGGGGGGAGGGGAGGGGGGGGGGGGTACGTGCCCCCTATGCCTCACCCCGGCTCCGCCGCCCCTGTATACGGGATTACGGAAAATTAAGATCCTCTCGAACTCTCCAGATCCTCTCCAGTTATTGTAAATAAAACCTTCGAATTTCCAACTATTGAAAATTATGATAGTTATTGGGGGGGGGGGGGGGGCACCTCCCTCCCAGTCGCTACGTGCCGGCTTGGTCGACTATTGTACATTAATTTTACCATATTGCCAGTGGAACTATTTGGTGACGCAACTGCGTATATCTTTTAAAACCTCGACAGAAACCTTTGAATGTGGAACCTTTTTATGCAGATGAAAAAGTATATTGCACTGAATCCCAAAGTCTGTTCTCCAGCACGGAAGAGATTAAGATGACATTCTAAGGTTGACTTTTTTTACTTCAAATAGAGCCTTCCGAAACCTTCAACGACTGTTGTATATAATAACATGATTGCATTGGAGCGATTTCTAAGCGTCTTTTGCGATGACATGAAGGCAAATCAAACGGATATCAAAATATTTACATTACATTACCTTGTTGCTATATAATATGTCACTTCAACACCAAAGTATTCTAGACTCGAGAAACTTGAGCAAATCTATCATTTGTATTTTATTACCCAACATTTACTGCCCCAAAGGTGAAAAGATTGACCAAAAGAAAAAATGGTTTCTTGATATTGGACTAAGCCGCTGTTTATTTACAATATTCCTATGAGATATAGCGGCCAAGCCGAAAAAATGAACAACAATAATCAATGAATGTACATGACAAAATGACGAGGACAAAACACTTAGTAAAATATATAGTACAAAATTACGGACATGAGCGGAACATACTCCATACACAGAAGTAAGGTGATGAAAAATAGACCCGTAAACACAAGTAAGGGCAGACACAATACAAAGTAGCCCAAAATGAAACACAGGAGGTGAAAGTTCAAATGGGGAAGGTGGGGGGTTGAAATCAATTTGGTGTCAGCGAATGTACTGACTTCCGCAACGACAACTTAACAAGTGGCAGTTAAGAACAAAGAGTGAACTATTTGTGATTCGGTACCGCCGTGGTTGACCTCTGACAAATTAGTCCCAAGAATATAGAGGAGGAACTGACCACTGGGCTAATTTAATTGGCTGTTAATCCCTAAAACACAGAAATTTAATCTCCCACTTAAATGTATCATTGCGATCCCCGCCCTAGACATTGTTAACTTATTAAGGGGATTCCCAATTAAAAAAAAACATGGCTATAGAAATTTGTAATTGATATGTGTGAAACCAAAGACTTGAAATTTACTTGTTGTATTGTGCCTGCCATTAAAATGAACTAACTTGGTAAAACAACTTGATTGACTTACAATAGAAAATGATTTAACCCTTTACCCAACGCAGACGATATCAAAATTTATTATTTTAAATATCATTTTTTAAATTTTTTCAAACAATTTCAACAAAACCATATCATGTGACCCCTCGTTGGAACGAGCTCGACGAGCTCGTTCCAACGAGGGGTCACATGATATGGTTTTGTTAAAAATTTTTGAAAAATAATATTTTTTCAACTTCTAAATTAGCATATTACGCGGGCGGATGCGGGCGATTCGTTGGGTAAAGGGTTAAATGTTAGGTAATAAATACAGCAACTTCCAGGGATGAGATTGCCTTGCAACTTAATTCGTGGAAATTTGTTAAAAACTTATCAGATTTCGTAGGACCAGTTTGTGAAACCTGTTGAAAATGGTTTTGAAAGACAATCCTCGTGTCACTTTATACAAATAAAATTGCAACATTTGTGTCTAAATTCGCTGAAATCAGCAAAATTGCTGCAAATTCTCATTCTTGTACAACATGAAAATCGAGCATAAGGTTGTCCGTTGAACTGGGAAAATTACTGCGGTTGCCGACGTTTAAACCACCAAATTATCGAGGAAATAAAGAATTGTGCCACGGATACTTCGCGAGTATTTGCGCATGCCCTTGATATTGAAATTGACTCCATATGAAAACATACTGCATACTGCGTGCCGTTGATTGGAGACGCCTGCCGTTCCACAACGTAATTCTCGGCGTTCGGTCTGGCAACACGACCGAGTTGTACTGGTTCAAAACATCCACGTGGTTATTGTACGTATCGGCGGAAATGCAACCCCTGACTCGGCTGCGGTGAAAAGCTCGACTGACAACCACATTATTTATTTATTATTATTTATTTATTGGTGTTTAAGGTCACATATTTATGCAGAATGGCTAATCGTGACCGTGACAGTTTTACGGGTGGAGGAAGCCGGAGTACCCGGAGAGAACCACCGAGCAACGACGAGCCGAGCAGCTGTCAGCTCCCCAACATCGTAACTCTGAACTCTGTACCGCAGCACAGGCAGGGTTAGATTGGTTGAAGACATGCGCATCATCGACGTGCAGTACGCCTCAGTACACAGCGTCATCGTGCCCCCATGTAGGCAATCGGGGTGAAGTGTCTTGCCCAAGGACACAACGCGGTTGCCGCAGGTGGGATTCGAACCGAGGACCTCTCGGCTTGCAGCCTGCACCTCTACCAACTGAGCCACCGCGCCCCCTGACAACCACATGCTCAACTTTGTATTTGCCAAAGAGCAGACCGGCAGGTTCGTCAATTTGACTGCCCACGGTTTCTGGACGTAAGGTGGAAAGATCGTTGCCACCAATTTGTAAAACCACAATATGGGGGTTAAATGTGTCCAAAACATGTATATTTGTGCGTAACTTATCGACGGTCGCACCACTTCTCCCAAAGATGCGAACATGAACATCACGGTGATGGGTCAGTTTCATTTCTTGTGAAAAATTGTACGATCGTGCTGGGGGATAAGCGCGTCGACTGCCAGAGTGACGCTCCACTAAATAACAGGCTAACCTGTTCATGCCCCCCGTGGGAATCCCGGGAAGTGAAGCAGTGCTTGTTTACTGTGGTAAACAAGCTCAGTTTCACTGGTAAAATAGGACCCAGTCACTAATGCTTGGGGTGTGAGTCCTCTAAAATAGGCAACATGGGGTATAAACGATTGACCGACCTTGACTTTGTCTCCGTGTTGTGGTCATGATTAGCCATTGTGCAGAAGTATGTGACCTTAAACAACAATAAATAAATAAATAAATAAATAAATAAATAAATAAATAAATAAACTGTTCATGTACGAATGACCCATTATGGCCACGCGAACTTACGAGTCCTTCATTTGTTAATAAAATTTCGTAAAACCCAAAACAACAATCTGCGATGCAGAAACAAATGAAAACTGAATTCAAATTAAAAAAAACATTCGTACGACAAAATGGTAAAAGAAACGAGCTTACCTGTAGGCAACAAGTCCCGGTATTCCAAGAATTGAAATAAATTTGGTGTCGGCGAATGTACTGACTTCCACAACGACTGCGAAAGATTCTGCACTTGGGGATGCGACGTGAATCCCATGAGTGGATAGATATGTGTCTTATGTTGCTCGTACTCTGCTCGCGGTGGACTGGTGGCTTCTCGGTTGGTCTTCCTGACAAATGAGTGATCCCCAGACAGGGCGTCGTTTCGCCCTGAAAGGTAGTGGAACTCCTCATTGGCCTTCTCTATCCTCCTCTGACGGTGTTTTGGTTTTTGAGTCTGGACTGGTTGCATTATTGCCGGGTTTCAAACAAACGAGCCTTTTCAGGGCCACCTAACCTACCACCAGTTTCCGAATGAGATTACGCTAATGTGCGTTTTCGTAGTAGGATTTTCCATAGCGGTTAAGGTTGTTGGTGTGGCACCGGGCAGCGAGACTGAAGTCGTTCTCGCTACTCGTTGTCACTGGTTTTGCCAGAACATGGCTGGTGGTTTGCATGGAAACACCACAACAGGGGCGCGTCCTTAGAGCGCGCCCCTGTTACGGTGTTTCCCACAAACCCATATACGCTTTCTCACACCAGAAAAAAAAATACCAGTGGTTTCTGTAGGTACCTGCTTAAGTAGAAAATAGGTGGGTTAGTATGTAGTTATATTATATTTATAAATGAGTATACTTGTTTTTTAGTTGAAAGTTGGAGGGGGGGGGGGGGGCAGGCCTTTACAAAAGTACCACACCCGGGGGTGTTTCCTGCCATCCTCCTCCTGATTTATCCGAGTCGTTGAAAACTACAGATGGAGAGGTGTGAAGGTGTCGTGTATGCTCGGACTGCTAGCACCAGTGAGGCTGGTAAAGGCTACCAGCGCATATAAAACCCCTTGCACGGTCTGCTAGTACCTGTTAGACTGGTAAAGGCTACCAGCGCACATAAAACCCTTTTGTTTATTTTTAGACATTAAGATTTTAGTGGTTTAGCTGACCAATTATTAGTTTGAGTTTGTGCATGGGCATGATAGAGTCTGTCCGGCAGTTGAGTGGAGTTTAAGGTACTGGGTGAGATGTGGGTTTATCTCTAGCTAGTCGCCATTTTGTTTTATCTGACAGGGTCGAGATTCTTTCACTCATTAATTCGATGTCGCCTTGCTCGTGAAGGCTAGCTGTGCTGGTGCCCCACGGGGCTCTAAGAGCCGTGCGTAGGGCATAATTTTGAACTCTCTGGAGCTTGGTCATATTGGTTTCGGAAATATTTTCGGTTATAATGGCCCCGTAGACCATCACTGGGCGTACAAAGGCTTTATAGAGCTTGAATAGGGTCTTGCAATTAGCGCCCCAGATGGCGCCGCAGAGTTTCCTCATTAAGTGAATCCGTTTGGTGGCTTTGCCTATTATTTCCGCTAAATGGGTTTTAAATTTTAGATTTTTGTCAATTGTTATGCCTAGGAATTTGGCTTCATTTTGGTTTTTAATTTCAATTCCGTCTATATTTAGTTTAATAATTGGACAGGAGACCCGACTCGAGAAAGTGACCATTTGTGTTTTTGTGGCATTTAATTTGACTCTTCATGTGGCACACCATGTTTCCAGATCATCAATAGCTTCTTGCATTTTTTTTTCTGACAGTTGTGCGAATGCCATAGGTTCACATACCCATATCATCAGCAAATTGTGACATGTCAATTAATTGGTTGTGTCGGATTTCTATATCGTTCACTTAAATGATATAGAGGAGGGGGCTAAGTACCGATCCTTGGGGGGAACCCGCCTCGAGTTTAACTTCCGGTGAAATTTCATTTATGACTTGAACTTTAATTGTTCGATCCGAGAGGAAAGATGGCCGAAGTCTGACAAGTTTAAATGGAAGTTTTAGGTCGTTGTGGAGTTTATATTTTAGACCATTGTGCCAAACTGAGTCAAACGCCTTCTCCACATCAAGGAAGATGGCTACACCTGTACATTTAGTTTTCAGGCATTTTCGCATGCGCTCACATAGGTTGAACACATGTTCAATGCCCTCTTTGTTTTGGCGGTATCCTTTCTGTCTATCCGTGAAAAAGTTTTCTGATTCCAGATGATCCCTAAGTCTGGATGTTAGCGCGGCTTCAAAGAGTTTTCCGATACAGTTTAACCCTTTACCTAACGTGAAAAGCAGACGACACTTGCAAAAAAATTCTTGAATAACTAATTTTTTTCATTTTTTGTCTCAAAGACATAGGTTATGACCCCTCGTTGGAACGAGCTCGACGAGCTCGTTCCAACGAGGGGTCATAACCTATGTTTTTGAGACAAAAAAATGAAAAAAATAGTGAAAATTAATTGGCGATTTTTGAGAATAACGCTGGCCGGTTTTGGACGTTACGTTGGGTAAAGGGTTAATGGGCTGATGGGGCGATCGCTTGACGGCAGGCTACTGTTCTTGCCTTGTTTGCGGATCATGATACGTACGGCCGATTTCCAACTCGTGGGGAAGTACCCTATTCTAAGGCAACTGTTATAAATAAATGTGAGTTTGGTGATAATTATATCCGGACAGTTTTTGAGGATTTTGTACAATATGTCATCCTCACCAGGTGATGGGGTTGATTTGCATTTGTGGAGAAGGTGTTTTTATTTCCGAATATGAGGAGGGTGAGACTAGATCGTGATCATCTCCCGGTTCGGTTTTGATGTCAAGAGCAGGTTTGGCGAAAATGTCATCGTGCTTGTTGATAAATTCATCCACCCGTTCTTTCCAATCTTTATCGAATTTTGGGCCCTCTTATGTACGGTGATCTTTACTGAGAGTTTCTGCGAATAAGTTTTCATTTTCGATGTCGTCTTTGGTCATAGTCCCGCCAGGCTTTTGAAGATTTTTGTGGTTGTCGGTACTCTCTGGAGGAATTTTTACCGGTCAGTGTTTTAAATGTTTTCCAGAATTTACGGGCGTCTCTTTGCGCGGTAAGGCTGTCAGTCGCAGACTCTCACGCCATTTGCCTTTCTATTTTTACGGCTTTCTTGACTTCATTGTAGGCTATATTGAATTGGTGTTTGAGCTCGAAAGGAATGGTTTCGCGCGCCGAAGGCGCGCAGGGACAGTATGGGGGACAAGCCCCTTTCGACCCTCATTGACTGTAGGTGATTCATTCTCACAATGTCTAGGCGTGTTGAAGGAGGAACTGCTTCAGGTACTCGGCCGGTGTCACCAGTTGGTCTCTTGGCTGATGTCGGTTGAACCCTCGGGTGAGGACCAGTATGAGAGGTTGGGTCCTCTCACAAAGGTACTACCTCTCCCCGAGGGTGCCGTCGATCTGGATTTTCGGGCAAGTATAGTCTGTCGCTTCGAGGATGATTATGAGTGATGGCCATCACTGGCAAGTATAATCTGCCTCAGGCTGTCTTAGTTTGGTTGGACTCTTTAAAGGAAAACAACAACAACCCCTTTCGGGGACCACCAAGAAGAAGACCCGAACTTCCCTGGTTCGGGGGCAGGCCTGCATTGTAATCCTATTGGGTTGGGACAAAAAGATGCGCAATGCTCTTACAAAAAGGATCAGAGGCAGGACGCAGGACCAACGCTCGCCTCCCTTAAAGTGGTCGACCACTTTTAGGGATGTAGCGGAGGATGTTCGGGAACAGTGGGGGTGACTGTTTCCATAACGGTTAGACTGTCTGTAGCGATTATTGGGGTGCTGGTCAAAAAGCATCTTCGGTGTACCTGCTTAAAAGAAGGTAGAATTAGTTTTCATTAAAGTAAGTAAACTGTAAAGATAAAAGTAGCACATCTTGTACAATCTTAAGGTTTAATCTTAAGCTGAGTCAGTGAAGGCAGCCCTTTCTGGTAGAACGCCACAGTTAAGCTGTTTTTCTGCCTGTTTATTCACCTTCTCGTTCCGTATTTATTATTTAGTTTTTATATCAGTATTTAATCCTGATGTAATTTTTAGTTGAGTCGGCGAAGGCAGCCCTTTCTGGTAGAAGGCCACAGTTAAGCTGTTTTTCTGTCTGTTAGTTCACCTTGTCGTTCCCTAGTTTAATTCGAGCGGTCTTGGTTTTGATTGCAATTTTTGGGCTTTTGTCGGCTTTTGCAAATTGTTCCAAGTTCGGAGATTAGTTCGCTGTCGGCTAACCGGTCATGAATTTTCGCGGCCAGGGTGGCTAGGCGGTCTTTAATGGTAGGGATATCGGCCCTGTCGTGGAGTGATTTGATGGGTGTGTCTCATGGGGCGCGGAGGGCAACTCTAAGAGCATGATTTTGGACCCTCTGGAGTTTTGCCATATTAGTTTGGTTGAGGTCAGTTAGTATGATTGAACCGTATTCGAGTACTGGGCGCACAAAGGATTTGTATAGTTTGAGTAGAGTGGACTGGTTGGCCCCCATGAAGAGTACCCTTAAGCATTTTCAGTAAGTTAATTCGTTTGGTAGCTTTTTTCGCCAAGTCGTCGGTGTGTTTGTTTGACAGTTTTTGGTCAATGGTGATGCCCAGGAATTTCGCTTCTTTGCATTCTGGGAGGGTGTTATCCATAGGTTTTAGGTCAAAATCCCGTTTAGTTTTCTTGCGAGTAAAGGTGATTCGTTGGGTTTTATTGGCGTTTAGCTTAATTCTCAATTTGGCACACCATTCTTCAAGCTCGTCGAGAGCGCGTTGCAGGGGTTTTTGGAGCAGATTGGCCGTATTGTTAGAGTCCTAGAGGCCCTTATCACCCGCGAATTGGGAAACCTGAACGCAGTCATCGGAGAAGCTAAGGTCATTTACGAAAAAGATGTATAGGAGGGGGCTTAGGACGGATCCTTGGGGGGGGGGGGGCTGCTTCGAGGGGGACACTGTCGGACATTTCATTGTTAACTCTGACTTTAATTTCGCGATCATTTAAGAAGGAGGATAGTAATCTAATCAGTTTCATGGGGAGTCTCATTTTAGATAATTTGTAGCGCATTCCATTATGCCAAACAGAGTCGAATGCTTTTTCAACGTCTAGTAGGACTGCCTATTTACTGATTGTTGATAGCAGTTTTCATTTGGGTCGGTAGACATGTTCGATGCCTTCTTTACTTTAAGAAGTCGATGTCTTCAAGGTGCCCCCTGAACCGATTGGTAAGGATTCTTTCGAATGTCTTACCAATGCAGCTGAGCAGGCTGATTGGGCGGTAGCTGGCTGGATCGGAGGGGTCCTTATCGGGTTTTGGTATCATGACACCGATGGCTTTTTTCCAGCATTTGGGAAAGTATCCATGGGTGAGGCATGCGTTGAATAGTTTGTTTGAGCTCGGTTCCACAACGACAACTTAACAAGTGACAGTTAAGAACAAAGAGTGAACTATTTGTGATTCGGTACCGGCGTGGTTGACCGCTGGCAAATTAGTCCCTTGAATATAGTGGAGGAACTGACTACTGGGCTAATTTAAATGGCTGTTAATCCCTAAAACACAGAAATTTAATCTCCCACTTAAATGTATCATTGCGATCCCCGCCCTGGGCATTGTTAACTTATTAAGTGGATTCCCAATTAAAAACCATGGCTATAGAAATTTGTAATTGATATGTGTGAAACCAAAGACTTGAAATTTACTTGTTGTATTGTGCCTGCCATTAAAATGAACTAACTTGGTGAACAACTTGATTGACTTACAATAGAAAATGATTTAAATGTTAGGTAATAAATGCAGCAACTTCCTTGGGAATTTACTGCCCATTTATATTATTACTGTAAAGACTACTGAACACCAACCGCAGATTGCATAGAATGTTCAATGGTGAGGTTCTGGAACTCACATGAGTTCCATCCCGGGGTGTAGCTACTACAATTACAAAGACTTTATACTCTATAGATGTACTTCATATTATGTTTGAAGTGAAGGTATTTCTTCTGTATGGATTTGCCTTGATGCAATTTATGAGAGAGTGCCTTAAGACTGAAGAGTTTATACACTCCCCTTTTTCTGCTACTTTCCAGTAATATTACGATTACGGGTGGTAAAGATATTGCTGGCCTAAACACACACACGTTCTCCTCCCCTCTATTTCTCAAAAACGATGAGGGTGCGTGGCTCCTGTGCTCCCACTTCCTCCATTCTTACGCCTCAGCTAGCTTGAGTTACGCAGATAACACTCGTCTTCAGATCTATATTAACTCTCAGACACCAGCTTCAGTGAAGGAATTAAAAAAAACGATGATAGACCCCCCCCCCCCCCCACCTCCCGAAGAAACAGAACCCAAATCCACCCCCCCCCCCCCCCCCCCACTGTTTACTGCTCGTCGTTGCTCGGTGGTTTTCTCCGGCTTCCTCCATTCGTATCACTACCACCGACACGATATGCCCTGACTGTTAAAGTGTCGTTAAACCTTAATAAATAAATAAATAAATAAATCAACCGATTGTATCGGTTGATAACGAATGTCGAGTAAGGAACTGGGAATAAGTAACGGTTTTCACGTCCCCACGTAAATAAGAAATTACGACTTCATGTCAAGGTAAGCAAATCTCAGCAAATAGCAAACACTTGTCATTCTTCATTTGATTAGAATCACAAGATAAACGTGAGACTGTCAATAAACAAATAAATAAAGCACTTCATAGATAAATGCACGTCCCATACTTTCCGGACGAAATCACAATCAAATAAAACATAAAACACATTTTTCAGGTAACCGTGCAAGCGGACTAGCCGGCTGTCTTTTATTTTCACCAAATTTAACAAGACAACGAAATAAAGTTAGCTGTTATGTGGCCGTCCAGGAAAAACCATAGATAACCTTTCAAATTATTGTCATTATTATTTTTTTGGAAAGGAATAAAACTATGGAAACCTGTTATCCGAAACAAGTGCCAGGCGTAACTTATAGTGTCAGATATACACTGTAAAACTCTGCAAGGATACATCTTTCTTGCATATAGTAAAAAAAAAAAACACATGTGACGTAATAAAAAAGAAGAAGAAGAAAAAATTGTGTTGGTTTTAGAAGATAATCGTAAACCAGATATTAATTGGTAAGTCTAATGCGTTCGCCGAACACGGCTAGAATGATCATTCCGCATAACTCACATTCAAACCTGAATGATTACCGCCAGTGTGGCCATTGGCTGACATCAAGTGACAGCAAACATTCTCCGTGTTATATTTCTGTATAGGAAACGCCTGAGACATTATTTTTCTGTCTTTACTTCGAATCGAAGAAAAATACATAATACAACACGACCGAAAGAACGTCCGTTCGTAAAGCAGATTGGTCTCAAGACAGAATGGGAAAATTCGCCCACCCAGAAGAAGGAATCAAATAACTTACTGTGGGCAACACGCTGGTCTATTGATACTTAAGAGTCAGCATTAATCCTTTGAACCCCGGTGGTATCTTCCATGTCAGTTCAACTGAGCTCAATCAAACAAATATGGAAAAACTATAGTAGGTCCAAAATCACGCGAGGTCCAAAATCACGCAAAATCATGCGGCTCTGTCATGGAGTGGATCAAAACACTCCATGACAGAGCCGAAATCCCCACCATAAAAGACCGCCTTGCCTCCTTAGCCGCGAAAAATCACGACCGGTTAGCCGACAGCCAACTAATTTCTGAGCTAAAAGTAAATTGTGAAAGCCGACAGAAACCCAAATACGCCAAATTATAGGAAAATAACGGTGTAAATAGGCTCCAGATCGCGAAGGGTAGGGCAGAATACACCCCCGGGCGTGGCTATTTCGTTAAAGCCTGCCCCCTTCCCCCTTTTCAACGGGAAAAACTAAAACCATGTAGGGAACGAGAAGGTGAACTAACAGGCAGATTAATAGCTCAACTGTGGCCTTCTACCAGAAAGGGCTGCCTTCACCGACTCAGCTAAAATCACCAAAAATCGGAAGCCTCAAAATAAACTAGGGGACGAGAAGGTGAACCAACAGGCAGATTAACAGCTAAGCTGTGGCCTTCTACCAGAAAGGGCAGCCTTCACCGACTCAGCTAAAATGACTAAAAATCGGAAGCCTCAAAATAAATTAGGGAACGAGAAGGTGAACAAACAGGCAGATTAACAGCTCAGCTGTAGCCTTCTACCAGAAAGGGCTGTCTTCACCGACTCAGCTAAAATTACAATAAATATAAAAATTATATAAAATTAAATATCTTATTTCTATTTTTTTACAACTTATATATTCTAATGAAAACTAATTCTGCCTTCTTCTTTTAGCAGGTACACAGAGATGATTTTCGACCAGCACCCCAATAACCGCTATGGAAACTATAACCGTCATGGAAACTGTAACCTTCATGGTTCTTGAACATCCTCCACTCCATCCCTAGAAGAGGTCAACCACTTCAAGGGAGGCGAGTGTTGGTCCCGTGTCCCGCCTCGGCCCACCTTTTTAAGCGTCTGTAGAGCGCATTTTCTGACCCAGCCAAATAGGATCACAGTGCAGGCCTGCCCCCGAACCAGGGAAGTTCGGGTCTTTCTACTAGTGGTCCCCGAAAGGGGTTGTGGTTGTTGTCAGTTATCCAAAAAACATTCTACCGCAAACCTGAAACCCGACTAAGACAGCCTGAGGAAGACTATACTTGCCAATGATGGCCCGCCATCGCTACCATCTCCGAAGTGGCATACTATACTTGCCCGAAAATATAACATCACAGCACCCCCGGGGAGAGGTAGTACTTTTGTGAGAGGACCCAACCTCTCACACTGGTCCTTACCCAAGGGATCAGTCAACCCAACGCCCGTGATATCCTAGCCAGGGACAACTGCCAAGTACCCGTACCTTTTCCTCCTTCTACACGCCTAGACATGAAAGTATCAGATCACAAACAGTCACTGAGGGTCGAAAGGGGCTTGCCCCAGAGCGTCCCAGCGCGCCTTCGGCACGCAAAAACATTCCGTCCTATCAGAGAATGAAGAAAATGAGAAGGAAATACTGTGGCCTGAACCGATAAGACATTGGGAATATGTACATGTAGGATTCCAGTAACAAAATGAACAAAGTTTATGAAAGCTTGCCAGATGTCCCTACATGAAAATCAAACTATCAAGCTCATTTTTATTCTGTAAAAAAGGCCATCTCACAGAATTAGATGCTAACAAGCGCAGGTATCCGGCACAAGCTGTGAAATCGAAAGAAAAATGATATTTGATAGCATTTTTGAAACGATGCTGACATGCCCCCATAGTGGTATATGAATATTAACAAGGTGCACAACTCGCTTTTCGAAAACGATAGCACTCATCTTCGTTATACCCCCTCAAATTTGGGTCACATACCGTATCAAGCAGTACCCGGTGTCAGTGGAAAGGGGAACGAGTAAACTTGACAGTGGTGTATCACACGAACGTTGGGTGTTCTTGGATTGTTTATGATAACTGGGAGAAGTCGCAGAAAAGGCCGAAAAACATTTAGTCGGACAAGATAGTGCACAGTGGAATGAGGTTTACGAGCGACAATTATTCGATTTATTATAAATAATTCGAGGTCCCATTGTCTATGGAGGGCAGATTTAAATATTAACCATATACCTTTATCAATTTTCAATCTTGGGTTGACATTTCTTCATTTCTGGAGTCAGCATCATGATTAATTATTTATGCAGCATTCATGAAGTCATACCAAACAATATAGCATCATGCTCACTTATTAGAGTATCATGCTAAAAAAACATTTATGACACTTCCGTGCGCGGATCTGATTTTCAGCATCATGCTATATTATTTTTGCAGCATTCATGAAATCATACTAAATAATACAGCATCGCTAAAATAATTAAACATCATGCTGAATTAAAATTCATGACACTCTCGTAATTCAGCATCATGCTTAATTAATTTGGCATCATGCTATATTATTTATGCAGCATTCATGAAATCGTGCAATATAATATAGCATGATGCTAAATTAATTCAGCATCATGCTCTAATAATTAAGCATCATGCTAAATTAATTCAACATCATGCTAAAATTATTGAGCATCATGTTGAATTAAAATGCATGATCCGCTCGTAATTCAGCATAGTGCCTAATTAATTTGGCATCATGTATGATGTACGAACGGGATCATAATTCCGTGAATTAAGCATGATGCTGAATTAATTTAGCATGAGGCTAAAATAATATAGCATGATACTAAAATAATATAGCATGATGCCTAAATAATTGAGCATGATGCTTAATTATTTATGCAGCATTCATGAAATCATACCAAACAATATAGCACCATGCTTAATTATTAGAATATAATGCTAAAAAAAATTTAAGACCCTCGAGTACGCGGACCTGATTTCAGCATCATGCTTTATTATTTATGCAGCATTTATTAAATCATACCAAATAATACAGCATGGTGCTTAAATAATTAGGCATCATGCTCAACTTAAGTGCATGATCCTCTTGGAATTCAGCATCATGGTAAATTAATTTGGCATCGTGCTATATTATTTATGCAGCATTCGTTAAGCGCGCAAAATATTGTAGCATGATGCTAAATTAATTCAGCATCATACTCAAATAATTAAGCATCACGATAAAATTAAAATGCATGATTCTCTCGGAATTCAGAATCATGCTTAATTAATTTGGCATCATGCTATATTGTTTATGTAGCATTCATGAAATCGTGCAGTGTAATATAGTATGATGCTACATTAATTTAGTATCATGCTAAAAACCTGTCACAACACATTCTGCTAACCAATAAGTGGCGCCGATACATACACGCTGGGTGTCTGGTCGGATCGGAACAATGAAAGCATGGCCGAGAAACAAGAAAATGTTGATGCAAACATTAAATCGCATAGTTAGAATCTTGCAGAAGAAATCTTTCGTTTTTTTATCACGAATCGTTTCATTGGATTCTCTTTTAATGATACATAATACATTAAAAATTAAACACCGAGAATTAGAGCAGTGCTTGTTTACGTTTGTAAACAAGTTCTATTTTACTTTTGAAATGTGACTCGTTAATTATAGTCTGGGGGTGTATGCTCTAAAGTAAGCATGTAAGGGAAGCACTTGATATAGCGACAAAGACTAAACTTGAAGCAGCTTTAAACACCAATGAATAAATGTAAATCTGAAAATGCACAGTCATCAGAAAGCACGCAGTCCCCCGAGTTCCAAATGCTAATGACTGAGTTTTTCCATAGCCCCTCACTCACTATTTTAACCAGTTGAGAATTGTGTGATTCAGAAAAGGCGAAGGACTGTTTAAGACAACCAGTAGTACAACGCGTATGAATCGGGCCCGGTTACTCGGAACTTTGCCAGAGAAACTAGTGTTAATTCCCCATAGGAACCGGTGCTTTTGCCTGAGCAATTCCTTTCTGTACAAAACGTCGACCCCATGCACCTTGACCCACAAGTGATGTACGTGCTGCATAATAGTATACTAAGAAATGTATAGTGATATATGTACACACAGGGCTATGGGTATGTAGTATGAGTATGTGATGGACTATCGATGGGGAAAGGTGAGTTGTCTTGAAAGTTTTCCCCCACGAAACGATTAGAGTTACTATTGACGTCATGACGTCATGATGGGCGCGCGCAAGATCATAGAAACGTTGACTGCTAGTGTTGTCCACTGTACAATCTGACATAACGTTTTTCGAGTCTGGGGGTGTCTAGTTTCTTGAACTGGCCTGGTATGATAGTAGCGGCATATACCCCTGCAGATCCCCTGTTAGCCCTTGGTACTGCTGATCGACCAAATGCTTTGTACTATCCTATGACTGGTATAGGTAGTGCGTAATGCTAGTCCAGGCAGTATTATGGGGCGGGTGGGGGTAATGCATGGTCATCTAGTGTGGTATTGCGAGATTGTCCTTGGCCGTTTAGAACGGTAGTATAGTATGGGCGTTATATACCCCACGTAGGTCCCCTTTCAGGCATTGGTACTACTAATCGACCTAATGTTTCATATTTTTTTCTGTAACTGGTATAGGTAGTACGTAATGCTAGTCTATATTGTGGGGGAGAGGAGAGGAGAGGGGGTAACGCATGGTTGTCAAGTGTGGTAGTACCCCTGTTGGTTCAATGTTAGCCCTTCGTACCACTCTCCATCTAGGGCGGTGTGCTGGCCCACAGATTGTATAGGTAGTATGTTATGCTAGGTCAAGTAGTATTTTGACATGCAGATCGGGAAATGCAGGTTTGTCTAGTGTCTTCTGTTATTACCTTATACCACTATCCGCCTAAGGCTTTATCTTATCATATAACTTGTATATGTAGTAAATAATGCTTGGTCAAGCAGTATTGTGGGGAGGGGGTAATGCATGGCTGTCTAGTGTGATAGTACAAGATGTAATGTATGTATTCCTGCTGGTTCAGTTGTGGTCCATAGTACTACAGATCCACCTAAGCGTTATACTGTCCTTAGTGGGTATAGATAGTACGTAATGTTAAGTCACGTAGTGTTATGCTTGGTTGTCTGGTAGAGTAGTATAGGAGAAACTCTGTGTATCCCATAGGTCTACTATTAGCCCTTAGCAATGGCTTTTCAGTAACTGCTCGATCGCTTATTATGGGAAACTCGAATGGGTATGAAAAGGTTGTTCGAGCAAGCAGTAGTTGAATGATAGTGGTATGAACTGCGACAGCAATGTAATGATAGACAGTACAAACTGTAGTAGTACAATAACTTAGTAAAGGTTGAAACACAGTGCAGAATAGTAGTAGCCGATAGTAATAGTACGAGGCAGTAATGGTCCACAACTATGAGGGTGATAGAAAACTATAGTATTGGATGACTACAATAGTGTTGAATGAGAGGTCAGATGTTGGTGGCTATGGACAAGTAGTGGCATTAAAGCTACAAAGGTCTCGGGATGGCTAAGAAGGCTGGGCCTAACGGGTACTAGGAGTCACAACTATCTCAGATATCCTGCAAAAGATATCCTATAAAGGATATCCTCAAATGTTATCCTCAAAGGGTATCCTCAAATAATACATTACCATGTCAAAAGTATCCTCATGTACCCGTGTACTACAAAACGGAAGTAGTTCTAGTAAAACCGCAATTAGCTTGTAGTTTTATGAGCGGTCATAAACGATATAATAAACGCGAGGTATGTTTCTGGATCGAACTATAAACGATAAACGCGGTTACCGATCGTTTGTAAACGGAATGGGAAACGATAGGCCTTCATGTAATATGTACTTTCATGTTGAAGCTTTGAGAAATCATTTTTTTCAATTGTTTTGTAGGCTACACAGTTGCTTGTGGAATTCAGTTTCTTAGTTCGACTACAGATTCGTTGTCTCGACACGCTTTCGCTCCAGATCTCATCAACATTTAATAGAAATGGTCTAAGACTTTTAAAACACTCTTTTAACCCTTTACCTAACATGACAAGCAGACGACACTTGCAAAAAAATTCTTGAATAACTATTTTTTTTCATTTTTTGTCTCAAAAACATAGGTTATGACCCCTCATTGGAACGAGCTCGACGAGCTCGTTCCAATGAGGGGTCATAACCTATGTTTTTGAGACAAAAAATGAAAAAATAATTAAAATTAATAGGCGCTTTTAGAAAATAGCGCTGGGCGGTTTTGGCCGTTACGTTGGGTAAAGGGTTAAAAGCGTTGTTATTCTACCTCAAACCTGTGATGGGAATGTTCAGCCAGTATAATTTGTAATTTCACTTTAACCCTTGGTACTTTTGTACGTACGAAATCAAACAACGCGGTCACACTTTGTGGTCATTTGTTTTGTTATTATTTTTCGATTTTTTTTAAAGTTTTAACCTCAATTCCTATTTTCTCCCGAATAGTGCTCAGTGGCAACCGTTGAGCCAAATGTTATCGCAAGTAGGTAATAAATGAGAGTTCAACCATCATCGTACGTGTACGTGTACATGTACACCTCCATAGGATTTAGTGTTAAAATCGTGTACAAGATTTTTAACGTTTTTTAGGGTGCTTCAGAATCCCTTGAGAATTCAAACATCACTGATTGTATCCAAGAATGACAGAAAACGCATGAAATTTTACGTACAGTACATGTACCGTTTTGATTGAAATCGGCAAGTGAGTTTCCCCCATAGGATTCAGTGTTAAATTGCGAGCAAAAAAACGTTTTGAGAGTTCTAACATCATCCTCTCGCCGATTCTAACAATCCGCGTCCGTACACGATTTTAACACTGAATCCTATGGGGGAAACTCGCTTGCAGATTTTAGGTCTGAAATCGACTCGCGTGAAGAGGTGATGTTTGAATTCTCAAACCCACTGTAGCGTTTGTCGAAATGAGACTGGCGCACGTTATTGCGAGGTGATCTCGACGAGCACTTGATGGAAATGTTTTTGAATGAAGAGTGTTGTCGTCGGTGTGTTGGAAATTCGCGAGCCCGCTGTCACGTTTTTGATTGATATATATAGGGGAGAAAAAAATATAAATAAATAGTTATTTAAAAAAATAAATATATCAAATCGAATAGATAATAAAAACGTAAATCATGAGCGATTCTCAGGATATTAGAGTGAGGTTTCTTTTAAAAATGCTGATGAGAGCCTACGCATTCTGCGTGAACGAACAACTAGGTCGTCTCTTGTTAGAACGATGCGTCGGATGTCGGGATCACCTAGACTTCGATCACGAGAATCATTCATGTCTGTGGATGGAAAGGGAAGATATGGTCGTCAAGTATTTCGAACCGGCATTCGAACGCGTTCAAATCAATGAAGTGATCGCGTTTTGGAAGAGATTACTCTACTGTAAGAATCGAAGCAAGCCCACGGAAGAACAGAAATTGGCGCGTAAAAGTCTGACTTTACGAGATAAGGGATGCATCTTGAAATTATTGTTCAACGAAGCATACGTCTAAGTTTTCTCATTGATATAAAATAAGGGAGAATAGAAAATAAAAATAAATACACACATAAATTTTTTATCTAATATTAGAAAGAAAAAAAATACAAAAATGAGAACCAGAAATAAATTGTATCCGACGTTAGTGGACGACGAGGACGAGAAGCCAATCGACGTTTTGCCGACGGCGCCGTCGCTAGAAGAAAGAGAAAGAGGAGAGAGGTATCCCATCAATCAAATCAGTAGAATCCAAGAGTATCTAACTCGAGAGAGAGATTCTCGTCGTTCTCTCAAGAAGAAGTATTCGCGTTTCATGACATTCGTCAATGCGATCGACATGACACTCATCACGATTTCCATGGGTTTACACGCGGCCGGCATCGGATTGTTGTCGACCGCGGTCGGCATTCCGATCGTGTTGACCGTAGAAGGAGTGGCCCTCGCCGCCGGATTGTTTAGCACGGTCGGAAACTTTTTGAGTAGGAAATTATATCTGAAGGCGAGGAAACACGACAAGATTCGCGTCTTGGCTGACTCCAAGATCGACACGATATCCGAAATGATCTCTATGGCATTGAAAGACGGTAGGATATCGGACGGTGAATACTTCATGATATTGAGCGAGAAAACGAAATACGATGCCATGAAAGAAGCCGTGAGAATCAAGACTCGTCAGATCATCAAGTAGCCCAAGAACATTAGGTTTCACTAGGGAAAAAAATCGGAGAAAGCTGATTTTTTCAGGGAATGTCAAGTACATGTCACTGAATGATTAGACAAAAGTCCCCTAAAATCCCAGTTGAGCTTTTTTTTCTACAGCCTTGTTTCGAAAATGTGTTTTGAAAAAAATTTAAAAAAAATTGCACGAACTTTGTAACCTCGAATTGATCCAACTGTATTTTTTGTTTACGCGTATTTCGAGCTACATAATATCTAATATACATTTACCTAGAGGAAAATGTGCATTCTGTGACAATTTCTGCGAAAAATTATTGAAAATTCACAAAAAAGTATCGGATTTACGCAAAAAATGACGATTTTCCTAACGGATTTTCCCAAAGGGTCGTAGTACAGAACGGGATGTTAGTTGGACAGACGATAAAAAATCCACCACCATTTGAAGACTTTTATCATTGCTTACAAAATGGACATTATGGAAGACCCCCTCTGCTTCTGGCCGAGTTCCCCTTTTGGCATAAAATTCGTCAGCATGAGAACTCAACTATTTTCGGGCTTGGGACCGAACAGCCACGTCTGTGTCTGGCAGCATTAGATCAATAAATAATATTTACAGAATGTACAAAAATCAATAAATAATATTTACAGAATGTACAAATCAATCAACATGGATTAAGTTACATTGACTATTATCAACGCTATATACAGAAATGACATGACCTATATACATATTATTCATCGAACTCAGAAATTTCCGACAGGACAGTGTTTCTGTGGTTGTTACAAGAATCCGAACTGCAATTACACAAACCTGAGCAAGAGAGTCCTGCCTTCTTACACCCACACCTTTTTGTACAAGCACTCTTGCAACCACAACTGATCAGATTCAGTAGGTTATCGGGGGCACATGGCTTTGTGGCTGCAGTCGGTACAAGAAGTCCATTGTCTAGCGACCACCCCAATCCGTCGGAGGAAGCGAAGTGCCCAGCCATTGTTGGACCTGGAGATAACATCTGTAGACATGTTGTTGTTTGGTGTGCAGCATCGCTGCTTGGTGGGAGTGAGGCTAGGTCGATGGGTTTATTCAGTTTAGATTTTGTAAATAATGCTTGTAAGTGACATATCTATATTGGTCGAGAGAGGAAACAGTTTTACTCCCGTATAAGATCAGGAGAAGTTGTTCCCCGGCAGCGGCTACTGTACTTGGTGTACTGTCATCCGCCAAAATTGTGTTGACATACTGTTGTGGGTCGCTAGTAACATCGGAGACAATTGTACTGAATACTTTCTTCTTACCAACTCGAAAGAGTGCAGAAGTAGTGTCACAACCACTTATAGAATGTGCTACAAGGAGGTTGATTCTATGGTCACCCATTTTGGTTGCTATTTCACTAACTGAAACTAGTAAGTTTGGGGTAATGGAATACATCATGTGAATATTACATCCCGGTTGAACTCGAGAGGTAAGAATGACTAACAAGTCTGTGTCTGTTCCCACAACGACAACATTGTTGTCATCTTGAGTGATGTCAAGTGCAGTTTCGGCTATCAGTACATCAGCATCAGCCTCGGCCTGCTTGGACTGAATATTGATAGCAGATAGCTCCTGCATTAGAAGATCGATCAGTTGGGTTTTGTTCTTGGCATTTGCAAGGAAATCGGATTGGGGTGTGGTGGCTGGTAACTAGAGACTAATTGTAGTGGATCTCTATTCTGAAAGGGGGAATGCACTCTGAGCCAGTTCAATAACTTGGTGATATCATTGGCATCAGTCAATTGTGAACTTGTTGGAGATCCCGATGTTGTTTGCCATGACCAGTGTGAACATGAACAAAATTTTCGAGAGCATTACATATCGGAAGGCAAAGAGGTAGTCCATGTACCCATTTCGCAACAGTGCTATCGGTTATTCCCCTGCCATGTGTGAGACCACCAGGGAGCTTGAACATTCTCATTAAACACTGCTCTATGGTCTGATCAGAATATATCCCGTCCCAGAATTTATCTGAGCGCGTTATGGTAAAGTAACCTTTCTCAGTGAACAACTTCAAATCATCCTGTTGCATTATTTCTGTTAGCTCATTCATCTGCTGCAAATAGAGATGAGAACTTTTTGCGTATGCAAAATGACCACCTGCGTGAAATACTGGAATCATATTGCGAACACAATATGTGTGGAGTTCCCAATCGCCTGTGCGCTCTGCTCTCAAGAACAACTGGAGAAGACCTCTTTGCTCGTAGTATTGTACCCAAAGCTTTCCTGTGCGTCCTACGGACGCATTCTGGAGCAGTTCGTGTAATTTTGACAGTAGATGGTTGACGCTTTCTTGATTGACAGCGTCAGCTGTTGTACAGTCACCTCTGGCAAGTCCACAGAATATTTCATTGACTTCTGTGCAGTCTATGTTATCTAGTGTTCGGCTTTCTTCAAACACAAGGTTTGTAATGTCAATTTGTGTTAGCAAATGGGCTATTTTGCATCAAATTAAAGAGCGTTGTCTGTACATAAAGACCTGGAATGCGGAATTAAACAGCGTTTCCTGATGAAAGTCGTTCAAGGCTATTTTGCATCAAATTAAAGAGCGTTGTCTGTACAATACAAATTTGTTTATGAGTACACATCAAGGGCGTGCACACATTACATGCCAATGCATCTTGAGTGTAGGCGAACACCACATTATGTGATTTAATCGAACATGGAAATTGAAACAATGATGCTATAATACGGTATTTGAATGAGAAAAGTCGATGCCGTTTGAATTTGAGTTTAGGGAGTATGGTTAATATTTCACACGTTTCACCAGTTCATTATGGAATAAATGACTATTGTTATATATCATTATAAAGCCACTGCTTTTCTGCAATTTTTGATATATAATTTAACTCCCAAAGTAGTCGTAGATTTGATTTAATGGACGTTGTGTACCGTTGTGTGTATGAAAACAATAATTTTTTTTCGTAATTTTGTACATTTTCGTGAATATTTCACCACTGAGTGTGAGGATTGGTACAAAGTTGGCATTTTCTGTTGGGGATATGTATTCTCAATATAATTCAGCACGATATTTATGATTCTCACCCTACTAAGGCGAATAAGAATGAGAAATATGGAGCTGGGTCGAATTTTTAAAAAAAAAATTTTTTTCATCAAAAAAACACTATAACTAAAAAAGCTCAACTCGGATTCGCGGGGACTTTTCACACTTTATCCGCAATGTGTGTCCCGGAAACATATAAAAAAATCAGCTTTCTCCGATTTTTTTCCTTACTTTCTCATTTTTATGTCTAATGTGCCAGGACTAAAGGAAGAGATGAAGGATTCTCTCGTGAAAAAGGGGAGGAAAGAGGCCAGGGAGGAATTCAGTAGGATGATAGAACTCAAGAGCAGCGATTGAAAAAAAAAAAATATATATTAAGAACAGAATTGTTTCATTATTAAATTTATGTATAAAATAAAAAAACGAAATTAATTTAAATAACTCTTAAAAATGTATTGCGTAAAGTGTAAGAGAGTTACCGAGACGAGTAATTCTAGAGAAGTGCGAACTAAAAACGACAGACAGATGCTTCGCGGAATTTGCGACGTGTGTGGTTCTGTCAAGACTAGATTCGTCAAAAAAAAAAGAACGCGAGCAAAGGTAAAGGCATCGTGAATAAAATGATCAATAATCTACCTTTCGAAATGCATCTGCCTGGTCAGTTTCACTGGACCCGGAACGAAATTGAACAAGAGACTCAACGCCAATCTGACTCCCAAATCTTGGAGCAAACCTGTGAATAGGGTGGACGCGGCCGCGTATGATCACGATCTGTGCTACGCCGGACATCCCGACACCAAGACTTGCAACGACGTCTGCGATAAAAACATGTTGGGGAAATTGAGAGGCATATCGAATCCGACCAGGAGAGAGAAGATGGAACGTTCGCTGGTCGGCAATCTGATCGGTGCGAAACGTCGATTCGGATGGGGTGTTCAAAAAAAAAAAGCGCATCTGAAAAGAAGAAGAAATGATTATTGACGAGCGAATTTGCCGAGGAGTTACACAAACCCATAGTGCGTAAATTTCGAAAGAGAAGGGTGTTCGTGAAGGGTCTGGATGACATTTGGTCTGCCGACTTGGTTGACATTAGATCATTTTCGAGGTGGAACGAGGGCGTCAAATATCTATTGACGGTCATCGACGTGTTTTCCAAATACGGTTGGATCAGAGCTTTGAAGGATAAATCGGGACCTTGCGTCACTGAGGCTCTGAAGAGCGTGTTCGACTTGTCTTCTCGAAAACCGAGTAAATTGTGGGTGGATAAGGGAAAGGAATTCTACAACATGCACGTTCATTGATTGGTAGACCTCTACTCGATTGAAAACGAAGAGAAACCCAGTGTGGTGGAACATTGGAATCGAACGATGAAGGAGAAGATGTACAGATACTTCACGGCGAATTCGACCAAGAAATACATATACGCTCTGAACGGTCTGGTCAAAAATTACAACAACACGCGACACAGATCGATCAAGATGACTCCCGCGGAAGCTAGCGATCCTCGAAACGAAAAACGGGTCTACGCGAATCTATATCCTGAGAGATCTAAGATCAGGAAGAAGTCTAGAACACCGAAATTTGCGGTCGGTGATCGAGTGAGAATTTATGCTTATAAGAAGCACTTCGAAAAGGGTTATACTCCTCGATGGACCTCGGAAATCTTCATGATAATCAAAATATTTCACACCGATCCGGTGACCTACGAAATCGAAGCTTTGGATGGAGAAGAGATCATCGGAAAGTTTTACGAACAACAATTACAGAAGACGAAGTTTTGATGAAGAAGACAAAATTTTTTTTATTTACTCTCTTTAACATTTTCTTGTTTACACACATATATAAGAGAGAAAAAATTAATAATAAAAAAATAATTAAAAACTATTTTTAGATAAAGAAAGCAAGTTAATTAATAAACAAAAAACTAAAAATCCTTTAAAATGACAAATATACTAGATATAGTACAAAGCATAGTGAAAGATGAAAGTATTCAAGAATATGAGGTTCACGAATATGAACCGGTAACCGGAACGAGTTTGAACAATGGGAGAGATAAGAATCAACGTCGAAACTCAAGATCTATTCGTACATCCTAGCGAGAGTTACATAGTGGTGCAGGGACGTCTCACCAAGGAAGATGGGAGTGACTACGCCGATGACGACATGGTTACTCTAGCCAATAATGGCATCATGCATCTATTCAGTAACATAAAATACATGCTATCCGGACAAGAGATAGAATCTGTGTTTCATCCCGGTCAGGCCACCACGCTGTTCGGACTCTTGACGTATCCTGATGATTTTTCGAAATCCAGAGGACTTAATCAGTTGTGGGTGAAAGAGACTGTAGGCCCTGCTAGCGCAGGCGCCGCCTTGATATTCGACTACGTCGTCAAGACGTCCAGACCTAAAGGAACGTTCTCGTTCAGGATACCTTTGAAACACATCTTCGGATTTGCAGATGATTACAACAAGATCATGTACGGATTCAAACACAATCTGACGTTGATTCGAAAAGGAAACGACGACGCAATAGTGAGACTCACTGCGACCGATGCAGGTAAGATAACTCTACAGAAGATACCGTGGTTCGTTCCGCACGTGGAGCCTTCGATCGTGGAGAAAGCGCGTCTCTATAAGATCATAGAATCCAAGAGTAAATTACCCGTGGGATTTAGAATGAGACAGTGCGACACAGCTAGCATTCCTCCCTCCACGAATCACTTCGATTGGAGATTGATGGTGAAATCCGCTTCCGAGAGACCGCGTTTCATTGTGGTTGCGTTTCAGACCGATAGGGACGGGCCTCAGTAAAAGAATGTGTTGCTGTTCAATCACTGTCATTTGAGAAACATGCAAGTGTTTCTGAACGCCACGAGATATCCAGCAATTGATTACAACACGTCGTTCAACAAGAACGATTTCTGCAGACTGTACGGCGACACTGCTGATTTTAGAAAGAAGTATCACAGTCTAGACGAATTGATGAGCAACCCCAACATGTCTCCCAGCGAATACAAGTCGATGTATTCCATGTTCGTATTCGACGTCAGTAAACAGAGTGAACGACTCAAGAGTAGCATCTTAGACATTCAGATCAAGATGCAATTCGATAGGAACGTGCCAAGAAAAACGGAAGCCTTCGCCCTGGTCCTGTCGGACAGAGAATTACAATTCGAATCAGATGGAAATAAGATGTCGATCATTCGATGAGAGACGAGTGTGAAAAAAAAATAAAAAACAAAAAAAAAAATAAAAAGTAATGAGTAATTATTAAAAACAAAAAAACAAAAAAAATCAATAAAGTAATGTGATCTAGAGAGATTGAACATGTTTCTAAATCTCATTACTTTTTTTTGTTGTTTTTTTTGTTTTTAATAATCACACATTATTTTTTTTTAATTCATTATTTTCCACGCGTTCACTGTTTGTTCAAAAGAACTAGTTCGATCAGTAGACTCACCACGGAAGTGGCGGCTTCAGGATTATTGGTTTTCATAATGAAATTAATCCTGTCTCCGGCGTTCACTTTGAGAGGCGTGCCGAACGTGCTAACATTCACGTGTTGATTCTCAGTCTTTTCGACGCTGTATCTCTTATCGCTCTCTACACCATTCACCATGAGATTGACGACCGCTCTGTTATTCAAATCTGAGGAAGCCAGACTCATTCGAAGGATTTCACCTCCCAACGGCATGGGATATCCCACCTGACCATGTTTCGATCCGCTACCTCCATTTCCGAAAGACCACTCAGCTTTTCCCTCATCTAAGGTGCCGGCCTCTTCGGCCCACACAGTGATCAATTGTCTAGCATATTTAACTTTCTCCACCACCGAAATCAGGGTGCAGGCATCCGTCATGTTCACGGGATCCGGTAGATTCGTGAGCGCATGTCCACCCGTGTCTAGTTTACCTTCCATGATGTCACCCTTTCTCCAGACTGAGTTGTCGTCCACGTACTTCCTGCTGACCACTCTGAAATCGAATTCGGGATCGTGACTGAGTCCAAATAAATTCTTACCGTTCATGTCGATGCCACCCTCCATGGTTCCACCAGATTGTTTGTTCAGGTAGAGATCGTCCACTTGCGATTCTAGGTATTCTTGTGATTGTATCACGGCAGAATCTATGTAGCCCTTGTTGACCGCGGTTGAGTCCGCATCCGTGTTGTCGATCTTCGTCAGATTCAATATCTTGTGGAATCCTGCATTCAGATCCGATTTCATTTCTCGTCTGTCAGACTTTCTCTGTTCGAGATCTATGTAGTGTTTGGTCGCCACGTCCTTGGGATTCGTGGGAGTGGCCACGTTCGTTATCTTGTTAGAATTGGCGTTCAATTCCGAGTGCATCATTTTCTGAACGTATCTATTTCTCAGGTGTTCGCTGAATCTCGCGTGAGTGTCGTCCATGTATCTCTTGGTCGCGGCATCGGTGGGATCTATGGGATTTGCGACGTTCACCAAACGTTTGGATTTCAGATCCAGATCGTCGGTCATGGTTTTATCCACGTAATTATCTAGCAGGATTCGTTCGAAATCGGCGTTCCCCCCTGTCAACGTATTTTTTAGTCTCAGCATCTGCGAGATCTATCGGCTCGGGAAGATTGTAGAGCTTCTTATCGTTCATGTTCAAAGGTTCTTCTCGAGGTTCGTATCTCCGAACGTAACGTTCGGCCAAGTTAGCAACGTCGTAACCATCGTCGACTTCGAACGTCTTCCTCTTCTTTCTTGGGTTGACTTTTTCATCGTCACTTCTACCAAATTTATCGACTGGCATGTTGTTGTAAGGATTTTTTTGTTTTTAGAAAAATATGTTCAAACGCAGTTTATTAAAAATGAACTATGTTATTTTATTTTTCGTTTTTATTCGATTAAATTTTTTTTAAAATAATTTTTTATCTTCATATATACTATAAAAAAAATCTCTCTCTAATGTAAGTCATTGAGAATGTCTTGAAATCGATCTCCTTCAGACCATCTCTTGAGAACGTAGAGACACAGGTGACCGCAAAACACTTGATCTGGTGATTGCACTTGTTCCGTGTTGTAAATAGTTCTTTATTTCTATTGGCGGTGAGCTTCCGTAGCTGTCAAAATAATAATTTTTCTTCTTCCCGTTCTTGATCCACGCCACCCAGTGAGTGCCTTCACCCGATGAATCATCTAGATTTAAAATTCCGCATTCCGATTGTCGAGGTCTTCTCTTCGGCAAGGCATCTCTGGAAAACACGCCTAGAAAATCTTTGATTTTCAAATCTTTTGCCGCATTCAACAGATCGATGTTTGATAGGGGTTCGTTAGGTAAGATGACACCTTCTACGGATATCTTTATTTTTTTATTCATAAAAGCGTATATATTTTTTAAATTTATTTTATTATAATTTACTAAAAAAACTAAGATGATCGGTCTGAGATAATATGGTTTGTCGAACTTCAGGTGCGTCTTTTGCATGTGAACGGCCACTAGATTTTTGTCGAATATGGTTCGGTGTTTGTAATTGGGTTTCACCACTAATGATTTGTTAAATAAATTGGGAATGAGTTTTTCCTCGTCTCCTTCGTTCGGTTCCATTCGTTCGGGAGCCAGTGGATAATCGTTGTGTGGACCGTGTAATTCTTCCGGATAGTTCAAATCGACTTCTAAAATGCAAGGATAGCCTCTCCATTTTTGCATCTCTTCCGGTTCCTTCACCCATTCGAAATTTCCAATTGGTAAAGGATGACTCATAGCCCAACCGTACAGATTATTGGCGTCCCAATACTGCATGTATTTAGTTGACCGTTTCAAATCGAAACCTTCTTTCATGTAGGGATTGTTAGCTTCAGAATGTCTGTGGGAGATCATCGAGACGCCACCTCTCGCAGCCCTTTCGAACATGAGCAACATGTTCACGTCGGATAATAATTTCAATTGGACTTCGGTGGTCTTCAACAGAGCATCCCACGCCAAACTGGGTGCAGTGAAATACCAAGCGGGATCCAGTTCGTAATTTCGACAACAGACGTCTCGAAAATTTTTGAACACGTCTGCCAAGAGTAGAACATCAGTCTTCAGATAGAGATCATGATAATCTCTCATGGTTTTCATATCGAATGATTTCCACATGTTTTTAGCGTGTTCGTAATTCTCGTCGGAAATGTCGGATTCGTATAATTTCGAATAAAAATCTTCTTTCGAAGGTAGTGCGGTGTCTTCGAATCTCTTTAGATCGTTCATGTAATCATAAGGATGGACTCCTTTCCTCAACATGATGTCTACTCGTTCTTCGAAATGTTCACTCAGGATTTTAAATTTATCCTTGCTCATGTTATCGACTAATTTTTCCAGAGCAGTCGACATGAATTTAAAACTGTCGATGAAACGTATGCATCTACGAATGAATTTCGTTTTTTCTTCCAACGTCTCTCCATCGATTACTCTTTTCTCCTCCATGAGCTTCCATTTCGTGAAGGAAATGTATCTTTCTTCGCTGTTCGCGATGCAATTTAATTCTTCATGTGAGGTGCCGAGATTTTTCATGAACAGATGACTGTCGTAACCCGAGAGATTGTGAAACATCACCGGATAGAAAGCGGCGTCTCGATATTTTAAATTACACTTCCTGTGAGCCGGACCGTGATACAGACCCGTGTAATGATCGTGGTCTCTGACCTTCTTATTTTCCTCTGAATTCTCGTCGAACGATTGTCTGCATATGTGACATTCGGTGGCTCTGTTATTTTCATCCTGCTGCTCTCGCGTGATGATCATTTTTGCCGGAGTTTTGAATTTGGCGTATAACATTTGAAGTTTCCATTCTAACTCTTCCATGAACCTTTGATCCACGTCGTCATCTTCATACTGTTTCATGTAGGTGAAGGGACCCATGTCGTGTTGCGAGTCGAAAGCGCATTTAATGTAAATGCAATAGCCCGAAGGTATGTGTTTTTGATATTTTTCGACGTAACTTTGAAGAGCGTTGGGTTGACAGGAACTCATTTTCGCAGTGAAACATTCGAAATTGGCGTACATGACGAATGGTACTTTTAACTTTCTATTGTGATTTTCAAACTTCACGATGGTGTTGGGTTTGGGCATTTCGATGGCGACACCTTGATTTTCGTTGCAATATTCCTGATGTTTCGCCAATGAGACTTCGCTGTGAAACGCGTTCATGCAATTGTAACATAAAGATATCTTTCCATTATGATTATTATTTTGTTTCGACAGTAATCGGCTCAGATGTTTAACCCAACAATAATGATGATTGTCACCATTCGAAATCAATAATAAAATAATCGTCTTTTCTCTTCCGAGATACGAAGTCAATCTGAGAGGATAGATCTTTCATTTTTCATCGTATCCCAAGACGTTCACCGCTACGGTGGGATTTTGTACCTCGAAACGTTCGATGTGTTTTAACTGTGTTGGAAATGTCACTCCAGTCCAATCGAGATTTTTAGAAGTTACCTCGTAAGAAGAAACTCTTTCGATGTTCATTTTGACAGGGTATAAAGCGGAAGTGACTGCCCATTTAAAACACTGATCATCTTTATTTTTCACGTTGATCACGGCGTGTTTTTTTGCTAGGAAATACAGTAATTTCAAGTAGGAAGACCCTTTCAACAAATCGTTTTTAGTTATGTGAATTTCGAGTTTCAACATCTCACCGAACGTCCAATTACTACCTTCATGTTGATAATTTTTGAGAGACGTCAACATCTTGTCTTTCATCTTTTCGAAAACATCTGAAAAATCTGAACCTCGAAATAAGGGTTCGACGTTAGATCTGAAATATGCATTTTTCATGATGCTCTCGCCGGACTTCACGTCGATTTTATTCATCACGCAATGGAGTATCATCTTAATTTTTAGTCCCATGTTCATGTGTTTGTGAAACAAATCCAATACTTTTTTCTCCACCCGTTCCATGAACAATTTCAGATCGATTTTCTTCAACGAGGGAACCACGTCAAAAGTTTTAAAAATACCTTTGATCGCACTTTCCCGTTCCACGGACTTCGAATGAAATAGTTCCGCGGTGAGTCATGCTAGATATTCTTCTCCTTTCCCTTCGTCTATTGCTCGTTGAAGTTCGCTCGATATATCTCGTTTGCCTAGAATCTGATGTGCATCACTCGTTTTCGTTTTTCTTTTCTTTTCTTTGGAAACTTGAAGTTCTTCTTCAACGGCTTTTCATTTAGTCGTCTTCTTATTTTTCACAATCGAAACGTTTTTGGTTTTTTTCGACATCGGCATTTCGATTCCTTTTACTACCTTTTTTTTTCTTCTCATTTTTCACAACCGATGCATTTTTTGATGTCGTTGCTATCAGCATTTCGTTTGCCTTTCCATCGTTTCGCAAATGTTTCTGTATGACTTCAATCTTTTTTGATTTAGTTCTATGATTTCTGAAATGTGAAATTTTTAATAGTTTACAAATCTCGTTTAACTGAGGTATGGTTTTCTCATTTAAATTTTCCAATTTTTTTTTATCTGTTTATTTAAAATACAAAAATTTAAAATAGACATTATTTGCAAGAATTCGTAAAACAAAAACACTAAATAATCGATCATGATGACAACATCCACGACAGAATCTCGACATAAATGTCGACGTTGTTTAATAAATCATTATTCTCAAAAAAACCAAGAAGAAAAAAATCTTAATTTATATTTACGCGTTTCGAAAGAAAACGATAGATTTGCGATAGAAAATTGAATCATAATACTATTAGCGAACAAAAATTAATCGACAATGTCGTTCGAACTATTAAAAAAGAAGGTTCAAGACAAATAGAACTCTTACGACTTTTACGCGAAGTCTCCCACAAGGTTCAAAACAAATTTCCGCGAAGTAGACGCGTGTTCATGTCACCCAATTCCTTCTCAGTAGATGATGATAACTGCAAGATGCGAAGGCTAATTTTTAAACGTTCGATGTCTTGCACGCTCTAAAAACTCGTTAAAAAAAAATTAAATTAATACGAAAAAAAGGATGTTAAAATTTAACTTTTATATATATTTAAAGAGAAAAAAAACTTTTTAAACAAATTATTTAAATACAAAAATTTAAAATATATATTATTTGCAAGAATTCGTAAAACAAAAAAAACAAATAATCGATCATGACAGCAACACCTAAAAGATGCGAATTGAAATTGAAATGAGTCGAAGTGTGTACGAAATTAGGTTTTAAAATCTATACATTACAACAACACGATCCCATCGAATTGAACGAGGTCGAGTCGATGGGCTTAGGACGCTACTACGACAAATATCATATGTGTTTGAAATTGGATGAAGCCATGCTCGATTTGTTTTGCGAGTACCAAAGCGATCTGGTGAATAATATCATCGTCGCTGAGGACAGAAAATTCGACAAGGACGATTTGTTGTTGTTCTTTAGAAATTACATATATCCAATAATCTCACTCGAACTCTTGGACAAATCGGGTGGTGAGAGCACGTTCACCGATGTAAAAAAACTTAAAAGAGTAAAGATAAACATACAAGACATTTTCGTAAGTGAGAAAATGACGCAGGTCAACATGCTAATAACGGACTTGGAAATATAAACAATAGAGAGATTGATTTTAGCAAAGAAGAAGGAAAAAAAGTAATGAGATCTAAAAGTGATCTCATTACTTTTTACAAAAAAATTTTCACATTAAAGAAATTAAAATTAAAAACAACTTTTTTGTTTTTTTTTATATATATAAAGAGCAAAAAAACAAAACTTTTTTTTTAAACAAATTATTAAAATACAAAATTTAAAATATACATTATTTGCAAGAATTCGTAAAAACAAAAAACTAAATAATCGATCATGAGGACAACAACACCTAAAAGATGCAAACTGAAATTGAAACGAGTCGAAACGAATAAGAAATTCGGTCATAAGATCTATAGATTACAACGACACGATCCCATCGAATTGAACGAGGTTGAGACGAAGGGCTTAGAGCACAAATACGACAAATATAAGATGCCTTTGAAATTGGACGAAGCCATGCTCGATTTGATTTACGAGTACCAAAGCGATCTGCAGAACATCATCATCGCCGAAGATAGAGAATTTGACAAGGACGATTTGTCGTTGCCCTATGGAAATTACATATTTCCAAACATCTCATTCGAACTCATGGAGAAATTGCGTGGTGAGAGCGAGTTGACCGATGTAAAAAAAACTCAAAAGAGTAAAGATAAACATTCAACACGTTTTCGAAAAAGGAGAAGACACGAGTGTCAACATGCTAATAACGGACTTGGAAATATAAACAATAGAGTGATTGATTTTTAGCAAAGAAAAATGAAAAAAAAAAGTAATAAGATCATCTTTAGATCTCATTACTTTTTTTTTGTTGTTGTTTTCCTTCTTCTTCACTATCACCATATAATATAATAACGTTTCCTTTTCTCTCAATTTTCAGCGTCAATTCTTCTTCTTTTTCTTTTTTTCTTTTTCTTTGTGATATGATACGTTTATAACAACATTTTTGTTTATCCGAATCATAATTATGAACGAATGTTGTGCATCTCTTGGTAACACTCGCATCATTACCATTCTCTTCAGAAGGTAGTGGTGACGGTGGAAAGCATCGTCAGAGCCTCTCGTCAGATCTTTGTGAGTGAATTTGAATCTCACCACCTCGCCTCGAGTTGTTAACGCTCTCTTAAGTTTCTTCCTCTGTCCTGCAGATATGTTCACGTTTTTAACCACGTATTCTGTCATAATTCTGTTTTTTAAAATATATTTACTTCAATTGTTTCTTGTTTAATAATTATATTAAAATAATTTTGTAAAATTAATATTGCGTTTATTTTATTTTTGTTATCTATATATATACACAATTTTTTTGCTTTTATATTTCTCTTATGTGAAATCGTATCGTCACTCTCTCTCCGCGAAGATCTAACAGTTCACCATTTTGATCCGTCAACGTGGTTTTGAGACTATACAACGTGTCTAAAATCACTGGTAGATAAACTAAATTTCGAGGTCGCTCCATGATCTTATAACCCGGCGACACGTTTGGAAAGAAGGAATAGATCGTCGGTTGAGCGCTACCATTCACGTATCTTCCAGCAATCACGTCCATGTTCACCAGAATGCTATTGACTGCAAGAATGTTGACCGTATTTTCAGATGCCGCGTGGCCTCGATACATCTTTCGATCGAATCCCAACATCTTGCCTATAGAATCGTCCGTGTTGAAATCCACTCGAAAATTACCTTCCAAATCCAACATCGTCTGTAAGGTATTAGGATTGGGAGCGAGTCTGATCTTGTTGCTTCCCTTTCCATCCGTCTTCATTCGCGTCTGAATGTAATTGTTCAAATCATCTATGTCGTAACTCCCTTTGGGAATTCGAATCTCCAACCAATCCGTTCCGTCGGAATACTTGAACGAGTTATTCTTTTCGGTGACGTTGGGAAAGGAATAATAAGTCTCCAGATTCACCAACGCCATCTCGTATCTTTTCTCTCTATTCAATTCGATGGAAGGTTCGAATTTCATAGCGAATCAAGTCAAATCGCCACTCACCACGATTTGAATAGATTGTTTTTCAGCCGTATTCTCGGCTATCTGTTCTAACAATTCTCCATGTTCGAACATTATATTTAATTTTATTTTTTTATTCAAAACTAATTATTTGAAGATTTATTATTTTCTAAATTTTATTTTCACGCTCTATCTTATTATTATCATCAGAAACATAAAACTTGTCGAATCCACACCGATATTTTCCGCGATTAAATTCGCTTGTCAAATCGATCATGACGAAATTGTTAAGTCCACCATCCCAAACCCTCTTGCAAAATCTTCTGAATTCCGCCGCGCTCATGTCGTTTGCGACGTGATCGCCGTAGATGTGATTGAGATTCTTGAGATCTTGGCGGAAGAGACATAGAAAATTAGCGTTCTCCCTTATCGTCTGTCTGGGCAATCGAAAATAATTCTGCGACAGGTAGAAACAGTCCACGTTGCTGTGTCGACCCCTAACGTAATGCGATTCGCATCGGTTCTGTCTCTCCAAAAGCAGATCGTCGAAAATCATGAGATTCTTATCTTCCGATTTCAGTTCTCTAGGATCCGGAACGTCGCTAGCGTTCTCATAAAATCGACACTCGACGTTCGAAGATGCATTTCTCTTCATCAGCTCCGTCGCCGCACCGTCCAAAATGGTCGAGAGTGGAGCTCCACTCTTGTCGAATTCCTCCCTACTATCAAAGATTCTGGCTATGACGTCCTTGGGCAATCTGCGATCCATGCACTCTCGAAGCAATCTGTATTCGGGTTGAAACAAGCTCTTGCCAAACACGAACAATCTGTCGTAATCCAACCAGTCGGGTCGGGACAACAGATTCATCAACAGATTGGTCTTTCCACAATTCGATTTTCCCACTATCAAACCTCTTATGCTCTTGGGAAAGAACTCGTTATTCGACCTCTTGGTCGCGGCGTCGTTCCAAGACATATCTTTAATGTTCATCTTTGTTTTATTTTGTTTGTTTGTTATTTTAGATTCTTTTCAAACGCAAATTTTTTATGTTTTTCAAACTCTGTTTTTAATGTTATTATTTATTTATATCACACCGTTGCGAGTTCTCTTCAATCCGGATCCACTCGTCATTTTGGCTAAATCTTGTATGGGCACCACAGCATCCTTAAAATCTTTCCAACTTTTCGGCGTTCGCCCTAATGCAGCTCGCTTCGCTGGTGGACTGATCAACTTGTCGATCAATGCGTCGGCTGCCCTCTTGCCCGCCACAGAAGCTACCCTACCACTGGCTTCGGAAGCGGCTTTCTTAGCAGCATCCAAAGCCGTCTTCTTACCGACCTCAAACGCGGTCGATGCGAGTTTTCTACCTGCATTGCTCGTGATCGCTCGCATTATAGAATCGACGATGCCAGAACCGCCTTGAACGTAAGTCCTGACGTATCCCCTGTTCTTTATCACCAACATATTTTATTTTTATGATATATTTTGTTTTTTCACTGGTAAATCGTTTTGTTGTTTTTAAATACTTTTATTATTCTAGTGTAAAAATTTACTGTTTTATTTTTGTTTGTTTGTTTGTTTCTCTCTACTTATTATATACACATCAATCCTTCAATTCGTTCATCAGCCTTTTATACTGTTTTTTATTCAAAACCTTCTGTCTTAACAATTCGTCAGATATAGTAACTATCTGATTATCTAATCCCGTGTTACCAGCCCGTCTGCTCGCCATCAACAAACTCAATCTCTGAGACAGAGCGTCGGAATCGCTCGGAAGAAAAGTGGTTTTCACCCCTTTGCCAGTCACCGATTCGACGAACTTCTTGTTCATATCCCATATGGGTTTCGCCACTTTCGTCCACTTGTAACCTCTGTTGGCTTTGGGTCTCGTCTCTCTGGCATCGTTATTTCTCTTCATGGCGTGGGTCTGGACCAGAATGTCTCCGTAATTGTCGAAATCCTGTTCCGTGTAATCGCTGGGCTTGTCGTAAAGGAGCAATCTGCGCAGACCATCGGTTAATTCGTATCTGTTCGAACCCACGATCAATTCATCATCGTCAATTTCTACTTCTGTGTCTCCTACAAAAATCCTTCCCTCCGAATCCTTATAAAATCCATACGACTGATCTCTCTTACCGCCATCATCAGCAGATGATGCGACGCTACTAGTGGTGATAGTCGAAGCTGTATCGTCGCTCTCGCTCAAATCTGTTTGAATTCCCGTGGGAACGTAATCCGGCGTAGATTGAACGGAATACCGATTTCCAAAACTAGGAGGCAACGAACCCATTCTCAAAGAACTCTCCTTTATGGGTCTCAATGAAACGGGGCTTCTTACGAGCACGAGCGGTGTTTCAATATATAATTGACTTCATTCAAATAAATAAAAGTTCCATACATACATTATGGTTCTGTAATGTTTATTCCGTGTAAATTCAAATAACTCTACATCTTTCTCGTTCAGGTTGACATAAGTTACATGTAAGTGTGTATATATAGACCCTGTAATATATAATTACAATGGCATAAGTACAGCATGAATAGTACAGTATGGAATAGGGAAGAGGTTAGGCCTTTTCCTAACAGAATAAACAATTCTGATCAACGCCAAGTATTATTTGATTATTCACGGAACAATCGAGTTGCATAACAACGATCGATTGAACGTGCGTGAATCATTAAACAATATTTACATACAGATGGAATGAATTACAGAATTTGTAAATAAAATAAACATTGTTCCAAAATAACCGAAACAGAGGACAGTCATGACGGAATTCATGACGATCGAGGAGATGAAAATACATGAAACATTTTTATAAAATCAAACAATATATACATTATTCTACGTGATAATTCCCAAAGATATTATTATAAATTTCTTACCAAATCAAGACGATTTCGGTCCGGATTTATTCATAATTATAAATAACGAAGAAGAAGATATATTTGGACTGATAACTCTGAATGACTAACAACTCGATCCGAACAACAATGCAAGGGAAAAAACTGCAGCGGTAAAACAATAGAAACGGCGGGAAAATCAAATCCAATGACAACGGATCGATAAACATTGGCGACAATTGACGAAACATGGACAGGGGCCAATGCGCTCAGGCAGAATAAGTGCTGGTGTGAATTAGTACACATGCAACATGCAGTTTTGAGTTAATAATTCTAAATAAAGATAGAAGGATTGTTATGAAGATATTTTGATAATTATTATATATTTATATGAAATAAATACCACTGTCACATTCTCCCCCCTCACGAAAAAAAAATGGCATCCTTGTCATTTTCACACTCCAACACCTACACCTAATTGAATATATCACACACTCTTTCATACTAACTCAATCTATGCCTGAAAAATCAAGCTACAAGCTAAAAAATGTTCAACCTGTAATCAACTTGTAATACATTTATGAAATAGTTATTAGTCAATCCTAAATGTTTTTGCAATTGCATTTTCAAAAATATCCATCAGGATTCCGTTCCCAACCTATAGTGGTAAATAGAGCATACAAAATTAAATTAGAGCTATTATAATGAGTTATTGATGGAGAAAAAAAAAAAATGGTATATGTTGTTGTGCAGTCATTTCAATCAGTCATTTAAATATATGTTTAATATTGTAGATTAAAACCATTTAAATAAATTTCCAAATATCATTTTTATTAGTATGTACAAATTAGTCATCAGCTGAAACTGTGTATACAAGGTAATCCATCAGCTGAAAATTACAAAAACAATTTTCAACAATTAGAAGCTGAAAGTTATATATTTTCTTCAAAATAAAATTAGTTGGCATTCTAATAGGTTATTAGTCAAGTATAGAAGAAAATATTTTATGCATTACATCTGGTGATAATGAAGACAGAATTTGTTTGTCAGTCAATTTTTTTAATATTTCTTCCTTGCTCACCAATCCTGCTGGACAATCCTGTAATCTATTTACAATATAGTCTCCTTTTTCCATCCAGGGTGGCGGCTTTCTTGGTCGGGTTGATCTACGTGGTTCTGGAACTGGAGGAACTGTTCGTGAAATACTATCAGATGGTAAATCTAATATATTTTCTGAATCTATTACAGATTGTACCGGTACATTTTTGTTTTCACTATTAGTGACATTCTCAGATTCCACAGCCTCCTCGTCAACTTCAACACTAGATTGAGCTGGGATGTTAGGCAAAACAACATCAACATTACTTCTTGGTTTTTCCCCTGGAAAAAGTTGGTCGTCACCTACCAAAGAAATAAATGTTGATTCCACCTCCCTCAGCGAGTCGTCACTCCGTTGGGATGGTGTAGAAACCTCCACATCATTAGCAATAGGTTTTACTGCAGATGTTCGTGGAAGACAAACAACAATATCATTTTCCTCCTCCTCAGAACCTAAGTCTGAAATAAAAGATTGATTATTAATTTTTCTCTTAGCCGGAATTGGTCTTTCAGGGACAGTTTTTCTTTTGACTGGAATAGGGATCTCTTGAACAGTAGGAGAAACATCAGGAGAAACAGTGTTCTCTACCATATCTTCTTGCCCTGAAACATCTAATGGTAATGAACCAATCGGCAACAAATGATTACGATGTAAAGTTTTTGTTTTATCACCATCTTCACTTTTTACTACGTACACTGGAATGTCAATATTTGGCTGTTCTGAAACAAAGTAAATTTCTGAATCAAACTTATCAGCTAATTTGTGTCTGCCTTCAAATGCTAGAGTTTTGACTAAAACTGCATCGCCAACATGGATAGTAGAAGCCCTAGCTTTATTATCAAAATTTTTCTTTTGACGTTTTTGAGCAGCCAAAGCAGCAGATGACGCTAGCTGATAAGAATGAGAAAGTTTGCCTTTTAAATCTAAAATGTAATCTGAAAAAGAAATTTCTTTATTAGTTTCATTTTTCAGTTTATCTAAGCCAAATAAAATATCAACAGGTAATTTTGGTTGTCTGCCAAACATTAATTCATACGGTGAATAGCCTGTGGTTTCATGGCGGGTGCAATTGTATGCATGAACTAATGGACCAATAAATTCTTTCCAGTTCTTCTTCTTGTCTAATTCCAACGTACCAAGCATACCTAAAAGCGTTCTGTTAAACCTTTCACAAACACCATTGCCCATCGGATGGTAAGGGGTGGTCCTAGATTTCTTGATGCCACATAAATTACAAAGCTCTTTAATTAAATTAGATTCAAAATTAGCACCTTGATCACTGTGAATTCTTTGTGGATATCCGTAGTAAATAAAAAAATTATTAAATAAAATATCAGCAGTTGTCTTCGCTGTCATATTTCTTGCTGGAAAAGCCTGTGAAAACTTGGTGAAATGGTCTGTAACAACAAGAACATATTGAAAACCTCCTTTGGAAACATCTAGAGTTAAATAATCAATACAAAGCAATTCCAAAGGACATGATGTTTTGACTGATACAAGTTTAGCTCTCGTGTCTGTTGGAGACTTTCGTCGTAAACAACGTGGGCAGTTCTTTATGTAATTTTCCACAAAGCTGTCAATTCCGGGCCAATAAAATCGTTGTTTGATAAGGGAAATACATCGTTCTCTCCCTGGATGACCAATATCGTCATGAAGTAAAGACAAAACCCGCTTAATGAGAGAAAACGGTACAACAAGCTGTAATTGTGTCACTGAATTATGAGTAGTCTCTCGATAAAGTACACCACGTTTAAGTTTCAAAGAGCTGAAATGCCTGAAAAAAGCAGAATGTTCCTTACTCATAGGCAATGAACTACGATATGGCCGTTTGCCACGACGAACAGCTTTCAACCAAGGAATTAAAATGGAATCTTGTCCTTGCAATTTTCGCCAATCACTGGGAGACATATCATCCATCTCGGTACTGATACCATCATCTAATTTCTCCAAAATATCTGTTGAAAAACATAAAGAGTGGACATAAGGTTGCTGAACCTGTAATGAATTACAAATAACCTTAATAATATCCTTTGTGATTTTCTCTGTACTAATTCTTGAATATTGTGGCAACCTTGATAAAGCATCGGCATCAATATTGGATTTTCCAGGTTTATATAGGATCTCAAAATCAAATGCACCTAAAGCAGAGAGCCAGCGGTGAGAAGTTGCATCCAGCTTTGCCGACGATAAAACATAAGTCAGAGGATTGTTGTCTGTATAAACAATAAATTTATGCCCATACAAATAATCATAAAATTTCTCTGTTACTGCCCACTTCAGTGCCAGGAATTCTAATTTATGGACTGGATAGTTCTTCTCAGCGGCGGTAACAGCACGACTAGCATAAGATATCACACGTAGTATGCCATCTTGCTTCTGGTACAAAATTGCGCCAAGCCCAAGACTACTGGAGTCAACATGCAGCTCAAATGGATCTGAAAAATTAGGAAACCCAAGAACGGGTGGTGAAGATAAACATTCTTTTAACCTGCAAAAAGATTGTTCTTGTTCTTTTCCCCAAAACCATTTTCCTGAAAAATTAGATTTCTTTTTACTTTTCTGTTTACCTAAATTAGTGGGCGGAAGTAAATCAGTTAGTGGTTTACTTATTCGGGCAAAGTCTTTACAATACTTTCTGTAATATCCACAAAAACCTAAAAATTGGCGGACTTCATCAGCATTTTTCGGTGTAGGCCAGTTTGTAATTTTGTCGATTTTGTCTGGATCTGTTGCTACACCCTCGGCTGAAACAATATAACCAAGATATTTTATTTCATCCCTAAAAAAAGAACATTTATCAGGTGATAGCTTCAAGCCACATTCCCTAAGTCTCTGAAAAACCATAGAAAGATGCTCTAAATGTTGTTCGTACGAATCCGAAAAAATTATTACATCATCCATGTATACCAGACATATCTTTAAATTTAAACCTTCTAAACAATGCTCCATCATTCGCTGGAAACTTGCTGGAGCTGTTTTTAAACCAAAGGGCATTCGGACAAATTCGAAAAATCCTAGCGGCCCTGCAGTAAATGCTGTACGCTCCTTGTGTTCTTCCAAAACTTCTATCTGAAAATATCCCGATTTTAAATCTAAGGAACTGAAAAATTTGGAACCTGATAAGTAACCTAAAATATTATCTATACGTGGTAATGCATATGAATCATTGATGGTTTTCTTATTTAAATCTCTATAGTCTATACAAACACGAAGTTTGCCATTTTTTCGCCGACACAAAACCATATTTGATGAATAAGGACTGTATGAGTGTCTGATTACACCTGCTGCCAGCAACTGTTGCAAATGATCTCTCACTTCATCTAGTAATGCAGGTGCTATATGTCTAGGTCGCTGTTTGAAAGGTTTATCATCTGTTAAGTCAATGCGATGCTTAACATCGCTGTATAAACCAACGTCAAGCTCATCATGTGAGAAAATGTCTGAAAAATTCGAAATCAAATTAATGCCTTTTTTCAATTCTTCTGGTGTTAACCTGGATGAATTAATATTAATTTGCTGAAGAAAAGAATCATTAACGACATTTTTATCACTTGGCAATTTGATCTCTTGCTCCACTGAAATGGGCTGTATTTCACATAATACAGATCTGGGTTCAATATTTATTGTCCTTGACGAGTGATTGCTAATGTGTACATCAACTGTGTGTTTGTCTGTAAAATCATATCTCAAAATATATGGAGCAATTTCTAAGTTTTCCAATTTTGAATTACCCAATATGGGTTGTAAAATAGCACAAGTTGAATGATAAGGGATCTTATGATCTACAACACCAGCAATAACTCTAGTTTTGTTTGGATGTAAAATTATGTTACAATTCTCTGCACTCTTTACAATACCAAGGCTAAAATTATTTTTAGCAAGTTGTCTCTCTCTTAAAGAAATACACCTAAATGACATATACCATGGTGTAGTCAATTTTGCAATTTGTAAAAATTTATCACCATTTACCTGCTTACATTTATTCATAAAAACAGTGAGTATATTAGTTCCAAGTAAAATTGGTGTTTTTAAGTTATAATCACTGTCTGGAACAACTAAAAATACACATGGGGTATTTTTACTTTCACTGATACTTGGAATAGCTATATCTGCTTCTATATATCCCAAATATGGAAGCTGTTTACCATCGGCACATTCAATATTTAAAATTTTATCAATTTTATTCAATGGTAAATGGTGTAAATTTGAAAAATAAAATTTTTCGCTGACCGTTGAAATTGTTGAACCTGTATCCAATAAACAGTTAACATTAATACCTGAAATAATAATGTCAGATTCAGTAGGTTCACCATGTAAACCTACGGGTTCATGTTCTATTGAACTAGGTCGACCACTATTTACATCAACGCCTACAGACGACCTATCACTATAGACGCGTGCTAGTTTAAACGTTCTCGTCCATAATTACTAGCCGGCTTATTTCTACAGCCTTTCTGTACATGTCCGAGCTGCCCGCAATTTCTACAACGAATATTTGAACCTGAAAAATTTGAATCGGAACTATTTGGATGCGGCGAATTTCTTGTGGAATCTGAAAAACAATGGCTAGTCGAATAATTTTTAGAATAATTAGCATTGTTAAATCTATTACTGTTATCAGACCTATTGCGATAGTTTTGTCGTCCACGCCTAAAATTAGAACTATTAGAATTATATCTGGATGGCTGAGATTGCTGACAATGTTTCTTCAATTCAGCAACTTCTGAAGACAAATCTGAAATTTTTTTAAGCAAAGTTTCATACTGTGAAGTTGTTGGCTGTGCAGCTTTTGAAATAGGCTTAACATCTGGCTTTTTATGTTCCTGTTCAATTAATCTCAAAGCTGTTAATAAATCTTCATATTTAGGACAGTCTTTAAATTTAAATGCACTAATGTCTTTCAAATCTTGATGTAAACCTTCAAAAAATCTAGTCTTAAGCATATCATTAGCAGAAGCTGGTAAAATTTGTTTTAATGAAATAGCTTTTGACATAAGATCCTCAATTCGACATCCCCAGTTAACAACAGATTCATTTTCCTCTTGACGTGCACTGAAAAAACGACCTAAAATATTTTCTTGAGTCTCTATCAAACCAAACATTGCATCAAATTTTGAAAGAATTTGTTTAATTGTGGCCGTTTCCCCAAGTCTCATTAAAACTTTAGCAGCTTCACCTCTTAAAGATTTCCTAATGGAATACAAAATGTCAGACTCAGAATGTTTACCTGAAATCAAACAATTAATTTCATATTTCCACAGCTCATATTCAGCTTCAGACTTAGCATCACCTGAAAATGTAGGTAACCTAAGAGAATTTTTCAAGACATATGGTTGTGTCTGTACAGATGTATCAGGCAGCTGTGGTACCGTATCACCATCAGGTTCTGTTTTGATAGTGCCTTTAAACCAATTTTCAAAATCTTCAGGAGTCTTTGCTTTTGGCTTCACACCCATTTTCTTGAAAGCCTGTAACATATTATTCAACTCCTCATCTGAAAAATCTTCCTTAGCAGCCATTTTAAATTGACTTAGGAATAAGAGGATCAATAAATTATGAAATAACATTCAAAAGATGTGTGATTTATTAATGCATTTGAAAAAAAATGAAAGATTTTAATTTCTCAGTTTTTGGATAAAGTGTTAATCCCCCTGAAAGAATTCACTGAAAATAAATTTAATCTGTTTCCCCTTTTTTCAAGTTTTTTTTTTTTTTTTTTACGTTAGTGTGCTGAATTAATCAATGGGAAAACAAAAAACAAAACATGCATTTAAACTGTGTATCAGTGGGGTGGGGTAGTGTGGGATAGGAATATGGAAGGGGCAAGATCAATCAGCCCTCAAAAAAAATAAAGTACCAGTGAAAGAAAAAAAATGCTTAACAACACCATAACTCTTCAAAACAAAGGGTTAAATTTGGACCGAAATTCAATGAAATTAATTTACAATCACAGATAATAAAATATACATTGACTGTAAAAATTCAACATTGCAAAAGTTCAATCTGTCAACAATACAAAATTCAACCTCAGTGTGGACTGGTAGCTATAATTTTTTTGGCAAGTGAAATCAAAGCATTATTTACTCCAATAATATATTTTTTAAATCATCTGTACAAGTATATTAGTTTATGTACCTGCAAAATTAATTCAAATCAACTCCACAGTGAGAAATCAGAATAAAGAAATTATCAACAGCATTGAGAAATTCCGTGGAAATTCGCAATGGGAGATAACTTGTTTATAACTGATGTATTTATAGATAGGGTATCCCAATGACGTCACTGAAATTACTTGCACATGAAGGGAGATAATTTCAATTCATAATGAAAATAAGTGAAAATACACACAGAACAAACGCTATGAAAAAGTCAAATGAAAATGGATTTTCAGTTAATTTTTTTTTTCAATTGTCAATTAATTTATTTCACACAAGTCTCCGAGGATTATATGCACAGTTCAAAAAAATGTTTTGTAAATGAAAATTATTCAATTGTCACAGTCAGAGATGGACGATGTGAAGGCCTCGTGGAAAACAGCAGCGCGAATTGGCGATGAAAATCATTGGTGTAAATCGACACCACACACAATTCAACACAGGGAATACTATGTTATTGTCAGCACTAAGTTTAAAAGTTATTTACTGGCTCCATACTTACAGTTCCAAACATGAATAAAAATACTGGCACAGGCAATGAAGTTGAACATGATGACAACAGTACATGCATGCATGCATACGGAAAAAACAGCACAAACGAAACACAAACATTGATGACGTCACAAATGAAAGAGTGTCAATCTGCAGACAAGTCAGTAGAAATACGTATCCTCAGATGAATGGATTCATTTTTTTACGTTGGGCGCCAATTGAAACGGGGCTTCTTACGAGCACGAGCGGTGTTTCAATATATAATTGACTTCATTCAAATAAATAAAAGTTCCATACATACATTATGGTTCTGTAATGTTTATTCCGTGTAAATTCAAATAACTCTACATCTTTCTCGTTCAGGTTGACATAAGTTACATGTAAGTGTGTATATATAGACCCTGTAATATATAATTACAATGGCATAAGTACAGCATGAATAGTACAGTATGGAATAGGGAAGAGGTTAGGCCTTTTCCTAACAGAATAAACAATTCTGATCAACGCCAAGTATTATTTGATTATTCACGGAACAATCGAGTTGCATAACAACGATCGATTGAACGTGCGTGAATCATTAAACAATATTTACATACAGATGGAATGAATTACAGAATTTGTAAATAAAATAAACATTGTTCCAAAATAACCGAAACAGAGGACAGTCATGACGGAATTCATGACGATCGAGGAGATGAAAATACATGAAACATTTTTATAAAATCAAACAATATATACATTATTCTACGTGATAATTCCCAAAGATATTATTATAAATTTCTTACCAAATCAAGACGATTTCGGTCCGGATTTATTCATAATTATAAATAACGAAGAAGAAGATATATTTGGACTGATAACTCTGAATGACTAACAACTCGATCCGAACAACAATGCAAGGGAAAAAACTGCAGCGGTAAAACAATAGAAACGGCGGGAAAATCAAATCCAATGACAACGGATCGATAAACATTGGCGACAATTGACGAAACATGGACAGGGGCCAATGCGCTCAGGCAGAATAAGTGCTGGTGTGAATTAGTACACATGCAACATGCAGTTTTGAGTTAATAATTCTAAATAAAGATAGAAGGATTGTTATGAAGATATTTTGATAATTATTATATATTTATATGAAATAAATACCACTGTCACATCAATTCTTTGACTATCTCTTTCCTGCTTCGCTCTTGACCCTCCGTCACGGGTTTAAATATTTTTGTGGCTTCGCGTTTGAGTTCCATCTCACCAAGACATCTGCTCCTATCAGCTGACTGAATCTCCTTCTTAGCACGTTCATACTCGTGTAAAATTAGATCTCGATGTATAGGATCCATCTGTAAAAACATCTTTCGTTTTAATTGTTTTTATTATTTTCAAAATTAAATGTTTAATTATATTTTTATGTTTTAAGTAATAAAACTCTTTCCGTCTTAATATAATAATCTGAAAATATTCACATCTCAACTGGCTGTGTTAATTGAAGTTTAAAAATACGTTTAAACAGTACATGACAAACCGGTTTCTGATTTAACGCATTTTGACAGTAGTTTTTACATTTGTCAAAAGATTTTCATTCACACATCAAACAACCATTCACTGAGTGTCGAATTAAGAGAGAATCCTTTGATGACTGTTAAACAGTTTCAACACACAAAGGAAAACTGATTTTAACGCTGAGAACTTATTCGTTACAAATCTCTTCCGATTGCTATCATGAATATATTAAAAAGTTTACCACTCAAAACCTAATTGAGCGGACAATGCGTTTTAAACATTCCGATAAGTGTTTGACTTTTTTTCGAACGAACGCTTAACAGTCAATCTCTCTCATCAAGACAAAACACGAATATCTATTACAGATCAACTCTTTCAAACAAAAAACCCCCAAAACTCAATTTCTATCCGTCCCATCAAGAGAAAACATGAATGTCTATAATACAGACCATATTCATGATCGACTCTTTTGAACAAAAAACCTCATTCACTCATAACGATAACATGTGTTAGTTTTTACTTCAGGAAGACGTGACTGGGTTCGCGAATTTCCAACACCCCGACGACAACACTCTTCGTTCAAAACATTTCCATCAAGTGCTCGTCGAGATCACCTCGCAATAACGTGCGCCAGTCTCACTTCAACAAACGCTACAGTGGGTTTAAGAATTCAAACATCACCTCTTCACGCGAGTCGATATTTCAGACCTAAAATCTGCAAGCGAGTTTCCCCCATAGGATTCAGTGTTAAAATCATGTACGGACGCGGATTGTTAGAATCGGCGAGAGGATGATGTTAGAACTCTCAAAACGTTTTTTTGCTCGCAATTTAACACTGAATCCTATGGGGGAAACTCACTTGCCGATTTCAATCAAAACGGTACATGTACTGTACGTAAACTTTCATGCGTTTTCTGTCATTCTTGGATACAATCAGTGATGTTTGAATTCTCAAGGGATTCTGAAGCACCCTAAAAAACGTTAAAAATCTTGTACACGTACACGATTTTAACACTAAATCATACGGAGGTGTACATGTACACGTACACGTACATGTACGATGATGGTTGAACTCTCATTTATTACCTACTATCGCAGCTTAAAATACTAATATAATCCTGCTGTCAAGACTTCTTAACTGGTTGAGTGCAAGAAGCCACTATCAGGGCTTTCAAAAAATGAGCATTCCAGAGCAAAAGCCAACACTTTCCTTGCTTATATTTCATATTCAGTCAAACATAAATAATATTTTGTTTATATAAATTTGTTTTATTACAAATTATTGGAGAGTGCCCGTGCACGCTCCAATAATTTGTAATAAAACAAGTTTTCAATAACAAATTCAAACCATCCAAAATAACCTTGATCAACCAGATAATGACTAATGTGAACAATATCTTGTTATTTGTACTTTCCAACGTTTGACGTCGCATTTTGAAAAACGTTGAAGAAACTGAATTCGCAGTGAAGTTGAAACGTCAGGATAATTTAAAGTCTCAAAGGATTAAATCGAAAATAAAAATACTGCGGCATACGTGAGGAAGTTTGACCTGCAGGCCCGCCTAGTCCTGATGTTCCAAATCATCAACATGAGTTAATAATACTATCGTTATCTATCCTCCTTCCATTTACAGAAAATTGTATGATCTGTTCATGCCCTTTGCGATCGATGTACAATTAGAGAAAGGTTTGATGCCCCCCCCCCCCCCCCCCGTCGCCACTACCCATACAAAAGACACCAATATGTTTCAGTTGAAAATAAACACGTGCTAAATTTTGAGAAAGATATGGCCTGTGGGCATTTCCCATTTAAAAAGATTCCTTCACATTATTTGGCCTACATCTGCCATAAAAGTAACCGTAGGTGGACAGATACACCTTCACTTCCTCCCCCCCCCCCCCCACATCGCTTGTCAGATTTAATTATTTTTCCACTTCTTTCCTAATTTATTTATTGGTGTTTAAGGTCACATACTTATGCACAGTGGCTAATCGTGACCGTGACAGTGGAGGAAGTCGGAGTACCCGGAGAGAACCACCTAGCATCGACGAGCAAGTGTCAGCTCCTCAACATTCTAACTCTGCCCCCGTGTAGCCAACCGGGATAAAGTGCCTTGCCCAAGAACACACCGCGGGTCATCCCGGACAGCGATCGAACTCGGGACCTCTAACATAGAAGTCCAACAGTCTACCATTTAGCCACCGCGCGCCCAGTTCTTTCCTAAAGAAATAATGGCTGTGATTCATCACTGTAACAAGCTATAGTTCCAAATACGGCCCCTACGCTACATGTTTTCGATGTCCAAAAATTATTTTTTGGCAGTAAGCCTACACGTAGGCTCCATTGCAGAAATTTATCTACAGGCAATTTCAGTTTTACACTGGTTCTGGGGTTAAGATAATTAAATATTGATTAAAACGAAAACCCATCATTTGCAAAAGTATGTGTGTAGGGGTAGTTTAGCGGAATTAGGGTTAATGCCTCTATCGATCTACGATTGTAACGTAGGACTAGTCGTTGTGTTAACTGATAGAACCACAAAGTTCCACCAGTCCGTGGCTTTTTAGTTTTCCCCTACAGACGAAATTGGACGCATGTTACGGCCAGTTCATCGCCTGAGTGCTAGAATGTTCTATGTCCCATAGGGGAGATAATATATAGCCCCATAGGGGAGATAGTACTCCCATAGGGGAGATAATATATAGCCCCATAGGGGAGATAATATATAGCCCCATAGGGGAGATAATATATAGCCCCATAGGGGACATAGTACTCCCATAGGGGACATAGAACATTCTAGCATTCAGGCGACGAGTTTTCAGTTTCCAGTAACTTCAAGAATCTTGTCGTGCATCAATTGAAATAATGTGACGAACTCTTGATTCAAGTTATCTAACATTTAATTCTATAATACTTCGACTATACTGTTGTTATCTCTGGCTTTAAACAGCTTATAAAATTAACAACAAAGTTCATACCTTATTCCAACACAGCAGTGGCGGCATCCATCAAAAGTCTTGTACGAAGTTATATTGCGCGTGATGAGCCAGGAGACAGCATGGCCCAACGTGCAGAAAACGATGTTTATATTCACCAATTTTCTGATGCAATACCTAATCACGTGACTACCACTCCGCGGAAAATTTGGGGAAAGTCGCCTGACGTGGCAGTCGCCATTGTTGGACTCTTGTATTGCCATGCAGACGGCCAGTCAGTCTGCATGCAGGCCATGAAATTTAGTATTCTGTCGGGTGATTGTTAACCAGCAGAATTGTCTGGTAGAATGCACAATTTGCAATTCAGCATCACCTGATATCTGGTGATATTCCACCAGGTGTATGTTATGGTTTGGTGACAGATAGCTTAACAATATCTCAGAAACTACAGGAACTATTTCAGAATGTTATTATTCTTATCAACAAATCCTACAATTTTATTGTTAGTTGACAATACTGGTCTACCTACAATGTTATGTCTGGTATTGTCAACGGAACATCTGGCGTTCACTCTCGTGTGAGAACTCGCAAGTATTACTGTACTCTGATCGCCAGCTTGTACAATTCCATGTAATTTCCACTTTCATTAAAACTGTTCATAAAATAGAGTCCCATTTGTCAAATAGAAAATGTCTATTAAATCTTTTTTATTAACCAACAATATTTCCCTAATGCAGAAGAGATGTAGTTCTTCTCCCGAGGTTGATTAACTCCTGTGGGCTAACTTCGCAACAGTGGGTGGGTATAGGCAAATAGAATCCGACCCCCCCCCCCCCCATCCACACACACACACACACCACCCATAAGGTTCCGTCAGTGATCAGCAAAAATGATTGGTGCTGATCAAGAAGTAATCAATCGAGATTTGTGGAAAAATATATACATATATTAAAAGAGCCTTCTCCACCAGTGATGTAGTACCGCTGTTTAAACGTGACCATACATAAATAGGCTATTTATCCATGGAGCAGTCAAAAGGCAATATTGCGGTTTGTGCATTCGCTCAACACTGGAGAAGGGCGGCCATTTTGTTGATTCGATATTCTGATGCACTCACTCTGTGAGTGTGAAATGGTTAAGGAAGGCGTACTCAAATGACATAAAAGAATGAATTTCAACTATTTATTCCACAAAACGATTGAAAGAATACATCAGGAAGCGTGTGTGTTTTTCACGATGGCAACTTTTTTTTTTACAAATTTCGTGGTCACGATTAGCAGGGATGTGGCTAGAGGGTTTCATCTGGGGGGAGGGGAGCGGGGTGCCACCGGTGTAAATTCCAACTGTGAGTGGTTTCGATAGGAGGTTGCACTGTAGCGCTGGGTGATATCTTTTAACCCTTTACCCAACGAATCGCCCGTATCCGCCCGCGTAATATACAAATACATCTGCTGAAAAAATGTTATTTCTGGAAAAATTTCAACAAAACCATAACATGTGACCCCCCTCTTTGGAACGAGCTCATCCAGCTCGTTCCAAAGAGGGGTCACATGATATGGTTTTGTTGAAAGTTTTTTTTAACAAATTTAAAAAAATGATATTTAAAATAAGGAATTTTGAAATCGTCTGCGTTGGGTAAAGGGTTATGAACCCTTCTGAAAATTTTCACTAGTCCTGAAACGGAAAAAGCGTTATTTATAATGTGTCTGGGTCAGAAAACATACCGGATTGATTTCAGAGTCGAAATTTTGAGGCCATGTCAATTTTAGAGTAGGAAATTTGAAACTCAAGTTTCCAGTTCGAAATAAAAGATCAAAATTTTCTCATCATTAGTTGGAATTTTAATATTTTTCATGAACAATGTTAATTTATTGAATTTCCAACTATTTGATTTTTGACCTCTGAATTTCCAACTATTGAAAAAAATACTGCTAGGTGGGGGTTGGAGGGGTGAGACCCCCCCCCACACCCCTGTCGCCACATCCTTGACGATTAGCCGTTGTGCAGACGTATGTGACCTTAAACACCAATAAATAAATAAATAATTTTACAAATTTCAAATTTGTTTCTCAAAATTTTGCTCCTATGCATATCAACCCATTGTGATAAATTGAATCAAACATGATCTGCGGATCAAACGGTTTCGCGCGCCGGAGGCGCGCAGGGACAGTTTGGGGAACAAGCCCCTTTCGACCCTCATTATCTGTATACTATTTGTGCTGTGTCTGGGTGTGGTAAAGGAGGGAAAGAGTAAGGGTGATCAGCGGCGTCTATGTCTCCTGCGGTTTTTCTTGGTGGGGGAGGATATGTCGGAGAGATTGATGTTGGTGGCGTTGTTGGATCTGGAGGAGGAGTAGGTTTTTCCTTGGCAACGAACGGCCTGATCTTAGCTGCTGTTTCTTCTTGAGATTTTCTGTAGCTTTTGAGATTGATGACGAGGATTGTCCTGATTGAGTATGCTGGAAAATTTTTTTGATGTAGAAGTTGTAATTATCCTGGACCGTGGCTCGGGTAGTGTCGTCCTGTATCTCCTCCCCAAGGAATGCCTCCACGGACTCCGGGAAGCTCTCCTCCTGGTCGGACTCCTGGTCCAAAGAAGCCGGAGAAGCAAGAGCAGGAGGGGTGGAAGGTGGAAGGTGCGTCGTCTGGGACAACTTCCTGCACAAATAGACAGATCTTCCTCCCATCTCCTCTTCGGATGAAGAGTCAGATGGGTTAGAGATTGATCTGTCACCTGACGACCCAAAGTCCTCCGGACCCTCCTTCTGGGAAGGGGGTGCCGAGCTGGACAGGGGTTGGTCAGGGGTGACAGGTGTTGAACCTATGACGCCCTCACTTGCCTCCTTCTCTTCCTTTTCCTTCTTTTCCAGGAACTCCGTCATTCAGCGGGCATCTCGTCGTCTGGCGAAGGGTCCCTTCTTTCTCTTCCTCATCTTCTTGGTGGTGGCTGTATCGCTCCGGCGGTCTATATTCAGTTTGTCCGTGTCACTAGGAGGGTGAACAGTGTGGGGGGAAATCCCCTCACGAAATGTGCTACACCTCTCCAAGGACGGCGGTTCAGGTTCTTTGTCAAAATCCACTGTCAGGTGAATTTTACCCTTGAGCACCTGGATACTCCAGGTGGTGGCAAGGGCAGCCTTCACTCTGACAAGTGGTTCTTGTATTACAAGTGGTAGCTCCATTGTTCAGCTGTTAGCACCTCGGAGTCCAAGGTGCGAAATGAAAATAAACATGATCTTATATGTGTGGACAGCTAATATTTTGCTTGAGGTTGTCATGTAGCCTGGTGCAAACACACAAACAGTACATGGATAGTGGACGGATTTGGAAACACCCACCGAATGTAAATTCCACCCAGATGATAGCTGAAGTTCAGTGAAACTGCGCAAAAAAAACATTTATAAATTAGCAAGGCGGATCCCTAATGCAATTAGAAGCCGTGTGGTTACAGTGCTTTGTTCAATAATTAAAACGGGTTCGTCTCACTGACCCGGCTACTATTGTTTCGGTAAAATGTGTTAAAATTTGGTAGATCAAAGGGAGACGGATTGTAGTCGGTATCTAGGAAGTTTGTTCGCTTAACTCAACTCGTGTTTTTTTACAAGAAATTTTATCCGCAAGTATACAGAAGAAGTCTCCTTGGTTACGAATCGAAATTAAGTATTTTTATTGTTTACTAATCATATATATTTCATTTTCAGGTTATTTTATTCAACTTTGTGGGGAGTTAGTTTAGTATAGTAACTGAGACAAAGTTAGGAGGTCTTAAATAAAACTGTGAGCGCTAAGTTGTCGAACGGTTCATCGTGTTGCCTTTTGTCGCGTATTTACAATTTTCCCTGTCCGATCGCGTAATTTTGTCTTCATGATGGCGAGCAAGTCTGTTCAGACGGAGGTAAGTATGGAGGTAAATACGTGTAATATCGCGGTCCAGGTCAACGGTGCCAACGGGGTAAGTATTGGTGTGCAGACAGAGGTCACTGGGGTCACTGGGGGTGTCGGTCAGAGCCGGGTTGGTGGGGCCACCGATGGCGATATTGGGCTTGAAGTTTGTAAACAGTGTTCTATGATGTATGGGGACTGTCGCTCGATGGGATATGGAGAGGTATGTGCAAACTGTCAGGAAATCCTCCGCCTACTTGAGACAATTGTTAAGTTTGAGGGGGAGATTGCTGAGCTGAAGGGAAAACTTGGTAGGGCGGGGCTGTCTGGAGTTACGCCTGTGAAAGTGGCTTTCCGAGAAGGATGGAAGGTTGTCGGTGGTTCCAAGAGGAAACATGGGGGTAGAACCTTTGATGTGAATGAGGTAGGTGATGAGGTGGGGGCTGCTAGAAAAGTACGTAGGACAGATGAGGGGGGCCCAGGCCGGAGCAATGCTGTAAAGCGTTTGGCATGGACTACCAAAAGTGGTAGGAAAGGGGGGCCAGAGAAGCAGGTAGATAGGGGTGTAAAGTCCAAAGGCAGTGGGGAGTGCAGCACCAGAAACAGATTTGATGTGCTCGATTCGGAAGAGACAGAGGAGGAGATGGAGGTAGTTGCAACAGATAGTAGCTTGGGGTCTAGGCCAGGAAAAAGGAGGAGGGATCCGGGGGAAGACCAGGGGAGTAGTCCAGGTAGTTCAGGGCCTGGAAAGAGACGGAGGGACAAGGATAGGAGTAATCCTAGGTCAAAGATACCGATACCGATATTGATTCCGAGTGGGGCTGTTGGAGAGGAAGAGGACGCTGTAAACAATAGGAGACTAGAGGAGATAAATAGGGCGAGGGCCAAAAGTAAGTTGGTGGTTGCGGGAAGTAGCATAGTTCGGGGGATCGACAAGAATGTCTGTGGTCCGGACAGTAAAAATAGAACAGTTCTGTGCTTTCCGGGGGCTAAAGTGGAGGACCTGAGGGATAGAGTGGACGGTATTGTAGCTGGGTCGGGGCCTGATCCGGTAGTGGTATTACATGTGGGGTCCAATAACATCAGGGAGAGGAAATCAGTTCGTTTGGTGGACACATACAAGGACCTAATTAGTAAGCTACTTAGCAGGAATGCTCGGATCATCGTTTCAGGGGTGCTCCCCGTTATGGGTGGTGGGAATGAGAGGAACTCACGGATTATGGCACTAAACGAGGAGCTGGAAGAGCACTGCAAAGACTTGGGAGTACATTTCATTGACCACTGGGATTCATTCTGGGGACAAGGAGAGTTGTATGGGCGAGACGGATTGCATTTAAGTAGGATGGGTACAGACCTGCTGGGCCAAAAAATTCTACAGGTGGCTGGGCCTTTTTTGGAGAAAAGGGGGGTAGGGGACCACAGCCGATAACCCAGAGGGGCACAAATGCTGGGAACATAGGAAGAACAACAAACATGCACAGTACAGGGACATACCAGGGTTATAATAATGTGCCAGTGATGACAAAAAAAACAAAGATTCATTAAGTTTGGGTACTGCAACATCCAGGGTCTGCACAATAAAGTAAGCGAAATATCAACAATGATGGACGAAGGAGACTTCGATATAATGGGTCTAAGTGAGACGTGGATACGACGGGATGAGCGGGTTGATCAGATAAAGGGTTGCGTGTGGATAGGAGCTGGGCGAACTGAGGGTCAGAAACGGGGTGGGGGTGTTGGCATCTACGCTAAAGAGGAATTACAGCCCTCATTGATTACAGATCTCACAGAAGCAAGGACTCAGATTCCAGTATCCAACGAAATAGTATGGGCAAAAATCAAGTTAGGAAGCAGGAGTGTTGCCGTTGGTGTTGTATACTTAGCAGTGGAGGGAAGTAAGCCCGAGTGGAATGATTCAATATATACAACTCTTAGATCGAATATCACAGAGCTTGGTAGCAGAGGGTTCAGTATTGTCCTAATGGGGGACTTCAATGGGCACATCGGGGATAAGGAGGAGGGCATACAGGGAGGTGATAGGAAAATTAACACGAATGGGAGGAAGATGTTGGACCTATCAAAAGAGCTTGGTTTAAAGATCCTGAACAGGGATGCGAAATGTAAGGGTAAATGGACCTGGGAGAGGAACGATAAGAAAACAATAATTGATTATATACTCACTGACATTGGCGTATGGAGGGAGGTTATAGATGTAGAAATAGATGACGAGGGAAAAAATGACTTGGGTAGTGATCACAACCTGATAACAGTTAAGATTATGGGCAAAAAGACGAATAGAGACAGAAATACCTTCAAGGAAGTTTGGGGACTAAAACAAGGAGCCGACTGGAAGCAGTTTCGGGAAAAACTAAAACCAAATCTTGATTGTATACCTAGGGATGCAAATGTCCAGAGTATTTCAGATGGCATAGTAAATAGCCTAACAGAGGCAGGGAAGGAGTGTATAGGAAGGGTGAGGGTCCCAACGAGAGAGCTTGGATACAGGGTTAACGAGGGACTGAAAAAGGCTATAAAAGAAAGGAAGGTAAAATGCGCTGCTTACAGAAGAAGTAGGAAGCTTAAAGGGGTGGATAACAATGACACGAGACTAATGAAAGGAGAATATGAACTGGCACGGAAAAAGGTGAATGAGATAAAGAATAATAATAGGAAGGAGCGCAATTGCAGTCTTGCCAGAACAATAAAGAAAACGGGGCGTTCGAGCTCAAACGTATTTTGGAACTGGGTAAATAAACGGGGGGAAAGTAGTGTACAGAGTATCAAAGTGGATGGGGAAAGTACAGAAGATAAAGGCCGTATCGCTTCAGAGTTAGTCAAGCACTGGGTAAAGATAGGCGATGGGGCAGTGGGTCCCCACCAAAAAGAAATATACTGGTGGAGGAGAACCTATCCAATCGTGTTTGTAGCGAAATAACGGCAGAAGAAGTGCGGAACGTGGTCTCGAAATTAAAAAATGGTAAAGCGGGAGGGACTGATGAAATTCCGAACGAATTCCTCAAAAATGGAGGGGAGGCACTTATTAAGTCCTGACAAACCTTTTCAACCTGGCTCTGCGAAAGCAAGAGGTCCCCAGAGAGTGGAGGGAAAGTAAGGTGTCGTTCATACACAAAAAGGGGGATAAGGAAGTTCTAGATAACTATAGGGGGATATCAGTTAGTAGTAACATCGGAAAAGTATTCTGTAAGGTCATATACGGTAGACTAGAGGAAGTTATTGAAGAGAAAGGTTTTTTAGGAGAAATTCAAAATGGTTTCAGGAAAGGACGAAGAGTCACTGATCACCTATTTACACTCACCCAACTGATAGAATCAACAAAGGCTGAAAAGAAAAAGATGTTTCTGGCATTTCTAGATGTGAAAAAAGCGTACGACCGAGTGTGGAGGGAAGGTATGTGGCGAAAGCTCGAGGGCATCGGACTGGGGGGTGACTTTGTGGGAATCATGAAAGCACTGTATACAGATGTGCAAAGCCAACTCAGTCTAGGAAGTATCACTACAAAACGAGTCCCTATGGATATAGGCCTCAAGCAGGGGTGTATCTTTTCACCGATTTTGTTTGCATTGTATGTTAAAGATTTAGGGGACGAACTAATTCAGAGTGCGGAGGGGGTAAATGTTGGAGACATAAAGATACCAGGCTTATTCTTTGCGGACGACATGGTGTTAATGTCTAGAACTGAACAGGGGCTAGAGAAACTGCTGGAAATTGTTGGTAGATATGGGAACACTTGGCGGCTCGAACTAAATGAAAATAAAAGCAAGGTAATACCCGTTGGACGCAAGGTAGATATGACGAAGAGATGGAGAGTGGGTGAGTTCTCATTCCCCGAAGGGGAAAGCAAACAAATCACTGTAGGAGAAACGGGAGAGTATGAGTATCTAGGGGTAAGCATAAATATAACGGGAAGAGGGGTGTACAGAAATTACTCAGCCAAACTGATTCTGAAGGGGAAAAGAATTCTGAACCAACTAAAACTTTTGGGGAAAAATAGTTTCAACAAGGTCTTTGTGGGGAAACACTGTGGGAGAGGGTGGGTTTACCAAGTATAACGTATGGCACGGACGTGATTCCATTAAACCAAACCGTTATTAAGAAGTTGGAAAGTACTCAGAATGATGCCGGCAGATGGATTACAGGGTCGAGTAATGCTGCAGCTTTGGAAGCAGTAAGGGGGGAGCTTGGGTGGATGAAAATCAAGGACAGGGTAGATTTGGGAAAACTGTGTTACTTTAACTACTTGAGAAACCTGCCTGACAACCGGTGGTGCAAATTGATGCTCGATACCATTTGGAATTCTAATATAGAAACGGGGTGGTCAAAACATGTGAGGGAACTAATGGACAATTACTCTATAGAGGTCACAAACATAGAAGTAGGAATGAAAGAAAGCAAAAGGTTTGTCAAAGAGAGAGTCATGGAAGATTGCAATCGAAACTGGCGAGCAGGGGTTAGCGTGAAAAGATCACTGCAGGGGTTACAATATAAAGAAAAGCCAGCTTTTGAGAAGTACCTAGATGGCACCTTTGGAGGGTCACTGCTGTTCAAACTGAGATCAAGATCACTGGAGCTTCGGGGAAAAATTGGGAGAGATGGGGAAAAGGGATGCCAAATGTGCCACTCTGGAGTAGTGGAGACCCTGGAACATTTTCTCTTGGAATGCCCACAGTATATACCTCATAGAATAAAATTTACTGGAAGAATAATGCAGAAGTGGGGTGAAGAAACAAAGGATAGATGGCTGAAGGGGGACACGAGGGAGAGGGTAGGAATGCTTGTTGAAGAAATTGAAAAAGAGGAAGTGAGGGACACTATTAAGCAGTTTATATCTGAATGCTGGGAGGAGAGGAGGGGAAGAGGGGGTGGGGTGCAGGGGGAATGATGGCCTTCTCTTATGAGGACCGCGACAAATCAGCGGCTGGCCAAAGAGTTATTATTATTACAAACAATCAACCGGATAATCCGGTTGATTGTTTGTAAAAAAAAAACACGAGTTGAGTTACCGATAGGTGAGACAAACCAGATTAACCAATAAGTCCAGTATATTAATTGAAAATTACTCCTTAGCCATTTCGAAATGAGGATATGAATGAAAGAAGTCTCAGCGCGGATACTGAGTACATTGCTTTTTGTTTCAGTGCGCCGAAGGCGCACAGGGACGATGTGGGATTGAAATCCCTTGCGACCCGAAAAACTTTGCTTTATAACTTTATTTGCTTATGAATGCAAATAATCTTATTTTGTTTGAGTGTGTACACTGGCAGGAGGTTATAGGAGGTGGTGGGTTCAGATCCCCGAACTTTATTTAAAAAGTAGACTGGTCCCAGCCAGGCAAGCTTGTTTCATTCCTTGCTTGGTGTTTGGTGGTTCTTGTGTATGTAAACAGAAAGGTAGGTTGTTCCATTTCCCCCTACGCTTCGTCTGCTATTTCCATGCGTCTTCTTGATGAGGGTGTTGCAGGAAAATGTTAGAGTATGCAATTAGAAAAGTTATAGGTAGAGAGAGATAGGAATCCGCTGTTGTATTTTGTGACAGTTGTATGATTGTTACTATGGATGGGGCGAGGGGTGGGTTTCTTTGGAGCCCACTCCCCGAGTTGCGAGGCAGTCACCACAGACTCGATCCCAGATTTCTTAATGAGCGAAGCAATCCTCACTGACTCCACGCAATTTAATTCTGTTGAATAGTTTTAATTTTCTGTGACTTATTTTGTTTTTCTGTTAAGACTTCAGTATTACATTTCAAAGTGGCGTGAACTTGCAGGTGATCACTGCCAAGATCATCACCCCCACAAGTATGTCTTGCATTTGGCTGGTTAGTGATTTACTGGTGGTAATCAAGTCTAGGATATCTGATTGATGGAATGAGTTGTTGCTTATGTATGTTACGTCTTGATCGTTATTTAACAGGAATAGATCGAGTTCTTCAATGATGTTGAAAAGGGCGTCACCATTAGGCTCAGTCTTATGACAACCGAATACTTGGTGTTTGGATCTCTTCTAATAATACCAAATACTGAGCATACTAAATAATGCTGTTTATTTATATACTGTGAATTCAGTGAGTATACTAAAAAAAGAACTCACTTTAAAATAAAATGTAAGTTCTAATAGAATAAAAAAAGAACTCACTTTAAAATAAAATGTAAGTTCTAATAGAATAAAAAAAAAGAACTCACTTTAAAATAAAATGTAAGTTCTAATAGAATAAAAAAAAAGAACTCACTTTAAAATAAAATGTAAGTTCTAATAGAATAAAAAAAAGAACTCACTTTAAAATAAAATGTAAGTTCTAATAGAATAAAAACAAGAACTCACTTTAAAATAAAATGTAAGTTCTAATAGAATAAAAAAAAGAACTCACTTTAAAATAAAATGTAAGTTCTAATAGAATAAAAAAAGAACTCACCTTAAAATAAAATGTAAGTTCTAATAGAATAAAAACAAGAACTCACTTTAAAATAAAATGTAAGTTCTAATAGAATAAAAACAAGAATTCACTTTAAAATAAAATGTAAGTTCTAATAGAATAAAAAAAAGAACTCACTTTAAAATAAAATGTAAGTTCTAATAGAATAAAAACAAGAATTCACTTTAAAATAAAATGTAAGTTCTAATAGAATAAAAACAAGAACTCACTTTAAAATAAAATGTAAGTTCTAATAGAATAAAAAAAAGAACTCACTTTAAAATAAAATGTAAGTTCTAATAGAATAAAAACAAGAATTCACTTTAAAATAAAATGTAAGTTCTAATAGAATAAAAAAAGAACTCACTTTAAAATAAAATGTAAGTTCTAATAGAATAAAAAAAAGAACTCACTTTAAAATAAAATGTAAGTTCTAATAGAATAAAAAAAGAACTCACTTTAAAATAAAATGTAAGTTCTAATAGAATAAAAAAAAAGAACTCACTTTAAAATAAAATGTAAGTTCTAATAGAATAAAAAAAGAACTCACTTTAAAATAAAATGTAAGTTCTAATAGAATAAAAAAGAACTCACTTTAAAATAAAATGTAAGTTCTAATAGAATAAAAAAGAACTCACTTTAAAATAAAATGTAAGTTCTAATAGAATAAAAAAAGAACTCACTTTAAAATAAAATGTAAGTTCTAATAGAATAAAAAAAGAACTCACTTTAAAATAAAATGTAAGTTGTAACAGAATAAAAAAGAACTCACTTTAAAATAAAATGTAAGTTCTAATAGAATAAAAAAAAGAACTCACTTTAAAATAAAATGTAAGTTCTAATAGAATAAAAAAAAGAACTCACTTTAAAATAAAATGTAAGTTCTAATAGAATAAAAAAAAGAACTCACTTTAAAATAAAATGCAAGTTCTAATAGAATAAAAAAAAGAACTCACTTTAAAATAAAATGCAAGTTCTAATAGAATAAAAAAAAGAACTCACTTTAAAATAAAATGCAAGTTCTAATAGAATAAAAACAAGAACTCACTTTAAAATAAAATGTAAGTTCTAATAGAATAAAAAAAAAGAACTCACTTTAAAATAAAATGTAAGTTCTAATATAATAAAAAAAAGATCTCACTTTAAAATAAAATGTAAGTTCTAATATAATAAAAAAAAGAACTCACTTTAAAATAAAATGTAAGTTCTAATAGAATAAAAAAAAGAACTCACTTTAAAATAAAATGTAAGTTCTAATAGAATAAAAAAAAGAACTCACTTTAAAATAAAATGTAAGTTCTAATAGAATAAAAAAAAGAACTCACTTTAAAATAAAATGTAAGTTCTAATAGAATAAAAAAGAACTCACTTTAAAATAAAATGTAAGTTCTAATAGAATAAAAAAGAACTCACTTTAAAATAAAATGTAAGTTCTAATAGAATAAAAAAAGAACTCACTTTAAAATAAAATGTAAGTTCTAATAGAATAAAAAAAGAACTCACTTTAAAATAAAATGTAAGTTCTAATATAATAAAAAAAAGAACTCACTTTAAAATAAAATGTAAGTTCTAATAGAATAAAAAAAAGAACTCACTTTAAAATAAAATGTAAGTTCTAATAGAATAAAAAAGAACTCACTTTAAAATAAAATGTAAGTTCTAATAGAATAAAAAAGAACTCACTTTAAAATAAAATGTAAGTTCTAATAGAATAAAAAAAGAACTCACTTTAAAATAAAATGTAAGTTCTAATAGAATAAAAAAAGAACTCACTTTAAAATAAAATGTAAGTTCTAATAGAATAAAAAAAGAACTCACTTTAAAATAAAATGTAAGTTCTAATAGAATAAAAAAGAACTCACTTTAAAATAAAATGTAAGTTCTAATAGAATAAAAAAAGAACTCACTTTAAAATAAAATGTAAGTTCTAATAGAATAAAAAAGAACTCACTTTAAAATAAAATGTAAGTTCTAATAGAATAAAAAAAGAACTCACTTTAAAATAAAATGTAAGTTCTAATATAATAAAAAAAAGAATTCACTTTAAAATAAAATGTAAGCTCTAATAGAATAAAAAAGAACTCACTTTAAAATAAAATGTAAGTTCTAATAGAATAAAAAAAGAACTCACTTTAAAATAAAATGTAAGTTCTAATAGAATAAAAAAAGAACTCACTTTAAAATAAAATGTAAGTTCTAATAGAATAAAAAAGAACTCACTTTAAAATAAAATGTAAGTTCTAATAGAATAAAAAAAGAACTCACTTTAAAATAAAATGTAAGTTCTAATAGAATAAAAAAAGAACTCACTTTAAAATAAAATGTAAGTTCTAATATAATAAAAAAAAGAATTCACTTTAAAATGAAATGTAAGCTCTAATAGAATAAAAAAGAACTCACTTTAAAATAAAATGTAAGTTCTAATAGAATAAAAAAAGAACTCACTTTAAAATAAAATGTAAGTTCTAATAGAATAAAAAAAGAACTCACTTTAAAATAAAATGTAAGTTCTAATAGAATAAAAAAGAACTCACTTTAAAATAAAATGTAAGTTCTAATAGAATAAAAAAAGAACTCACTTTAAAATAAAATGTAAGTTCTAATATAATAAAAAAAAGAATTCACTTTAAAATAAAATGTAAGCTCTAATAGAATAAAAAAGAACTCACTTTAAAATAAAATGTAAGTTCTAATAGAATAAAAAAAGAACTCACTTTAAAATAAAATGTAAGTTCTAATAGAATAAAAAAAGAACTCACTTTAAAATAAAATGTAAGTTCTAATAGAATAAAAAAGAACTCACTTTAAAATAAAATGTAAGTTCTAATAGAATAAAAAAAGAACTCACTTTAAAATAAAATGTAAGTTCTAATAGAATAAAAAAGAACTCACTTTAAAATAAAATGTAAGTTCTAATAGAATAAAAAAAAGAATTCACTTTAAAATAAAATGTAAGTTCTAATAGAATAAAAAAAGAACTCACTTTAAAATAAAATGTAAGTTCTAATAGAATAAAAAAGAACTCACTTTAAAATAAAATGTAAGTTCTAATAGAATAAAAAAAGAACTCACTTTAAAATAAAATGTAAGTTCTAATAGAATAAAAAAGAACTCACTTTAAAATAAAATGTAAGTTCTAATAGAATAAAAAAAAGAATTCACTTTAAAATAAAATGTAAGCTCTAATAGAATAAAAAAAAGAACTCACTTTAACTCCTAGCACTCTGGTAGTAATTCATTTTTTTCATCATTAACTCCATATTGCCCATGCAGCATGAAAAACTTAACAAATTATATCTTGTTTGACAGAGCTCAGTGAGCTCTGTCAAATAAGATATAATTATTTTAAATTCTCAGCTGCATTGTGGGGAAAATTTGCTGCTCAAAACTTTGGTATTTTGACATCAGAGTGCAGAGGGTTAAAATAGCCCCCTTTATTCGTAAACTGAACTTTGTGGAAAACTTTGCCATCGTGAAAAACACACACGCTTCCTGGCGTATTCTTTCAAACTTTTTTTTTTGTGGAATAAATAGTTGAAACATACTTCCATTCTTTTCTGTCATTTGAGTACGCTTTCTTTAATCATTTCACAGAGAGAGAGAGAGTGCATCAGAATATCGAATCACCCAAATGGCCACCCTTCTTCAGTGCTGAGCGGATGCACAAACCACAGTATTGCCTTTTATATATTGCCTTTTGACTGCTCCACGGATAAATAGCCTATTTTTGTATGGCACCGTTAAAACTACATCAATGGTGGAGAACGCTGTTTTATACAGGTAAATCTCGATTGATTACTTCTCGATCAGTACCAATCATTTTACTGATCACTGACGGAACCTTATGGGTGGGTGGGCATAGGATCCTATTAGCCTAAACCCCCGCTCCCACACACTTTTGCAAATGATGGGTTTTCTTTTTAATCAATATTTAATTATCTTAACCCCACAACCTGTGTAAAACTGCAATCGCCTGCAGATAAATTTCTGCAATGGAGCCTATGTGTAGGCTTACTGCAAAAAAAAATATCATTTTTGGACACCGAAAACATATAGCTTATAGGCCGTATTTGGAACTATAGCTTGTTAAAGTGAGGAGTCACAGACCTTAAGGAAAGAAGTGGAAACATAATTAAATTGACAGGCGATGTAGGGGAGGTGGAAGGGGGGGGGGGGGGTGGTGAAGGTGTATCTGTTCACCTACGGTTACTTTTATGGCAAATGAAGGCCAAATAGTGTAAATGAATCTTATTAAATGCGAATTGCCCAAAGGCCATATATTTCTCAAAATCTAGCACGTTCTCATGTTTACTTTCAACTGAAACTCCAGCCAAATCGAACATATTGGGGTCTTTTGGAGGGTGGGGGTCAACCTTTTCTCTAACTGTACATCAATCACAAAGGGCATAAACAGATCATACAAATTTTCTATAAATGAAAGTAGGATAGATTACGATCATAGCATTAACTCACGTCATTTGATTTGGAACATCAGGACTCAGTGGGCTTACAGACAAACCTCTGTATGTCTGTCGTGGTATTTTATTTTCGATTTAATACTGGCTGAGCATTCTCATCACAAGTTTGATGTGGAATAGGAGTGCACGGGTATATGAGGATACTTTTGACATTGTGATATATTATTTGAGGATACATTTTAAGGATACCATTTGAGGATATCCTTTATAGGGGATCTTTTGCAGGATGTCCGATATAATTATTACTCCAAGTACTCGTTTGGCCCAGACTTCTAAGCCAAACCAAGACTTTCGCAGCTTCAAGGCCACTACTTGTCCATAGTTATCACCATCTGTCATTTGATTCAACATTATTGTAGTCACCCAATACTATAGTCTTCTATCGCCCGCATAGTTGTGGACCATTACTGCCTCTTACTATTACTATCGGCTACTACAATTCTCCACTGCGTTTCAACCTTTACTAAGTTATTGTACTACTACAGCTTATAGTGCCTATCATTAGACTGCTGTCGCTACGGGTCGTAGTTCATACCACTATCATTCCACTACTGTTTGCTCGAACAACCTTTTCATACCCATTCGAGTTTCCCATAATAAGCGATCGAGCAGTTACTGAAAAGTCATTGCTAAGGGCTAATAGTAGACCTATGGGATATACAGAGTTTCTCCTATACTACTCTACCAGACAACCAAGCATAACACTACGTGACTTAACATTACATACTGTCCATACCCACTAAGGACAGTATAACGATTAGGTGGATCTATAGTACTACGGACCACAACTGAACCAGCGGGAGTACATACATTACATCCTATACTATCACACTAGACAACCATTCATTACACCTCCCCACAATACTGCTTGACCAAGTATTATGTACTATCTATACCAGTTATATGATAATATAAAGACATAGGCGGGTAGTGGTATAAAGTGATAAAAGTAGTCCAACAGGGGTACATAGCGTACAGCATATACTGCCACACTAGACAAGCCTGCATTACCCCTACCCGCACATCAAAATACTGCATGACCTAGCATAACGCACCACCTATACAATCTCAGGGCCAGCCAGCACAACGCCCTAGATGGAGAGTGGTACTAAAGGCTAACATTGAACCAGTAGGGACACAAACCGCACATCCTATACTACCGCACTAGACAGCAATGCATTACCCCCCCCCCCCCCCTCCCCCACAACACAAAGACTAGCATTACGTACTACCTATACCGGTTACTGAAAAAATATGAAGCATTAGTTGTACCAAGGACTGAAAGTGGACCTACATCGGGTATATAACGCCCATACTATACTATCGTTCTAAACGCCCAAGGGCTACCCCGCAATACCGCACTAGACGACCATGCATTACCCCCCACCCACTCCACACTGCCTGAGCTAGCATTACGTACTATCTGTACCAGTCATAGAATAGTACAAAGCATTCCGCCGATAAGCAGTACCAAGGGCTAACAAGGGATCTGCAGGGGTATGCATGTATACCGCCACAATAATACCAGGCCAGTTCGAGACTCAGAAAACGTTATGTCAGATGGTACAGTGGACAACACTAGCAGTTAACGTTTCTGTGACGTCGCGCGCGCCAATCATGACGTCACGGCGTCAATAGCAACGTCAACCGTTTCGCGGGAAAAACTTTCAAGAAAACTCACCTTCTCCCATCGATATTCCATCACATACTCATACTATATACCCATATATATATATATCACTATACATTTCTAAGAGTAATATATATGCAGCACGTACACCATTTGCCGATGAAGATGCATGGGGCCGAAGTTTTGCACAGGAAAGAGTTGCCGCGTCTGGCAAAAGCTCCGGTTCCTATGTGAATTTAACACTAGTTTCTCCGGTAAAATTCCACGAAACCGGGCCCGATTCATTCGTCTTGTACTACGGGGTGTATAATACAGTCCTTCACTTTTTCGGGATCACAAAACTCTCAACTGGTTAAAATAGTGAGTGAGGGGTTATGGAAAAACTCAGTAATTGTCATTGGGAACTCGGAGGACTGTGTGCTTTCTGATGGTTGTGCATCTTCAGATTTACATTTATTCATTAGTTTTTAAAGCTGCTTTCAGTCTCTGTGGCTGTATCAAGAGCAATGCCAAGTTTATCAAACCATTCTTACATTCATGATCACTTTAGAGCAGACGCCCCGAACTATAATTAGCGAGTCATTTTATAGAATAAAAAAAAAAGAACTCACTTTAACTCCTAGCACTCTGGTAGTATTTCAGTTTTTTCATAATTAACTCCATATTGCCCATGCAGCATGAAAAACGTAACAAATTATATCTTGTTTGACAGAGCTCAATGAGCTCTGTCAAACAAGATATAATTATTTTAAATTCTCAGCTGCATTGTGGGAAAAATTTGCTGCTCAAAACTTTGGTATTTTGACATCAGAGTGTAGAGGGTTAAAATAGCCCCCTTTGTTCGTAAACTGAACTTTGTGGAAAACTTTGCCATCGTGAAAAACACACACGCTTCCTGGCGTATTCTTTCAAACTTTTTGTGGAATAAATAGTTGAAACATACTTCCATTCTTTTCTGTCATTTGAGTACGCTTTCTTGAATCATTTCACAGAGAGAGAGAGGGTGCATCAGAATATCGAATCACCCAAATGGCCGCCCTTCTTCAGTGCTGAGAGGATGCACAAACCACAATATTGCCTTTTATACATTGCCTTTTGACTGCCCCACGGATAAATAGGCTATTTTTTGTATGGTAATGTTCAAACAGCAGGACTACATCAATGGTGGAGAACGCTGTTCTATACAGGTAAATCTCGATTGATTACTTCTCGATCAGCACCAATCATTTTTACTGATCACTGACGGAACCTTATGGGTGGATGGGCATAGGATTCTATTCGCCTATACCCCCACCCCCACACGCATACACTTTTGCAAATGATGGGTTTTCTTTTTAATCAATATTTAATTATCTTAACCCCACAGCAAGTGTAAAACTGCAATCGCCTGCAGATAAATTTCTGCAATGGAGCCTATATGTAGGCTTACTGCAAAAAAAATCATTTTTGGACATCGAAAACATATAGCTTATAGGCCGTATTTGGAACTATAGCTTGTTGCAGTGAGGAGTCACAGACCTTAAGGAAAGAAGTGGAAACATAATTAAATTGACAGGCGATGTAGGGGAAGGGGGGGGGGGGGGGGGCTGAAGGTGTATCTGTTCACCTACGGTTACTTTGATGGCAAATGGAGGCCAAATAGTGTAAATGAATCTTATTAAATGCGAATTGCCCAAAGGCCATATATTTCTCAAAATCTAGCACGTTCTCATGTTTACTTTCAACTGAAACTCCAGCCAAATCGAACATATTGGGGTCTTTTGGAGGGGGGGGGGGGGGGGGTCAACCTTTTCTCTAACTGAACACCAATCACAAAGGGCATAAACAGATCATACAAATTTTCTATAAATGAAAGTAGGATAGATTACGATCATAGCATTAACTCACGTCATTTGATTAGGAACATCAGGACTCGGTGGGCTTACAGACAAACCTCTGCATGTCTGTCGTGGTATTTTATTTTCGATTTAACGTAAAATTATAAATTATACGAGAATACTGACTGAACATTCTCATCACAAGTCTGATGTGGAATAATAGTTCACGGGTATATGAGGATACTTTTGACATTGTAATATATTATTTGAGGATATATTTTGAGGATACCATTTGAGGATATCCTTTATAGGGTATCTTTTGCAGGATGTCCGATATAATTATTACTCCAAGTACTCGTTTGGCCCAGACTTCTTAGCCACACCAAGACCTTCGTAGCTTCAAGGCCACTACTTGTCCACAGTTATCACCATCTGTCCTTTGATTCAACATTATTGTAGTCACCCAATACTATAGTTTTCTATCACCCTCATAGTTGTGGATCATTACTGCCTCTTACTATTACTATCGGCTACTACTATTCTGCACTGCGTTTCAACCTTTACTAAGTTATTGTACTACTACAGCTTATAGTGCCTATCATTACACTGCTGTCGCTACGGGTCGTAGTTCATACCACTATCATTCCACTACTGTTTGCTCGAACAACCTTTTCATACCCATTCGAGTTTCCCATAATAAGCGATCGAGCAGTTACTGAAAAGTCATTGCTAAGGGCTAATAGTAGACCTATGGGATACACAGAGTTTCTACTATATTACTCTACCAGACAACCAAGCAGAACACTACGTGACTTAACATCACGTACTATCCATACCCACAAAGGACAGTATAACAATTAGGTGGATCTATAGTACTATGAACCACAACTGAACCAGCGGGAGTACATACATTACATCCTATATTATCACACTAGACAACCATTCATTACACCTCCCCACAATACTGCTTGGCCAAGGATTATGTACTATCTATACCAGTTATATGATAATATAAAGAGATAGGCGGGTGGTGGTATAAAGTGATAAAAGAAGTCCAACAGGGGTACATAGCGTACAGCATATACTGCCACACTAGACAAGCCTGCATTACCCCCACCCGCACATCAAAATACTGCATGACCTAGCATAACGTACTACCTATGCAATCTGTAGGCCAGCCAGCACAACGCCCTAGATGGAGAGTGGTACCAAAGGCTAACATTGAAACAGCAGGGACACAAACCGTACATCCTATACTACCACACTAGACAGCAATGCATTACCCCCCCCCCCCCCCTCCCCACAACACAGACTAGCATTACGTACTACCTATACCAGTTACTGAAAAAATATGAAGCATTAGGTCGATTAGTTGTACCAAGGACTGAAAGTGGACCTACATCGAGTATAAAACGCCCATACTATACTACCGTTCTAAACGCCCAAGGGCTACCTCGCAATACCGCACTAGGCGACCATGCATTACCCCCACCCACTCCACACTGCCTGAGCTAGCATTACGTACTACCTATACCAGTCATAGGATAGTACAAAGCATTCGGTCGATAAGCAGTACCAAGGGCTAACAGGCGATCTGCAGGAGTATACATGTATACCGCCACAATAATACCAGGCCAGTTCGACACTCGAAAAACGTTATGTCAGATGGTACAGTGGACAACACTAGCAGTTAACGTTTCTATGACGTCGCGCGCGCCCATCATGACGTCACGGCGTCAATAGCAACGTCAACCGTTTCGCGGGAAAAACTTTCAAGAAAACTCACCTTCTCCCATTGATATTCCATCACATACTCATACTATATACCCATAACCCTGTGTGTAAATATATCACTATACATTTCTAAGCGTAATATATATATGCAGCACGTACACCACTTGCCGATGAAGATGCATGGGGCCGAAGTTTTGCACAGGAAAGAGTTGCCGCGTCTGGCAAAAGCTCCGGTTCCTATGTGAATTTAACACTAGTTTCTCCGGCAAAATTACAGGAAACCGGGCCCGATTCATTCGTCTTGTACTACTGGTTGTATAATACAGTCCTTCACTTTTTCGGAATCACAAAACTCTCAACTGGTTAAAATAGTGAGTGAGGGGCTATGGACAAACTCAGTAATTGGCATTGGGAACTCGGGGGACTGTGTGCTTTCTGATGGTTGTGCATCTTCAGATTTACATTTATTCATTAGTTTTTAAAGCTGCTTTCAGTCTCTGTGGCTATATCAAGAGCAATGCCAAGTTTATCAAACCATTCTTACATTCATGATCACTTTAGAGCAGACATCCCTGTACTATAATTAACGAATCATATTTCAACAGTAAAACAGAACTTGTTTACAAACGTAAACAAGCACTGCTCAAATTCTCGGTTTTTAATTGTTAATTTATTATATACCATTAAAAGAGAATCCAATAAAACGATTCGTGATATGTATACGAAAGATTTCTTCTGTAAGATTCTAACCCTGCGGCTTGATGTTTGCATCAACATTTTCTTGTTTCTCGGCCACGCTCCGTTGTTCCGATCCGACTAGACACTCCGCGTGTATGTATCGGCGCCACTGATTGGTTAGCGGAATGTGTTGATTGGCAGGTTTTTAACATGATGCTGAATTAATTTAGCATCACGCTATATTATTTTGCGTGATTTAACGAATGGTGCTTAGTTATGCACAGTGGCTAATCGCGACGGTGACAGTTTTACGGGTGGAGGAAGCCGGAGTACCCGGAGAGAACCACCGAGCATCGACGAGCAACTGTCAGCTCCTCCTCAGCATTCTAACTCTGTTCAAGCTCCCATGAAGCACGGTTACAGCGGTTGAAGACATGTGCACCAGCGACGTTGCAGTACGCCTTAGTACACGGCGTCATCGTGCCCCCATGTAGGCAACCGGGATAAGGTGCCTTGGCCAAGGACACAACGCGTGTAGTCCCGGACGGGGATCGAACTCAGGACCTCTAGCATAGAGGTCCAACAGTCTACCACTGAGCCACCGCGCTCCCTGAATGGTGCATAAATAATATAGCATGATGCTGAATTACGAAAGGATCATGTACTTTAATTGAGCATGATGCATAATTATTTAAGCACCATGCTGTATTATTTGGTATGATTTCATGAATGCTACATAAATAATATAGCATGATGCTGAAATCAAGTCCACGTACTCGAGGGTCATAATTTTGTTTAGCATTATACTCTAACTTAGATGTGAGTCTTCCATGGAAGACGTGTGTCGCCTGGCGTTTCAAACAGAATTCTAAGTGGAAAAGGGGCATAACTCTGGAAAAAATACAGCGGATCAAAAATTAAAATAGGAGGTGCACAATGCCATGATGTGATAAAGAATCACTGAAAGTTTCATCAAAATCCATTCATAGGTTAAAGAGGAGTGGCGGATAAGAGAAAGTGTGACGCGGACGACTCAAGACGACAAAAGTAATCCCTATTATGTCGCTCCCCACTTCGTGGGGCGGCGACACAATAACTAAGCATTGTGCTATATTGTTTGGTATGATTTCATGAATGCTGCATAAATAATTAAGCATCATGCTGAAATCAGGTCCGCTTACGAGAGGCTCATAAATGTTTTTTTTAGCATGATACTCTAATAATTAACTGGTAGAGTGCTGGAAGCCCATATTTGGGCTTTATTCTGAAGTGGAGGAACCACGGATTGAAGGCTCATATTCAGTACATGTGCTTTGTATTATCATTGAAGTGATAATATTCAGTCTATAAGAGATTGCCTTGTCACAATTTATGGGAGAGTGCCCATAGGCACTCTCCCATAAATTGTGACAAGGCAAAGACATGTGCACTAGATTTGATGACCAAAAATAATTTAGCACTCTACCAGTTAAACGTGATGCTACATTGTTTGGTATGATTTCACGAATGCTCCATAAATAAGTAATCAATCAAGATGCCTTAATAATTAAGCATCATGCTATATTATTTAGGCATCATGCTATATTATTTAGGCATCGTGATATATTATTTAGGCATCATGCTATATTATTTAGGCATCATGCTATATTATTTTAGCAGCATGCTTAATTATTTTAGCATCTTGCTAAATTCACCGATTTATGATCCGGTTCGTACGTCATACTTTCTGACATTTTTCATTTATCACTTTCAAGAAGTATATTAATTGAGTAATGTTTTAATTCGTACCGGGAACATCGACGAAATTCTCGCCCCACCATGTCGGGATATTTTGAGATCCTAATTTCGGGCCTGCTCGTTGGGCTCTACAATAAAGTGTTTTGCGTTTTTATTTTCTGGCTGGCGAGTGAATAGATTTTAAGTTTGAACGAGTGCATGATGTAATGTACTTGACCACTTGCCGAATTGGACGCCCAATACACATAAATGTATCTCTTTATTTATCGCTATCTGAACGACATCGAGTGCTTGATGGGACTTGACGCAGAGTAATGGAGTGGTCACCAAGAACAGCTTATTTCGTACAATGTATCAATCTCTTACCACCAGTCTCTCCCTGGCCTTTGTACTGGAAAATGCAAATGCATCCTGGCAATGCAAAAACTCCAACCAAGTCCCAACTTAGCGTTACATACTATTTTTGTTTCTAAATCTGAACCATTTGGTCAGTGTCCCCGGCCGTCCACAATCCGTCTGTTAACTTGTGGTTTCCCTCTAATAACGAAAGAACCGCCTATTTGATGAAATCATAATCTCAGCGATTACTTTTGGATGACTAGGCACTGCTTCCTTTCGATATTGGTCGAGCTCGCCAATTTGATTTCTGTCCAATAACTTATGGATGCTGATTCGAATCATTTTTATTTTTTAATTATGCATTGTTGATGTCTAGAGGAAGCTTCCTTTCGATGTGAAGCCAGTCAGCTGGCCCAAGATGGCCGTCAGTGGCCAATTCATTATGGCTTTCATGGCGACCATCTTGAATTTGGTTTCCGTCCAATAACTTCTGAACCGCTTATTTCACCAAATCGTAATTTTAGGAGTTACCTGTGGATGACTAGACAATGCTTCCGTTCGATTTTGGTCCAGCTACCCGATTCAATATGACCGCCACGACGGCCATATTGAATTTGATTTCTGTCCAATAACATATGAATGCTGACTCGAATCATTTTTATTTTTTAATTATACATTGTTGGTGTCTAGAGGAAGCTTCCTTTCGATTTTGGACCAGTCATCAGAACGAAGATGGCCGCCAGTGGTGAATTCATTATGGCATCCATGGCGGCCATATTGAATTTGGTTTCCTTCCAATAACTAACGAATTCTGAGTGGAGTCTATTTCATTTTTCTGTTATGCATCAGTATTGTCTAGAGGAAGCTTTCTTTCAATTTTGATCAGATAACCAATTCAATATGGTTGTCACGGCAGACACCGTCGGGGGCATATGCCATGCTTCGCAGGCCTGGCATTCTAAAAAATGCAGGAGGGCTACAAATCGCTCCCCTCACATTGCCTAGGGGAACAATTGACTCTCCTCAAGCTTACAAAAGCTAAAAGTGGCAAAATGAAGTTTTACTATTAATGAAATCTGCCTAGTTGGCTTTGTACATTTTATGTGGTGCTGCTAACAAGGTAGTCTCTGTGAGACGGCTATACTGCCCCTCCCGCACCTCAGGGCCTCGGCAAGGCCCGGAGGTGTTGGAGGGGCAGTGTGGTCGTCTTACTCAAACCACTGACATAGCAGAAATCTGAAAAGATGTGGGTTTTTGGAATAGGCGGTTGTGGTAATGATTATTTTCTAAGGCCAGAAGGGCTAGTTATGGCGGTTGTGGTAATTATTTTCTAAGGCCAGGAGGGCTCGTTTTCGCCCTCCTTAATTTTTTAAGGCGAGCGAATAAATCGCTCTCCTGAAAATGCCAGGCCTGCTCTTGTATTTGTAATCATTTTGTATACTCTGAATAAGCTATCTATTTATTTATTTATTTATTTATTTATTTCATGGCGTTTGTTGTTGTTTAATGTCATATACTTCTGCACAATGGCTAATCATGACCACAACATGGAGATAAAGTCAAGGTCAGTCAATCGTTTATACCCCATGTTGCCTATTTTAGAGGACTCGCACCCCAAGCATTAGTGACTGGGTCCTATTTTACCAGTGAAACAGAGCTTGTTTACCACAGTAAACAAGCACTGCATCACTTCCCAGGGTTCCCACGGGGAATTTAATGGTGTTTAAGGTCACATATTTTTGCACAATGGCTAATCATGACCACAACAGGAGTATCAACTCAAGACCAGGGGTGAGCGTTAATAAGCCATGTTGCCCATTTTAGAGAGGGTTTGCCCCTCCCAAGCATTGGTGACTGGGTCCTATTTTACCAGTAAAACAGAGCCTGTTTACCGCAGTGAACAGGCACTGCTTCACTTCCGGGGGTTCCCGCGGGGGAGAATAAGCTATCTGAAGCTAGACAAATGGTTTGGGCCCTGTGTAAATAACGTTGAAAACACTGATGAAAACATTTTATACATATTGCCCTAAAATCAGGACACATGTTTGGTTTATTAGAGTGTCCCCGACACTGTATACATGTCAGATAACATCAATCATATTAACTGAAACATTCAGGAGGACAAGATTGTTGATAAACATGTGATGTAGGCTTTCTCAATAACTGTTACACAGAATAGATTCCACTGTTTCATAAACACACTATACACACAATACAAGCTGATAATCATCAAAAAATTTCAAATGAATTCACAGCCCATACGTAACCAGCATATAATAAATTACACAAACAATCAAAAACTAACAACATAAATCTGGCAGTGGAAAGAGTTCCTCTCTACCCCAATCCATTCTAATAATATGACAATCTGTTCCATACATAAATTTACAGCACGCCATTTTGTTTGGTACTCAGTCACTCAGTGCTCAAAATAACTTTTTTTCTTTGCGTAGCAAAATGCAAGACATTTCCCAAAAAAATGAATAGCATTTTGTAAAAATTACATAGCTATTTTTGTATACCAGAGTTATGTTATGCTGTTTTGTATTGAATTCTTCTGAGTAGATAGAATAGTTTCCATCCATTTCTGGGTATTTTCAAATGAGCTGCAACACATGAAACATTTACTATGCTTTTTTTAACTGAACTGCCTTTCAGGGTTGCATGGACTTGGATATTTTCAAATGACGTCGTGGTTGTTCAATAGAGTTCTCAAAATGGAAGTTGAGATTTTCAATTTGATGGGCTTAAAGTTATTTTTAAAGTACATTTTATGCAAAATGTTGTAAAATCAGGAATAATTTAAACCAATAGAATTCATCTTACATATGAAGTTGCTAATGATGCTTGGAGAGTTAATCTGAGTTATGCCTGGAATGTTCCACAATCAGAAGTAAAGCATCAATGAACCAGTTTTCAAATTTGTTTGCAAATTTTCATTTACATTTTGCGATACAAGATAATCAACTGCAGCCTAATAGGCTGCAGTTGATTATCTTGTATCGCAAAATGCTATACATAATTGTGTAGCTTTTTGCAAGTTTTGCATAGCAAAAAGCGACATGACAGCGCTTATTTTGAGCCCTGCAGTCACTGGCCTGGATGCTTGGGACGTTGCTAAGGGCTCCAGGCCTGGCATTTTCAGGAGAGTGATTTATTCGCTCGCATACTGCTCACCTTAAAAAATTAAGGAGGGCGAAATCTAGCCCGCCTGGCCTTAGAAAATAATAACCCACATCTTTTCAGATCTCTATGTTAGTGCTTTTTGTAAGACGGCCACACTGCCCCTCCCACACCTCTGGGCCTTCCCAAGGCCCAGAGGTGTGGGAGGAGCAGTGTAGTCGTCTTACTGAGACTACGTTGTTAGCAACACTAAATAAAATGTACAAAGCCAACAAGGCAGAATTCATTAATAGTAAAACTTCATTTTGCCACTTTTAGCTTTTGTAAGCTTAAGGAGACCTAATCGCTCCGCCTGGCCATGCAAAGGGAGTGATTTTTAGCCCTCCTGCATTTTTAAGAATGACAGGCCTGGGGGTCTTGGATTTGGGGGGTGGGGAGGGCAACCTCTAGAGTATTTCACACTCTTCTGGTAGGCAGAATTCTATAACTACCACATCACTTCGAACAAATGGGAAATTCCATTAGCAGACCCCCTCCCCCTAGAGTCAAAGTTTTTCAAGTACATGTTTCACGATGCAAAATCTCATTTGTACACCCCCCCCCCCCCACAACCCTGACTGTAAATTATCTAACTAAGGTTCTTGGAAATCACAAATTCCAACAACAAATTAACAACTGTTTTTGTTCAGTACCTTTCAATCAATATTCGGAGGACTTTCACCACTTCTTTCAAGTCCAAAAACTCCAGATTTTGGCCGAAATCTATACTTGTTTGAAAAAATTCCACTAACGCCTTGTCTCAAATATCCAACCCTTTTCCAATTTAGGGCTTACAAGACCTTAGACAAAGTGGTGAGTCTTCGCCCCCCCCTAAAATTCTCCCACCCCAAGAAACATTGGCACAAAGCAAGTTTCACACAACCAAGAGCCCCAAAATGGTCTTCAATATAGAAGCTACACATGCAACAAATGCCTCAGTTTTGATCCTAGAGCACTAAATCTTGCCAAATTTTCTCGAGTTGGAGTGGGGGTTGCCCTCACTAAAACCTTCTGATTGTCACCCCCTTCTGCTACTTCCGTTCAGGGAAGTGGAAGGAGGAGGCAAAGATCAGTGGATCCTAGTTGGGCCTTCGGGAGGCCCAAAACTCCACACAATGGCCTTTCAAATATCATCTCTGCACCCCCCCCCCCCCCACACACACACCAAACTGGCTAGGACACCCCCTATTATATAAACCTAGCTATGTGCCTGGCATTTTGGGACAATACCAATAGGCAGGACCATCCAGTTCCAAGTGAATATTATCAGTACTAACTAGACTAGTACCACTGACACTATTCATTGGAATTTAACACCACTTTTGGTAGCTCAGTCAAACTCTGATAATTATACTTCCAAATTTGGACAACCCCACCAAGGCGATAGCTATTGGGCCATATTATACCAGAAGAGCATAACTTTTTTTTAACACAGTAAACAAGCACTGCTTCATTTTGTGGAGAATCCCAGACAATCATTGATGGTGACTGAGTACCAACATATTCATGTGTACAATATAAACTTCAGTTTTACTGTTTTAGCACTATAGTTTATTCTCGCATACAGGCCTGGCATTTTCAGGAGAGCGATTTATTCGCTCGCCTACTGCTCGCCTTAAAAAAATTAAGGAGGACAAAAACTGTCTCTCCTGGCCTTAGAAAATAATGATTGCCATAACAACTTATTCCTAAAACCCACATCTTTTCAAGATCCCTGCTATGTTCGAGGTCTCTGTAAGACGGTTTCACTTCCTCTTCCACACCTCCGGGCCTTGCCAGTGCCCGGAGGTGAGGAAGGGGCATGTATCGCCTCACAGAGACTACCTTGTTAGCAGCATCAAATAAAATGAACAAAGCCCACTAGGCAGAATTCATTAATGGTAAAACTTTCTTTTGCCACTTTTAGCTTTTGTAAGCTTGAGGAGAGCTAGCCACTCCCCTAGACCATGCGAGGGGAGTGATTATTAGCCTTCCTGCATTTTTAAGAATGCCAGGCCTGGGCATAAGTATACCTTAGCGTATAAATTGCTTTGCAACGTTGATACACAATTTCAAACATAAAATTCAATGACTCTTTCAAGACTTATTTCAAAATTTTCATGACCCCCTAATTGTTTATCCACTTTGTTTAACACTTCTCCAAACAAAAGAGTCACAGCTGTCCAGTACTACACACAAGCATCACTATCCTCATTCAAATTGATTTTCTCCAATTTTGGCTTTTAAGACATTGCTTATGACTCCTCAATGGAATGAGATCATCCATGCCTTTGGATTGTCCTAATGTGGTAAATCACATAAATGCTATAAACTCAGTTTTTGGCTTTATTTGGCTTTACTGGTGTCTAAGAATATATATTAACCCTACAGGGCTTAATTCCAACTCAGAACATGTTTCTACAGCAACAGAACAGGTGCCCCTGACAGTCTGTGGGTCACCTCGAAGTTCAATTTGATGAACCTGGGCATTTGTTTCTAGGCAAATCTTGGCTGCCTATATAGAAACAACTGCAAAGCGATGGGTATTGGCTGTCAATCTCTAGCAAAAATGTTGTTAAATCATTTACAGAATAGGACAGAAAGAAATATAAATATTTGCTATAACCTTTAACTTGGGAACATCCCAGTAATTTTGGGATGTCGGTTACCACTGTTAATTTGGTAGAATGTGAAGGTCTCATCATCGAATTCATTCCAAGTAAATGATTCATTCATTTCTTGTTTTGGTGGTTAAGGCCACATATTTCTGCACAGTGGCTAACTGTGACCACAACATGGAGATAACGTCCAGCCAATCATTTCTATACCCTTGTTGTCCATTTAAGAGAACTTCCACCACAGGAATTGGTGACCGAATCATATTTTACCATTAAATAAAAGGCTGCTCAGCCACATGTCCCCCGAAAAAAAAAGTGTGCAATTCGAGGTATTTGAAAAAAAAAAGAATTTTTCGAAGTCGAAAAAGGGACATAACTCTGACAAAAAAAAGTCAGACCAAACCCCAATTTGAACTTGACCTGTAGTTTATGTTGATACACCTACATACACAATTTTATTGAATTCAGTCTGCAACAACTAGTTATAACCAGGAAACCAAAAAGTTGAAAAAGGGGAATAACACTTGCAAAAATTGTTGAGCCGCACTGCGATTCGAACTTGACCTGTATTTTATGTTGATATACCTACATACAAATTTCATTTGATTTGGCCAACTATAACTAAAGTTATCAGTGGGAAACCAAAGTGGGATGGGCGGACGGATGGCAAGACAGACGGACAGATGGACACCAGGCCAGTGTCACCAGCTATTTTAATAGTCCCCTGAAAAACTTTTCGGGGGCCAAAAAGATCCTGTTGACCACAGTAAACAAGCACTGCCTTCACTTCCTGGGGTTCTCACTGGGAAAGTAAATAATATAAGCTTTGAATTGGAAGTAAACTGAGAAATTCAGTTTATTTAATGAAAACTGTTCTCAGTGTTATTCACAAAATAGTGTTAAGTAAGGGCTAAATTGATAAAGTAAAGGTGGGAAAAATACTTTGGTAGTTGAAATAAACTAGTGCTCAAACGACTAGTGAATTCCAAAGTCGACTAGTCAATACCCAAAAGTCAAGTCGACTTCGACTAGTCATTGGTGATAACTTGTCTCCTTATAACAGTGTTGGTGTTCCGGTAGAGTGCTGAAGGTCCAAATTTGGCTTCACTTGGGCATTCATATACAGCAACTTACTGGAACATTATTCTGTTAATGTGCTTCTAATTATGCTAAGAGTGAAATTATATAGTCTTATTTAATTTGCCTTGTTGCGATTTATGGGAGAGTGCCTATAGGCACTCTCCCATAAATTGCAACAAGGCAAATTAATAACATATCCTGATAGCCCAAAATAATTCAGCACTCTACTAGTACCAGTTAAAACAAACTACTGTCACTACTATTAGATGGCAATAGATGTATACACTGATTGCCCAATATTGCTGTTCAAACTGTCTGACAGTGGCACAGAAGGGATACTATTTACCTAAAAGCTTGAACTCCGACGACTAGTCGACTACACAATTGAGAGTCGACTACTGGTTTGCCCAAAGTCGACATCGACTAGTCGACTAATCGTTTGAGTACTAAAATAAACCTCTATACAGGGCTGGCACAATTAATAAATAATGAAATTTCATGACCGACTTTTGAAGTAGAATTGATTAAAGGTATCACAGAACTAAATATTTTCCCATAGGAGACCATTATAATGTTCAGGCAAAAAAATATGATCGCATCACTTGAAATTTGGCATTCAAATATCTTTATCAAGTTTTGCCCTTCAGACAACTTTTTCTGACCCCAAAACAGGGGGGTCATGCAACAAATAAGAAAGAAAAATAGGCCGATGAAATCGTCAGATGTGTACCCAACTAGTAGAAAGCTGTATGACGGAGGGCCACCACGGATGCCGACATTATGTACACCATACAAGGTATACTTACATATAGAAATGAATTGGAGGAGTGTCTAATTTGATGGATAAAGGGTTAATATCTCAGGAGAAAATTATCAGATTTACATAAAAAAACTATACAGCACAGCACATCAGTAACCTGAATAAATATATAAAGTAACATGACAATCGGATTGATATTTTTTGAGTTATCTCATGCCAAAGGGATTGGAGGAATTTTCAATTTGAAGGATAAAGGGGGTTAATATCTCCGGATCAAATTATCAGATTTATACCAAAAACTATACAGCTCAGCACATCAGTAACCTGAACATAATTATAAAGTAACTTGACAATCCAAGTAATATTTTTCAAGTTATCAAATGCCAAAGGGATTGGAGGAATTTTCAATTTGAAGGATAAAGGGTTAATATCTCAGGATAAAAAAAAAACAGATTTACACCAAAAACTATACAGCTCGGTACATCAGTAACCTGAACACAAATATAAAGTAACTTGACAATCCAAGCAATATTTTTCAAGTTATCGAATTCCAAAGGGATTGGAGGAATTTTCAATTTGAAGGATAAAGGGTTAATATCTCAGGTTAAAAAAAAAACAGATTTACACCAAAAACTATACAGCTCGGCACATCAGTAACCTGAACACAAATATAAAGTAACTTGACAATCCAAGCAAATTTTTTCAAGTTATCGAATGCCAAAGGGATTGTAGGAATTTTCAATTTGAAGGATAAAGGGTTAATATCTCGGGATCAAATCATCAGATTTACACCAAAAACTATACAGCTCGGCAAATCAGTAACCTGAACACAAATATAAAGTAACCAGACAATCCAAACAAAATTTTTTAAGTTATCGAATGCCAAAGGGATTGGAGGAATTTTCAATTTGAAGGATAAAGGGTTAATATCTCAGGATCAAATTATCCGATTTACACCAAAAACTATACAGCTCGGCACATCAGTAACCTGAACACAAATATAAAGTAACTTGAAAATCCAAGCAATATTTTTCAAGTTAGACGAATGCCAGAGAAATGGATACGGACGGCGGACGGACAGATGGATGGACGGACAGACAGACGGACGGACAAAGGATGGACGAACGACGAATGGTCAGCCCGGATGCCGGCATTATGTGTACCATACATAGTATGGGTACACATAAAAATTGACAGCAAGGGAAGTACCAGTCATGTGCACATATTTTTCAGGGAATTCCCTACAAAAACACACCAATGTAAATTGTATTTTTTAGGTCCAAAAGTCATGAAATCACCCTCTTTTTTATGTGGAATATTCATCAATAATGCAAGATGTCAATAGAATGCTTCAAACGTTTATTGAAACAATTTATTTTCCCAAGGCTGTTTATTTTTAGAGATTGCATCAACATTTCAAAGCGGGTATTTCTAATTCAAATATTTAGTTCAGTGATACCATATACGCTGTTCCGCTGGACTTGTCATTGTTCTTTTGGCTGGTCGTAAGAGCTTACGATTGTTAAAGCTTGTGTAAGACTGTTGTACGACGTTCTCGAGACAACCTCAGACCGATTACCTAAAGTCGACTTTAATCATAATGTGACCTCTAGAAAAAACTTTATATAGAAAAGAATATTTTTTGGTCATTACTTCCCCAGACTGGAAATTCTTAAGGCATGTATGTATGTGCACACCTACTGCTCTCCAAGGGAAATTCAGACTCAGGCCTTTAAATTCATTTATTTGGGGGACAGCTTTTTGCCCGAATATGGGGACATTAAAACCAGAAATAACAGTTGTAACCTGTTATGTTTTATTGTCATGCCTTTCTTTGTGTTCCTACATGTACAGTGGAACCCTGTTAATTGAATATCCACTTTGTCAATGAGAATTATTCAATTAACAGGAGTATTCAATCAACAGGGATTGTGTCACTTTCCTGTATTCGAGAGATAAACTTAGCATTTATTTTATTATATCTTGTTTGACAGAGCTCCATGAGCTCTGTCAAACAGGTTATAATAGATTAAATGCCTCTATTGGATGTACTGAGGCGAAATAGGTCTATAAACAAAGGAAAACTGGGGAGAGTCAAGGTAATTTCTTGACAGGTTACAAGATTTTTTATTCAATTAACAGGAGTGTATTTTTAACAGGTCAAATTTGTACTGGAGGTATGGTATATGGTTTTGTGTTGGGAAATTATATTCAATTAACAGGGTTATTCAGTTAAGAGATATCCAATTAAGTGGGCTCCACTGTATAGTCATATTATGATGGAAGTTATTCTTAAATGTAGAAGAGGCAGAGAATTTACATATATTTCTTGATGTCTTCTCATCTTCTCTAATTTGGGCACGCCTGTAAACGGTGTGAAATTGGGGTAATCTAAAGGCCTGTTCAGCTTACTGACCACTTCAGACCCAAAAGTGAGCTGTCTGCCTGGAATTATTTAGGTTACATCAATTGTAAAATATGAGAACGAATTACAGGTTACGACAAAGTAATACAACATAACGATCAAATTTACTAATTCCGCATGTTTTACTCGAAAGACTTGACAATCGTTTGTAACTGTCTCAAAAGGTTGAGTATTGTATCCATATATAAACAGATTGGCAAGCTCCTTCCATTTTATTTAACCCTTTACCCAACGTAATGACTAAAAATTAATTTTCATTATATTTTCATTTTTGTCTCAAAAACATAGGTTATGACCCCTCTTTGGAACGAGCTTGACGAGCTCGTTCCAATGAGGGGTCATAACCTATGCTTTTGAGATAAACAATGAAAAAAATTAGTCAATGAAGAATTTTGTTTGAAAGTATAGTCTGCTTTTCATGTTAGGTAAAGGGTTAAACAAAACACAAGGGTCCGCCAAAATAAATAGCAACAATTAACATGCGATCTCACTTTGGTGAGATCACACATTAGCTGACGATACTTATTAACCCATTAGTCAATTTAAAAGCCGAAACTGGCCAGCGATATTTACAAAAATCGCCAATTAATTTTCATTATATTTTAATTTTTTGTCTCAAAAACATGGGTTATGACCCCTCTTTGGAACGAACTTGTCGAGCTCATTTCAAAGAGGGTTCAAAACATGTTTTTTGAGACAAAAAATATGAAAAAAATCAGTTATTAAAGAATTTTGTTTGCCAGTGTCGTCTGCTTTTCATGTTAGGTAAAGGGTTAAGGCAGAAATCCTGTTTGGACGTAAAACAATTCGACTGGCAGAGTAAAAACGGAGGAGGCAGAGAAGCATGACAACACCCTTTTTTCCTATTTATTTACTTACTTATTTATTATTGTTTAAGGTCACATACTTAAAGTTAAAACTAGAAGTCCTGTCATGAAATACGCACAAATAGCACGTCGATCTGCACGCTAATCTACACGTTAGGACCATAGTAAGGCTATCAAACTCTGTGCATATGGCCTGTGCACAAGCAATGTTTCAGCATTACCTGGAGGTTCAGGTTACCCGGAGGTTCATTGGCAGAAACATTGCCTGTGTTTGCTATGAGTAACCAGGAAAACATGGCGTGCTTTGGATGCCATTTGATATGGCAATTGCGCACAATTCCTACCGGCAATTAAGCCTAGATAAGCGAACAGATCATGACAGGACTTCTAGTTTTAACTGTATGCACAATGGGTAATCGTGACCATGACAGTTTTATGGGTGGAGGAAGCCGGAGTACCCGGAAAAAACCACCGAGCATCGCCGAGCAACTGTCAGCTCCTCAACATTCTAACTCTGTTCAAGCAGGGTTACAGAGGTTGAAGACATGTGCACCATCGACGTGCAGTACGCCTTAGTACACAGCGCCATCATGCCCCCATGTAGACAACTGCAAGAATGTGCCTTGCCTGTGGACACAATGCGGGTCGTCCCAGACGAGGATCGAACTCGGGACCTCTAGCCCTTTTTCCCATGAGTTACCACCATGCTATATAGCGTAACTTCATGACGGGTTATGATTTTAGCCCTTAATATCCAGCCCTGTTTCTGTGATTATGATACAAGGTATTCTTATTACTGTGTTTCATGTTTTTACAGGTACAGACACAGAAGCTAATCAATAAACTTTCAGATTTATTTTATTTATTAGTGTTTAAGGTTGCAGATTTCTACACAATGGCTAATTGTGAATGCAACGTGGATGTAAAGTCCAGACAATCTTTTATACCCTTATACCTATGACGGCCATTTCAGAGGACCTCCACCCCAGGGATTGGTTACCAGGTCCTATTTTACCAATAAAACAGAGTTTGTTTACAACAGTAAATAAACACTGCTTCACTTACGGGGGTTCCCACGGGGAATCTTTCTTGATCAAGTCACGTCCATTTTATAATGCAATTATATACCAGTGGACTGAGATTTCATAATTAAATAAAATATTGCAAAATCGTGATCGAATCACGAAAAACAACCAAAAATAGCATCTCGCATTCAATGTTCTCGCATTTCTTTTCCCCATCAGGTGAAATTTTACAGTACTGTGGAAAGAAAAAGGGGAAAGGTTATTTCGACTGGCTCACAACCTACAGTTAAAACTAGAAGTCCTGTCATGAAATGTGCAAAAATAGCACGTCGATCTGTGCGTTAATCTGCTTGTTAGGTCCATAGTAAGGCTATCAAATTCTGTACATATGGCCTGTGCACAAGCAATGTTTCAGTCAATGGACCTCCGGGTAACCCGGAGGTCCATTGGCAGAAACATTGCCTGTGTTTTCTATGAGTAACCAGGAGAATCTGCCATGCTTTGGATGCCATTCGATATGACAATTGCACGCAATTCCTATGCGCAATTAAGCCCAGATAAGCTCACAGTTCGTGACAGGACTACTAGTTTTAACTGTCATCACGATCCAATCAAAATTCTCTGTTCACCTTTATTTGTATTTCGGCTGATAAAAAAAAAAACAAGTCGCACAACAAAAACACAAATTCCACAGCCAATAGGTATACACGTACATTTTGACCAAAAACAAGCCAAGCAATATCCTAAATATATTTTTTAAAGACTTTTCAAGTACCTTTCAAGGACCAGTACATATATGAACCCTGCAACTCTGAATGACTCTCAATATGACTTGCATTGTCTTAACTGATTCAGTGCTAAAATTAGCAACCGTTTGCTGAATGTGAACTCTACTAAAAGGAGTAGAGACCAGTCTTTCGATTTTGAAACTGGGAGGCATGCTGTATAACTGCCCGCTAACATCTGAAGTGACCCATGCTACTGCTGAGTACCCGCATAACTCATGGTGTATTGTTTACATTTTTGTGTATGCATTGTATTATGTGGCCTATTTCCCATGAATAAATTTTAACCCTTTACAGAGCTCACCTGATATCAAAAGTTTTGTTATATAAATTTTTTTTCATGCAATTCGTACTTAAACTAGAAGCACTGTCACAGTGCCGAAGCTGCAACAATTCGTGCAACGCAAATGATGTTTTAAAACTCATTGGTGACAAAAAAACTCGGTGACAAAAAAACTCGTTGGTGACAAGTCCATAAATGTGACAGAAATTATCCGAATGACATGCATTATTTATTATTATTATTTATTTATGGGTAAGTAAGGTCACATATTTCTGCACGATGTCTAATCATGACCATGACAGTTTTACGGGTGGAGGAAGCCAGAGTACCTGGAAAGAACCACCGAGCAATGGCGAGCAACTGTCAGCTCCCCAACAGACTAACTCCACACAAGCAGGGGTAGCATTGGTTGAAGACAGGTGCACCATCGACGTGCAGTTCGCCTTAGTACACAGCGTCACCGTGCCCCCATGTGGGCAATGGGAGTGAAGTGTCTTGTCCAAGGACACAACGCGGTTATGACATGCACTATCGAGAGGGTGTAGACATCATGAAGATACACTTGCATACCAAGTATGGTGCCATTCTATCAAGTATTTTAGGAGTTATGGTGTTTTTTAAACTCATTGGTGACAGACCGACAGACAGACCGACACTGCCACATATAGAGCTGCTCGTCGCAGCTAAAAACTTTAAATAAAACCCTATCATCTGACCCCTCAATGGAATGAGCTCTATGAGCTTGTTCCATTGAGAGTCACATGATATGGGTTTGTTGAAATTAAAAAAAAAAAATTTCAACTGAACAATTTGGATATTATGTGGTGGATGAAGCCGATGCGGTAGGTAAGGGTTAATCATTTATGGAACTGAGGCACGCTGTTGTCTACTCGCAAAAGTAAAAAAAAATGCGGGTGCAATGGCATGCAAGAGCGATGGTTCTCCGCAAAATCAATAGACTGAGTGGGGACCATGTGAATTTTCAACTGGAGGTCATTGTCTCAAGGATGAGATTTCTTTAAGGTCTCCGACCCTTTCCAGCAATATTAAAGGATGTTTTTAAACTCTTGATGAAACTATTCCTTACAATTTTCATATAAGAATTGAAGTGAATTTATTTATTTATCAGTGTTTAGGCCACACAAAGTAGATCTTCTGTTTTTCAGGCTATTATTTGTAAAACTGCATGCAGGCGAGCGTTTTTTTATTTTATTTTTTGTTTCTGTAATTATTTCTTTGCCATCAAATGTGTTCATGTTCTCGGTTAATGTTTTAGGCTTCATAATCTACTGAACAGCATGGGTGGTGGTGTATTTTGTCCCTTGAGAGCAAGAAGGCTTTGCAATGCTAAAGCCTTCTTGCACTTAAGGGACAAATTTATCAATTTTATCAACTTGGGTAAAATATCAGACATAAGACATTTAATTTTGAATTTTTTAAAGTTTACATTGGTTATAAAAAAAGAGCATGTGGCAGCCAAAAGGACCATGCGAGAGGGCCTGAGAAACAGATTTTTAAATTTTTTAGGCCTTAAGGTCACATATTTCTGCATAATGGCTAATTGTGACTACAAAAATTGATATAAAGTGAAGTGCAGCCAATCATTTATACCCATTTTAGAGGACTTTCATTCCACCTGGTTGCCCGGTCCACAGGAAACAAGCACAGCTCACTTCCTGTGATTCTATTCAAATGAATTACCTGTCAATTTATCAGAGTGTGAATGTGGGATGGGTGTGTTAAGTTGTACATGTATGATGAGCAAAGCACTTCATACAAAACTTAACATGCCCATCCCACATTTATACTATGATAAAACAACTGTCAATTAATTTCAATTATTATAATTTAATTTAGAGTATCCCCTGAGCTGAATTCTTGTCATTTATATCAGGGTTTCCGCTAGGGGAAAATTTGAGGGTCCGGTAGTTTTGAAGATAGTGAAACTCAGACGCCGAAGGCGTGTGTCGGACATGCCAAAGGCATGTGCGTATAGGGGGTTGGGGGGGGGGGGGGGGGGTCTGGGGGGTTCTCCCCCCATGAAAATTTTGATTTTTAGGTGCTCTCTGGTGGCCTCTGGGGGCATTCTGGTCGCTAAAATGCTGAATAATTGAAGTGGAAAATATGTATTTTTTCCTCCTACAATTCTCTAAATTCCCACGGGACACACAATACTACATCTGGTCAGAGGTTTCATAAAAATACAAACCCAAAACAACACAAAATCCATGAATCCTGACAGTGACTGCGATGCTTGACCTCAATTTTTTTAATACAACCCGATATTCGAAAAGAACCATGATGCGGATGTGTGACGTCATGCACATGCAATTACATCATTTAGCGCTCGAAATAAAAGCCAGTGATTTCGGACCAAACACGACAATTTGAGTCCGAAATTTTATAGGCGACGTTTAGGATTTGAACTTTGTTTCCCCCTCTCGTCTGAGGGTTATAAAGTATCAGGTTGTCGCCAGTAATAGTAGGCATAGTATACAACATAATTATGCCTATATTATGTGGAAACAAAGGATCCTGAGTGTCGTTACAATACAGCATTGTACTCGACATTTTAACCACCAGCTTTTCTGACTGATCATAGTATGATCGGCGGGGGGAATGGGTCCGGTCTAGCGGAAACCCAGTTTATATCATTGCAGTCATATCAATTTTTGTGCACACGGTAGTTCTATCATTTTCAACGTTGACAAATAAACATGGTCTTGAATATTCAAAAGAAAAAACTAGTGTGAATATTCCATGTGAATACTAACAGCCTCCCTGCAACAATTAATGTTACACACACCCACAAATTTTATTTGACAAATATGTTGGACAAAGTAAAAACAATCTAAAAGGCAAAGGATAAATTTGCTACAAATCGGATGTTTGTTGAAGTGACACAGCCCCCGAGTTAGAAATTCAAACAAGAAAACATCAAAGGGGCATAACTCCTGAACAAAATTGGGCAGGACTGGTTTTCAAACCTATCCAAGACATTCCTAAGTAGAGCTCAGCAAACAAATTTGGTAAAAATTTAATAACATTTAATAAGTTAACCCTTTACCCAACGTGAAAAGCAGACGACACTTGCAAAAAAAATTCTTGGATAACTAATTTTTTTCATTTTTTGTCTCAAAAACATAGGTTATGACCCCTCGTTGGAACGAGCTCGACGAGCTCGTTCCAACGAGGGGTCATAACCTATGTTTTTGAGACAAAAAATGAAAAAAATAGTGAAAATTAATTGGCGATTTTTGAGAATAGCGCTGGCCGGTTTTGGCCGTTACGTTGGGTAAAGGGTTAACCTGTTGATACTGGCCACAAGTAAGAAATTCAAACAAGAAGACAAAGAGGCATAACTCCTGAAAAAATTGCGCTGAAACTGCCCATACAGTACGTGGAGAGTGGATTGTAACTAAATCACCCAGGGAGTGGAGTTATCACTCAAAGAAACATTTTCAAATTCTGTACATGTGGACAAAAACACAAGTAATGTTTCAGCCAATGGACCTCCGGGTACACCCCGGAGGTCCATTGGCTGGAACTTTACTTGTGCTCATTATGCTTTTCAACAAATCTGCAATTATTGTTTGAGTGGAATCTCCACTCTGGGAGTGATTTAGTGATAATACATTCTCCACGTACTGTACATCTATGCTGCTCTCCTCAGATGACCTCCAACCCAAGCATAAGTTAATTACTTGGCCCTATTTACCGGTGAAGCATAATTTGTTTACCACAATAGACAAGCACTGTTCCACTTTCTGGGGGAGGGCGCAAAATTTTATGCTGCAAATGCTTCCTATACGGCAACTACAGCTTTACTCAATTCAATCTTGTTTGACAGAGTTCACTGAGCTCTCTCAAACAAAACTGAATTTAAATTTCACGTGTAGCCCCAACCACCATGTGCAGGGGGGTTAAAACAATGTTTCAATAAGAATGAAATCCTCATTCTCTGATTGGATGAGAGCTCATGTAGTCTTTTCTATGTTTATGTCTCCAGTAGTAAATGTTACCTTTGACATCACAACCCAAAATATTTCAAATGACGTTGCCTGTTTCGCAATATTTCATGAAAGGAGTGACTTGCAAAACGCTTCATTTTTCTTGATTTTTCACACGTGCAGCAAACAATATTTCCAATGAAGTATTGTTTAAATTATTACAAATCAGTTTACAACTGGAACTAAAATGGAGTCAAGCCTAAAAAAAGCAATCTGTCATTTGCAGAATGAGGTTCCCAGAGGGTGAATTTGCTGATGCTAACCCATACAGTGGGCCAGAGTCCACAAATTTATCCTCTGGGTACCTCTTTCTGTTTAGGCCCAAGTCGTTGATTCCGACTGGTGTTCACAGTGGGTAAATTTGGTAATGCTGTGCAGGGTAGCAGGCCTGTCCCTCTTAAAAATGCAGGAGGGCTAAAAATCGCTCCCCTTGCATGTCCTAGGGAGGGGAGCAATTAGCTCTCCTTAAGCTTGCAAAAGCTAAAAGTGGTAAAATGAAGTTTTACTATTAATGAATTCTGCCTTGTGGACTTTGTACATTTTATTTAGTGTTGCTGACAAGGTAGTCTCTGTGAGACGGCTGCATTGCCCCTCCACCCCTCTGGGCCTGGATAAGGCCCTTAGGTGTGGGAGGGGCAGTGTGGCCATCTTACAGAGACCATTAACAAAGCAGTGATCTGAAAAGGTGTGGGCTTCAGGAATAGGCTGTTATGGTAATCATCAATTTCTAAGTCCCGGGGGGCTAGTTTTTGCCCTCCTTAATTTTTTAAGGCGAGCAGCAGGCGAGCGAATAAATCGCTCTGCTGAAAATGCCAGGCCTGGGGTAGCACCACCAAATTCACCCTCTGGGAACCTCATTTTGAAGAAAACAGTCTGCTAATTTTCAGGCTTGGATGGAGTGACCTCACCCATTATCTGATTTGTTGATTATTTGTCCAATGTTGTCGTACAGAAGAGTTTTATTTACTAAACTTGTTATAGCTAAAAGTTGTCTTGTTCATTTCACAGTGTGGGTTTTGGAATATGGGTAGGGCCTTACTGGAACAAAAACATTACAGTGATGAATTGATGGTACAGTAGAACCTGTCTTGAGAGACTGCCCTTTGGGCCACACAAAAGTGGTCTCTCAAGACAGGTGGTCTCTCATAACAGGTTTCAGGTTTTCTCAAGTCAGTGAATAACCAACCACAAAATTCAGAAATGGAGAAGAATGGATTTTTGTAATTACTTTGTAGTTGTTCTTTTTTATGAAGTTTTTGTAACAAATTGAAATGGACTTATAAAAATTATAAAAATAAATTAGATTTTCAACACTAATTTATTTTTATAATTTTTATAACAGTCCATTTCAATTTGTTACAAAAAGATTTTCAACACAAATTTATTTTTATTCCTATCTGTCACATTTCAGGTATGCATGAAATTGTTTATTCAGCAATAATCCTAATCTTTTCACAGGGGTCTTATAAGAACATCTCAATCTTTAATGAGTTAGCAATTGAAACCCAATTAAGAGCTTTTAATACTTTTAATTATGTTAGTATAACCACAATGGATTTTCCAATTCCAGAACAGGTAAAAAGTTTTTGTCATGGTTTCAGTCTTCAAAGGGGCGGTCTCTCAAGACAGGTCCATTATGGCATAAAAATACAAGTTGGTACCAGGTCACAGTGGTCTCTCAAGACAGGTTGTCTCTCAAGATAGGTAGTCTCACATAGGAGGTCCAATATAGACTAAAACCAATCGGAGCCTGGTAGATGTGGTCTCTCAAGACAGGTGGTCTCTCAAGACAGGTTTTACTGTAACATGATCTGTGGTTTGCAGCTTGCAGTTTATGTTCAACATTGACACTCTGTAAACCTCAAACCATGTTACCGTCAATTCATCACAATAACTTATAATGAATGATCAGACCCTTACATGTATGTGAAGGTATTGATTACTTTTTTACAGTACGTGGAGAGTGGATTGTAACAAAATCACCCGTGGAGTGGAGTTATCACTCAAACTATAACGTTCCAATTCTGTCCATACGGACAAAAAACACAAGAAATGTTTCAGCCAATGGACCTCCGGGTTCAACCCGGAGGTCCATTGGCTGGAACATTTCTTGTACTCGTTATGCTTTGCAACAAATTTGGAATTATTGCTTGGGTGGAATGTCCACTCTGCGGGTGATTTGGTGATAATACACTCCACACGTACTGTATATATCAAAAGGGTACTGTTCTGCCTGTGAAGACCAAACGTGGGGAAAATGCACCTATGAGAAAGGGGTTCTGGTGCAACTGACTAGCACTAAATCAGTTAAGAACCAGTGGCAGATTCTACATGAAAATCTACATTCACATGTAATCGGGTGGCTTGATTGGTTTGCCAGCTTGGGTTCGAGTAATTCGGTCCCACACATATGGCAAATTGTGACGGGCTTCCTGTTTGATCTCGGCACCATTAAATTTTAATTTTCCTGATTGCACACTGGGATATTTTGTGATATCTGATGGCTTGCCATGGTCAACGTCACTTTTAGAACTTGATTCATCCTCAATTTTCACTTTCACACATTTTCTATCAACAATGTCACATGAATGATTATGAGATACGAGAGAGGTTTGTTGTGAATCACCATTATTGGAGATTGCAACTGAGCTGTGCACATTCAACTTCTCGGATGCTGAAATGCACTGAGTACTATCAACAAGTGAACTTGAATTTCTACAGACATTATCACTTGAGCTAACACAGTTGATTTTTTGAGGTGGAGCATCATTGGAGGTAGTCAAATCGTGTCTCTTTCTAGGCAATGAGAACTTTTTATGTTTATACACAGGCTCCATATGGCAATCATTGTTCTCTGAATCACATTTTGTTACTTCCTCTGTATTCATTTCTTGAGAACTACTTGTATTAGCTACATCTGAATGCTGCCTTGAACAGATGTCCTTAGAATCTTGAACACTATCTGGTACGCTTATCACAGTATCAGAAATGCAAGAAGGCAATTGTTTTTGCTTTGATTCAGTGCTATTTCCTAATTCCTGTGGTGTACTACTATCCGGACTGGCTGATATGGCACCAATTTGATCAGCGGGTTGACGATTAATATCACTGGAGCGTATAATTGTATTTGGACTCACTAGATGAGACACATTAATTCCGCTTGTCATACTGTCTGATGTTTTAACTGGATCCGCTGAATGTGAAGTTTTTAGATGTTCTTGTAAATATTTACTACTGGAGAATGCTAGTGAGCAAACTTTACACCTGAAGTAATCAGATGCATGACTGAGCATGTGTTCTTTTGCCTCAAATGAATCCTGGAAATTAACATGACAATCTGAGCAAGAAAGTAATCCAACACTTTTAGTGTTATTGTGTTGACGACAGTGGCGTTTGTAAGATCCAAAATCATTCAACTGAAATGTTTGTTGACACTCAGGGCATTCTAAGCATTTAGTTTCCTCCAGTTTATTTACATTAGTATCATTAACTTCACTGGGATTTCTAACTGTTTGGGGGACTGCATTAAATGTACTGATATTTTCTTCAGTATCACGCCTACTTGTACCACTATACTCGACAGCTTTTGGTTTACCATTATCTACACTATATACTGGTGTAGTTGGAGTTGACGTTGTGTCAGTGACACTCATAGGATCAGCTCTTTCATCAATATGTCTCATTAAATTTGAACTACCTTCTTGAACTTTCATGGCACTCTTTGTAGCAGAAATAGTCTGAACAATAGTATGTTCTGCACGAGGTTCAAACCCATGCTGATTTCTGAAGTGTTTTCTAAATCCATATGGACTTCCATATGTCTGTCCACATAGTCTACAAATCAAGTACAAAACATCACTCGGCAGATTTGTACCAAGGATATTCTGTATGGGTTCATGCTTTGATATGGAACCACGCCTTGAAGAGCTTGAGTCCTTTTTGTCAGTACAACCACTAGGAGTTGGGGTTCTATTTGAGCCGTTTGTGTGTGCATCGGGTGTCTGTGGTGCAGACTGGATTATCGGTGAAACATCTGGAGATAAACACTGGGTTGCTACCTTCATTGGGACTGGAAATTGTGCATCTTCTGATAAATGAGGACTGGTATGTTGGTTTGTGAGAGCCGTCATTTGAGATGGTGACCTTGGTATAGATTCACAAGCACTCACTGATATAGAAGGACTTCTGAGATTGGATGAAGGTCTATATAGCAGATTCCTGTTAGCAACATTTTCTCCGGACTGAACGATTTTTATATCTTGACAGCTGCTTTCCATACTTTGGAATTCTGTTGATGAAGGGCTCTTTACTCCAAATCCAGTAGAAGCGGCTTCTGTGTATAACTGCGAATAATGACTTTTCTGTAATTCAGATGCATTCTGAGTCTTTAACGAAAATGATGCATCAAAATGACTTTCCCGCTGTTGACTGGGAATCTGAGTGTGCCTAAATGTGCTGAGCGGGTTTGTACCATTGGTACAAACCTGCTCCTCACTTTTATGCACCGTCAGATCCAGAGGTGTCTCAGTCTCAGAAGTTTTGTTGGAAACACTCAAATCAAGACAATTATTAGAAGCTTTAGTACTTGTATTATCATCTCTAAACTGATCATGTTCACTTGAAGCACCAGTAAGTTTTACAGAGGGATGAATATCTGTACCAGATATATACATTGATGTACTTTCAAACTGTGAAGGATGTGACAAAGATTCTCTGTGGGCTACAGGTTTGTATGAAGGTGTCTCTGGCAGAGGTTTATATGATGGTGCCTCTGATATACCTTGGAGATATGTTGAAGTTAATGGTGATAAATCTTGATGCCTGGACTGCTGAGGGTTTGGTTTGATAAGATAACCACTTCCTACCACAGTTTGTTGTTTTGGATACTGTTGAGCAGTAGTTGTAAGATTTGTGTGTGTTTTATTAAATACTTTTGTAAACTCAAAGTCTCTCATATCTAACCTTCTACTATCCTGTAAACATACATCCTTCTTATGTGATTTTTCTGTTAAACATTGTACACAGCCACAACTATGATGATGATGACGAAAACAACTCACACACTGGCAGTTTGCTTGATGTTGAACTGTTTGAGCACCTAAAATATTTTGTTGTACAATTGGCGATGGCTTCACAACATTTTGAGGTACCAACTGTAACGGACGTTGGTACTGGACATTATGAACATTTGAGGGTGGATGGGCATAACTCATTCTTTCTGGAGCAACAGCAATCATTCTTTCAGGTGGAATGGCATTAATCCTTTCCTGACATCCTCTCTCTGTTTCATTGAATCCAGCACTGAGATTCTGTCGTGCGTACGAAGCTTGTGGAAAGGTCTGCGAAACTGAAGGGTAACCAAATTTTTTGGCAAGATATGTTCCAGCATGAATAAGTGGTGGAATATTCTTATTATTACTGTTGTTTGTTTGATATGCTGAATTTACCACATTACTATGAAACTTCTGAGAATGTTGAATATCATTCCTGTGTTTTGGGTAAGATCCGCTTAATGAGCCTGGATGGAAATTATTGGGGTATAACCTGTCTGAATCATTGCCTACCACCATGTTCCTAATGTTACTTTGAGATGTGGGGAGAGTGTTACTCAGAGATGCGGTTGCTTTTCTAAAAGGAGAATGAGTTGTTGGAATTTCAAGTAATTTCTTCATTTCTAATTGCTGCCCTGCAACTTTACTTGTATCTTTTGAAAGACTATATGCCAATTCTGATTCCCTGCGAGTCATTCCACCATTTGTAATACAAGAATTATTCCCTCTAGTTACACAAGCAGTGGAAGAAGTACTTTCACCTTTAGAAAAGGTTTGTAGAGGGACTGATATACTACTTGGAGCTTTGGTTGTCGATTTATTCATCAATATATCAAGACATGGTGTCTCATCTACAAGGGGCAGTATTTTAGGAATAGTTTCTTTACTCTCATTATCTGAACCAATATCTTCATCTTCCAATATACTTTTTTGCAAAATGCTATCAATGTGATCTTTAAGAGAAAGAAAACCATTGCTTCCATCACTTTTTTGTGTGGTTTTTATCTCATGTTTCACAGCTGGCTTTGAAAATGTGATATTTGTTGGAGGACTGCATTTCTTGGTTTCATCAATATGAGTAGTTAAACTGATACCACAATGATGTGAATTCCCAGATTCCTTTGTAAGTGAACTATCGATTACTTGGTCTATAATTGCACTGATATTGAGAACTTTTTTGCTAGGTATATTTTCTTTGTGTGTTTCAGTAGTGGCTGACTGATCTGACTTAGGTTTTGACACTGTATTATTATTAAGAGTGTTCACATTAAGTGTAGTTCTACATACAGAATCTTCACTTTTCAACTCATTTGAAGTCACATTGTTATGCTCTGCAACTTCATTTGATTTTGACACTGCACAAGGAGCAGTCCTATCTGCTGTGATCTCATGGCCATTCTCAGTGGTCACGGACTCACTGCCATTTCTGATAACCTCTTTTGATGTCTCTGAAGTGTTATTAATCTGTAACATTACCTTTGAAGGAAATTTATTGGATTTAAAATAACCTTCAATTATATAATCAATGGTTTCCTTATACTGTAGAGATTTAAAATTTTGTGCTGGTAATGCCTCCTCTTTAAACACAGATGAAATTGTTTCTTTATTTGGTTCCACTTTAACTTCTGTACCTTTAACACAGACCGCTGGAAGCTTCTCCTCAATACATCCATCCATTATCTGTTTGAGAGAACAGTTTTTCATATTACTCCCCGACTTTCCTGACGGTGGCTTCGCCTCCAAATCTCCTTGGGGGATACCGGCAGATAACTCCGAAGGTAAAGACTGGTTGTTCTTGCTGTATTCACCGTTTGTGTTTTCTGAATTTTCTGAGGCATCTTCCTCCAGGGTCTGTTTCATAGTATTTCCCATATGGAACTACGAAATCAAATTTCTCTACATTTTTCTGAAAAGAAAATAAAGAAAAAACAAATTTATAGTTGATTTGTACAATATTAAGCTTTAGGACACACAAAGTAGGTCTTCTGTTTCTCAGGTCATTGATTGTAAAAATAGCATGCGGGTGAGTGTTTTTTCATTTTATTTTTTGTTTCTGTAATTATTTCTTTGCAATCAAAAGCTCATGTTCTTGATTTATGTTTTATGCCTCAGAATCTACCGAATAGAATGGGTGGTGGTGTATTTCGTCCCTTGAGAGCAAGAAGGCTTTGCAATGCTAAAGCACTGCAAAGCCTTCTTGCACTCAAGGGACAAATTTATCAATTTTATTAACTTGGGTAAAATATCAGACATAAACTGTTTAATTTAAATTTTTTTTTAAGTTTACATTGGTTATAAAAAGAGAGCATGCAGCAGCTAAAAGGACCATGTGGGAGGGCCTGAGAAACAAATTTTTAATTTTTTTAGGCCTTACATGTATATTTTATAGTGATGAGCATCATAATATTATTTATTTATTTATTGGTGTTTAAGGTCACATACTTATGCACAATGGCTAATCATAACCGTGACAGTTTTACGGGTGGAGGAAGCCGGAGTACCCGGAGAGAACCACCGAGCAACGACGAGCAGCTGCCAGCTCCCCAAAGTCGTAACTCTGCACTGCAGCACAGGCAGAGTTAGATTGGTTGAAGACATGCGCACCATCGACGTGCAGTACACCTTAGTACACGGCGTCATAGTGCCACCATGTGGACAATCAGGGTTAAGTGCCTTGCCCAAGGACACAACGCGGGAGTCTGAATCGATGACTCAGACGGTCACCCATCTGAGGACTAACCGGGCTCGATGTTGCTTAACTTCGGTGATCTGATGAGAACTGGTTACCGCGATGCCACCGTGCTCCCCCATCAGCATCATAAAGATAACAGATTGGCACAGTATAAATCTTATACAACTGAAACTTTAAGCCCTGTCACTATATTGTACACTATACTGAAGTAATAACATGCAGAGTAAGCGCACTTTTGAGGGCCTGGCGACTTGAAGTGAACAGCCATTTAAGTCATGTGAAGATCACCAAAATGAATAAACAGCTGCGCCATGAGCGCATGATGCGCCCGTTATTAATTACAAGAGGGAAGCACACAATATGAGTATACATGTGTACTTGTCAGGTTTTTTTTATATTCTTGTACAATAATCCTTCCATCAACATATACTTGCCACCAAAAAATCATGAAAATTGCTCATTTAAGTCCGACATGTGGAAAATCTAAATTTTATAGTAAATTTCCTTTCTTATTATACCTACCACAATTGTTTACTTCAGGCTTGCACTGCAGTGAAAGTCCCTAACTCGGATAAAATACGCTCTATTTTTGTCTTTCCCAAGCAATTTGGGAAAGAAAAGTGGTGCAAAAGCACCAAGAAACAAGAGGCCCCACGGGGCCTGAAGCGCTCATCTTGTACAGAACACAATTTAAACAGAGTCCAAGAATGAGTCTACATTAAGCAAGCCATCTCCATAGGCTACACTGTCAATCCTTGAGTCCCTCAGGAGTGACAAAAATAATCTGGGCATCATGCCTTTTCTTCAGTCGATCATAAGTAAAATGTAGAGCTCCCCTATGAAGCCCCTTGATACAACCTATGTGGATTAATCTTAGTACCTCTGGAGGGTACTGAATACAAAATTCTGAATTCTTCAGCAAAATGGCCATTTCCGGCTCCCATAGAGAGCCTGTAAAGAAATTTCTTCGAATTGCACTAAGTTCAAATTTGGGCTACCATAGCGAGCCCAAATATTAACATATGGATCCGATTTGAACAAACTTGAATCTGACCCCCCTAGAGATGTTGTATACCAAATGTGAAAGCATTCTGACAAGTGAATCTGTAGAAGAAGATTTTTGAAGAAATTCCCTCATATTGTACCAAGTTAAATTTCATGTTCCCATATGGAGCCCAAATATTAACCTAGGCACTCGAATTGAACAACCTGGAATCTGACCCCCCTAGAGATGTTGTATACCAAATATAAAAGCATTCCGACTGGTCGATCTGAAGAAGAAGATTTTTAAAGAAATTTCCTCATATTGCACTAAGTAAAAATTTGGGCTACCATAGTGAGCCCAAATATATACCTAGGGATCTGATTTGAAAACAAACTTGAATCTGACCCCCATAGAGATGTTGCATACCAAATATCAAAGCATTCTGACTGATGGATCTGAAGAAGAAGATTTTTTTAAATTACCCTCCATATTGAACAAAGATAAAATATGGGCTTCCGTAGGAAGCCCAAATATTAACCTAGGGACTTGTTTGAAAAATCTAGAATCTGACCCTCATAACAGGGATGTATACCAAATATTAAAAGATTCTGACTGGTGGTTCTGAAGAAGAAGATTTTTAAAGAATATTCCCCATATTACCCTATGTTAAAACTTCGAGCTCCTGTAGAGAGCCCAAATATGAACCAATGAGCTTTATTTCAACAAACTTTTATCTGACCCCCCTATGAATGCTGTATACCAAATATCAAAAGATTCTGATGATTGGTTCTGGAGAAAAGATTTTTTTTAATTTTTGCAAATATGCTGACTCAGCATTTTTTCGATGCCCATTACAGAACACCCTAACATAACCGATGGCAATTTTTTTTTACCATTCAATTCTACTGGTCATAAGGATACTTCATACCAAATAAAAGCTCTCTGTTCCATGGGGTTTGGGAAATATGGGCGTTTGAAAATACTTCTATTTTTAGCTCCCAGGGTTCCCATGGGGATGCGGGAATTTTTTTTTTGGCATGGGTCAAGTACTTATGACCCAATACTACCACAAACCAAATTTGGTTCATACCGGACCATCGGTTCAAAAAATAGAAATTTTGGGCGGGGCCAAAAATCTTACCCCTCCTATTACAAAGCCAAATATTACTTCACGAACTTCGTTTGAACAAACTTGATTCTACACCTCATATGGAAGCTCCATAGCAAATATCAAGTCATTGTACACACTGGTTCTTGAGAAGAAGATTTTTAAAATATTTTGGAGCATTTTCCCCCACTCCCTCCCTATGGGGCTGGGCATGCTGAGTCGAACAAAAATGAAATGCCCCTTTGGGACCATCACTCACACAAACTTTCACTTGAATTGGCCCAGTGGCTTTGGAGGAGAAGACCAAAACATGGTGTTGACGGACAACGGACGAGAGACGATGGACGCCGGACGGAGAGCGATGAGATTAGCTCAGCTTGACTTTGTCAAGATGAGCTAAAAATAAGCCAAAACTGGGCCGAGTGCAACTGGCGCAGACCCAGTACGGGACGCTCTCTCCCAAGTACAACTCCACGACTTCCGTTGCCAGTGTGCATATACCGTCTCTAAAGACTCATCCTTTTTGAATCCGTCAACGTTAGAGTTATGTGATCAGCGGGGAGGAAAGATTCTTTACCTGTAAAGAAGACGGGAGGGCCTCCATGTAAACAATTGTGGTAGGTATAATAAGAAAGGAAATTTACTATAAAATTTAGATTTCTTATCAACCTACTCACAATTGTTTACTTCAGGACGAATAGACAATAGGCTGGAGGGAATCGCATAACCAACCCACACATAACCCCAGTGCACTGGAACCGTGAAGCAGAAGGAAGAGGTCCCGAGGCTTATCAACCATAACATCGCAATCATTGGTAAAGGACAATGAAAGGAGACATATGGGCCTGTGTGACACACAGAAAGAAAAAGGGCAGTAACAGCACAAGACTGAAAGTGACCTTCAAGAAGCCTAATGGCTATGGCAGACAACAGCCTGAGCAGAAGAAAGAGGACCCAGGGCAAAAAGGTCCTCCGACTGCTCCTGCAACTGGCGCAGATAAAAGGTGGAGAAAGTAGAAGCATTTCTCCAGTAGGCTGCCTGCATAACATCCGACAACTTGACGGAGTTAGAATAAGCCCAAGAGGTGGATAGTGCCCGCACTTCGTGGGCAGAAATACGATTGGTAATACAATCACCAGCTGCTAAACGACCATAAGCCGTACGAATAGCAAGACAAATCCATCAAGAAATGGATTGAGGAGAGATCTTCTGTCGACCCAGAATAAGAGACAGAAAAAAACGTTTCCTGCCTTTCCGTATGAAACGTGTCCGATCGAGATAAATGCGAATAGCACGGACCTGACAGAGCAAAGGGCGATTACCCTCAACAGAAGGAAGAGCCCTGATACAGATAGGAGGAGGAGTAGTATCTGGTAACTGATTCTTAGCCAAAAAAGAGCAATCAGTGGTAAAAGTAACACTGTTGGGAGAGCTCTTAAAAAAGGCCGGGTCAACCGAGAGGGCGTGAAGCTCACTAACCCGTCTGGCCGAAGCAAATGTCATCAGAAAAGCCGTCTTATATGTGAGAAAATGCATATCCACCTGGGATAAAGGTTCAAACGGCGCCCCCCCCCCCCCCCCCCCCCCCCCCCCCCACCCAAGCAAAGCAGCACCCACGAAAGATTCCATCGTGGAGTAAGCTGCAAAGTCCGAGGCCTTTTCAAAGAAAAGTGCCGAACAAGCTTGGAGAGGTAAGGATTAGTGCCGATACGATGCTTCCCCATATAAGAAAAAGTCTCTGAAAGCATGGACCTGTAACCCTTGATGGTAACAGGCTGGAGACCCCGAGAATCAAACAGATATACCCGAAACTCCGCCATCTGTGAAATCGAAGGATTGGCATAATCAACAGAGTGATTAGCACATCATCGACAGAAGACCTTCCATTTAGCTGCATAAGCTAAACCAGTGGAGTGCCTCCTTGAAGAAGAAATGCACTCCACTGCTTGTCTCAAAAAACCTCTACGGAGGAGACAGGTCCTGACAAAAGATATGCGTGAAGGCACAATGAAGTCGGGTCGACGTGAAACCTCCTCGGGCGACCTTGACAAAGAAGGTCGCGACGTAGCGGGAGACGTGCCCGAACCGCCGCCATCAGCGAGTGGAGCTGATTGATCAACACCCGCTGAGGCGACAGGGGAGTGATCAGAATGATTCGACAACTGCAGGTTCGAATTTTGGCAAGAACCTGAGGAAGAATCGGAACCGGCAGGAAGGCATAGCCGACTAGTCCGTTCCAATCGAGTTGCAGAGCGTCCACGGCAAAAGCCAGAGGATCTGGACACGGGGACACGAAAGTGTCCACCTGATGGTTCCAACGAGTCGCAAAGAGGTCGATGTGGGGACGTCCCCAGAGATCGCAAAGCGACTGGAACACTGCCCTGTGGAGCATCCACTCGGTGGAAATAACCCTGCCCTGTCTAGACAGGGAGTCGGCTAGGACGTTCAGACGACCGGGAATGTGACGAACAACCACTCCGGCGTGAACATCCTGAGCGAGCAGTAGAAGATCCCGAGCTAATTTGTACATCGGAACCGAGTGCATGCCGCCCTGGTTCCGAAATGTAAGCAACCACTGTCGAATTGTCGGATAGCAGAAGGACCTGGCGATTCGACAGGTGAGGGATCCACTGCCTGAAACTCAGAAGAAGAGCAAGAAGCTCCTTCTGGTTGATGTGTAGAGCTGCTTTATCCTGGTCCCACATCCTGTGTAGGGAAAGACCGAGAGGATCCAATGTCGCACCCCATTCGAGATCGCTGGCATCTGCCGTCAGAATGCGATCGGACGTGGGTAAGTCCAATGGAACACCCTGCGTAATCCACTGAACATCTGTCCAGGGAAGAAGGTGAGGATACAGAGATTCTGGAAACGGAAGCACCTGACCCAGAGAATCTACATTCGGCCTCCAACGACTGAGCAGAAAGTGTTGGAGAGGTCTGACAAGCAGCCGTCCTAGAGGAATGAGATCCGTCACCGTACCGCAGAGACCGATCAGCCGGAGAAAACTCCGAGCGGTCGCGGACTGGGACAGAGAGAATCACAGCCTTGGCCTGGGGAACCGCTACCAAATTGAATTGGGTTTGGAAAGACATCCCCAGATGACAAAACGACTGAGAAGGGACCAGGTCCGACTTCTCCTCGTTGACTCTGAATCCTAGCGACGTGAGCAAGCTAAACAGAGTGGCGACATCCGACTCCAGTAAGGCAGCATTGGAATGCCTCTGGAGGATATCGTCCAGATATGCCGAAGTAGTCACCCTGGACTGTGTGCGATGGAACGCTATCACATGCGACATCAGTCTGGTGAAGGCCCAAGGAGCCAGGTTGAGGCCGAAAGGCATGGCCTTGAACTGGTAAACTCGCCCCAGAAAAGCGAACCTGAGATACTTCCGTGACGCCCGATGCATCGAAACGTGGAAGTAAGCGTCTCGCAGGTCGATGCTGGCAGCGAAATCTCCCTGGTGAATTGATTGGCGGACCGACCTGAAAGTCTCCATGCTGAACTTGGGAGCAATGATAGACTGGTTCAGGATACTCAGATCGATAACCGGTCGGAGTCGGCCGTCCTTCTTCGGCACCAAGAACAGGCGGGAATAGAAACCCACTGACTGAATGTTCTTGACGACCTCGATCGTCCCCCTTTGCCAGGAGATTGCCAATCTCCGTGGACAAAAGTTCCCGATGTAAAATGTCTGAAGGAACTGTGGTTGGAAGAGCCACCCTTGACAAGAGTGGGGTGCCGTTGGAAGGATATTCGCAGCCCGGACCGAACAACATCTAACACCCACGGATCGGATGTGATGGTGGCCCAATGGTCTGCGAACTCTGCTATCCTTCTTCCAACCTGGGACGAGTCGAGGTGAGGACCTTCATTTCGAGCCCCGACTAGGCCCGCAAGAGGAGAAACCACCTCCTCTACTAAATGAAGAATCCTGAGACTTCCCTCGATTCTGCCGACCTTTACCCTTACCCCTTGAGTAAGAAGTAGAGGCGGCGGCAGAAGGACCAGCCTTTTGCTTCACAGAGGAAGCAGAAGGGTACTTGTTAGCCTTGGAACGGCCCTTGCCTCCCCTAGAAGGCTGATCAAGCTGACGAAACAGCAGCTGATCTTTGGAATGACGTAGGACGTCATCCCAGACCGTTGACACGGAACCATGGAAAAGTTGCGGACCTGCCAAAGAAGCAGATCGAAGAGCAGCACGCTGCTCCTCGGGAAGGGATCGTCCTGTGTCCAGCACAGCGTCCCTTCGAACTAATTCCAGATTAGCCGTGTTACAGGCATGCGTGTGAGTAAGATGCATAAGTGCCTTGGACAGCACACGCAAAGGCGCCTGTACCTCGTCAATCTTATCTGGAGGCAGATAAGCAGCCAAAGCTGAGACAACGTGATCTGAGAGAGAAAGCATGCCAAGCATCTCTCTAGATAAGATAAGCCCAACGTGGACTCCAGAGTCGTCACTGGAATGATGGCAGACTTGACTTGGGCTTGGAAAGCCCAAGGGAAGTGGAGTCTTGATCCAGAACCGTCAAAGTCTGGCAGACCGACGGATTGGCGGAATTGTAGGAACGATAACGCACAGGAGGCAAAAAGGTGTCAACCCTGATGAAGAACGAAGTCTTCAGAGCCTTGGAATTCAGCTTGGAGTCCAATGCTGAAAAAGCTTCAACCACCTGTACCGACTGGCACGGTCGAAGGTGCCCAGAAGCAGGTTGCTCCATAGGCTGTAGGCGCGCGACCGATGATCGCAGCCAGGCTAACACTGTCGGCTGGTTAGTAGGTTTGAGATCAGGCAGAAACCCAAACACAAAGTCAAGAGCTGCCCCCAAGTCCAAAGACTGCTGGCCCTCGACATCAAGCATGTTGGACTCCTCCCTAGAGTCGGAAGACACATAGCCCATCGTGGGCAAACCAGCCGACGCCTCCCATGGTGTCGGGACACCAGGGGAATTAGAAACCGGCCTGTTTCCAATCCCGGGAGGTGGCGCCATAGGAGGCGCCTGGAAACCACTCATTGCCTCGCTGGAAGCAACAGGAAGGCTCTTAGATAGAACCTGAGTGAGTAAGGAGAGGGCCTCCCTAAGCTCACTGCCCGTACTGGCTGGTTCGACAGGGGAGCGAACCGGCAAAGTGGCTTCACCTCTGACCCTCTTAACCAGCGAAGGGTCACGATCCTCCAAAACACCCGACGCGGGACGACGGGCGGCAGCCGAAACATCTGAAGGCAGACGTGTATAGGGGTACGAGGCACCCCGAGGATCAATATGGCGAGAACTTGTGAGAGTCACCGCGGACCTCTGCGGGGCAGAAGGTCCAGGCTGCACAAAAGGCGTTGGTCCCCCAAAACTGGTCGTGAGGCCAGAATGAGTGGACGGAAATGCCACGGAGTTCATAGTGTCTCCACTAAGAACATCCTAATCCAAAGACACAACTGTGGTGCCTGACGGCGAAGAGACCACAGAGATGGGTTCGGCCGGCAGCCCCTTCCGACTTCGCCGAGTTGAAGTCAGGGAAGGCTGAGGCCGATATCCCATGTCTACAGTACCGGACATTCCTGCAGCGAAAAGCCGAGGCCGGCTAAAACTGACGACGAAGCAGATGGACCAGCAGTAGTAGTAGATACGTCGGGAGTCGTTGAGGTTGGTGAAATAGTGGAGAGAGCACACCTGCTCAGCTCCAAAGGAGGAGTCACAACCCTAGTGACAGCCTCAAATGTCGACTGGAGGGGGACCGTAGTCACGGAACCAGGCACCCCTTCACCAGAACACTCAACGGCTCCCGCAGTATCCACTACAGGAAAAGTCTGCAAATCCCCCACGGAGGAGAAATAACTCTCACCAGACAAGGTCGGCTCGGGAGCCCCCGAACGACCACATTCTCCTTTCCCACGGGAGCGGGAGGCACGGCCACGAGAACGAACGACACGGTTAACTGACGCCCAGAAAGTGGATGACCATGATCCACAGTCACCACCTGGCCGCTCGGCCGAACACCCATTACAGGAGGAACAAGACACATGTAAATCGTCCACATGCTTTGGCAGCAGACATTGCCCACAAGGAATTGTCCTGGGCATGATAGAGGTGAGAGGAGCAGAGAAGGTGAAATCATAAAACAGAAGAACACCCCCAAAGAAGAGAGAAAGGTGACAGAAACAAAGACCCCAGACGGTCGACCGGGAACCACACAACAGGATGACTACTCTCAAAAGAAAGAAGAAAAACTGTAGGAGTGGTACCCCGCTGACACCTAACTCTAACACAATTAGAAAATTTAGCAAATAAAGCATTAACAATAATTGTGAAATAATATAAGTCCAAACCGCATGGCACACGAAATTCGCGCGTGACTCGAGAGAGAACAATTAAATATACATTATGGATATATAATATTAAAGAGAATATAAAAAACACTGTTCCTGAGAATACAAAGGATACACTGATGCACTATGAATCAGGAATCATCAAACAACGAGCTGGATAAACACTGATAAGCGTGCAAAAACATCTCGACACGAAGCAGATGATAAAAAGAATGAGTCATTAGAGACGGTATATGCGCACTGGCAACGGAAGTCGTGGAGTTGTACTTGGGAGAGAGCGTCCCGTACTGGGTCTGCGCCGGTTGCACTCGACCCAGTTTTGGCTTATTTTTTCTTGGTGCTTTTGCACCACTTTTCTTTCCCAAATTGCTTGGGAAAGACAAAAATAGAGAGTATTTTATCCAAGTTAGGAACTTCCACTGTAGTGCAAGCCTGAAGTAAACAATTGTGAGTAGGTTGATAAGAAATTGCCTATATTTTGATGAATAAAGTCCCATAACTCTGAAATGACAAATCGGACAGCGACACAATTCAAAAGGGAGATTCCTTCTATCAACATATACTTGCAACCAAAAAATCATGAAAATTGCTCTAAGCATTTTCAAGTTATTGTTCGACATGTGGAAAATTGCTTATGTTTTGACGAATAAAGTCCCATAACTCTGGAATGACATATCAGACGGCGACACAAATAGAAAGGGAGATTCCCTTCATCAACATATACTTGCCACCAAAAAATCATGAAAATTGCTCAAAGCATTTTAAAGTCATTGTCCGACATGTGGAAAATTGACTATATTTCGACGAATAAAGTCCCATAACTGGAATGACAAATCGGACAGTGACACAAATCGGAAGGGAGTTTCCTTCCATCAACATATACTTTCCACCAAAAAATCACTCAAAGCGTTTTCGAGTTATTGTACGACGTGTGGACGGCAGATGGACAGATGGACGGACAGTGGTATACCATAATACAACCGTTTTTTCAAAACGGGCGTATAAAAACATGCGAACGAAAAACAGGTCTTGCCAAATTGTCGCTGGGTCATGCAAAATTTTCATAAAGTTGAATAATCTAATACGAATGAATGGTGGGATGATGTTGAGCATCAACCAATCATCAACTGCACGAGTGTTTGCATCTGCCTTTAGTATAGTTGCTTTGTTGGCCAAGTATTGGAGAACAGAGAAGCTATACTTTAGTCAGATAATCCACCCACCACATACTCCAGTCTCAATATTTTTCTTTTTGTTTGATTGGTTCAGTTTGTGATTTCAATACCGACTTTACTAATAGCCAATTACATTTTGCATTGCACAGTACAAAAGCTCTTGTGGATGATGTTTATGACAACAATTGATATGTTGGGGTCATTATAGAAACATCAACAACAGGATGTCATGGTGTCATTATAGAAACATCAACAACAAGATATCATGGTGTCATTATAGAAACATCAACAACAGGATGTCATGGTGCCATTATAGAAACATCAACAACAGGATGTCATGGTGTCATTATAGAAACATCAACAACAGGATGTCATGGTGTCATTATAGAAACATCAACAACAAGATATCATGGTGTCATTATAGAAACATCAACAACAGGATGTCATGGTGTCAGTATAGAAACATCAACAACAGGATGTCATGGTGTCATTATAGAAACATCAACAACAGGATGTCATGGTGTCATTATAGAAACATCAACAACAGGATGTCATGGTGTCGTTATAGAAACATCAACAACAGGATGTCATGGTGTCATTATAGAAACATCAACAACAGGATGTCATGGTGTCATTATAGAAACATCAACAACAGGATGTCATGGTGTCATTCATGAAAATTAACAAGTCTACTCATTACTTGAATTGGGGACAAGCCTGAAAATGGTAATCCTTCACAATAGCGGGTTTTGGGTTTTTCGCGAAATTAGGAAATTTTTTCTCGCTTCTTTGGATTTTTTTCTGTTTTAGATCACTTTCCCAACAAATTTGCATGCTTTTTGGTAAAAATGTTTACATTTTAACAAGGATTGCGACCTTTTATTGCGCCATTCAAAAATACGTAGAAACCACCATTTTGCATTGCTGATGGCATGTTCTATCTCTCGGGCCAGGATTAAACGGGCGTGCTCATATGAAAGTGAGGTAAAAATGTTTACATTTTAACAAGAATTGTGACCTTTTATAGCTTGGGCTAGGGTTAGGTACTAGTATCATTAGGGTCAGTAGTAGGTGGGGTCAGGGTTAGGGTACCCTAACCCTGGCCCCTGCTACTACTGATCCTAATCTGATGTTGCCGCACCTTTGTTGCGCAAATATTGATGTCTCCCTTGCTTTGAAAAAGACACACAGAGGGTGCTGCCGTTGACTCGTTCAAACGAATTTGAGACAACGACAAATCTATTAGGAAATGCTGCACTCAGTGTGTTAAAATGCATTCTTTTTTAAATTTCATTCCGTGGAATCAAATAGTTTTGTACTTATTTGTTGGAAAAGTGTTCTAAAATGTGAAAAAAACCCAAAGAAGCGAGAAAAAATTTCCTAATTTCACGCGAAACCCCAAACCCGCTATTGTAAAGGATTACCCTGAATATAAGCAGACTGTCATCTGCACAGCAGGGTAGCATCACAAAATTTACCCTATGTGAACCTCAGTCTGAATCAAGGTCTCAAGCCAAAACAGAACTAGAGGTACTATGAGCAAGCTCACAAAGTGATAACCCCCCATGCCTCAGTTGTTGCACTTACGAGGACACAACCATATGATGTAGCAATTGAAATGTATAAGTTAGATGGGGGGCGCGGTGGCTCAGTAGGTAGAGGTGCAGGCTGCAAGCTGAGAGGTCCTCGGTTCGAATCCCACCTGCGGCAACCGCGTTGTGTCCTTGGGCAAGACACTTCACCCCCATTGCCCATGTGGGGGGCACGATGAGGCCGTGTACTAAAGCGTACTGCACGTCAATGGTATGCATGTCTTCAACCAATCTAACCCTGCCTGTGCTGCAGTGCGGAGTTACGATGTTGGGGAGCTGGCAGCTGCTCGTCGTTGCTCGGTGGTTCTCTCCGGGTACTCCGGCTTCCTCCACCTGTAAAACTGTCACGGTCATGATTAGCCATTGTGCATAAATATGTGACCTTAAACATCAATAAATAAATAAATATAAATAAATAAATATAAGTTAGATTATCTCCCCTTGGAAATGTCAGAACGGAATTATATTGCTTCATGCACATCTTCATATGGGGTTCTTCCATTGTGTAAAGTTTCATGAAAATTCTTCGAACAGTTTAGGAGGAGTTGCGCTTATAAGGATGGACAGACGGACAGATGGATGGACGGACAGGGTGATTCCTATATACCCCCCCAAACTTTGTTTGCGGGGGGGGGGGGGGGGGGGGGGTATAAAGATGTACCTAGAGGATAAATTGGCCCACTGTATGGGATAGCATCAGCAAATTCACCCTCTGGGGACCTCATTTTGCAAATGACAGGTTGCTTATATTCTGGCTTGATTGGGGATGACTGGATAAATGCTGAGTACAATTTGTTCATATCCTTCGAAATAGTTCCTGTAGTGTACCTAATACAGTAGTACGATCAGAACAACAGTACCAAATGTCAGATGACTGTCTCAAGGACTACAACAAACGATTTGAGACATTTACAGTACGTGGAGAGTGGATTGTAACTAAATCAACCATGGAGTGGAGTTCTCACCCAAACTATAACTTTCGCATTTTGTATATATCGACTAAAAACACAAGCAATGTTTCAGCCAATGGACCTCCGGGTTTAACCCGGAGGTCCATTGGCTGAAACTTTGCTTGTGCTTGTTATGCTTTGCAACAAATTTGCAATTATCGCTTTGGTGGAATCTCCACTCCACGGGTGATTTAGTGATAATACACTCTCCACGTACTGTATAGGAAAACAATCATGACCTAGTGTCATTTTCAAATGTTCTGGTATTCTATGTCAATGTTGTAATCAATTGAATAGGTTAATGTGATTTTCTGCTTGTCCATTTGTTATTATCCATAAGGCGGCGCAGTGGCGTTGCGGTAACCGGTTCTCATCAGATCACCGAAGTGCGCTTGTCTTCAACCAATCTAACCCTGCCTGTGCTGCAGTGCGGAGTTACGATGTTTGGGAGCTGGCAGCTGCTCATCGTTGCTTGGTGGTTCTCTCCGAGTACTCTGGCTTCCTCCACCCATAAAACTGTCATGGTCATGATTAGACATTGTGCATAAGTATGTGATCTTAAACACCAATAAATAAATAATAAATATTATCCATAAGGTACATCCAAGACCAGTCTTTTGTTTCGGTGATTGAAAATGAATCTGTCTGTGTAAAAATGGTAAACAAGGTCTTCTAGGCATTACAGACTTGAATAAAAGTATATTTTTGAAATTGACTGGTTAGTGTCACAGAAATAAACATGGAAAATTGGAAATTACCACAAAAGTGACAATAACTCTTTACCTCATAAAGTTCATTCTAGAAGGGGCACATACTTGAAATTTTGTACATAATGCCTTTGATATACATAAAATGTTCTCTGAAAATTTCAAGTAAATCGGATATCTGCTACCAGGTGAAATGACCCTTGTCACAAAGTGCATGAAAACCATTTTTTTTTATAATTTTTAATTTAGGTAAGACACTGTACTAATATTAGTACAAGAATCATTCCATGTTCTATTTATTCCTAAAGATCCCATAAATGTGTGTAGAACTGTAAAAAATCAGCCCTGTACACTTTTACTTTCCTGACTTTATATACCTCTAAATATGGGTCAGTGGATTTTTGTAATCATGTTTGGCCCTCTGTACCTACAGTAGAACCTGTCTTGAGAGACCGCCCTTTGGGCCACACGAAAGTGGTCTCTCAAGACAGGTGGTCTCTCATAACAGGTTTCAGGTTTTCTCAAGTCAGTGAATAACCAACCACAAAATTCAGAAATAGAGAAGGATGGATTTTTGTAATTACTTTGTAGTTCTTCTTTTTTATGAAGTTTTTGTAACAAATTGAAATGGACTGTTATAAAAATTATAAAAATAAATTAGTGTTGAAAATCTTCATTGAAGATTTTCAACACTAATTTATTTTTATAATTTTTATAACAGTCCATTTCAATATGTTACAAAAAGATTTTCAACACAAATTTATTTTTATTCCTATCTGTCACATTTCAGGTATGCATGAAATTGTTTATTCAGCAATAATACTAATCTTTTCACAGGGGTCTTATAAAAACATATCAACCTTTAATGAGTTAGCAATTGAAACCCAATTAAGAGGTTTTAATACTTTTAATTATGTTAGTATAACCACAATGGATTTTCCAATTCCAGAACAGGTAAGAAGTTTTTGTCATGGTTTCAGTCTTCAAAGGGGCGGTCTCTCAAGACAGGTCAATTATGGCATAAAAATACAAGTTGGTATGAGGTTACAGTGGTCTCCCAAGACAGGTGGTCTCTCAAGACAGGTGGTCTCCCATAGCAGGTCCATTATAGAGTAAAACCAATCGGTGCCTGGTAGATGTGGTCTCTCAAGACAGGTGGTCTCTCAAGACAGTGGTCTCTCAAGACAGGTTTTACTGTATTTGGCCATTCAATCCCGCATAAAACATATAACGGATGTGGTATCGGCTGGAAATTTTGAATCAGCATTCCAATTTTAAGATCTTGGGTGGTATTTGTGACCAAGTTGCTAAGTTCTAAAGTTCATAAAAATGTCCTTGACTGAAAAAATGCTTCCTTTAACCCTTTACCCAATGAATTGGACATATCCACATGCATAATATGGTAAAATTCAGCCGCTGAAAAATGATTTCTCAAAAAATTTCAACAAAACCACATCATGTGACCCCTCTTTAGAATGAGCTCGTTGAGCTCGTACGAGCTCAAATGAGGGGTCACATGATATGGTTTGGTTGAAATTTTTTGAAAATTTTTAAAAAATGATATTTAAAATAATACATTTTGATATCGCCTGCATTGGGTAAAGCGTTAAAGATGACTTGGGAAGTAGGAAACTAAAATTTTGGGATCTGTCATACGAGAGTGTTTTCTTCAAGACAAAAGATTATCAGCCAATTCTGAGATGGTATGGTGGATTCCTATACAGTACATGGAGAGTGGATTGTAACTAAATCACCCGCAGAGTGGGGTTATCACCCAAGCTATAACTTTCAAATTCTGTACATATTGACAAAAAACACAAGCAATGTTTCAGCCAATGGACCTCTGGGTTTAACCCGGAGGTCCACTGGCTGAAACTTTGCTTGTGCTGGTTATGCTTTGCAATTGACAAAAAACACAAGCAATGTTTCAGCCAATGGACCTCCGGGTTTAACCCGGAGGTCCATTGGCTGAAACTTTGCTTGTGCTGTTTATGCTTTGCAACAAATTTGCAATTATTACTTGGGTGGAATCTCCACTCTGCAAGTGATTTAGTGATAATACACTCTCCACGTACAGTAGTTCAAGTGACATGGAATGATCCATCTGTATAAATACCCTGTTAACCCTTTACCCAATGCAGACGATATCAAAATTTATTATTTTCAATATCATTTTTTAAAAGATTTTTCAAAATTTTTCAACAAAACCATATCATGTGACCCCTCAATGGAACGAGCTTGATGAGCATGTAAAGGGTACATGCCCTGAGATAGCAAATGCCTAGGCCTTTAAAGGTTAAGATGTGTTGGAAAAAAGTAATAAAATAACTGCAGATATGATTTGTGTTTCAAAAGAATGCCAAAATTGAGCTAATTGGCAGTGGCATTTGTGATGTTCTGGTAGGATACAAGAATGAAAGTGTCAATGACACTGTAGCTCAACTTGACAAACTTGAACTTGGTAAGTTATAAATGAAATGGCAAAATTGAAGATCATTGGTACCAATGTCATTTTTTTTGCCAGTGGCAACATTTTTTGACAGAAACTGAAGAAAATCGATAGCTCCCATCTAGAGGCCTCCCCAAACAAGCATGCCAGGTTTCAAAGCAATCCGATCATAAATGTGCCCTGTAGGGTGTACAAAAGGGAAATATTGTGGTCTGACTAGACTAAATTCTAAGAACGTTGGCCGTGGCAACATTTTTTGACGGAAATGGAAGAAAATCGATAGCTCCCATCTACAGGTCACCGTAAATAAGCATACCAGGTTTCAAAGCAATCTAATCATAAATGTGCCCTGTAGGGTGAGCCAAAGGGAAATATTGTGGTCTGCTGACTGAACTAAGTTCTAAGAATGTTGGCTGCGGCAACATTTTTTGATGGAAATTGAAGAAAATCGATAGCTCCCATCTAGAGGTCACCCCAAATAAGCATGCCAGGTTTCAAAGCAATCTGATCATAAATGTGCCCTGTAGGGTGTGCCAAAGGGAAATATTAAGGTCTGACTAAACTAAGTTCTACGAACGTTGGCCGTGGCAACATTTTTTGCCGGAAATTGAAAAAATCGATAACTCCCATCTAGAGGTCACCCTAAATAAGCATACCAGGCTTCAAAGCAATCAAATCATAAATGTGCCCTGTAGGGTGTGCCAAAAGGAAATATTGTGGTTTGACTAAATTAAGTTCTAAGAACGTTGGCCGCGGCAATATTTTTTGACGGAAATTGAAGAAAATCGATAGCTCCCATCTAGAGGTCACCCCAAACAAGCATGCCAAGTTTCAAAGCAATCCGATCATAAATGTACCCTGTAGGGTGTGCCAAACGGAAATATTGAGTCTTCTGACTAAACCAAGTTCTAAGAACGTTGGCCGCGGCAACATTTTTTGACAGAAATTGAAGAAAATTGATAGCTCCCATCTAGAGGTCTCCCCAAACAAGCATACCAGGTTTCAAAGCAATCTGCTCATAAATGTGCCCTGTAGGGTGTGCCAAAGGGAAATATTGCGGTCTGACTAAACTAAGTTCTATGAACGTTGGCCGTGGCAACATTTTTTGCCGGAAATTGAAGAAAATCGATAGCTCCCATCTAGATGTCACCCTAAATAAGCATACCAGGTTTCAAAGCAATCAAATCATAAATGTGCCCTGTAGGGTGTGCCAAAGGGAAATATTGTGGTTTGACTAAACTAAGTTCTAAGAACGTTGGCCGCGGCAACATTTTTTGACGGAAATTGAAGAAAATCGATAGCTCCCATCTAGAGGTCACCCCAAACAAGCATACCAAGTTTCAAAGTAATCTGATCATAAATGTGACCTGTGAGGTGTGCCAAAGGAAATTGTGGACGTACGTACTAACGTACTAACGTACTAACATACTAACGTACGTACGTACGCCGACGGACGAGAAGTGATGGCAATAGCTCAGCTTGACTTTGTCAAGTTGAGCTAAAAACTGGGGGCACGGTGACGTTGTGGTAACCAGTTCTCGTCAGATCAGCGAAGTTCGCTGTGCACTAAGGCGTACTGCATGTCGATGGAGCACCTGTCTTCAACCAATGCTAACCCTGCTTGTGTGGAGTTATTATGTTGGGGGTCCGACAGTTGCTCACCATTGCTCGGTGGTTCTCTCCGGCTTCCTCCACCTGTAAAACTGTCGTGGTCATGATTACCCATTGTGCAGAAATATGTGACCTCAAACACCAATAAATAAATAAATAAATAAATTATCACCGAAGTTAAGCAACGCCAAGCCTGGTTAGTCCTTGGATGGGTGACCGTCTGAGCGATCGATTCGGACTCCCACGCTGTGTCCTTGGGCAAGGCACTTAACCCTGATTGTCCACATGTGGGCACGACGATGCCATGTACTAAGGTGTACTGCACGTCGATGATGCGCATGTTTTCAACCAATCTAACCCTGCCTGTGCTGCAGTGCGGAGTTACGATGTTGAGGAGCTGGCAGCTGCTCGTTGTTGCTCGGTGGTTCTCTCCGGGTACTCCAGCTTCTTCCACCCATAAAACTGTCACCGACACGATATGACCTTGGCTGTTAATGTGTCGTTAAACCCTAATAAATAAATAAATAAATAAATAAATAAATAAATAAATAAATAAGAACAACTTATTCGGTATTTTCCTGATGTGAATTCTCCTTTGGTACTAAAGAAAGTCTCAGTCAAGTCAGATACTGAATACCGAAATAATACCACAGTATATCCCCCTAAAAATACAGAACGTGATACTGACTTTGTAATGACAACATCAAGGACAGCCATGATGGTGCATGTAAGAAGTTACAATGAAAAAAGAATCCCTTACCCAACGCACATGATATCAAAATTAAATGTTATTTTATAATTTCTTTTTCAAAACGCACTATTAATTGAAAACAGAATGTTTTCATTTTTAGAATTCACTTTAAAAAAGTTTCTGCAATCTGATACAAGTATTTCCAATACTTCCTTGAATCCCAGGCCTGGCATTCTTTAGGAGTGCAGGAGAATGCTACATGCCTACTGCACGCCTAGAAAAAATTGAGGAATGAGGAGGGCAATTTTTTGCACCCCTTGATTTTCTGGAAGGCCTGACCTGTTTGGGACAGCCTTTAAAATCTATTATCATTTCATCCCCCGAGTTCCAATGTGTTCTATATGCCGACTGGCACATAGAACACATTGGAACTCAGGGGACAATTTGCCAATGTTGCATTGACTTGCAATAATTCATGACCCATTCTTTGTCGCAATTCAATACATTTTGAGTGTAGAAGACAGTCAAATAAAAATTGAATGCAACATTTTGAATAATGAGAAGATGTGTGTGCCAATTTATCACTATGTTACCGAATGTAGTACTATTTTTTGGTCACAATATTAATTTATTTATTTATTTATTAGGGTTTAACGACACACTAACAGCCAAGGTCATTTTGTGTCGGTGACAGTTTTAGGGGTGAGGGAAGCTGGTGTACCCAGAGAGAACTACCGGACAACGACAAACAGCTGCCAGCTCCCCAACATCGTAACTCTGCTCTGCAGCACAGGCAAGGTTAGATTGGTTGAAGCCATGCGCACCATCGTCGTGCAGTACGCCTTAGTACACGGCGTCATCGTGTCCCCATGTGGACAATCGGGGTGAAGCACCTTGCCCAAGGACACAATGTGGAGTCCGAATCGATTGCTCAGACGGTCACCCATCCAAGGACTAACCGGGCTCGACGTTGCTTAACTTCGGTGATCTGACGAGAACCCACAATATTAATACCTTGAAGTGAATATAACCAAAATAGCATACAAGTTTTTGCATTGAAAGTTCCAAGTGCAACTGCACTCCCAAGAAATCTGGGGAGGGCAATTCTTGTACCCCATGTAACAGCAGCCTTAGTCAGTGTGTATTTTCTTGTAGCGTGTTTTTTATAACATACTTGTAGCGCGTGATATAACCAGAAACTGTGAGTGTAACACTTTCGGGTTATAAAATGTTTTTTTTCATTTCTGACAGTGATTAAACCGATAAGGATTTGCAACCATCATCTGCTTGCCGATTAGTTGAGCACACAATCTGCCGATTGTGAGTGCCGATGTCAGATATTAACAACCAAAAGGAGTAGTATGTTTAAGAAAGCATAGAACAGGATTAATATTACAGTACAGTCAGGATGATTGGCTTGTTGACTTCAAGAGTATGTCAGTGTGTGTATTAAAATAAAAATAGGACATCAGTGGAAACAAGTTAACAGCGCAGCGTCTTTGATCAATGATCAAAGATGCTGCGCTGTTAATTTGTTTTTGCTGATGTCTCATTTCATTGAGTCATCACACAACACGTGGCATGTGTGTCATGAGAAGCAATCAAGGGAAAGATCAGACCAATCAATGAGATTAGGCCAATCTTGATTCCTGCCAATCATTATAGCGACTTATTAAGTTTGTTACTGCTTGTATGAGATTGTTAATCTACATGTAAGGTGAATACAAACAATTTTGATCCAGTGGTGTTCCATGTAACCATCGGCATAGACAAATGTTCAAACACCTCTTCCAATGGTCAACTGATGGCTTACAATTGGTCGATGTCAGATGCGGTTGCCAAAAATCGGTTAATCACTAATTTCTAACTGAATAATATATCAGCTCTTTACCCAACATAATGGTCAAAACCAGCTTCATTAGGTTTCTTTTAGTGAATTCCAAAAATGAAAAATAGTTAACCAGATAATCGGTTTGAAACCAGTCAGCTACCTAACAACCGGTTATCCAAAATATCGATAGTGATCGTCATTCCACGTTTAAAACGTAGTAAATCTGCCACTTCTCCTTTATGAAAGATTACACATCGAAGCCGCATTGTGTATATTGAGAAATAATCAACTTTAGCATTCAAGACTTCGTTATGATCGGTAGTTTCCGTGAGTAACGAGTAATCGCAGAAACTATTCCGTAGTGTGTATACAAACGAGTACTCGACAACGTTCGTTTGTATACACACAACGGAATAGTTTGAGAATACTGCTTTCCAATTCCTATAGTTTTGATCTCATATTCGGTGAAATAATGGCCACGGATAACCAGATGTTATCTGGGTATGGCTCTTGGTTAGTCGATTACGAATATGAGCCAACCGTTTCAGCCCTAACGGAAAAACATTCTATTTTCAATTAATAACTTATTTCAAATGTTTACAAATCTTTCATCAAAACCATATCATGTGACATCTCATAGGATATGGTTTTGTTAGTCCCCTACCGGCATCGCCTGTCAGTCTGTCAATCCGTCAGTCTGCCAGTCACACTTTAATTTTCCGGAGTTTTTTGGAAACGCTTCATCGGAATGATTTCATTTTTGGTAACCTACTATAGAACGATGACTTACAGATCAAGTTTGAGTTTCATGCTGATTGCCCTATTCTTGTGAAAGTTATGGTCCTTGGAAAAATGGAAAAGGCCCAAAATATCAGTTTTCCAGACTTTTTTTGGAAACGCTTCAACGGAATGATTTCATTTTTGGTAACCTACGATAGAACGATGACTTACAGATCAAGTTTCATTTGCACTCTGTCCATTCGTTAGTCTGTTAGTCTTTCAGTCAGTCATACTTCAGTTTTCCGGACCTTTTTTGGAAATGCTTCAACCGAATGATTTCATTCTTGGTAACCTACTATAGAACGATGACTTACAGATCAAGTTTGAGTTTCATGCTGATTGCATTATTCTTGTGTGAGTTATGGTCCTTGGAAATATAGAAAAGCGCCAAAATATCAGTTTTCCGGACTTTTTTTGGAAACGCTTCAACGGAATTCATGCTGATCACATCTAGGTTATAACATTTCTATAATAATTAATGCTCATTAGTCCGTTCCATTGAAGCGTTTCAAAAAAAAGTCCGGAAAACTAAAGTGTGACTGACAGACTGACAGATTACAAACCTATAGTCCCCTCCAGTGATGCCGGTAGGGGACTACTAATAAATTTTGATATCGTCTGCGTTGGGTAAACGGTTAATGCATCTTTGCTATGGGCTTGACCAAGTCAGTTAACTTTTCGTCCAAATTCTTCTGCAGCCTTGACCTCTGAAAAACAAGTCCACCCATATACTTTTGCTCTCTTTTACTTACACACCCCCTGGGCTTATTTCTGGGTCAGTACCATATTTGCAGGTCTCTGCCAAATGTCTATCAAGCCTGAAAATAAGCAGACTGTAATCTGCAGAATGAGGTCCCCAGAGGGTGAATTCGGTGATGATACCCTGCACAGCAGGGTAGCATCACCAAATTTACCCTTTGCGAACCTCAAATCTGAATCAAGGTCTCAAACCTAAACAGAAAGGGGTACCCACAAGATACATAGCCTCACTGTATCGGATAGCATCAGCAAATTCACCCTCTGGGGACCTCATTCTGCAAACGACAGATTGCTTATTCTCAGACTTGCTATAATATTGTCCTCACATGTATTCCTCTACTGTTATGGAAGCTGACATTTTGTACAAGTCACATTATATGTTGGTATCATTTGATTGGTCTGATTCGTAGAACTATAACACAAATGATAAAAATAGTGTAGTCTCTGTAAGTTATCTACTTCACATTCCCCACATACTTTGAGTCATCGGACTCAACCGTCAGAAAATATAAAACATGATTGATGTACAAGAAATTTGACTTGTGAGCTATTTGCTGCAGGTAAATCACCCTGCACACTTTAACCATATTGCAATACAAGAAAATAGTTCAACACAATGCACTGCATATGTGTAACAGGAGAAGAGATAAGTGTGGGAGCCGGGGTTTGAACCGTCGCCCTCTAGCACACAAAGCGACCGATTTACCACGAGACTAAGAGATCCGGACCAACCAGGCTGGTTGGTAAATGGCCTTTATACCTCGACCGCTACATATGCCCCCCTCCTGCAATGTCAACAAGGGAAATAAAAAAATTATTCAATTTCTGCTGCCATTCAACAAAAATTATTCACATGGACAAACAAAACAATGCAAAAACTTCACACTGTTTTTCTAAGTCTAGAAAGGGGCATAACTAAGGTAAGTATGCATGGGAATAATCTGCAATATGCAGATATCTTTTCCCCCAAAATGGTCTATCACCATACCAAAGGACATCAAAAACCAACAATCGTTGCCCAAGTTATAATGCAAAATGCTAGTATGGAAAGTTTCATAAGTCTAACAAGGGTCATAACTCTGGTCTGTACACATGAACAAAACCCACAATATGTGGATGAATAAGTGTCAACTCTGGTAGGAATATACGGACGAAGCTCGCATATGTGAATGTCATGTATCTCATGCTGATCTATCAGTATACCAAAGAACATCAAAATTTGACAACTGATGCCAGAGTTATAATGGGAAACGTTCTTTTCACTATTTTTCTTAGTCCTACAAGGGCTGTAACTCTCAGACTCTGGTATGAATGTGATTTGTGGAGATAATTTCTTCCATACTGGCAAGTCAGAAAATACTGTCATCTGCAAAATGAAGTCCCCAGGGGGTGAATTTAGTGATGCTACCCTGCTGTGCAGGGTAGCATCACTAAATTTACCCTCTGTGAACATCAATCTGAATCAGGGTCTCCAAACTAAACAGAAAGAGGTACCCAGAGGATAAATTGGCCCCCTGTATGGGATAGCATCATCAAATTCACCCACTGGGTACCTCATTCTGCAAATGTCAGATGGCTTATGTTCAGGCCTGTGTACTGGTCTATCATCACACCACAGAACATCAAAATCCAACAACTGATGCCAGATTTATAATTTATAATACAAAATTTTTTGACATACAGTTAAAACTAGAAGTCCTGTCACGAACTGTGCGCTTATCTATGCTTAATTGCGCGCAGGAATTGCGTGCAATTGCCATATCGAATGGCATCCAAAGCGCAGCAGTTTCTCCTGGTTACTCATAGCAAACACAGGCAATGTTTCTGCCAATGGACCTCCAGGTTACCCGGAGGTCCATTGACTGAAACACTGCTTGTGAAGAGGCCATATGAACAGAATTTGATGGCCTTACTATGGTCCTAACGCGTAAATTAACGCACAGATCGACATGCTATTTGTGCGCATTTCATGACAGGACTTCTAGTTTTAACTGTACAGATGTATGGACAGAAACCACTGAACCTCCTAGGGAGGTCGGGAGCATAATAACTAAGCTTGACTGTGCTCGTGTGCAGAGCCTTTATAAATTCAGCATTCTGATCTAAAATTTATAAAACTACGAAACCTACCATGCATGAACATAGTAGAAAAATGGATCAAGATATCTCCCCTGTTGGGAAGGAATGTGTTTCAACTACATTGTTGTGATGTTGATTCTGATACCAGTGTGTGTACAGCTGTGTATCTTGCCACCACTCTTCACCCAACTGGTTGCACAGCTTGTCATCAACTTTTTTATCACTTCTGTCGTCACAAAACATTTTCCTAAAAGTATAAATTGTAAGAGAAAAGTTACATTATTGTTTCATTATATGCAGTGGAACTCTGTAACTTGAAAAGCTTCTTTGCCTAATGCTGGACTGATTAATTGGTTAACCCTTTACCTAACATGAAAAGCAGACGACACTTGCAAAAAAAATTCTTGAATAACTAATTTTTTTCATTTTTTGTCTCAAAAACATAGGTTATGACCCCTCATTGGAACGAGCTCGACGAGCTCGTTCCAATGAGGGGTCATAACCTATGTTTTTGAGACAAAAAATGAAAAAATAATGAAAATTAATTGACGATTTTTAAGAATAGCGCTGGCCGGTTTTGGCCGTTACATTGGGTAAAGGGTTAATAAGTTCACAATTGGTTAGTTACTCAACTAGCCAAGAAGAATTTAGGCTTTCATCCGGTTATTCATAACATTGGGGAAGAATTTCCTTGGAGTCAGCAGGCCTGTCATTTTGAGGAGGGTGACCGCTCTCAACTTCAATGACTCTCCTAAACTAAAATTTGTAAGGGTGGTAAATGCCCTCCTTACCACATGAAGCCAGAAAATAAGCAGACTGTCATCTGCAAAATGAGGTCTCCAGAGGGTGAATTTAGTGATGCTACCCTGCACAGCAGGGTAGCATCACTAAATTTACCCTCTGTGAACCTCATTCTGAATCAGGGTCTCAAAACTATACAGAAAGAGGTACCCAGAGGATAAATTGGCCCACTGTATGTGAAAGCATCATCAAATTCTCCCTCTGGGGACCTCATTTTGCAAATGTCAGACTGCTTATTTTCAGGCCTGTACCACATACAAGGAGAGCCACGAAAGTGAAGTTTGGTCAATAGTGGTGATTGGTTTCACTTATCTTAATACATGTAGGTGATTGTGCACTTCGGTAAAGCTTTCTGGTAGCTAGTCTCTGTGAAACCCCAGAGGTCAGGTGTAGGGTTCACACAGAGACTAACTGGTATCCCTGTTGCTTGGGGAGCGCAGTGGCTCAGTAGGTAGAGGTGCAAGCTGCAAGCCGAGAGGTCCTCGGTTCGAATCCCACCTGCGGCAACTGCGTTGTGTCCTTGGGCAAGACACTTCATCTCCATTGCCCGCGTGGGGGCACGATGACGCCGTGTGCTAAGGCGTACTGCACGTCGATGGTACGAATGTCTTCAACCAATCTAACCCTGCCTGTGCTGCAGTGCGGAGTTACGATGTTGGGGAGCTGGCAGCTGCTCATCGTTGCTCGGTGGTTCTCTCCGGCTACTCCGGCTTCCTCCACCCGTAAAACTGTCACGGTCATGATTAGCCATTGTGCATAAATATGTGACCTTAAACATCAATAAATAAATATAAATAATCCCTGTTGCTTACTTATCGGATACTGTCTGTAATTGTCTGACTACATGGATAATTCAGGTGGAAACCCTGACACGTTCTGCAAGACATTATTGCATTTTTCAAACCTACATTACATGTAGATACTGTATGCACAACCCAAACAATAAGATGGAAATATATGGTAGAACTACCAATCTCAAGAACACACCTTGGTGGATCTCTTTGTGTCAAAGTAAGGTGGGCCAGAAATGACACTACTAAGTTCATTTAAGATGTGCCAACATTTCTCTCCTCCCTTTTTGAAAATGACAGACCTGAGTCAGAGAAACTGATTCTCGTAATGATGCAGGCTAATTTATTTCAGAACAGTTGGGTAGAATGGGCTTTATGCAGGGATGCACAAACTGAAAATTTAAGATAACCTCACAAAGGTTAAATTGTCAAATAAAATTGCATAACCCATTAGAGGTACAGTTAAAACTAGAAGTCCTGTCATGAAATGCACACAAATAGCATGTCAATCTGCGCGTTAATCTACTCGTTATGACCACAGTAAGGCCATCAAATTCTGTACATATGGCCTGTGCACAAGCAATGTTTCAGCCAATGGACCTCTGGGTAACCCAGAGGTCCATCGGCAGAAACATTGCCTGTGTTTGCTATGAGTAACCAGGAGAACCTGCTGCGCTTTGGATGCCATTCAATATGGCAATTGTGCACAATTCTTTCGTGCAATTAAGCCGAGATAAGTGCACAGTTCGTGACAGGACTTCTAGTTTTAACTGTACAGTACAGGTCAAAATACGTTGTAGGATAACCACTATAAACTATGCATCTTTCTCTTCCTACACTGATAAGACCAGAAACTTACATCATTTTCTCACTGAGAGCTTTCCAGAAAATGATATCAGATTCTGATATTATCAGTGCAGGAGCAGCAGTATACTTAGTTTATTGCAGTTATGCTACAACTTATTTTGACTTGCTCGATGAGCTCATTCCAATGAGGGGTCACATGATATGGTTTTCTTGAAATTTTTTTGGAAAAATTTCAAATGAAAGTGTCAATGACACTGTACATGTAGCTCAACTTTGAATATGACAGGAATTAGTATTTGCTGTGACCAGGTCAACAATAATGAATATGACAGGAATCAGTATTTGTTGTGACCGAGTCAGCAGTAATGAATAAGAGAAAAAGGGGTTTTGTTGTGACCACATCAACCACAGTAAATCAATTACAAGGTGACTGCAATGGTCTAAAGAATAGGACATAAGTATTATATGTGATGCATCCCATGTTAATAAACATTCACACAAACATTTATTCAAATCAGAGCTTTCATATAGAAGTTCTGAGCAAAAAACTGATTGTACAAACTTTTGTACAAAATGGCTGCTGGTGGCCATCTTGAATTTCGGACCAGACCCGAAAACACTTGTTCTCATCCCACGGTGATAACAAAGATATCCAAGAAGTTTCATAAAGATCGGTTCATAAATATGGCCTCTAGCCCGAGCCATATTGGCATTTGCAGTTACAGTGCTGAAAGTAACACTAAATAGATCAAAGTTAGTCTAATTGGCATAATTTATGCACGAGAAAAAAACCCGTATTATATGTGATGTATCCCATGGTACTAAACATTCACACACAAAATTATTCAAATCAGCGCTTTCATATGGAAGTTCTGCGCAAAAATCTGATTGCACCTAATTTTGTACAAAATGGCTGCCAGCAGCCATCTTGAATTTCAGACTGGACCCCAAAACACTCGTTCTCGTCCCACGGTGATAACAAAGGTACCCAAGAAGTTTTGTAAAGATCGGTTCATAAATACGGCCTCTAGCCCAAGCCATGTTGACGGCAGGACGGACGGACGACGGGCCATGACAATACCTCAAATTTGGCTTCGCCAAAGTTGAGCTAAAAATGATATTTAAAATAATAAATTTTTATAATGTCTGCGTTGGGTAAAGGGTTAATTATGTTTGGTCATCAAAATTTGTTCACTTGTCTTTGGCTTGTTACAATTTATGGGAGAGAACCTAGAGACACGGACCCCCGTAGTTTGATCAATATTCTTATATACAGGTACCACCATGAAATAAAAAAACTTATTGTGTATTGATATTGATATTTGATGGTGGTACCTCAGGCCATAAAATTTGAGAGAAACGATTTTATTGTTCCTCTGCTGGTTATCTAAATGAAAAAACAGATAACCAAAAAGTTGTTCATCTGGAACAACAAGCAGTCCATCAAAAAGTTGTGTCTTATCACCTTATTTGATAGCACTGTTTTAAAATGTTCCTGTGGGAAGACCCCTCGCTTCAATGCTCAAACTCCCTAAGACAGCTGATGCCCCCTGTGCTTGCCGCAGATACTTTGGAAATCTGTGAACCGTCATATACATGTATATAGCAGGGCAATCATGGACGGATCAAAATCCACGGGTTGTCATTTTTTCCATGCATATAATTCAGAGATAATCTGCTATGACACCTAGTCAAATTTCCACCAATGAAGCACCAGGATTAATTACCATAGTGCTTCATTTTTGGAAATTCTGCTACGTGTCATACCAATCCACGATGGCTGTACTGTAATCGGCCCTCTTTATTATATCCAGATGAACGGTTAATAGGTTATCTCAAAATTCGAGATTTTATTCTCTGGTACAGACTACGAAGGCCTGGGCCTAGAGACAAGTCACAAACACTGTGTTCACAGAGTTCACAGACGACGTACAACAGATGGTCAGACCTGACATTCTTAAAAATGCTGCAAGGATAAAAACTGCTTGCCTTGCATGGTCCTGGGGAGTGATTAGCTGTCACGATCACATAAGCTGAAAGAGCAAAAATGAAGTTTTACTTTTAATGAATAATGCCTAATGGGCTTTGTACATTTTATTTGGCGCTGTTAACAACATAATCTCTGCGGGATGACTACACTGCCCCTCCCAAACCTCCGGGCCTCAGCAAGGCCCGGGGGTGTGGAAGGAGCAGTGTGGTCATCTTACAGAGATCACTAACATAGCAGAGATCTGAAAAGATCTGGGTTGTTGGAATAGGCTGTTGTGGTAATTATTATTTTCGAAGTCCAGGAGAGATAGTTTTAGCTCTCCTTCATTTTTTTTAAGGCGAGCAGTAGCTGAGCGAATAAACTGTGCTCCTGAAAAATTGAAAATGCCAGGAATGGATGGTGAGTGGGCACTTCCACGCACCCTTATTTTCAGTCAGGTGGGAAAAAAACCCAGACAGTTTCATTTAACGCTGAAAAAATGGGCATTTTCAGAGTGAAAACCAACAAAGGGGGCAAAATTTCTTTTGTTAAAATGCAAGATACATGTATTTATTTATTGGTGTTTTAAGATCACATATTTTTGCACAATGGCTAATCATGACCACAACATGAGTACCAACTCAAGACCAGGGGTGAGCGTTAATAAGCCATGTTGCCCATTTTAGAGAGGGTTTGCACCTCCCAAGCATTGGTGACTGAGTCCTTTTTTACCAGTAAAACAGAGCCTGTTTACCACAGTGAACAGGCACTGCTTCAATTCCCAGGGATTCCGTGGGGAAAGACACATGTATGCTCTTCACATTTTCTTGAACTCCGAGATTTGTCATAAAGAAGAATGAGAACAGGTGTGTTCATGAAGGTTTTAGGATGTTTCATGTCAATGAAAGTTGGTCACTGTCCTGCATGGAATGCATTATTCCAGGACGACTTGCCGAGAGCTGGGTGATATTGAAATTTCAAGTTCAGTTTCGTTATTGGTATTTTTAAAATGATTCATCTCGGTATTGCTATGGTATTCAGTGTCGGCAATATCCATGTACTCACACCAAAACCAATATTGATTAGTATTTTGGGTATAATGTCCAGTTGTACATTGTAGTTCCTTGGTGTACAGCAGGCAAAGCTGCCGAATTATCAAAATGTAGGACTTATATTTCAGGCCTGGCATTCTTTAGGAGTGCTGCACGCATAGAAAAAATTGAAAAGGGCAATTTTTTGCACCCCCTGATTTTCTGGAATGCCAGACCTGTTTGGGACTGCCTTTAAAATCTATTATTACCACTCAATCTAAAAGTTACTAGTCGATTAACATAAGTTTGGAGGCCCGTTAAAACTCCATAATTTCAGTGACGTAATTCGACGGAGCTGGGCCACAGGTGATAATGGTATAAATAGCCATTAGCGGTCCGCAGCCTGGCTATTTTTTGCCTAACAACAATCATGTTGTATTGACATCCCTTTGTATTGGGACGTCAATACAACATGATTGTTGTTAGGCAAAAAATAGCCGGGGATGACGTCCCTTTGTATTGCTGAACTGAAGTCAAACGCACGATCGAAACAGAAATATCGAACCGACTTTAGTGATTATTTCTGTGCTGAAATGAAGCACTATCAGATGGAAACAAGTTTCATTGCACTGTGAATCGGTCACACTGTAAGTATACTGATAAAATCATCGTTCGTTCGTTACAATGGCCTGGTAATAATAGTAATAACATGATTGTTGTTAGGCATCATGATTCATTAGTGGCCCTGCAGCAATGATGAACAGACCTTGGGCTTATTAACGGCCCTCGACTTTGTCTCGGGCCTGTAATAAACACTCGGGCTGTTCATCATTGCTACAGGGCCGCTAATGAACCATACAATACTGCGCAAGCGACCATTACATGAATATTCCAGGTCCACGATATCTTCACTCAAGATCTAAAAGAAGTCGATGACTAATATTAGTGATTGTTTCTCGAGTCAATGTCCGACATGATATTAAAATCGCTGTGATTCACGGTCAAACAGATTACAGCTGTAATTAATTTTTAGGGCACCTGAACGAAAAGGATGTACTTATTGTCATATTTTGCACGACTCTCACAATTTTGTGGTCGAAATACATGTATAACTAAACAATCTCAACTCGACGAAATGACATTGGCCTTACCATTACCAACACTCATAAAATATTTATGTTTTTAATCAGAAAGAATATTTTTTTTATTTTTTAAATTCTAACAAATTGCAACATTCCGACACAAATGTCCATAAATTTGATTTGGAAAATTATTGATGACTGGTTATCATTCTGACATTCTGTGACATCAACATGCAGTAGTTTATTTGGTCTAATCTATTTCACAATTAATGCCGAGATTACGCTCTCTGGAGTTAATCCCTTTCACTCCAAATGTCTTGTCCAATTTAATTATTGCATTCATTGGCCCCGTAATATCGGGTGGGTTTAATACTTTTGTCTCACCTCAGACATAGGATATTCATGTAATGGTCACTTGCGCAGTAGTGTAATGCCTTCCAAAATCATGTTATTGTTATATTATAACTTGTCAATGTTGCATTAATTCACAATAATTCATGACACATTCTGTGTCGATTTCGATACATTTTGAAAGTAGAAGACAGTCAGATATGAATTGTATGCAATATTTTGAATAATGAGATGTGTGTGCCAATTTTTCCATTATGTACTGAATGTAGTACAATTTTTCAGTCACAATATTAATACCGTGAAGTAAATATACAGTACATAGAGAGTGTATTGTCAATAAATCACCCGTGGAGTGATGATTTCTCTCAAGCAATAAATGATAATTTGATACAAAGTGTAATTAGCATAAGCAAAGTTTCAGCCAATGGACCTCCGGGTAAATTTTTAAAACATAAGCTGAATTTGATGATATTTTAAAAAATCAACAATATTTACAAGTACCAATAAAGCGTTACAAATATGGATGTTATTGGAAACGGCTCCTTGAGCCGGTTCCAATGACTGCCGTATTTGTACAATTTTATTGACAAAGTGTCAGGATATTTCAAGTCATATTATACTTGTATTGGTTATTTTGCTGCCGCTATGTTACGTAAAGGGTTAAATTGACTCAATTCTTTTCACACGAATTCTAGCAGAGGTGCAGTGAAAATCTACGTGGATTCTCAGCATTTTTGTTTCACAAATCTTTGCGGGAATCGATTCTCAGATATAATATAAGCCTTGAAAATGTTGGAAGAAACATGTGTACTCGTCATCAGTCATTATGTATTTATTTATTAGGGTTTAACGACACTTTAACAGCCATGGTCATATCATGTCGGTAACAGTTTTACAGGTGGAAGAAGTCGGGGTACCCATAGAGAACCACCGAGCAATGATGAACAGCTGTCAGCTCTCCAACATCGTAACTCTGAACTCTGCACTGCAGCTCAGGCAGGGTTAGATTGGTTGAAGACATGCGCACCATCGATGTGCAGTATGCCTTAGTACACAGCATCATCATGCCCCCATGTAGGTAATCAGGGTGAAGTGCCTTGCCCAAGGACACAACGCGGGAGCACGAATCAGTCAACTTCTAACTGCGCTCGACATTGCTTAACTTCGGTGATCTGACAAGAACTGGTTACCGCGATGCCACAGCGCCCCCATTGGTCATTTGATGTACAAGTAACAAATATGAGAGGGATATGTTACATCCCTGCTGCTCACCCACATTTGTTCTTGATACAGTCGTTCCAATGTCACAAAAGCTCCTTGAAGCTGCATTTTTATTGTATATACATGCATCACTCCAAATAATGGAGACATTTAATTTTTAATGAGATATATTGTGATTATCACGAAGTTAATATTAATGCAAAGGTTTTCAGTAATCCAAATCTACAATATCAATGACCTGGATAGACCCACAGAAACAAAACTCACCTTAAATTTTTACAAAGTCAAATTGACTAACTCTGAGAAAAATGCGAATATTTTGAAAGTAAAATGAAAAAAATTCAGTTAAATCTTCACATACAGTAGGCTTAATACATAAAGATGTTATTGAAATAAAAAAAAATACATGGTAATGGGATGTTAAGGTCTCAGAAGTCACAATCTGCACAAAAGATGACCTAAATGCTAATTCTGACAACAGAAATTAACTAAGTTTGGGCCGACAATTTTAGATGAAATTGGATAAAAAGTCACAGTATTAGGGTTGGATACTGTTTTGATATCCCCCTACAACCTACATACGCAATATAAAAGGCCTGGATCACACTGACCTTTGAGAAAATGGCATAAACACAAGTTCTTACAAAATTGGACACGGATGTCTGATGCTGATGCCGATGCAGTCACCACAAAAGCTCCCCACTTCTTTGAAACAGGTGAGCTAAAAAATTACTTTTTCACAACTTCTTTCAAAAAAAAAAAATAATTAACACTTTACCCAACACAGTTTTTTAAATGAAATTGTCAATGACACTGCAGCTTAACTTGTCTGTGTGTTGTGTTTGATGAAAAGGATAATGTTCAATGTTTATGAAAGGATTATGAAATAAGACAAGAATGGTGATAATTGGGAATATGTTAATTTCTGTTCCCTGTGTGCTATGTTTTTAATAAAAATAATATGAGGTGTAGACTGTACTAAAGAACTGAGGGGTGGGTTAATGTGGCCTTCACACTTATATGTATGTGGCCCTCAGAGTTAATGTATGTCAACAAAAGTTACCAAGTTACAGTGAAATGATTCCAAAACGCGTCATCCTATCAAGTTACAATGAAATCCCTTCATAAATATGGCCTGTAGACTGTGCTAAAGGTTTTCGGGGTTCAGGTCTGTGTAGCCATCACGACTGACCGATTGCAACTAAAAGGGGACGTCATCATCTCGACATCATACTGAGTCATTCTACCAAGTTACAATGAAATCACTTCACAAATACGACCTCTAGTCTGTACTCAAGTTTTTTGGGTTTTGGGCTCGGGCAGCCATCATGGATGAATGATTGCGACCTAAAGGGGACGTTCTCATCTGGGCATTATCTGGAGTGATCCTACGAAGTTATAATGAAATCTCTTCATAAATATGACCTAAAGACTGTGCTAAAGATTTTGGGGTTTCGGGCCCCTGTAGCCGTCACAGTGGACCATTCACAACAAAAAGGGGATGTCATCATCTAGGCATTATATGGAGTCAACCCAACAAGTTACAATGAAATCCTTCCATAAATACGATCTATAGACTATGCTAAAGGTTTTGGGCTCGGGCAGCCATCATGGCTGAATGATCATGACCAAAAGGGGACGTTCTCATCTAGACATTATTTGGAGTCATCCTACCAAGTTACAATGAAATCCCTTCATAAATATGACCTGTAGACTGTGCTAAAGGTTTTCTGGCTTCGGGCCCCTGTAGCCATCACAGTTGACCAATCGCTATGTTAGGTAAAGGGATAACCCCCAGCTGCAAGTTGAAAGCCCAAGGGCAACAGTGGGTTTAAAGAAACAGACTCCAATGCAAACTCATACAATTCGGATATTCAAGCTGACTTTGTTACAAGTTCACATATTTTGCTGAAAAAAGGAAAAACAACCAAAATAACTAAGCAGAAGGGTTAAGAGAATCTACAATCGTAATAAAACACATCTAAAAGCAATATAGATCACTACAATGTGCAATACAGTTTACTTTAACCCTTTACCTAACGAAACGCCCACATCTGCCCACGTAATTTGCAAACTGAGCAGTTGAAAAAAATAAATTTAAACAAATATTTCAACAAAACCATATCATGTGACCCCCTCATTGGAACGAGCTCGATGAGCTCGTTCCAATGAGGGGGCACATGATAAGGTTTTGTTGAAATTTTTTGAAAAAATTTAAAAAATAGTAATTAAAATAAATGGGTAAAGGGTTAATGCAACTTCTTACAACAAATTTGAGCAAGTTTACACCTGAAAAGAAAAATAGACGGAAAATTTCCAAAAAATAAGTCAAGTACTGTAGTCATGTTCCTAAACAAAACAGCAAGCTGTAATATAAAAGCCCTGGGGCCAGTGGCTTTGAAGAAACCAACCTGAACATAAACTGTTACAATTCGGATATTGGAGCTGATTGAAACATGTAATAGTTACAAGTTTACATATTATTTTGCTGAAAAAAGGAAAAAAGTACTGTAGTCATGTTCCTAAACAAAACAGCAAGCTGTAATATAAAAGCCCTGGGGCCAGTGGCTTTGAAGAAACCAACCTGAACATAAACTGTTACAATTCGGATATTGGAGCTGATTGAAACATGTAATAGTTACAAGTTTACATATTATTTTGCTGAAAAAAGGAAAACTGTGCAAAATAATAGCCAGCCCTTTAAATTAATTTATTTTGGGCACACCCTGTTGCCCTAGTTTGGGCACATTATAACCAGAAATAACAGCCCTATCCGGTTAAGTTTTATTGTAATGCCTTTCTTTGTGTTTCTATGGTCATATTACAGTTAAAACTAGAAGTCCTGTCATGAAATGCGCACAAATAGCACGTTGATCTGCTCGTTAATCTATGCGTTATGACAATAGTATGGCTATCAAATTCTGTACATATGGCCTGTGCACAAGCAATGTTACAGCCAATGGACCTCCGGGTAACCCGGAGGTCCATTGGCAGAAACATTGCCTGTGTTTGCTATGAGTAACCAGGAGAACTTGCCGTGCTTTGGATGCCATTCGATATGGCGATTGCGCGCAATTCCTACGCGCAATTAAGCCTACATGTAGATAAGCGCACAGTTCGTTACAGGAATTTTAGTTTTAACTGTATGTGGGAAGTTATTCTCAAAATGTAGAATAGGCACAGAGAATTTAAATATTTTATTTTATTATTTTTCCTTATGTCTTCACACCTTCTCTAATTTGGGCACACCTGTAAACGGTGTAAAATTGGGGAAATCTAAAGGGCTGAACAGCACGTAATCTTAGTATAATGGTTAAGAGAAACTACACTCACAATAAAACACACACCTACAAGCAATATAGATCACTATATACCACAGAGATTTCACTTAAGTTTTCACCTAAAAAATTTAAAGAAATATTTCGAGAAAATAAGACTTAAGTACTATAGTCGTAGCCCTAAATAACCCACAACTGCGATTTGAAAGTGCTGAGGCAACTGGGTTCAAAGAAATTTATTTAAACACTAACTCTTACAAAATTGGACACTGATGCTGAGTGTCGCCGATGGGGAAATGACATTACCTCATTCATAGTAGTGGCGCTAAAATATATGGAAGCCCATTGGGGCCAACATGTGTAGTGGGAGCATTGCAAATATTCACATTCACACTGCGAATATTCGTGTTCAACATTGCAAATATTCACATTCAACATTGCAAATATTCACAATCAACACTGCAAATATTCACATTCAATCCACTGATGTCAACATGTTCAGTGGGAGCATTGCGCATATTCACAATGGAATGCGAATATTCACTATGTTAAACTGTGTTACAGTTAAAACTAGAAGTCCTGTCACGAACTGCGCGCTTATCTAGGCTAAATTGCACGTATGAATTGCGCGCAATTGCCATATCGAATGGCATCCAAAGCACGGCAGGTTCTCCTGGTTACTTATAGCAAACACGGGCAATGTTTCTGCCAATGGACCTCCGGGTTACCCGGAGGTCCATTGGCTGACACATTGCTTGTGCACAGGCCATATTTAGAGAATTTGATAGCCTTACTATGGTCGTATCACGTAGATTAACGCGCATATCCAGGGCTCGCCTTGAGTAAAATGGTCGGGGCCTAAAAAAAGTGCCCCACATATTGAGGTCGGGGCCTTTTCGGGGCCGATTTTCCATTTTGTCAATTATTGTTAGTGCTTTTTTGTGGAAAATGTCGGGGCTTGAAAAAAAGCCCCCAGCAAGTGCTCCTCGGGGCTGATCTCGGGGCCTGGGCTGATCAGCCCCGACTCAAGGCAAGCCCTGCATATAGACGTGCTATTTGTGCGCATTTCAGGACAGGACTTTTAGTTTTAACTGTAAATGTGAATATTCGCAATGTTGAATACAAATATTTGCAATTCGTTGTGAATATTCACAATGCATTGCGAACATTCGCAATGTTGAATGCAAATAGCTTGATCCCCCGCTACACATGTTGGACCCAATGGGCTTCCGTAAAAATATTCCCTGGGTATTTTCTCTCAACTTTTTGTTACATTAAATGACAACAGGTGACTGCCTACAGAAATACAAAGTTAACCCTTTACTCAAGCAGACGATATCAAAATTTATTATTTTAAATATTATTTTTCAAAGTTTTTCAAAATTTTCAACAAAACCATATCATGTGACCCCCTCATTTAAACGAGCTCGACGAGCTCATTCCAAAGTGGGGTCACATGATATGGTTTTGTTAAAATTTTTGGAAAAATAATATTTTTCAGCTGCTGAATTTGCATATTATGCAGGTGGATGTGGCTTATTTGTTGGGTAAAGGGTTAATGGCCTTGCTCTTATGAATTTTGTGCTATGTTCTGTGGTTTGCCCCTCTATTTTTTTACTATATTTTTTCAATATGGTACAGTAAATTGGTATTGGTTAGATACTGATACTGAATGTTATTTACTGTATACCACAAATCTCTAGACTGGCCCAATGCAGGTGCTTTTAGTTTCATTAAATTACATGGGTTCGCATTGCCAATGCAGGGTCGGGTTTTCATGGCTAATGCAATGGTGGATATGAACTAAGAGGCATTATTTAGAGAACCTTTTCTAAACAACTCATTTGCAAAAAAATTACTAAGTCAGTCCAATAATTCTGCTGCCGTATATCCAACTGAGCCCATTTTCGAACTCGATCAAGACAATTTTCCTGGAAACCCATATAATAAAAAAAAAGAATCCAAAAGGTTAACATTTGTTCAAGTTATGGTGCTATCAAGCAAAAAATCTGCAAAAAAATGACCAAGTCAGCACAATAATTCTGCTGCCGTACATCGGACTAAGCCTGTTTTCGAGCTCGGTCAAGACATTGTTCCTTGAAACCCATGTGCCAAATATCAGTCAAATTGGTTGACGTTTGTTGAAGTTATCATGCTATGATTATATAATGAAGCTCAAAATTAGTCGATTTCAACAAAGGGCCATAACTGTTGTGAAAAAGCATGGACATGCCTTATTTCATGTCATCAGGTGTTAAACATGCATATCAAAAACAATACCAAATATTATTAAAATCTGTCCAGAAGCAACTAAGTTATAAGCAAAAAGGACAGCCCACCCACCTATCTGTCTGGCGACCGACCCTCATCCATTTTGAAAACTCGACTAAAAAAATATATCATCACATACTTTGCTATGTTTTCTGTTGCTTTCTTTTTTCACTTGTAAATAAATAAATGCCAGATTACTAGTTACATGTATATATATCATTTGATTTCACTAGGGCTGAAACGTTTGGCTCAGTTTCGTAACTGACTAACCGAGAGCTATAACCGGATAATATCCGGTTATCAATGGCCATTATTTCACTGAATATGGGATTAAAACTATAGAAATTGAAAAACAGTATTCGCAAACTATTTCGTAGTGTGTATACAAACGGACGTTGTTGAGTACTCGACAACGTTCGTTTGTAGACACACTATGGAATAGTTTCTGCGATTACTCATTACTCGCAGAAACTGACGATCATTAACGAAGTCTTGAACTCCAAAGTCGATTATTTCTCAACATATACAACATGCCTTCGATGTGTAATCTATCACAAACAAGAAGCGGCAAATTTACTATGTTTTAAACGTGGACTGACGATCACTATCGATATTTCGGATAACCGGTTGATGGTTTTTCTAATCGGTTAGGTAGCTAACTGGTTTCAAACCGATTATCCGGTTAACCATTTCAGTACTAGATTTCACTTTCCCCCCTGTGACCCTGTCATATGCATATCTGTCATAATCTGTATGTATCACATGTATGTTAGAGATGGACAGAATTGAAATTTTGAGTTTGGTATTGGCTTTGGTAATTTTATCGCAGTAGCCATTCAGTATCTGTATTGACTGAGATTTGCTGACAGTACGAAAGAGGAATTCATGCCAGGAAAGTACAGATTAAGTTGTTCTTGTATCATTCTACCATGTGCACCATCACAAATGCCACTACTAATGAGCTCAACATTGTCATTCTTATGGACAGTAATTTTGTGACTTTTCAGAAACAAACCTTATACATTGTATGTAACCTTTAAAGGCCTATTTCAGATTTTTGCGATATCAGAGCATGTGATCATGTTAACATGCCATCATTAGGAGGTTCCACTGATAAAAGACAATGCACCTTGAGAAGAATTTCTAGTCAAGACTTGGCTGCTTTAAGTTTAACAGGCAGCCAATACAGTTAGACTTAACTAGAAATAACTGCTAAGTGACATGCCACGTAGAGATTGGAGTCTAGTGGGAATTCAGAACAACTGCCCAGGCCCTTAACCCTTTACCCAATGAATCGGCCGTATCCGCCCTTGTAATATGCAAATTCAGCAGCTGAAAAAATACTATTTTTCAAAAAAATTTCTACAAAATCATATCATGTCACCCCTCTTTCGAACAAGCTCATCAAGCTTGTTTTCCAATGAGGGGTCACATGATGTGGTTTCATTGAAATTTTTTGAAATATTTTTAAAAATGATATTTAAAATAAATTTTGATATCGTCTGCGATGAGTAAAGGGTTAATAATTAACAAAACTGAAATGAAAATCAGTTACTTCTTTCATGAAAATGTACTCTTGAATTACTCTTCTGTTCCCTTCAACAAGGCCTCATAAATAGAAAATGTAGGAATATTCAGACAATTTCGATATTCATCGAGTGGTTTGGTTCATTTTTTCCCATGATATCAGCATCGGTTGGCTTTTTCGGTATATTGCCCATCTTTAGTGTATGTACAGTACGTGGAGAGTGTATTGTCACTAAATCACCCACAGAGTGGGGATTCCACCCGAGGAATAATTGCAAATTTGTTGCAAAGCATAACCAGCAAAGTTTCAGCCAATGGACCTCCGGGTTATACCCGGAGGTCCATTGGCTGAAACATTGCTTGTGTTTATTTGTCAATATGAACTAAAATTTGAAAGTTATAGCTTGGGTGATAACTCCACTCCATGGGTGATTTAGTTACAATCCACTCTCCACGTTCTGTATGCAAGCCTGAAAATAAGCAGACTGTCATCTGCAGAATGAGGATCCTAGAGGGTGAATTTGGTGATGCTACCCTGAACAGCAGGGTAGCATCATTAAATTTACCCTCTGTGAACCTCATTCTGAATCAACGTCTCAAGCTTAAACAGCCAGAGGTACCCAGAGGATACATGTAGATTGGAACACTGTATGGGATAGCATCAGCAAATTCACCATCTGGGCACCTCATTCTGCAAATGACAGATTGCTTATTTTCAGGCTTGTATGTATGTGTGTGTGAGGGGTGGGGGGGTGGGGGTGCTAGGGGATTATTGAACTGTTCTTCCACCATTACCATTATTTTCATCACTATTAACTAAAGGATAAATAACTGTACTTTTATAGGTTGAACCTGGAGTGATCCAAAGAGTTTGTTTTTTGGTCAACACGTAAGCTGAACAGGTTTTTTTGTGTTTTCTCTGTTCTAAATCTCTGCGAGATAAGGTGGGCGGAGAAATCTTGCATGTATTCTTCCATGAACTCCCTCCCACCGGTGTATTAGAAGTCACTCTTTCCTATGCGTGTACTGTGATTTCCATTTCCATAACAACCCTCTGTGACAACTTATGATCCGAGATGGTTCTATTTAAATTTTTTTATTGTGAGGGTTTTTTTTAAAGAGGATTCAGGGTTATTTATTGGGATTTAACAACAGCTGTGTTGACCTCCTGTGGGATGTTTTACAGGTGGAGGAAGCCAGAGTACCCTGAGAGAACCACTCAGCAATAGCAAGCAACTGTCAGACTCCCCAACGTACTAACTCAACACTAGTAGGATTAGCAAACTTAGCATTGGTTGAAGATAACTGCACCATCAAGTGCCTTGCCTTAAGGCAGCAAGTGCCTTGCCCAAAGAAACAACACAGTTACCCCTGGTAGGGATCAAACCGCGGACCTTTCAGTCTGAAGTTCAATGTCGTAACCACAGACCCACAATGCTCCCGGATTCGTGGTTACATATACATTAAATCAGCACTTGAGGTATTTTCAGTTAGATTGGAAGTTTAACTGGTGGAGTGTATGCTAAATTATTTTTCGTTGTCAAAATTTGTTCACATGTTTTTGCCTTGGTCACAGTCACGATTACATGCACCTGCCTAATTATATTGATGGCTGAATACGAGTAATGGTCAACATATTTGACTGGAAATAATAACAGTGATGGCATTGTCCCTTTATTTCTCACTGACAGATAATAGTGATTTCTGGTATTTTTTATCCAAACCTAATAAAGCTATTGACACTATTAGTTAGCATGTAAGAGTAATTAGAGAGAGTGTCTACATGTGTAGGAATATTGGCATCAAACAAGACAAAGCAACACAGACAAAATAAATCCACTACAAAGATACAGTTAAAACTAGAAGTCCTGTCACGAACTGTGTGCTTATCTATAGAGCTGTAGGTTAACCGAAACCAAACAAAGGTTTTTAGTTTTTTTAAAAAACCGAAACCGAAACCGTCGACATCCCGTAATCTAAGGTTTTTCATTTTTTATTAAATACTCTCTTGCTGCAGAAATTCACAGAATGTAGCCATTCCAGAGTAGTGAGAGTACCCAGACACTGCCAATGGCAGTCTGTGGGTACTCTCACTACTCTGGGAAGGCTACATTCTGTGAATTTCTGACATTTCAGTTTAGTTGTGTTTGCAGCTTTCCTCAAGTTGCGTGTAGGTGTCAGACCTCGAAAAATGGCCAAACACAATAAAAGTTTGTATATTTAGGTAATCATTATATTGGCCTTCCTGATTCTTCATGTATTATAGCTTATTTCGGGTATTCATTGAGTTTCACTCAATTTCACTACCATTCAGTTATGACTCCGGACATAAGAATGAGTTTTATTGAATTTTACTTGGCCTCATGAACAAACCGAAAACCGAACCGAGGTTTTTCTCCACCTGAAAAACCAAAACCGAAACCGAACAAGAAATTTAAAAACCTACAGCTCTTCTTATCAATGCTTAATTGCGCGTAGGAATTGCGCGCAATTGCCATAACAAATGGCATCCAAAACACGGCAGTTTTTCCTGGTTACTCATAGCAAACACAGGCAATGTTTCTACCAATGGACCTTCGGGTTACGCAGATTAACGTGCAGATCGACGTGCTATGTGTGCGCATTTCATGACAGAACTTCTAGTTTTAACTGTAATATGAAGTATACATGTACATCAGACTTGTTAACCTCTGAATAGTGAATATGACCGTCAGTGAGATTTATTGACTAAAAATAAAAACTGTTCACTACTGCTAGAGCTGAAACAGCAGGGCTTATATTTCGACGAGAATCCGAGAATCGATTCGCACAAAGATTCGCGCAATAAAACCGGCGAGAATCCATGTAGATTCTCGCTGCACCTCTGCTAGGATTCACGTGAAAAAAATTGAGTCAATGTAACCCTTTAACTAACACAGCGGTAATAAATTAACCAATAGAAGGCTAACATAACCTGAAATATTCTGACACTTTGTCAATAAAACCTTACAAATATGGCTGTCATTGGAACCGGCTCATTGAGCCGGTTCCAACGACAGCCATATTTGTAAGATTTTATTGGTATATATTGTTCATTTAATTATTTTATCATTTATTTATTATTTATTGTTTAAAAATTATCAAACTTAGTTTTAAAAATTAAAAAAGTGAGTTGGGTAAAAGGTTAACATGTGTTATCAGTATACAACAGTGGTTCAACCTTGGTGGCGTCATGGGATCCTGGGACACTCATAGCAGGTATGGATTCTCGCAACCATTTTCACGAGAATCCAAATGGATTCTCACAAATTTAGACGAAATATAAGCCCTGAACGGTTAAGGGTTTTTCTTGATCGATTAATCATGTGGATTAACCTTGGATAACCCATTACCCAATGTAGACTATATCAAAATTTGTGATTTTAAATATTATTTTTTCAAAATTTTCAAAATATTTCAACACAACCATATCATGTGACCCCTCACTGGAATAAGCTTGATGAGATCGTTCCAATTAGGGGTCATGAGATATAGTTTTGTTGTAATGTTTAGAAAATTAATATTTTTCCAACTGCTGAATTTGAATATTATGCAGGTGGATGTGGCCGATTCGTCAGGTAAAGGATTAACCGATTAATCACTTATCAAATAGATATCTGAATAATTGCCATACCGTTGATGATTTACAGCATGAACCCTTTACCCAACGTAACAAACAAAACTGACTAGGCGTATATACAAAAATCTCCATTCAAATTTATTATGTTTTCTATTTTTGTCTCAAAAACATAGCTTATGACCCTCTCATTGGAACAAGCTCATTGAGCTCGTTCCAATGAGGGGTCATAAGCTATGTTTTTGAGACAAAATTGAAATTTTTTTTAGTAATTCATGAATTCATTTTGCAAGTATTGTCTGCTACCCGCAATGGGTAAAGGGTTAAGAATGACCATTTCCAGCTACTGATACAGTATGATGATTATGCAAGTAAACAAGTATGTAATCACAGAACTTGCTTGCTTTACTCTGTCTCATATAATTGATGTGAGTCGGACTCAATCAGTGTGACAATGTTTGCCTGTTTTGGAGCAAGTTTGTTCCTTTGTTGACCCATATAATACAGTAGTTCAAAAGTAACGGTTAATCGATCAATTACTTTTTGGATTGATCAAGATGTTGATCACTGATTAATCGATTAATTGATTAACCGTTTCAGCTCTAACTACTGCAACAGTCGACAGTTAGTCAATCAAATAATTGCAACAGCCCCAGTTAAAAACACAATAAAAATTTTTTTTGCAGATCCACACCTCTCATCTCCTTGTATAAAAATACATGTAAATGTAGATCTCATTGTGGGGTCCTTCTTGGGAAGATAATAGTGTGGAGTGAAAATAAATGTAAAATACTCTTGTGTTCCAAATAAAAGTACATGTGGGAATAAAAGACCGGGGTGGAACATTTAACAAAATTAAATAAAAGTATGCACCCAAATAACAGTACAGGGTGGAAATACATTGAGGGGGTGGGGGAGTAATGCTAGTTAATTTTATCTAAAAGCCAACTTATTTTCCAGGATTGCAGCTAGTTTGATTTATTTATTTATTTATTGGTGGTCACACATTTCTGCACAATGGCTAATCATGACCACGACAGTTGTACGGGGGGAGGAAGCTGGAGTACCCAGAGAGAACCACTGGGCAACTGTCAGCTCCCCAACATACTAACTCCACACAAGCAGGGTTAGCATTGGTTGAAGACAGGTGCACCATTGACATGCAGTACGCCTTAGTGCACAGCGTCACCGTGCCCCCACATGGGCAATGGGGTGAAGTGTCTCACCCAAGGACACAACACTGTTGCTGCAGGTGGGATTCGAGCCGAGGACCTCTCGGCTTGCAGCCTGCACCTCTACCTACTGAGCCACTGTGCCCCCAGTTAGTTTGATTAAAGAAAACTAATAGGTATTTAGGCATCATGATTACAACAATGAATACAATGTACTAAATACAAGACTATTACTCAATTTAGTGAAGATTTACTAATTTGAAGATCTCCTCCCAGTTGCAATTTTAATAAACAAACAGGCCCAAAAAAGGTGCATAGAGGGCTGACAAATTACCCCAAATTAATAAACAAACATGTATGTCTATCAGGAACACAAGAGTAGGGGTAAAGCTGAAGAATACATGTAGGCAACTGCAATTTATTTAAAAAAAAAAAAAAAATACCTCGTCTTCTGAATGTTTCTGTGTTTGTTTCATACCAGATCATATTCCAAACAAATGCTACGACTTTAACTGTTTCAGGACCAACAATATCATATTTATTTATTACAATCGTTATTTTCACATTTTTCATTCTTTTACATACTTAAATCCTAGTAGACTGAGCTCTGTCAAACGAGATATAATTTTTTTAATTCTCAGTTGCATTGCGGGAAAAATTTGATGCTGAGAACTTAACATCAGAGTGCAGAAACAGAATCTCCATCTTGAATTGGATTAAAATGGGAGACATCAGTAATGGTTTAGGGTCCGTATCAGAGGATTAGGATACTGAGAAACAGAATCTCCATCTTGAACTGGATTAAAATGGGAGACATCAGTAATGGTTTAGGGTGCGTTAGTATATATCAGAGGGTTAGGATACTGAGAAACACAATCTCCATCTTGAACTGGGTTAAAATGGGAGACATCAGTAATGGTTTAGGGTCCGTTAGTATATATCAGAAGGTTAGGATACTGAGAAACAGAATCTCCATCTTGAACTGGGTTAAAATGGGAGACATCAGTAATGGTGTAGGGTCTGTATCAGAGGGTTAGGATACTGAAAACAGAATTCTCCATCTTGAACTGAGTTAAAATGAGAGACATCAGTAATGGTTTAGGCTGTGTTAATATATATCAGAGGGTTAGGATACTGAGAAACAGAATCTCCATCTTGAACTGGGTTAAAATGGGAGACATCAGTAATGGTTTAGGGTCCGTTAGTATATATCAGAAGGTTAGGATACTGAGAAACAGAATCTCCATCTTGAACTGGGTTAAAATGGGAGACACCAGTAATGGTTTAGGGTCCATATCAGAGGGTTAGGATACTGAAAAACAGAATCTCCATCTTGAACTGGGTTAAAATGGGAGACATCAGTAATGGTTTAGGCTGTGTTAATATATATCAGAGGGTTAGGATACTGAGAAACAGAATCTCCATCTTGAACTGGGTTAAAATGCGAGACATCAGTAATGGTTTAGGGTCCATATCAGAGGGTTAGGATACTGAGAAACAGAATCTCCATCTTGAACTGGGTTAAAATGGGAGACATCAGTAATGGTTTATGATCTGTGTCAGAGGGTAAGGATACTGAGAAACAGAATCTCCCTCTAGAACTGGGAGACATCAGTAATGGTTTAGGGTCCATATCAGAGGGTTAAGATACTGAGAAACAGAATCTCCATCTTGAATTGGGTTAAAATGGGAGACATCAGTAATGGTTTAGGGTCCGTATCAGAGGGTTAGGATACTGAGAAAAATGGGAGACATCAGTAATGGTTTAGGGTACGTTACATGTAGTATATATCAGAAGGTTAGGATACTGAGAAACAGAATCTCCATCTTGAACTGGGTTAAAATGGGAGACACCAGTAATGGTTTAGGGTCCATATCAGAGGGTTAGGATACTGAGAAACAGAACTTCCAAGTTGAACTGGGTTAAAATGGGAGACATCAGTAATGGTTTAGGGTGCGTTAGTATATATCAGAGGGTTAGGATACTGAGAAACAAAATCTTGAACTGGGTTAAAATGGAAGACATCAGTTATGGTTTAGGGTGCGTTAGTATATATCAGACGGTTAGGATACTGAGAAACAGAATCTCCATCTTGAACTGGGTTAAAATGGGAGACATCAGTAATGGTTTAGGGTCCGTTAGTATATATCAGAAGGTTAGGATACTGAGAAACAGAATCTCCATCTTGAACTAGGTTAAAATGGGAGACATCAGTAATGGTGTAGGGTCCGTATCAGAGGGTTAGGATACTGAAAAACAGAATCTCCATCCTGAACTGGGTTAAAATGGGAGACATCAGTAATGGTTTAGGCTGTGTTAATATATATCAGAGGGTTAGGATACTGAGAAACAGAATCTCCATCTTGAACTGGGTTAAAATGGGAGACATCAGTAATGGTTTATAATCTGTGTCAGAGGGTAAGGATACTGAGAAACAGAATCTCCCTCTAGAACTGGGAGACATCTAATGGTTTAGGGTCCATATCAGAGGGTTACTAAGATACTGAGAAACAGAATCTCCATCTTGAACTGGGTTAAAATGGGAGACATCAGTAATGGTTTAGGGTCCGTATCAGAGGGTTAGGATACTGAGAAACAGAATCTCCATCTTGAACTGGGTTAAAATGGGAGACATCAGTAATGGTGTAGGGTCCGTATCAGAGGGTTAGGATACTGAAAAACAGAATCTCCATCTTGAACTGGGTTAAAATGGGAGACATCAGTAATGGTTTAGGCTGTGTTAATATATATCAGAGGGTTAGGATACTGAGAAACAGAATCTCCATCTTGAACTGGGTTAAAATGGGAGACATCAGTAATGGTTTAGGGTCCGTATCAGAGGGTTAGGATACTGAGAAACAGAATCTCCATCTTGAACTGGGTTAAAATGGGAGACATCAGTAATGGTTTAGGGTCCATATCAGAGGGTTAGGATACTGAGAAACAGAATCTACATCTTGAACTGGGTTAAAATGGGAGACATCAGTAATGGTTTATAATCTGTGTCAGAGGGTAAGGATACTGAGAAACAGAATCTCCCTCTAGAACTGGGAGACATCTAATGGTTTAGGGTCCATATCAGAGGGTTAAGATACTGAGAAACAGAATCTCCATCTTGAATTGGGTTAAAATGGGAGACATCAGTAATGGTTTAGGGTCCGTATCAGAGGGTTAGGATACTGAGAAACAGAATCTCCATCTTGAACTGGTTTAAAAAGGGAGACATCAGTAACGGTTTAGAGTCCATTAGCAAATATCAGAGGGTTAGGATACTGAAAAACAGAATCTCCATCTTGAACTGGGTTAAAAAGGGAGACATCAGTAATGGTGTAGGGTCTGTTAGTATACATGTATTTCAGAGGGTTAGGATACTGAGAAACAGAATCTCCATCTTGAACCGGGTTAAAATGGGAGACATCAGTAATAGTTTAGTATATATCAGAGGGTTAGGATACTGAGAAACAGTCAAACAGAATCTCCATCTTAAACAGGGTTAAAATGGGAGACATCAGTAATGGTTTAGGGTGCATTAGTATATATCAGAGGGTTAGGACACTGAGAAACAGAATCTCCATCTTGAACTGGGTTAAAATGGGAGACATCAGTAATGGTTTAGGGTACGTTACATGTAGTATATATCAGAAGGTTAGGATACTGAGAAACAGAATCTCCATCTTGAACTGGGTAAAAATGGGAGACATCAGTAATGGTTTAGGGTCCATATCAGAGGGTTAGGATACTGAGAAACAGAACTTTCAAGTTGAACTGGGTTAAAATGGGAGACATCAGTAATGGTTTTGGGTGCGTTAGTATATATCAGAGCGTTAGGATACTGAGAAACAAAATCTTGAACTGGGTTAAAATGGGAGACATCAGTTATGGTTTAGGGTGCGTTAGTATATATCAGAGGGTTAGGATACTGAGAAACAGAATCTTCATCTTGAACTTGGTTAAAATGGGAGACATCAGTTATGGTTTAGGGTGCGTTAGTATATATCAGTGACTGCTAACCCATACTATACTGACACTAAAAATTGCTGATTATTTATCTCAAGTTTTACTATTTTTTTTCTAGCAGCAGATGGTGCTTCCTAATACAGGCAGAACACAGACAGGAGGAGAGTGTGACAGTATACATGTAGGCCTACGATTGTCATTCAGCCAAATGAGCCTTTACATTCCCCTAATTTGGGCACACCCGATAAACCACTGACCCACCGGCTGACCATGGTTCGACTTGGTGTGAGAAAATTTGGATTTTTGACACTGAAAGAAGCAATTTCCTGGCATACGTGAATGAAATTCCAGTTTTATCAAACTAGGGAAAATTAACTCTTTTAAATAATAAAATTTCTTAAGTTTCGGTTTACCACTAACACCAAGTGAAAAAATACTTTATGTATCCATTTTATGAGTTAGCTCAGCACCTGATTAGGGTTATCAAACCCAAAAAACTAAAATACTTTGTGTATCAATTTTCTGAGCTAGCACAGTACCCATTTAGCACAGAACCTTTTCGGAGTTAGCGCAGTACCGCAGGTGCAAGAATTTTGGGATTGGAACAAAACAGGGACCTTTGCTCCGTTCCACGACAGTTTCTGGAAGATAATCCTGTGTTTTGTGTTCAGATTTATAATTTGTTGTGGGATCTTCTCGTCATTTGATGTCTGCCCTGTAAGGCAATCCCATTTTGTTCACCAATTAAACAAATTTATTTTTATTCCAAAGAACAACATACAGTTGAAACTAGAAGTCTTGTAACAATTAGCGCAGAACATGCTCGTTAGTTAACACACACCTTACTGAAGTAAAAGGAAATAATCCACTGAAATACACAAGGATGGTTTCACAACAGTGCTCAAAATAACTTTTTTTCTTTGCGTAGCAAAATGCTACACATTTCCAAAAAATGAATAGCATTTTGTAAAAATTACATAGCTATTTTTGTGTACCAGAGTTATGTTATGCTGTTTTGTATTGAATTTTTTTCTAAGTAGATAGAATAGTTTCCATCCATTTCTGGGCATTTCCAAATGATATGCAACACATGAAATGTTTACTATGTTTCTTTTAACTGAACTGCCTTTAAGGGTTGCGTAGACTTGGATATTTTCAAATGGTGTCTTGGCTGTTTATTAATAGAGTTCTCAAAATGGAAGTTGGGATTTTTAATTTGATGGGCTTGAAGTTATTTTTAATGGACATTTTATGCAAAATGTTGTAAAAACAGGAAGAATTTAAACCAATAGAATTCATCTTACATATGAAGTTGTGTAGCTTTTTGCAAGTTTTGCATAGCAAAAAGCGACGCGACACCGCTTATTTTGAGCCCTGTTTCAGAAAGTGATACAAAGTATAAAGCGAATGCAAAGTTTCATCACATGGATCACCGAGTTGCACCCGGTGATCCATGTGATGAAAGTTTGCAAGTATTTCTTGTGGTATTGATAGGGACTGGAGTGCACTCATCCAGCGCACTATTCCTTCAGTACAGAGCACAATCATGTGACAGGACTTTCAGTTTCAACTGTATTCAATTGGTAATCACTAGAAATATTGAATACGCAATCAGGAATTGGTATAGGATTATAAACAGTGTGCGAGGAGCACATTGTTTATATTTTCGCTCGCCTACTGCTCGCCTTAAAAAAATTAAGGAGTGCGAAAACTAACCCTCCTGGCCTTAGAAAATAATAATTACCATAACCACTTATGCCTAAAACCCACATCTTTTAAGATCTCTGCTACATGTATGTTAGTGGTCTCTGTAAGACGGCCACACAGCCCCTCCCACATCTCCGGGCCTTGCCAAGGCCCGGAGGTGTGGGAGGGGCAGTGTAGCCATCTCACAGAGACTGCCTTGTTAGCAGCACCAAATAAAATGTACAAAGCCCACTTGATAGAATCCATTAACAGTAAAACTTCATTTTGCAATTTCAGCTTTTGTAAGCTCGAGGAGAGCTAATCGCTTGCCTAGGCCATGCGAGGGGAGTGAGTTTTAGCCCTTCTGCATTTTTAAGAATGCCAGGCCTGCTCCTCAAAATAAACATGAGACACTAAAAACAGCTTCCGGCATATTTCAGTCAGTTTAAATTCGGGTTTAGTTTACAAAGTGAATTTCACCGTATTTCATAATAAAAATTGCTATCTGGCCAGCTATTTCAGGCACATTTTGGTAATTTGGGCACACTGTTTACTGGCGTGAATTTGGGGGAATCTAAAGACCTGGCCAAACAAAATTATATAATTGATTCTCAGGCAATTTTTTTAAACAAATGAGGAAGGGCGGTTTTTATTTTTTATCCATGATGAAATTGTCGACGATGCCCAAAATACAGTTGTGAGAGCCTACAATTACAGTTACTATATCAATGTATATGAAATATTGCATTGCAAATCGTGATGTGATACCGCTAAAATTACACCCTGAGGGTCGGAAAAAACGAATGCACTGTTGCCTGAGAATCAAAAGATTAATTTTGTTTGGCCTTAGATACAAATTTTTCACACTAAATTAGTAAATTTATTGAAATTTGAAAATATGATAGAGAACACATGGTAAAAAATTAAAAAGAAATGTTGAGGAAGCCAGGAACTTTTTTCTCATAAATTGGAAAGTTCCCTATTCTTCAGCTTTACCAAATGAAATAGTTTCTCCATGATAATTCTCGCCACAACCCTGAGATACACGTAGGTTCTGTGGGGATCTCAGACATCAAATTGACAGTTCTGTTTTCAGGTTCTGCCAATTTCTGAAATTTGCATGCCTGCAAAACACAATAGAAACAAACAGCTATTACAGAAAAATAACTATAATCAGTAGCATACTGCCCCCCCCCCCCCACCACCTCCATCCTCAGCCTCCCATAGCTATGGGAGGCTGGGGATGTGGGTGTGTCCCCTTGGGGCTTCCCCCAAACATTGGCCCATTGCAAGTTTCAAATAACATAGAGGCCAAAATGGTCTCCAAAATATGCCTACAACAACCTGAAAGGCCTCAGATTAACTCTTAGTATGCTGAATTTCACAAAATTTCCTCTGTGGGGGCCCTCTGCCCTCCTACCCCCACAGTGGCCTTCCAAATATCATACTTGACTCCTTCAGAATTCAATGTTGTGCCTAATTTTTATAACAGATTTTAATGGGTTATTTTGAGTTATTCCGGTCTGTAAGGAACATAAGTCTGGCATTGCCATAGTGAACTACAGTATGTGGAGGGTGAATTGTAACTAAATCACCCGCGGAGTGGAGTTCTCACCCAAACTATAACTTTCAAATGTTGTACATATGGACAAAAAACACAAGTAATGTTTGAGCCAATGGACCTCCGGGTTTAACTTTGCCTGTGCTTGTTATGCTTTGCAACAAATTTTAAATTATTGCTTAGGTGGAATCTCCACTTTGCAGGTGATTTAGTGATAATACACTTTCCACGTACTGTAGTGTTGCCGTGGACATTGTCCAGACCCTGTAACTGTTACACCCAGTAATGTGGGATGTAATGGCCTGAGGGCCCCATCAAAAAACATATTTTGGATTATGATGAACATGGCCCCAACATGGGTGGTATTAGCCCTAACTACAGTTAAAAGTAGAAGTCCTGTCATGAAATGTGCACAAATAGCACGTTAATCTACGTGTTATGACCATAGTAAGGCTATCAAATTCTGTACATATGGCCTGTGCACAAGCAATGTTTCAGCCAATGGACCTTCGGGGAACCCGGAGGTCCATTGGCAGAAACATTGCCTATGATTGCTATGAGTAACCAGGAGAACCTGCCTCTAATGAGAAAGCTTTCAATACCAACCTGGACACTGCCTAGTCACCCCTCCTCCACTATCCCTCATAATCTCCCAACATTCTGACCCAAACTGTTTTATTATTTAGCCTGTTGGTTCTTTCTCATTCTCCTCCACTGAGATAATGACTCTTTCCTGCATATCATCCATCATCCACTTATCTCTCCCTTGCTCTCCATCCCATTCTTCCATCAGTTTTTCAAGATCAAATCTTCTTGGAGGCAATTACTTAGGGCATTCTAAAATGAAATGTTAATGTTCCAGGGTCACCATTATCCCAAACCTACACATTTGGTGTCCTCTTTTCTCGCCAAGGAAGGGAACTTGGGTGGCGAGTATTGCGATAGGTCTGCCATTTTCAGGAGACCGATTTATTCGCTCGCCTACTGCTCACCTTAAAAAAATTAAAGAGGGCAAAAAACTAGGACCTTCTGGCCTTAGAAAAAAATGATTACCACAACAGCCTATTATTAAAACCCCCCATCTTTTCAGATCTCTGTTGTGTTAGTGGTCTCTGCACGACGGCCACACTGCCCCTCCCACACCTCCGGGACTTGTCAATGCCCGGGGGAGGGGGGGAGGGTAGGAGTGCCAGTGTTGCCGTCTAACAGAGACTACCTACCCTGTTAGCAGCACCAATTAAAATGTACAAAATCTACTGGGCACAATTCATTAAAAGTAAAACTTCATTTTGCCACTTTTAGCTTTTGTAAGCTTGAGAGCTAATCGCCCCAGGGCCATGCGAGGGGAGCAATTTTTAGCCCCCCTTCATTTTTAAGAATGCCAGGCTTGTTGTGACAACAAAATACTGTCTAAATTTTTCCTATTCCCCATTTTCGATCTACTGTCTGCTATTACGTAAACAGAAATTCTCGTGAAATGAGAGGCCCAATTTCAGGAGACACAATAATTACTGAGCTTTTGTCATATAGAAGCGACATTCACATCAAAAAACATAACATAGAGAGTTTTATATATCATTGTGTTGACTGATTTGAAAGAGGTCACGACACAATTTCTACTTTACCTGCATGCCTGAACAACCTATCTGTGAGTGACACAGGAGCATGTTGCAAATATTTCCACGTAACGATATCAGGAAAAAATTGTCTCTCGTTCTAATTTGGTCTTCGAATTCAACAGTCAACCTTCCCTTCAAGAGACAAATTAATGATGATAAAATGATGATGTCACACTGACGTTTTATCTTCTCATTTATCTGATAAAACTGAAAACTGTTTGCTTATTTCACAAAGCACGTATAACACATATAGAATAGTTAATAATAATAAGCGCTGGTGTTCTACATAATATGCAAATGCGGATCTATATGAGGAAAGAACAGGTGCGCGGCGTAAAATACCAGTTTCTTATTCTCCTTTTCCTTCTCGGTCGTGACATTCATCCACTGCTTGTGACAGGCATCGCAAGTTACTGTAGTTGATGTTGATTGACCAGCCAAATTTTCCAACCAAGAAGGAGCCAATTGTGGGGACACATTCAGGTCCGTTGGAACGAAATTTATATTGGGGGTGGTGGTGGTGGGGGGGGGGGGGGGGGGCTGATATTGCTTATAATTATCATGTGCAGGTACTTGTTATACATTCAGTGATACGTTCATAATCCTAACCTGAGTTTTTTTTTTTTTTTTTTTTTTTTTTCTTAATTTGGGTTTAACGACACATTAACAGCCAGGGTCATATCATGTCGGTGACTGTTTTACGGGTGGAGGAAGCCGGAATACCCGGAGAGAACCACCGAGCAACGACGAGCAGCTGTCAGCTCCCCAACATCGTAACTCTGAACTCTGCACCGCAGCACAGGCAGGGTTAGATTGGTTGAAGACATGTGCACCATCGATGTGCAGTACGCCTTCTTAGTACACACCGTCATCGAGCCCCCATGTAGGCAAGCGGGGTGAAATGTCTTGCCCAAGGCCACAACGCGGTTGCCGCAGGTGGGATTCGAACCGAGGACCTCTCGGCTTGCAGCCTGCACCTCTACCTACTGAGCCACCGCGCCCCCCTAACCTGAGTTAACTAATGTAATGTCCAGTTTTATTCAAATTATAATCAGTTGTGGATATTTAACATCGGTTGCTCCCAGCATGGATAAACTAACGACGAGATATGAGCAAATTATTGGAGGGGGCCCAGCCCCCCCCCCCGCAGCCCCCCCCCCCCTGGTTCCGACGGGCCTGCGTGACATACAATGATAGATTATAAAAATCAGTCGCTTCCGGGTTCCAAATTGAAGGTATTGGTCGACGGCGACGATAACTCAATAAAATTATTTTAACGACCACCAGCAAAGTTTTTTGCTCGTGGAGCACGGGGTTCAACCTGGAGGCCCATTAGCCAGACACACACAAACGTGTGTGGGGGGGGGGGGGGGGGGGGGTGAGACCTTTCTGGGTACCGCAGGGGTGTATGATGGAAATTAATTGTTCTGGGGGGGGGGGGGGGTGTCAATGGTGGTGGGGCGGTGTATTCATGCAAAATATATAATATGAGCTCCCCCAACCCTTGAACCTACTCTATTTAAAACACTAACCTCAGCGTATTTATTTTGTTTTGTTTTTACTTAACCCTTAAAACCTGGCGGTATCTTCCATATCAATTCAACGGAGGCAATTGGAAGAGGCCATATTCATTATTTGTGGGCAGAACAATTAATATTTTCAACGTGCAGCCTCAGGGCTGCACGTTGTAAATATTGTTTGATCTTCCCCACACATTCACTTACCAGCTATCATACTTAATGAATTTATAAAGTATCATGTTCATGGGCCGGAAAAGCGGCCTCTCGGGTTCAAAGGGCAAATGAAAACTTTGAAAACGTCCTTTGAAATATTACGCTCCATTTGAAGCTTTCTGTTTTTATTCAATAAAATCTTGAAAATCAATACTCCATCTCTGGCCAAACACGTGAGAGGGCCTGGGGACGGGATGGGAATCGTGGGGGGGGGGGGGGGGGGGTGAGGCAAGACTCGTAAACACAAATTATCTAAGCCTATTGAATTGGAATAAAAATCACCTTCATTAACAGACAAAATTTGAGGATGACGTCGAAGAGTCTCCAATTTCATTCACCTCGCGAGGTGATTCGCGAAAATCGCAACTTTTGGGCTGTCTAAATTCGGAAAGTTTCCCAATTCCCAGGTTACCATCCCGGTAAGTTTTTCGAATTCGGACTACAAATGTTGCGAATATCTGTAATGTACAAGGGCACCACACTATTAGGCCTATCCCTTGCTACTTTGCACCTTTTCTGGATTAAGAGCGTGTATCCCACAGAAACGAACATCTTGTCTTCCCGGAAAAAAAAAACCATTCACTTTTCATGCCAAAATGGCCAGTGTCCTGTGACAGAATTCACACTGCAGGTTCAAGGCCAGAATATTTGTTGGGGCGGTGCACCAAGAGGCGATCAACTGTCACCGACTCCGCGGAGACGACCATGATTCGGCCGGGCACAGATTATTAATTTATTCATTTATTGGTGTTTAAGGTCACGTATTTCTGCACAATGAGTAATTGTGACCGCTGGCCGGGCACAGAAAATTTAGAAACAATGAATATCAAATGGAGCCCTGCGAAAGCATTTGGGGAAAATTAGGTTGAATTTTGGATTAAACTCTTTGAACCCGAGCGGTCGCTTTTTCGTCCAGGAACATGATACGTCATAATTTCATTAAATAGGATGAATGCTAAGTGCATGTGTGTGGTAGAACAATCAATATTTTCAACGTGCAGCCCCGAGGCTGCACGTTGAAAATATTAATTGGTCTACCCGTAAATACAGAATATGGACTCTTCCAGTTGCTGTCATTGAACTGACGTGGAAGATACCACCGGTGTTCAAAGGGTTAGAATCGAAACATCTTTGCACTGTTGTGTGTGACAAAGTACATACAAAATAGTACGGTAAAGGTGATAGGCATATTTTATTTTCCACATGCATATTATTTATTTATTTATTTATTTATTTATTTATTTGTGTTTAAGGTCACATATTTATGCAAAGTGGATAATCATGACCGCGCCAGATTTACGGGTGGAGGAAGCCGGAGTACCCGGAGAAAACCACCGAGCGACCGGGAGCAACTGTCAGCTCCCCAACTGTCAACTCCACACAAGCAAGGTTAGCATTGGTTGATGAGAGGTGCACCATCGACGTGCAGTACGCCTTAGTACACAACGTCACCGTGCCCCCACGTAGGCAATTGGGGTGAAGTGTCTTGCCCAAGGACACTACGCGGTTGCCGCAGGTGGGATTCGAACCGAGGACCCCTCGGCTTGCAGCCTGCACCTCTACCTACTGAGACACCACGCCCCCCACATGAATATTTATAATACCTACATATGTAATTCTGTTAATGTGAGATTCGTATCAACAATCAACAGCGACAAGCTGGATATAACCTATCAACAAATGAAGCAGTTTACCCGACCATGACAGGCGCGTAACCAAATATCTATAGGCCTATCAGGGAGCAACGCGATCCGAGGGGGGGGGGGGGGAGTTATAATACCGTAGTCATATTAAAAAAAAGGAAGTTTTGAGTGGGGCCCTGAAGGGTATGTCGGTGGTGACCCTCTCGCGTTACTACAGCTGGGGTACATTTTCACAAATTTCTTCGTGGGAGGCTCACGTATTACTATAGCTGGGGGTATTTTTTCACAAATTTCTTCGTGGGAGGCCGAGTGTTGGGCCTCCCGGAGAAATTTCGAAATGGTTGAAAAATATGCCCCAAATGGCAATCTTTGAAGACATTTTGAGAATGTCAATTTTCACAAAGGGTGGTATGTCAGATCTAATTTCGTTAGTTGGCGCCCCATGTAGATCGTATAATTAGGACTTTTTAGGGGAGGGGAAGGGATGCACGTGGGGGGGGGGGGGGAGAAGAAAATTTGTGTCAAAAGAAGTAAAATACGTCACTCTGAACCGAATATCACATAATTTCCTTTCGATAAATGGAGTTGTAACAGTAACAGTTGCCAATCTATTTACTGGCAAAGGGTAGTTAATTGGCGGGCGGTGTGATAACTGAATATGAAAACAACCCCCCACCCCCGCCGCCCCCAGTCAGGGGTCCCCTCTTTTGGACACCCTGACCCATTGGACGAGCCGTAATTGTAATGAGGTGTGATAATCTATTTTTTGGATGCAAACAACGGAAAATCTTTGTTATTCAAATATTCTTTATTTACAAATGACTGTCTCTCGTCGTGTCAAGCGAAGTGTTAAAATGTTTCTGTTTTTTCCAGACAAGAAAATGGAACTGAAACACCCAAAGGAATAAATTAAGGTTTCATCATCATCCGCGTCACAAGCTCGCTATAAATCTCAAACTACTAATATCATAAAAGTAACCAAGTTTGTACGCCCCAGTTGAACGCTTTTCCAGACAAAATAGAGTCAACTGAGGTCTCTTAAGTGACTTACAATGAAAAGTACGAGTGACCTACTTATGACTGGGGGTGGTAAGCCTTTTGATTACAGAGCTGATTTAAGCGATATGCTGACCACAATAAGTGAAATGGCGCTCGAAATAAACGAAGCAGTTGTGCAAAATAAAAAAAAATAATGTGAACATCGTCTCTTATCGTTAAATAAATACCATCCCGCATCCTTTCCGAGCCCCACATAATCGGTTTGATAACCTACTTATACGGAACCACGTGACATCAAAGGTGCAAATCGGTTAAGTACAAGAAATCCAATATACATGAGTGCGGAATGACGTCCTTCACCTTGCATAAAAAATAGAAGTAATGAGATTGGCGGTTTCATTCTGTCCCGCAATGAATGGAGTTCAAAGAGATCGGTTATTGTCAATAAAATCAATAGAGACATGTCAGTGGTATTCAGTTGCTTGTATTGAAAGAAAGAGTATGTCGAGCACTTCACAATACAAATACATTGCTTACTTTCAATACTCTCTAAGCATGTTATTGTTGAGCGCGGTGGAAGATTGATGCGGCTGGATAAAACACAGGCAAAAACAGGATCTCGAGTGCGCGAACACTCCAGCCACGAGATAATCAAATTCAGTCTTATTACACTCACCGAAGGAACGCGAATAAACCTATGTGCACTGTATTCTCTTAACACCTTCCAGCCAACTCCAACAGGGGCCGGGAGCAAGGGGACTGGAGACGGATATTCAGCCCCCACCCCCTGGCCTTTTTAGCGACAAAGTTCAAAATAGCCCTTATAAAAAAGTACCATGGTAAACCATGGTAAATCCCAAAATACCCTGGTAATACCATGGTACCATGGTATTACCAGGGTACTTTGGGATTTACCATGGTTTACCATGGTACTTTCTTATAAGGGAGTGGGCCTTTTTGAAATCAGTTAACGAGTTTTATTATCTTAGCCGACGTTTGTTTGTTAGGGTTAACAGGGACCGATCAGGACTATTTAAAATACGCTCTAGCCTCGGAGCCTATTTTTTAAATTTATGCGCCAGATTTCAATTTACGGAGTCACACTGCTGTTTGTTACACACACAGCAAGTATGTAATAGCTCTCATCATTTTCATTTAGTACGCTATAGCAAACATTAATGTTCACTGGGGTTTCTGATCAAGTCTTGGCTGCCTATTTAGGTAGCCAAGGCTTGATCAGAAACCACAGTGAAGATTAATGCTTGGTAATTAAGACTTGAAGTATTAACTTAAGCACTCTACAACAATAATAAATGATAATCATATATATAATACATGTAAGAGTGGCTCTCTCGATTATCCATCGGAAGAATATCCAAATATGATCTGAGAAGTTACGCGCCAACTGAGAAGCCTATTTCTGAGATTTAAGAGCCAGGTCCTGATGTTTCAGAACCAAATACGCACTGGCGCATGCCCAGGTCGGTCCCTGGTTAAAGATTCTATATAGGCCTAAGTGGGGAAAATTAATTTACTTTTAAATTCCTAAGTCTGATTATAAATTAAATATAGAGAAATTATACAACAAAATGAAGGTGCATAGAACACGAAAAATTTATTCGCTCATTCCACTCAACTTGTAGAGTTAATTGGAGACATCAATCGTTCGTACCCAGAGCGCACAGGGGACACGTGCCCCTCCACTTTTTTCCACAGACATGTTGCGTGGTTAACACAATGAATTAAAATGGGCGCAGGCAAAAAGTGTCAATATACAGGAATTCCTGTAATATATTATTTGCAAATCCAAACACCATTTGGCCAGGGAATCCCACCTTCGGTCGCTTCGGCCCGTTTCTCCTACTTCAACCATCTTCCAACCCGAAGGCTAGCCTTCATATCTACAGTAAGGCTAGCCTTCATATCTACAGTAAGGCTAGCCTTCATATCTACAGTAAGGCTAGCCTTCATATCTACAGTAAGGCTAGCCTTCATATCTACAGTAAGGCTAGCCTTCATATCTACAGTAAGGCCAGCCTTCATATCTACAGTAAGGCTAGACTTCATATCTACAGTAAGGCTAGACTTCATATCTACAGTAAGGCTAGACTTCATATCTACAGTAAGGCTAGCCCTCATATCTACAGTAAGGCTGGACTTCATATCTACAGTAAGGCTAGCCTCATATCTACAGTAAGGCCAGCCTTCATATCTACAGTAAGGCCAGCCTTCATATCTACAGTAAGGCCAGCCTTCATATCTACAGTAAGGCTAGACTTCATATCTACAGTAAGGCTAGACTTCATATCTACAGTAAGGCTAGACTTCATATCTACAGTAAGGCTAGCCCTCATATCTACAGTAAGGCTGGACTTCATATCTACAGTAAGGCTAGCCTTCATATCTACAGTAAGGCCAGCCTTCATATCTACAGTAAGACCAGCCTTCATATGTACAGTAAGGCTAGCCTTCATATCTACAGTAAGGCTAGCCTTCAAATCTACAGTAAGGCCAGCCTTCATATGTACAATAAGGCTAGCCTTCATATCTACAGTAAGGCTGGCCTTCATATCTATAGTAAGGCTAGCTTTCATATCTACAGTAAGGCTAGACTTCATATCTACAGTAAGGCTAGACTTCATATCTACAGTAAGGCTAGACTTCATATCTACAGTAAGGCCAGCCTTCATATCTACAGTAAGGCCAGCCTTCATATGTACAGTAAGGCTAGCCTTCATATCTACAGTAAGGCTAGCCTTCAAATCTACAGTAAGGCCAGCCTTCATATGTACAGTAAGGCTAGCCTTCATATCTACAGTAAGGCTGGCCTTTATATCTATAGTATAGCTAGCTTTCATATCTACAGTGAGGCTAGATTTCATATCTACAGTAAGGCTAGACTTCATATCTACAGTAAGGCTAGACTTCATATCTACAGTAAGGCTAGACTTCATATCTACAATAAGGCTAGACGTCATATCTACAGTAAGGCTAAACTTCATATCTACAGTAAGGCTAGCCTTCATATCTACAGTAAGGCTAAACTTCATATCTACAGTAAGGCTAGACTTCATATCTACAATAAGACTAGACTTCACATCTACAGTAAGGCTAGACTTCATATCTACAGTAAGGCTAGCCTTCATATCTACAGTAAGGCTAGACTTCATATCTGCAGTAAGGCTAGACTTCATATCCACACACCGCGGCATGCTCATCTAAACGAGACAGTACAGTGTGTCACGGTACATTTACTGATATGTGATTGGAACTTTTCCTCCCATTGGGCTGAACCATAGTAGCTTTGAAAGTTTGTGCCCCTCCACTTTTATCGAGCTTCCGCCACATCTGTTCTTACCAGAACTGATAATCAACTAATGTTTCACGAGAACAACTTGGTCTGCACGGTATATCGATAAACCGCTAAAAACCGGTATTCAAACCAATATCGATTGAATACCGGTGTAATTACAAAAAGATCGGTTTTCATTATTTATTTAACCACAATTTAATTTTCAAGACGTCTTGAGTTTTTTAACTGTAGCCCCGAATGAATAATATTATCCCTTTATCCAAGGAATCGTCTGCTTGTGCCCGCGTAATATACAAATTCAGCAGTTGAAAAAATAAATTAAAAAAAAATTCAACAAAACTATATCATGTGACCCCCCCCCCACCCCCCATTGGAACGAGCTCGTTGAGCACGTTCCAATGAGGGGTCACATGATATAGTTTTGTTGAAATCTTTGGTTAAAATCTAATAAACTAATTTTGAAAATAATAAATTTTGATATCGTCTGCGTCCGGTAAAGGTTTTTCGAATCGCGTCAACAAGGCATGCTAATTCGTTCCGACTGTCATGCCTCGAGTCTCGATTGTGGTACTTGTGCTCATATATCTGAACAGTTTTCGATATACCGGTATACCGCGGCATTTTTTTTAATACCGATACCGGTATTCAGTTTTGAATATCGCGCAGCCCTAAGAACAACTCGTGGCCAATTGTGCTTCAGTGGGGGTAAAAACTACCAAATCTAAGAGGTGAATGCACATATTGTTCGTGTTCAAAACATCATAACCTTCATTTTCATATAGAAAATGTGCATATTAAATTTGAAATTATGGAATATCATACAGAGGTGGGAATTTCAAAGTTCACAACTTTTCTTTACTTAAATATAGCACCGTAACTTGTTGACGGCCAATGGCGGATACAGAAGAGAGGGGGGGGGGGGGGGCGGTGAGGGCGGTCGCCCCCCCCCCCCCCCTTTAGCTCGTGTTTGTCTCGCATGTAGGGCGTAGCCAGGATTTTCATTTGGGGACAATACATGAATTGAAGTAAAAACATACAACGACATTTATTCCCTCCATCACCATTCGCTATGGAAAACAAATATACCGTTGAAATTATGCAAAATATATCTACTGGTCGCCTCCATTTATAGCGTCTCGACACAGCATGATTTTGAGGTGTTACATGCCCCTAGCCTCAGGTACCCCCTAAGCCTAGAGGGTTGACTGCTGAAAACTTTCAAACGCTGGCAGATCGCAATGTTCTCCTGAGGTTAAATCGGTTATGACTGTAAACAGTGTGTCCAAAATACAATATTATGGTAAACGGATCTGAAGTGCATCTTTCAAATTTTCTAATTCTGTCTTGAACGTATGACAGAATTTGAAATTCTGAAACATGCTGTTTAAAAAGTGTTAATTAGCCGTTTAAAAATTCAAGAGGATTTCCACCCCAGAAACCACCAGAATGCCCCATTTGGTCGCTCATTTCCAAAAAATTTCTGGGGGAGACCCCCCCCAGACCCCCCTACAAAAGCTCGTGCCTTCGGCACTCGCGGCAGATGCCCACGGCATCTGCACGATTCGCCCCCCCCCCCCCACACCCCTTTGAGAATTCCTGTATCCGCCATTGTTGACGGCTACATTATTTTTGTGGTCTGAATTTGTACTCTTCAAAAAATTGTGATTATACAAATTTATACCCAAAAATATTTGCTTTTGACTGAATATGAAACATGAGCAGTACTGGGACTGCTCCCGTCAGCACCCGTGATTTCTATTTTACGGGAGCTAAAAAATGCACTCGTTGAAAAATATTGTGGAGCACTAATATCCTGTGAGGGCATATAAATGTGTGTTGTTTTGAGAAAGCAGCACTATGTGGCCAGTGGCAAGTTACTGTCATAATTCAATTCCTTATACATTTAACCCTTTGAACACTAGTGGTATCTTCCATGCCAGTTCAATGGCAGCAATTAGAAGAGTCCATATTCATTATTTGGGGTAGACCAATCAATATTTTCAACGTGCAGCCTCGGGGCTGCACGTTGAAAATACTGATTGGTCTACCCCACACATTTACTGAATAGCCATACCATTTAATGACGTTATGCCATATCATGTTCCTGGCTGGAAGAGCGGCCACTCAGCTCAAAAGAGTTGAGGTTTCTGGGGTTTGGTGACAGTATTCCCTCGAAAATTCATATACTAACATTTTACGGGTGCAATGTACTCTCGTCTCTGGTTTCGTGGGTGCTTAAAACTTCACCCGTCAATTTTGTTCATTTCCCCCACTGCTTGAGAAAGAAAAATGTTGGCTTTTGCTCTTGTGCCCTCATTTTTCGAAAGCCCTGATAGTGGCTTTTAGCACTCAACCAGTTACCAACACATTCATTACTCAGACTCCAACATACCAACTCCGTTCAAGCAGAGATTGCAGAGGTTGAAGGAAAGACCACTACTGACAGGCAATACGCCTCAGTACATAACCCAAGGAGACAATTCAGTTATTACTGGTCCGAACCGAACCGTCGACTATTCGGTTGAAAGGAGGACCCCGCGAATCATACATTTTCGATTCGAATCGAATCTCGAATCGAATTATTCTAAATCGAATCGAATTGAATCTCGAATCGAATCAGTGGCGTCTTGAAGATAACCGATGAGGTTGGGAATCGAATCAGTGGCGTCTTGAAGATAACCGATGAGGTTGGGAATCGAATCAGTGGCGTCTTGAAGATAACCGATGAGGTGGGGAATCGAATCAGTGGCGTCTTGAAGATAACCGATGGGGTTGGGAATCGAACCAGTGGCGTCTTGAAGATAACCGATGAGGTTGGGAATCGAATCAGTGGCGTCTTGAAGATAACCGATGAGGTTGGGAATCGAATCAGTGGCGTCTTGAAGATAACCGATGAGGTTGGGAACCGAATCAGTGGCGTCTTGAAGATAACCGACGAGGTTGGGAATCGAATCAGTGGCGTCTTGAAGATAACCGATGAGGTTGGGAATCGAACCAGTGGCGTCTTGAAGATAACCGATGGGGTTGGGAATCGAACCAGTGGCGCCTTGAAGATAACCGATGAGGTTGGGAATCGAATCAGTGGCGTCTTGAAGATAACCGATGAGGTTGGGAATCGAATCAGTGGCGTCTTGAAGATAACCGACGAGGTTGGGAATCGAATCAGTGGCGTCTTGAAGATAACCGATGAGGTTGGGAATCGAATCAGTGGCGTCTTGAAGATAACCGATGAGGTTGGGAATCGAACCAGTGGCGTCTTGAAGATAACCGATGAGGTTGGGAATCGAATCAGTGGCGTCTTGAAGATAACCGATGAGGTTGTGATGCTATAAATTTCATATGGCTCTGCAAGGTGAGGATCACTTTTCTGTTCCTGAATTAATGAAATCCTGGAAATGACATTTAAAGAGGCACCTCTATCTGTCTTCGGTATAGTGGGTCCTTTTACTTAATTTGAAGGAGTCATCACAGTGACTAAAAAGTCTGTGACAGAAATCTTTAATCTCCAGGCTGTTACCACCCTCTTAATATTAACCCTTTGAACAGCAGAGGCCGTTTTTTCCGACCGGGTCACAAGCTACGTCATGATGTCATTAAGTGGGATGGCTACAAGGTGAATGCGTGGTATAGACCAATCAATATTTTCAACGTGCAGCCCTAAGGCTGCACGTTGAAAATATTAATTGGTCTAACCCCAAATACTAAATATGGACTCTTCCAATTGCTGCCATTGAACTGAAGATACTACCGGTGTTCAAAGTGTTAAAATCACCACGACTGAAGTTGTTATCTACCTCGGCTTTCTTCGACATGGATCGAGTAACAGCATACGACGGAAAGGCAAGATCGAAACTTTCCCCAACTTTTTAATCTTTTCATCTGTGCTGGGCTTCTCTGTCACTTGAGGTTCTACGGTCTGATGCCTACTGTGACAGTCCCATACTTTACTAAACCATTTCTCAAATTAATTTTTTAGGGTGGGACATTTAAAAGTAAATGGCAAATACCTTCTAAAATTAATGACTGAGTAGCCCCTGTGTCTCTCAGTATTTTGATTGGTAAGGATTGGTAAGGAGCAGTGCTTATCCCTTCTACGGAAACTAAGCCTTCAGAAATATATGGCTTATAATCTTTTAAAACATTTTACTTTATAACATTACACTCTGGACATGGAGCACATGCCAGGACATTTTGTAAAGTAGATAATAACAGCCAGCAAGTAGATGATAAATAGTCTGGTTTCTTACAATAATTTACTGACCTTAACCCTTTGAACTCTAATGGTATCTTCCATGACAGTTCAATGGTAGCAATTAGAAGAGTCCATATTCATTATTTGTGGTAGACCAATCACTGTTTTCAACATGCAGCCTCGATGCTGAATACATTGATTGGTCTACCCTACACATTTACTGAACAGCCATCCTATATAAGGACGTTATGACGTATCATGTTCCTGGCCGGAAAAGCGACCGCTCTCGTCCAAAGGCTTAAGGGGGTGAGGCTGGCATTAGAGGACTTATTCTCACTAGATTTCTCATTAAATATGGGCTGTGAAAGGTTTGGAGGATTGAAAGGGTAATTTTTATCTGAATTTGATCTTGGTTCACATTGTAAAGAATTCTTGTGCGGCCAAATATTTGAGGAGGAACAGTAGTATGTAATGTGTTTTTCGTGCCCCATCAGGGGGACCTCGGTGGGATCCTCGGAAGTGACGTCATGTCACGTGACATAGTGGCGCCATGTTGTGTTGCCATGGTAACCCGCGTGAGCGGCCATCTTGTGATGTCATTACCATAGTGATACGTGGTCTTAATGTGCATGCGCAGCGCGTGTTGTTAGGGTTATACGTGTTTCCGTCGTCCATTTTGTATACTGGAGGCCGCCATCTTGGTTTCTATGGTAGCACGTGGTTGCTATGTTACTCAAAGGCCTACAACAGGACGGGGGTATGTTCGGAGGGTATGTTCGATTGAATATGAGTAAATCTAATTACCAGAAACAAACCGACAATCTCCCCCCCCCCCCCCCCCCAAATCACTAAAATCCACTTTATTTACTACGGATTGTTCAAGAATCCTTTGTAGGACCGCCATAGCATGAATTTTAATAGTGGCACGTGGCGCTATAGTACTGGAGGGCCCCTCGGGTAAGGTCGATTGAATAGGGGTACATCTAATTACCCAAATAGACCCGACAATTGTTTATTTCGTTCGGATTTTTAGGACCGCCGTACCATGGATTTTAATTGTAGCACCTAGTGCTATAGTAATGAGAGGACCCCTGGGGTAAGTTCGATTGTACAAGAGGATATCTAATTACCCAAACAGACCAGACAATCCCTCCAAATCACCAAAAACGACTTTATTTACTACGGATTCTTCAAGAACCCTACTTATAAGAGTAGCACATAGTGCTATATTACTGAGAGGTTCCCTTTGGATTATAGCCAACTGATAGACATCCTCCATTCCATGAAAGCCTATATGATTCCTAAAGCCAAGAATTTATCGAGCAGTTACTGATAAGTCATTGCCCCAACGACTCGAACCTGATCGAGCAAATGAGCTGTCGAGCAATTGCTCGATCGAGTGACTCCACATACAGCTCGAACGACTCGAATCCCACCAAGCAAATAAGCTATAGAGCAATTGCACATACGACTCTTAGCCTCATATCAGTATTTAAGGATACCTATGACCTAGCTCCAATATGGCTCCTATACAACTTGTATACAGCTCCTATACAAGTAGTCTTACCTCGAGTGACTCCACATACTACTCGAACGACTCGAATCCCATCGAGCAAATAAGCTATCGAGCAATTGCTCAATCGAGTGACTCCACATACTGCTCGAACGACTCAAATATCCTCGACGAAATGAGCTATAGAGCAATTTCTCGGTCGAGTAACTCGCACACACGACTCTTAGCTTCATTTCGGTATTTAAAGATACCAATGACCCAGCTCCTATACAGCTCCTATATGGCTCCTATACAACTCGTATACACTTCATTGTGTCATTACTACAGGATTGCTATGTATCTCCGATTACTCGAATGACTCGAATCCTATCGAGCAAATGAGCCATCAAGCAATTGCCGGGTTAGTCCTCGGATGGGTGACCGTCTGAGCGATCGATTCTGATTCCCGCGTTGTGTCCTTGGGCAAGGTACTTAAACCCCATTGTCCACATGGGGGCACGATGACACCGTGTACTAAGGCGTACTGCACGTCGATGGTGCGCATGTCTTCAACCAATCTAACCCTGCCTGTGCTGCAGTGCGAAGTTACGATGTTGGGGAGCTGGCAGCTGCTCGTCTTTGCTCGGTGGTTCTCTCCGTGTACTCCGGCTTCCTCCACCCGTAAAATTGTCATGGTCATGATTAGCCATTGTGCATAAGTATGTGACCGTAAACACCAATAAATTAATAAATAAATAAATAAATAAATAAATAAATAAATAAATAAATAAATAAATTGACAAACAACAATTTTTGTTATGGTTCAAAATTCACAAGTTTGTAATGGAGCCCAGTCTTTGTTCAGTCATTGTTATGTTCTGTTCACTTCGATCTTGGATGTGCTGGAGTTTGGTTTTGTTCAGACCATCCCTGTCAACATATTTTAAACTGTAGTGAACACTGAGCGGTACTGTGAATACCCATTACATGAGGTTGGTGTCAGAAATTAGCTGGAAAAACTGCCGAACATGGAAATATTGGGGAAAGGGGTGGGTGGGTGGGTGGGTGGTCTAACATGTCGTAAGTTAAAACTAATCATATGTTCCTGTAGATTTTTCCGCCCCCACCCCCTGCTAGAGGGGGAATTTATATTGCTTCGGGATGTATGTCAATGACGTCAAAGCGCGTGTAATTAGAGGCTGCACAATAACGTAGCTCAGATTTGAGAATGGTGAACACAATAATGACGGACAGGAATTGAAAGTTATAATTTTATCCGTGCTTAAACTCGGATATATGAAATTTTCGGAAGTGCATGTGATTTTCAACAAGCTGTTTGTGATTAGAATGTTGGAAATTCACGGACAATTTGTCGATCGTAGGCTTGGCATTCTTAAAAATGAAGGAGGGCTCAAAATCGCTCCCCTCACATGGCACAGGATAGCGATTTATTTATTTATTGGTGTTTAAGGTCACATACTTATGCACAGTGGTTAATCCTGACCGTGACAGTTTTACGGGTGGAGGAAGCCGGAGTACCCGGAGAGAATCAATGAGCATCGACGAGCAACTGTCAGCTCCTCAACATTCTAATTCTGTTCAAGCACCACTCAAGCAGGGTTACATTGGTTGAAAACATGTGCACCGCCTTGGTACACGGCGTCATCGTTTCCCCATGTAGGCAACCGGGATAAAGAGCCTTGACCAAGGACACACAACTCGGGTCGTCCCGGACGGGGATCGACAGGGGAGCGATTAGCTCTCCTCAAGCTTACAAAAGCTAAAAATGGCAAAATGAAGTTTTACTTTTAATGAATTCATCCTAGTGGGCGTTGTACATTTTATTTGGTGCTGCTAACAAGATAGTCTCTGTGAGACGGCTACACTGCCCTTCCCACAATGAGGCCGGAGGTGTGGGAGGGGCAGTGTGGTCGTCTTACAGAGACCACTAACATAGCAGGGATCTGAAAAGATGTGGGTTTCAGGAATAGGCAGGCTGTTATGGTAACAATTTTTTTCTTAAGGCCGGGAGGGCTAGTTTTCGCCCTCCTTAATTTTTTTGAGACAAGCAGTAGGCGAGCGAATAAATCACTCTCCTAAGAATGTCAGGCCTGCGATCATTAACTCTTTACCCAACGCAGACGATATCAAAATTTATTATTTTAAATATTATTTGTTCAAATTTTTCAAAAAATTTCAACAAAACCATATCACGTGACCCCTCGTTGGAACGAGCTCGACGAGCTCGTTCCAACGAGGGGTCACATGATATGGTTTTGTGGAAATTTTTTGAAAAATAATATTTTTTCAACTGCTGAATTTGCATATTACTCGGGCGGATGCGGCCGATTCGTTGGGTAAAGGGTTAAAGGGTAAGTCTGACACACATCTGACATTCAATGACATCCATATTTGATATTTCAGCAGACGTGTCCACAGAAATCTATACTTGGGGAGCGCATGGATCTTCTGGGAATTTTATGCCTTTGACATATCATGAAGATAGAAGATTTGCGATTGGGAAAGATGTCAAGGTGGTGTCCATATCGCGTTCGTCAGTTCGCGAAAGGGGTATATATACTGTTAAAAAAAAACAAAAGAAACGAAAAACGGATTTTCTGTGATAAGGGACGTTCACGCGTTATGGGATAATGAGATGGAGAACGAAATCAATTCATAACCAAAGTTTTAATGGAAGAATGAAGCGGAAATGAAGGCGTTTTAGACGTTAACGTCACGAGTCGACGTCATCCAAACTCAATATCTAGTGTGACGGCTATCTGAGACCAAAACTGTTTGGCACCTTCTGTTCACTGAAGCGATCAGATTACGGATGGAAGCTTGAGGTATGGTGGCCCACTCTTCTTGCAACGCCTGTGACAACTGCGGTAACGTCTAAGGCTGTGGTGACGCCTTCGCACACGTCGATCCATTTGATCCCATAGATGTTCTATCGGGTTCCAATCTGGCGATCTGGAGGGCCAGGGCGGGACTTCGATGTTGTTATCCTGTAGATAAGCTGTCGTGAGCCTTGCTGTGAGCGGTCAGGCGTTGTCATGCTGGAAAATGGCATTGACGTTCTGCCTAATGGAGAACACGTGTAGATGCAAAATTTCATCTCTGTACCTCTGCTTCGTGAAGTTACCCTCAACATGAACGAGGTCCGTTCTACCGCTGTGTGAGATGACTGCCCACATCATAACACTGCCAACACCAAATCTGTCCACCTCCCGAACGCAGCTACGCGCAAAACGTTCTCCATGACGTCTGTACACACGGCATCGTCCATCAACTCGGCGAAGAAGGAAACGTGAATCGTCACTGAACCATACCGTTCTCCATCTCTGATAAGGCCATGCCTTGTGCATCTGACACCATTGAAGTTGCTGTCGACGATGCTGCGCCGTCACAATGACGTCACGAATTGGCCGTCTAACACGCAGACTTACCTCGCATAGACGGTTGCGAACGGTCTGATCTGAAATCCCCCGCCGAACCGGTAGCGTTGACGCTGTAGAAGTCGCTGTGATTGTTTTCTCCCACAAATGACGTAACCGGATGTATCGATTCTGAGCTGGGGTGGTCATTCGGGGTCTCCCGGGTCTTCGAAGGTCCTGCGTTGTCTCATGGATTCGGTAGCGGGTCCACGGGCGTGTGATGGTGCTCGGTGAGACTTTGAACAATCTCGCTACATTGGAATCTGATTCGACTGTTTCCAATCGGCCAATGGCATTATTGCTCTGTGCTTCGGTCAAACGCGGCATTTTGCATGAGCAAGATTCCTTTAACGCTGTGCGAATTTCGACCGATTTCCATATCCATCTATACCCCACCCCCCCACCCCCCACCCCACGCTCACCTCGCATGCTCTGGGCGTTCATCTTCATTACCAGGTATTCACTCAGTGGAAACTTTGTTTTTTTAATTTCCAAATTTTGGTGGGGTCACAGTGGCCGAAAGTATGTCCCATTGTCCAAAATGTTCCATAAGGTTTAGTCCACCACGATATGTGGTTAACCTTATCTACAGCCACACTTTATCACTATATTCTCCAAAATTTACCATGCATGTTATCGAGACTATACCCGTTTAGCGTTCCTTTTTTTGAACAGTAGATTTAAAAAAAATCCCCAGCGCGGACTAACCGTGCCTCCACCCGAGAAGTTTTGTAAAATATACCCCAAGTGGACTATTTTAGGCTCGAAAGAATGCCAAGCGTGGTATGTATGTCATCTACAATGATCCGGCCCCATGTAGTTTTTGGAGAATTTAGAATTTTCTTTTGGTGGGGGATTTTCGGTGGCTAAGGTTCCATCAGCCTGCTTCCACCCTCCCCCATGGCCATGCTAGTGTAATGCAAGCCTTCGTGTGACTGTATCAGTTTTGGCGTTCGTATTACTTTTTGACCCTATGAGCAGTCTATGACGACGCCTCAGCGTTCGGCCAAAATGGTTAGGAATTTCCAAGGACGGCAAGAGTTTTAGATATATTTTTTTGTGAGATTATATTTCCAAACTTCCGAAAGGCTAAGGCTGAAAGTGAGGTTGAGAATAGAAGGTATAGAAAACCCCCCAGAATAACTGGCATCGGTGCGGAAATTTGAATTTCAAACAACCGGAAAACAGTGTCTGAAGTTTAACAGCTGTGTCATAAAAAGGGAGCGACGCGAATCCCAAGATAGCGTTGTTAATGAGTACCGTCCAAAAATGGCTTTAATGCTGAAATAATAGGCCCCTATTGTTTTAACGTCATGTCTCGGGTGTTTGAAGCTGGATTCTCGAAATTCTCTCACCTTTGTATCTGGGACCACCAGTATTTCAAGTACCTGAAGTGAATTTAATTTTGATTTCAACTCCGTGAAGTGAAATTTAATTTGGACGTTTTTCGACCCTCGATGGGTATTAACGTCATTGCGTTAACAGTTTTCGCACAATGTGGCAGCGAAGTGGAAAAGTTATTTCTCCTGTCATCAGGGCTTTATATTTCGGGCACAATTTGGTTGTTTGGGACAGGGGTGTCACCGGAGATGTGTGTGTTTACCCCGACGTTATTTACGTCATATGTCAGGTATCTGACGTCGGATTATCAAAATTTCTTTACCTTGGTATTTGTGAGCAGGAGTAATAAAACGTCCTAAGCGTTGAAGTCGGTGAAATGAAATTTAAGTATAACGTTTTCCGCCCCTCGATGGGTATTAACCCTTTACCCAACGCATACGATATCAAAATTTATTATTTTAAATATCATTTTTTCAAATATTTAAAAAAATTTCAACAAAACCATATCATGTGACCCACCATTGGAACGAACTCGACAAGCTCGTTCCAATGAGGGGTCACATGATATGGCTTTGTTGAAATTTTTTGAAAATTAATATTTTTTCAACTGCTGAATTTGCATATTACGCGGGCGGATGCGGGCGATTCGTTGGGTAAAGGGTTAACGTCGTAGCGTGAACAATTTTCGGACAATTTGGAAAATATTTGGCAATGCACTCCAAAACACTATCCCTCTTGTCGCCAGTGATTTAAAGTTTTTGCTCTCTTTCGAAGGTTAAGGGGTAGGGGTGTCACCGGCGGGTGGGGGATACCCCCGACGTTGTTAACGTCACATCTCCGGCATCTGACGTCTGATTTTCAGAATTTGTTCCCCTTTGTATTAGGTACTAATATCTCCTAAGTGTTTAACACTTTGAAGTGAAATTTAATTTTTGACATTTTCCGATCCTCGATGGATATTGACGTGTTAGCGTGAATATTTTGTAAACAATGTAGAAAACATGTCGGCATGCATTCCGAAAATTATTCCTTTTGCCGCCTGTGATTTAAATTTATTGCTAAGTTTTGTAGTTTGATGTGTAGGCATGTCATCGTGGGCTTGGGGTACCCCAAAACGTCAAAATGACGCAAAACGTTTAAAATGGCGTTAAATGAAAAAATCCCAAAACAAATATATTTTATCTTTTGAGCTCTACGGCATACTAAAATTTCAAGAAAATCGCATGCAATTTAATTTTTGTAACGTTAGTGTGAAAAGAGTAACCTGAAAAAATCGGCCACAACTGTTGAGAATTTCTTAGGTCGGTACCATATTTTTAGATATGGTTTTTGTTGGAGATGATTTCAAAGTTAAAAAAAACACCTAAATTGGGCGCTGTTTAGGATAAAGGGGCGATATAATAAACCGCAGCCTTTGCGGGAACTAGACATCATAAGCTATTCTGTTTGTTGACAGGGGATATGGTCTCACGTTCCTTGCATGAAATTTATATTTAACCGAGGCGTCAGCCGAGGTTGAATATATGTTTCATGCAGGGAACGTGAGACCATGACCCCTGTCAACAAACAGAATAACGTATATGTCCCGTTCTTACACAAGTAAAATTGAATTGGAAAAAAATCTTTATTCAATGTTTACGTATGCAATCAACAGGGCGAGATGCTCTCGATTCGTTTCAGTTTATGTTACAGTAAATTAATGAAAAGAGACCTTATAATCTAATCGGTTTCATAAATAATTACCCATGTTTACATAATTAATCTTTTCGTAGGTAATAACGGCACTTTGTGTGTATTTTACTTCAGTCAAATGTATTTGTCTCAGTTGATTTCAAGTGAAAAAAGACATTGCGATGAACCGTTGCTCATGGCAACGAGATGCTTTCCTTGACAGTTGACACAAGAAACGCTGACAGTTGACATATGCGCGTGCCCGGCGACATAAAATAAGTGACCAATCACTGCAAGGTATTGCGGTTGGTATCGGGACATATAGAATTGAAAATGTAGGAAATGTCATGAAAATATCTTCACAGGAAGTAACCTAAAGAGAGGCCGACTAAAAAACAAATTAAAAAGTCTAACGCTAAAAGGGGGCGCGGTGGCTCAGTTGGTAGAGGTGCAGGCTGCAAGCCGAGAGGTCCTCGGTTCGAATCCCACCTGCGGCAACCGCATTGTGACCTTGGGCAAGACACTTCACCCCGATTGCCTACATGGGGGCACGATGACGCTGTGTACTGAGGCGTACTGCACGTCGATGGTGCGCCTGTCTTCAACCAATCTAACCCAGCCTGTGCTGCCGTGCAGAGTTCAGAGTTACGATGTTGGTGAGCTGACATCTGCTCGTCGTTGCTCGGTGGTTCTCTCCGGGTACTCCGGATTCCTCCACCCGTAAAACTGTCACGGTCACGATTAGCCATTGTGCATAAGTATGTGACCTTAAACACCAATAAATAAATAAATAATACTAACGCTAAAAAAATAAAGTGTCTCAGGAAATCCCTCATTGAATTTGAACCCCTCATTGGACATTTTTATTGCCTTTCGGCGTCTCCCAATTTGGGCTGAAACGGTTGGCTCATTTCCACAACCGATTAACCTAGAGTTATAACAGGATAATATCCGATTCGTGGCCATTATTTCACCGAATATGGGATCAAAACTATGGGGATTGGAAAGCAGTAATCGCAGAAACTATTCCGTAGTGTGTATACAGACGAAGGTTGTCGAGTACTTCTAAATTGTTTCTGCGATTGCTCCGTCCTCATTAACGAAATCTCCAACGCCAAAGTCATTTATTTCCTAATAAAGAAAACACGGCTTCGTGGTGTAATGTATCCCAAAGGAGAAGCGGCAAATTTTCTGCGTTTCAACAGTGGAATGACGATCACTACTGATATTTCTGATAACCGGTTGACGGTTTTTCTAATCGGTTGGGTAGGTAACTGGTTTCAAACCGGTTATCCTGTTATCCATTTCAGTACTACTCCCAATATTAGTACAAACTCAGGGAGACCCGAAACTTTTTACATATTTTGGTTTGATGCATATTTATTTAGTTGCGTCTTCACTGTGTTTGCCTTGTAACAATTTATGGGAGAGTGCCTGCACTTTCCCATAAATTGTAACTAGGCAAATCCCCATAGAGGAAATACTTTTACTTCAAAGATAATATGAAGAGCATAGAAAGAATATGAAGCCTTTGAATTGCAGTACCTACAGTTTGGTTATAGAGGAATGATTTATTTTTCAAATTAAAAATGAATTTATTTGTATAAATATGCACTTTCTATATTTCTGTGTGTTAAAAGGCAGCCGAAATCCTCTCCATGTTTGCTCACTTTTTGCAAAAGAAAAAGAAAAATTAAAAATAAAACCCTCCATCCCTCACTGATTTGAAAAAAAAATACCTGAGAATCAATTGATTTATTTTGTGTGGCCTAACGATAGCTACAAGTCATTTCGACTTCGTTGAATGACTTAGTTAAGAAAATTCTTTATCTTGAGGATTCATGGTGTATTCAATAAAGAAAGGCATGCACACACTGGCACATACCCTCGACTAGTATAAGTTTGGTTTCCAGAGATATCAACAGGTGCCAACCCTCAAGAGCTTATTATTCACATGAAACCTGATCACGAAATGGCAAGTACTGAAATGGTTAACCGGATAATCGGTTTGAAACCAGTTAGCTACCTAACCGATTAGAAAAAACCGTCAACCGGTTATCCGAAATATCGATAGTGATCGTTCCACGTTTAAAACGTAGTAAATCTGCCGCTTCTCCTTTGTGATAGATTACAGATCGAAGCCGCGTTGTATATATTGAGAAATAATCGACTTTGGCGTTCAAGACTTCGTTAATGATCGGCAGTTTCCGCGAGTAACGAGTAATCGCAGAAACTATTCCGTAGTGTGTATACAAACGAACGTTGTCGAGTACTCGACAACGTTCGTTTGTATGCACACTACAGAATAGTTTGAGAATACTGCTTTCCAATTCCTATAGTTTTGATCCCATATTCGGTGAAATAATCGCCACGGATAACCAGATATTATCCGGTTATAGCCCTCGGTTAGTCAGTTACGAAAATAAGCCAACCGTTTCAGTCCTAGAAATGACCAGGATGTAAATCTGTTTTAAGCGTTCAACGAAATGTGGCTGAAGTCTGCTTCATTCAATGCTAGCTTGAGAGGAAAACCTTGACTGACTTTTGTCATGAAACTGCAGAGCTCTTAACTGGAAAGGCCATGCTGTATCTTTTTATTGGTTGAAAATAGAGACTTGTGGCTTTTGTTCATCCAACTCAGGATAGACTCCAGATTCCTTTGCCCGAGTGACATCCACGGGGAGATCACTCTTGTTTTCTCTTAAAGCTCTACAGTTTCGCACTACTGCGCATTCCAAACATAGGGCATATGTTGAAACTAAGGTCATGTAAAATAGAGATATATTTTTAGTATCAGATATATGATTACATTAGGCTTTTTGTTGGACAAGAGAATCTGAAGTTTTGGTCCCAAAGTTGGAGTCTGATACACAGGGGTAAATTACCAGATGAATTATGGGAAACAGTGGCTTCGTAAAATTGGCTATTTTTTAAAATGTAATTTTTACACGGGTTTGTTACCAGACATGTAACTAAAAAATGAAAGGGAAACATACAATTTTTTTTTGCATTTTAGAAACAGGGTATGCTATGAGCCAGGGGTAGGTAGGCGGGAGTGGTGGGAAAATTCTGCTTTTGAGGCTGCTGGGTGGCTGAAAATGACTGGTTTCTGCATTTTTTCATGTAATTTTGGAGGTTGAAGTCTTGCCTTTGGCAATAAATTATTCCACCCACATTCAGATTGTTTATTTCTACTTAGTCAGATAGTGTCATATGTTTTTTGTGGATTTGGGAAATGTAATACATGTTATGGGTTAGATAACTAAGTTACAGAATATTTGCATTTGAAAAGAATGTATGGCATGTCATTTTGGGAAATGCCCGGAAATGTGGAGCGGAACCAAAGAGGGACGATTTCTCTCGACATCGGCTATGCCAACGTCTCGCTCGAGAACCTTTAGCTCCGTCGCCCTTTAAAATAAAACACATGTACAGAACCGCACGTACGTTTGAATGGGTTAAGAATTATCGCACGAGACTGCTTTGGCCCAGGGTACAACAAGAAGAAATCCAAATTGTCGCAAAATTGTTAACGCTATGGCGTTAATGAAGATGGAAAGTCGGACAACGTAAACATTATATTTCACTCCAAACATTTGTAATTAAATGACGGTGACGTCGCGGTAACCGGTTCTCGTCAGATCACCGAAGTTAAGCAACGTCGAGCGCGGTTAGTATTTGGATGGGTGACCATTTCAGCGACTGATTCGCGCTCCCGCGTTGTGTCCTTGGGCAAGGCACTTAACCCCGATTGCCTACATGGGGCACGATGACGCTGTGTACTAAGGCGTACTGTACGTCGAAGGTGCGCATGTCTTCAACCAATCTAACCCTGCCTGTGCCGCGGTGCAAAGTTCAGTTGTTACGATGTTGGAGAGCTGACAGCTGCTCGTCGTTGCTCGGTGGTTCTCTCCGGGTACTCCGGCTTCCTCCACCCGTAAAACTGTCACCGACATGATCTGACTCTGGCTGTTAATGTGTCGTTAAATCCTAATTAAAAAAAAATAAATAAATGACATTAGTACTCAAGACACTGCCACCTTAATCTCCTTGCCGACCCGCTCGGTTGTTGTGCTTACTGGGTGATGGGCGTAGTTTGTCATTGACTTCTGGAAATTAGCTTGCGATTTCAAAATATCGTCGCCCGAGTGCTAGAATGTTCTATGTCCCCAATGGGACTATATATTATCTCCCCTATGGGAGTACTATGTCCCCTATGAGACTATATATTATCTCCCCTATGGGAGCACTATATCCCCTATGGGACTATATATTATCTCCCCTATGGGACATAGAACATTCTAGCACTCAGCCGACGATATAACAATCTGGACCAGGAAGAGCCTGATTAATATTAGAAATAAAATATAAATAATTGGTTCTTTTATATCCATAGCTTTCGGCTTCATCGGTAGAAATGAATACAAAATATTGATTACATGCTTTCAATGTAAGTTACAATTTGCAATGACAGTTCAAAGGTTAGAAATTTTGCAAAATTCAGTCTTCCAAGAGCGAATCTGATCATTTGTAACATATACAGTACGTGGAGAGTGGATCGTAACTAAATCACCCGCGGAGTGGAGATATCACCCAAGCCATAACTTTCCAATGTTGTACATATCGACAAAAAACATAAACAATGTTTCAGCCAATGGACCTCCGGGTTTAACCCGGAGGTCCATTGGCTGAAACTTTGCTTGTGCTGGTTATGCTTTGCAACAAATTTGCAATTATTGCTTGGGTGGAATCTCCACTCTGTGGGTGATTTAGCGATAATACACTCTCCACGTACTGTATATCCCTATATTGGAGACCATTGTTGGGATCTATGTTATGTGAAACTTGCATCATTGGACTAATGTTTTATTGAGGGGGTGGGGGCGGAACTGTTTAGGTGCCAAGAGCTTCATCCCTTTCCGTGGCCACGGCACTGGCTGAGGGAGAAAATGGTCGATAGATGAGATTCACATGGCTCATTTCCATTTAAAACATGCAGCGAATATTTCTTCCAATATTAAAAAGTATTATGAAAAAGAGAAAAACAAGGTTTTTATTACAGATATGTATTGTATCTGTCACCAGGACTTTCCTGCATGCCATTCATGATACTTCTTCACGTGTGGTATATATAGACGTGTAGCTAAATTTCTTACTGCATCCAACGTGCGTGGGTGAATTAATTATTTACTGCAGCGCGTGCTAACGAATGCAGCAGCTGCAACCAAACATACCATTGATTTTTTATTTGTGTGATTGACTTGCAGTTACTTGATTCTCATTACAAATAATCATTTCATCTCTCAAGAAAACTATAAGTCCACAGCAATTGTGGAACTAACTCCTGGTAATTTTCTATGACACTGGTAGCCTAGAAAACGCGCATTTAACCCCCTAATCTTATTGTTTCAAATATACAAACAGATTTACAAAGATATGTCAATATCTAAATAACATGGGGTCTCGCAAAACACTGAATGAAAGCTACACGCCACTTCACGTTTTTACCTTTAACCCTTAAACCAACGTAGATCAGGGGCGGCAGAACCAGGGGCGGGGAGGGAGGGGGGCACAAAGGATACGTGCCTCTCCACTTTTTTCTACAGACAAGTTGCGTAGTTATACAATGAGTTAAAATGGGAGCACGAAAAAATGCGAATATACACGCATTCCTGAAATATATTATTTACAATTTCAAACAACATTTAGCCAACTTCGGTCCGTTTCTTCCACTTTAATCATCTTCCAACCCGAAGGCTGGCCTTCGGGTTGGAAGATGACTGAAGTAGAAGGAATGGACAGGACTCTGACCACACCGCGGCATGCTCATCCTTCCATTGGGCTGAACCACCGTAGCCTTGATAATTTGTGCCCCTCCCTTTTATCGAGCTTCCGCCGCCCCTGATGTAAACGATATCACGTTCTCTCACTTCCCTTCGTGGAAGTGTAAGCAGGGGGAAACGACTGGAGTGTCCTATGTAGAACAAGGCTTACCACGTAAAAGTTGCAGCTTGCATCATTGGGCCAAAGGTTCTTTGTGGGGGGGGGGGGGGGGGGGGTGGGTGGGGAGGGGGGGTGAACATTTCGGGAGGAACACAGGCCCTAGCTTCCTCTCCGCCCGTGGCTACGCCTCTGGTTAACAGAGAAAATGGGCGATATGAGATTCATGTAACCCGACATATTCCATTTTAATCACGCGGTGAATATTTCTTCCAATACCGGTATACAAAAAAGTATAGAAAAGAGAAAAGCAAGGTTTTTATTGCTGATGTGTATTTCATCTGTCACCAGGTCTTTCCTGCATTCCATTCATAATACTTCAAGTGTGATATACCTTTAACCCTTTCTCAACGAAGACAATATCAAAATTTGTTATTTTTATTAATTTTTTTCTTAAAAAGTTTCAAAACATTTCAACAAAACCATGTCATGTGACGTCTCATTGGAACGAGCTCTTGTCACATGATATGGTTTTGATGAATTTTTCAAAACATTTTTTTCCAATTGATAACTTTGTATATCACGCAGGTGGATATGGCCGTTTCATTGGATAAAGGGTTAATTCGTTAATTATTACAGGCCTCTATTATATCCATGCAGCAAGCGACCACTTTATGAAGAAAATTACCTTGGGAAATCTGTTTTTAAATTCATAGTACCGAATCTATTTTTAATTCAAAGTATGAATAATTCACCGAGTTTGAACAACTGGAAAAACAAACACATACAGAATACAGTTTCTTCAACGACTGAAACAATCCATTGTTTCCCCAGAACATATCTTTTGACCCTAAATATATATATACGGAATCACGATTTGAAATAAAATTTATGTAACTAGTTCACTGAAACAATTCGGACTGAGGTTTACCGAAACTCATATCCATTTCAGTAAACGAGATTCAGAAATTTCATATCATGTCGTGACAAATTTGAGATTCTTTAACCGTTCAGCTAACATAGTGTCCAAAAACCGCTCAGCGCTATTCACAAAATGATGGATGGATCTGGAGCACGTTTTTCTGTTCGGGACCCATGCAGATTAGTGAGACAATGGCGTCGTGATGATAGGGTAGGTGTGTGAGCCTGAATTGGCCCGACTGTGATGGCTCAAGACCCGACTGATAAATTATTCCAACTACATCATCAAGGCATGCCTTCGTCGAATTCATGCCTTGATGATGTAGTTGGAATATTAACAAAGTGCAATGCCACCTCCACCAAGAAGTGGTTTACTAAAACGGGGAACTCTAAGTGGAAATAAAACCGAAAAAGGCCTATATCTCCAGAAAAAAATGGACAAAACCTGTTACTTGTGAATATCCTTTCCCCCATGGTGATCTATAAGCATACCAAAGATAATTTAAATCCAACATCCACTGAGTGAGATATGAAGATCCAAAGTTGTTACTGACGAATGGACGAACGGACGGACCGACCTCATTTCTATATCCCCCGCAAACTTCGTTTTGACGGGGGATAATTAGCCAGTTGGGATTACAGCTAAAAAAAAACAAAGACTTTCTCCATTACTTTTGTTTATCAGATTAGAAAATTACATATTCAGATCTCCGATTTCGCAGCGGAAATGCGTTTCGAAACGAATTGTTTTTGAATATTCATGGACTCTAGATGCCTGTTAAATTATTGGAGTACGTCGATTGCGTTCGCTTTCTCTTCGAATTGGTTAATAAAAATTATTCCTACAGTCATGACTGTTCACTGACACGGAATGACGAATTTATCAATAATTGTTCATCGGAAAATGTATGTATTGTCGTACCCAAAATAGAAATTGTAAAATGCCTTCGGCACCGCTTTTTCTTTGTGTGAGGCCAATGAGGAAATTTCCCAATAAGGGCTTACCCCATCTTGGTATTGAATGACCACATACTGTGGCACCCAGTTCCAGCTCCTCTAACGAACAAACGACTGGCATTTGCCGCCCCTTTTCTATCGTATGAGGCCAAGAGAAAATTCCTTTTAAAGGTCATGCCGCAAGTCCTTTATATCCGCCTGACAAAAAAGGATTCTTTAAGCATAGCCAGACTATTAAATTTTTCCCGCGTTTCGCCAGTATAGCGGGAAAACATTGTCTAGATATAACGGTAAAAACAAAACGTGTAATGACGTTGCTTTGGGTTGACCAATAGGAGTATTAGTTGCATGTCATGTTGCAAAGTTAGCTTAGAATAGTACTGAGTTTGTCAGTTTCTAGCAAGTTCTTTATTGCCTTAAATAAACACAAAATGTACATCAAGTATAGAACACGAAAAACATGTGTAATCAACTCATAGAGTCGACTGTAGGCACCACTGGTTCCTGGAAGTCTGCTGCCGTATTCGCACCAGAACTGATAATTTAATAATATTTCACGAAAACAACTTGTGGCCAAATGTGCGTTACATATCCAAGAACAAAGCTAGGGGATAAAAATTCTTCAGAACACGGCGACAGAGCTGCATTGGGGAAAATTCCAACGCTTTTGCTTTTGTTTACGTATGAGTATACTTTCGATTTCCGGCCGACGTCATCGGACAGAAAAAGCATGTAAAAACAACGCCGTCTAAAATCAAATAATGAAAAAGATCGACTTCATAAAGTATACTGTTATTAGATAGCGATTGCACAGTTGCCATATTCAGTGCAAGGTATCATGATACCTGTTGAAATTTCTTAGAATTACGATTTTGTTTTTTGATGGAAATTCGTGGTAACGAATGATTTGCGCATGTCTGTCGAGCATGGAAACCATCTTCAATAAAAAATGCAGACAGTGTTGTCTTTTTCCAAAATGCAAACCTATCGCTGTATTCGAAAGTGTTTTGAATGCCTAGCTTTGTTCTTGGATATATGAAGCACATTTGGCCACAAGTTGTTCTGATGAAATATTATTTTATTATCAGTTCTGGTGCGAATACGGTAGCAGACTTCCAGGAACCAGTGGTGCATACAGTCGACTCTACGAGTTGATTACATATGTGTTTCGTGTTCTATACATCCCAACCTTCATTTTGATGTATAATTTGTGTATATTTAATCTGAATTTAAGGAATATGAGAGGTGAGAATTTCAAAATAAACAAAATTCCATTACTTATATAGGCCCTTAAGTGAGTAATGTATTTAGATGACGGGATTGGGGGTGAGTCGACCTTGGAAAAAGCTCGACATTCTAGTAATTTCATTCAAAACAATATGAATGAGTTCGGTTTTCTAATATCGTCTGACAAATGTAATTGGGAACCTGCTCTTTCGGCGGTATGGTTAGGATATATTTGGCAAATGGAAAATGGCTTCATGCAACTGACGATAGAATAGACAGATTAGAAAACTGTTTGCAAACTATAAGAACTCATGTTTTGGTGAAAGATTACCCTTTGCTGCGGGTGAGATTTTTGGCGTCTATTGTGGGACAAATTATTTCTCTTAAGGCAGTTTTGGGTGATATTGTCAGATTAAGGACCAGGTTTATGTACAAATGTATACTTTCCAGGGATAGCTGGGAAGCACCGGTCCTTTTGACAAATGAAGCAAAATCTGAAATTAATTTTTGGAGTGAAAATTGTAGAAAACTGAATAATGAAGGAGGAGATGTGTCCTCTGTAAAATTTGAAACAAGCAATGTAATATAATATATACTGATGCCTCTGATATAGGCTACGGTGGTTATATTGCCCCGTGTGAGGGTGCCCTGGCTGAGGGTAGTGAGGTGATTGGTACATGGGATACCCATGAGCGTGATAAGAGTTCTACTTGGAGAGAGTTAGAAGCTGTGCACCGGGTGTTATATTCCAAGAAAAATGAGCTGGAAGGCGCAAATATACAGGTATTGACAGACAATAAAAATATTCAATATGTTTTGAAAAGTGGCAGTAGAAAGACAGATTTGCAAAGAAAGGTAATGCATGTGCATGGTATTTGTCAAGAGGCAAATATAAATTTATTTCCAAAATAGGGATCTGAAAACACAAAAGCGAATTTTCTTAGTAAATGTACGGATAGTGATGACTGGGAAATTAAATTCAGTGTTTTTAATGCACTCACATTTAAGTGGGGATCTTATTCATTTGAAAGATTTGCTAGCCATCTTAATACAAAATGTAAAAAATTTAATTCCAGATTTTGGTGTCCAGGTACAGAGGGTGTGGACGCATTTCAGAATAACTGGTCCGGTGTGAACAATTGGTTAGTGCCACCCCCAAGACTTATCAATCAGGTTTTGAATAAATTGAAAAAAGATAAAGCTTTCAGTACGTTAGTTGTTCCAGAGTGGAAATCAGCTCCATTTTGGGCAACACTCGTAGATAGAAATAAAATGTTTCATGATTTTGTTGTAGATCACGAGTGTTTTGGCAAACAAACAATTATCACTAAAAAGGGAAGTGGTAATAATGGAATGTTTGGTGGCAACCCCCTCAATTTTAATATGGTGGCACTTAACCTAGATTTTAGGAGTTAGTGATGTTCTCATTTTTCGTGCATTAACATTGGATATTTCATGTCATTTTCAGATTTAAGTTTGACGAAAAATATACATGCTGCTTTGGATGACGCAGGCGGACAGACACAGAAATCCAGTGAAATTTGTGAGCTGGCAGATAAGTTATCTCAGTACATTCTTCTTTCCAAAAGTGAAAATACTGTGAAAAAATATTACAACAGTTTCCAAAGTTGGTGTAAATTTTCAAAAACTGTCGGCGCAAAGTGTCTTCCAGCGGAATCAATCTATGTTGCTCTATATTTGACAAAACTTCTTGACTCAGGATTTAGTGCAAGTTCAGTTTCTTCTGCTGTTTATGGCATCAAGTGGGCCCACAGCGTAAATGGGCATAAAGATCACCACTAACGGTTTTGTTACAAACTTATTAGAATCGGCAAAACGTACTGCAAGTAAAAATACTGTTAAAAAGGACCCTATTTCTGTTGAACATTTAAAACAATTATCTTCAATGTATTCGGATTGTACTGATTTGGCAACCATACGAGATTTATGTATGATTTTATTATCATTTTCTGGTTTCCTCCGTTTTGACGAGGTCAGTTCTTTGAAATGTTCTGATGTTACTATTCATCCTGAACATTTAATACTGAACATAAGTAAGTCTAAAACCGATCAGTATCGTTCTGGTAATGAGGTTCTGATTTCAAAAGGAAATTCTTCTGCTTGTCCCCATACTATGTTTATTAGATACTTAAATGTTGCCAATTTGAGTAGAAGTCTGAACACATATTTATTTCGACCTATTTATAGGTCAGGTGTGACATGCAAATTAATTTCTAAAGATAGAAAATTAAGTTACACACGGGCAAGAGAGTGTATTCTTGCAAAATTGAAGCTGGTTGCTCCAGAACTCAATTGAGGATTGCATTCCTTAAGGTCAGGTGGAGCTTCTCAAGCTGCCAGTACGGATGTAAGTGAAAGGTGCTGGAAGCGTCATGGTAGATGGAGAAGCGATATCTGCAAGGACGGGTATGTTGTAGATTCTATCAGTAAAAGACTGGAAGTTATTAAAAAGCTGGGGCTTTAAGGCTGCATGAAATTTATAAGTAATGTCGTTTGATATTCTGTACTTCCCTCTCCCCGCTCTTTGTTTGTCTATTGTGCCAAGGCTTGCTAGTCGGCAATATTGAAAACCGTGTTGTTTTTCAGTGGTTTTGTAGACTAAATTTTCCCGCGTGTCGCCAGTATAGCGGGAAAACATTGCCTAGATATAACGGTAAAAACAAAACGTGTAATGACGTTGCTTTGGGTTGACAAATAGGAGTATTAGTTGCATGTCATGTTGCAAAGTTAGCTTAGAATAGTACTGAGTTTGTCAGTTTCTAGCAAGTTCTTTGCACGGTAAACATCATATTTTCAATGAAACATACATGTAATTTGGCATTAATGTAGTAAAATACTTATGTGTTTATAAGCATGGGATGTAGGTCCGGCATCCCCTCTTGAGAAGGTCTTCAGCATAGGCGTCGGATACAGGTTTCCAGAGTGAATTTTTTACAGAAGTTAAAATATAAAAGTAAAATATTCAGGTTTTATCTCTGGTTTTTCCTGGCTGGCTGGGCCGTCTGTGACAGAGTCTTGTTAATGATGTTGAGACAAAATATGTTTCAATTTGATGTAATAATAATTATGTCTTATGTGTTATGTCTAAAATAAATGTCATCCATTGTGCCAAGGCTTGCTAGTCGGCAATATTGAAAACCGTGTTGTTTTTCAGTGGTTTTGTAGACTAAATAGATTCCGCAAGTAGGATTCCTAGCAGATTATTTGGGATTTCGTAATTTTGTATAAAATCTCGAGGTTGACCCTTTACCCAACGTAGAGAAATTCAAAATTTATTATTTTAATAACTATTTCTTTAATTTTTAAAAAACAAATTCAACAAAACCATATCAATATGACCCCTCATTGGAACGAGCTCGATGAGCTCGTTCCAACGGGGGTCACATGATATGGTTTTGTTTAAATATTTTGAAAAATGTATTCTTTTCAAATGCTCAATTTCCAAATTAAGAGGGCGACTGCGGGCAATTCGTTAGATAAAGGGTTAAAATGGGCAAAACACCCGAACGTCATAATTTTGCTTCTGTCCAGGAATGTGTGAACGTCATATCGGCGAGGAGTCCTAAATATCTCACATTCAACAGAAAAGTCTGTTGCATCACAGACGATCCATCCACGGACCTAAGTTCTTCCAATGCTCAAGGTGTTAAAAGTAGAAACCATCTGAGAAGACACCAAAATATATAGACTAAAGGAGTTCTCACAACAGAAAGAATACTTTGAACCTGTTGGAAACCCTTGGCCACAAATTGGTCAAAGAGAAAATTGCAGTTCAAGGATAAACTGTTAGAATCATTGAAACAAGAACACTAGCCAACGAGTAAATGCTGAACCTTTCGGAAAACGTTGGACCCCCAATGAAAGAAAATGTATGTTTGGTCACACTCTCCAATAATCGTATTCCAGCGACGAAGAAACTGGCTGAATCCCAGAGTAATCCAACAACTGAGAAAAAGAAATATGTTTTGCTTGAACCCAAACACTTGCAAGAAAGGTAGAATGTAGTCAGCAGGGACTCAAACAGTCGGAACTTGATAAACAAATGAGATAGATCATAGAATCCCGAATCATGAACGAGAACAAGAAGATACTTCAGTACAACCACATCTTTCAAAGATACAGAGAATTCTACAACACAGCTTCACAGTCATCAACAATCAAGATACAGAGAATTCTACAACACAGCTTCACAGTCATCAACAATTAAGATACAGATAATTCTACAACACAGCTTCACAGTCATTAACGATCAAGATACAGAGAATTCTACAACACTGCTTCAGAGTCATCAACAATCAAGATACAGAGAATTCTACAACACTGCTTCAGAGTCATCAACAATCAAGATACAGAGAATTCTACAACACAGCTTCACAGTCATCAACAATCAAGATACAGAGAATTTTACAACACAGCTTCACAGTCATCAACAATTAAGATACAGATAATTCTACAACACAGCTTCACAGTCATTAACGATCAAGATACAGAGAATTCTACAACGCTGCTTCAGAGTCATCAACAATCAAGATACAGAGAATTCTACAACACAGCTTCACAGTCATCAACAATTAAGATACAGATAATTCTACAACACAGCTTCACAGTCATCAACAATCAAGATACAGAGAATTTTACAACACAGCTTCACAGTCATCAACAATCAAGATACAGAGAATTTTACAACACAGCTTCACAGTCATCAACAATCAAGATACAGATAATTCTACAACACAGCTTCACAGTCATCAACAATCAAGACACAGAACCAATTCATTTCAATCTTCATTGTGCTCAGTTCTCTTCCCTCCAGTCTTTACAATCTTCATTCTGTTCATTTCGATCTTCATGGAGTTTAGTTTTCATCAATGTTCGGTTTCTTCGTTGTCATTTGTTCAAAGATTGTAAAGACCGAAGGGAAGAGAACTGAGCTCAACGATGATTGAAATGAACAGAACAAAGATTGCAAAGACTAAAGGGAAGAGAACTGAGCACAACAAAGATTGAAATTAATGGATCAAAGGTCATGAAGACTGAAGGGAAGAGAAGATTGTAGAGGGCGTCACGTGATATTTTTGTTGTTGTAATATTTGGAAAAATGTGATAAACTATTATTTGTTTGTTGGTGAGGGGTGATTGAATTGGTGTGCCGCAAGGTGGAGGCATTCAATACCGAGATGAAGATATGATGGACTTGAAGTAAGACTTTATTGAGGGACTTCCGCTTGGCCCTCATGGCTCCATACAATGAAAAAGGGGTTGCAAAGGATAGGATAGTTGTTTGTTAGTTTTGAGTGCTGGAACTAGAGTTACATGAGACATAACCCTTCAACACCAGATATTATGATGAGGATATTAGCGACTTCAGGTAAGACCTCATTGGGGGATACCTATGGCACGGTGATATAGTACATCGCCGTGTCATTGGTATATCCCATGACCTCATATGATGAAAAAGGGGTGCCGAAGGCCACTTGTTTGTTAGTTAGAGGTGTTGGAAGTGGAGTATCACAAGACGTGACCATTCAATACCCACACGAGGATATAAAGAATGATAGATTATACCTTTGTAAAGGATTTCCGTATGGCACCTGGGTGAATATGATGAAAAAAGAGTTCTGAAGACCAGTCTCCTAAAACTTGGCCAAGGGTAGAGGTTGGTACTGAGATAGCTAAGTTTAGATAGGCTGCTAAGTCGCGAATACAGTTAAAACTAGAAGTCCTGTCACAAACTGTGCACTTATCTATGCTTAATTGCGCGTAGGAATTGCGCGCAATTGCCATATCGAATGGTATCCAAAGCACGGCAAGTTCTCCTGGTTACTCATAGGAAACACAGGCAATGTTTCTGCCAAAGGACCTCTGGGCTACCCGGAGGTCCATTGGTTGAAACACTGCTTGTGCACAGGCCATATGCACAGCATTTGATAGCCTTACTATGGTCATAACGCGTAGATTAACGGTAGAGCCCAGGTGATCGCAGCTGATGGCAGAAAACGTTTGAATGTAAATTGTTACAGCTGAAAAGGTATTCTGAGTTCTTCAGAACAGACTGCAGCTGAAAGACTCCTCTCCACTACTGGATAATACTCCAGAACAATTGAAGAAATCCCGGGAATGTGCTATCAATGTAAGAATGAAAAAAGAGGTCCACCGAAATAGACTCTAAGCCACCATCTAGGCTTTACAAGAGTGGTGGCATGAAATGGGACACGTAGCAATAGTTCTGTTTACTGGCTTGGTAGTGATGCAAAATGGGATTCATAGTGATAATATGGCTGTGATGGATACATAGTAGTAGTAGAGGTAGTAGTAGGTGGCAAGCATAGAATTGGTAGGTTCCAACACCAGTAGGGATTACAGATAGTACTTTGTCACTTAGCAAATAGCAGGTTGGTAATAGGGTAGAAGTAGAGAAAGAAGGTGTTTGGTGTGGTTGAGAAAGAAGGAAGTGTGGTAGAAGGCATCGTCAGATTTTACCTTAGAGTTTGATTTTCCCATGGTCCTCATTGCCTCATATATTGTAAAAGGAGTACCGATGGCAGTGTTTGTTAGGTTGGGGTGCTGGAAAGTGTGCCATGGGTCGTGGTCTTCTATACCCAGTTGAGGATATGAGCAATGATAGATAGTCCTCAGTGAGGTATAACCTCATGACCTCATACGATAAAAAGAAGTGTCAAAAGGACAAGGATATGATGGATTTGAGGTTAGATTGTCAAGGTGATAGCTTGTATTTTCGATTTTGTTGTTTAAAAGTGTATACATTTTCGATAATCTTTCTCACTCGGGCTAAATGTAAAGTGTAAAGATAGGTAAATGATGGACCCGAAAACCGATTTGTCATTTAAACAGACCAGCAATTATTCAAGTGCTACTAATCAAGCATGAAATTTTATGTCCATTACAACGTTTCTGTTTAATGCTATAATGGGATATGTGGTAAGAGATTAAACGTACTGGAAGCTAGTGCTCTCCTGTAGTCATTATCAACGTAATTATGGCCAGTTAATAGGTAATTGTTGTAAAAGCAGTACATTGCACATGTCTGAACACACACCCATATTATGCATCTAGCCTGTCACTGAATGTCAATAAATGCCAAAATGCGAGTCTTTCAAAGGAACTTTAAAAGCGAATGTTAAATTAAGATAGCGGCCAAGTTCAAGAGAAGCAATTAAAATGGGAATTAATGTTCTGGCTATGGAAATAAAAATCGGGGAATTTCTCGAAAGTAGTCATTCCAGTCTGAAGGTGTGTAAGACTGTGGGTCTCGGCGAGGAAATGCGGACATCTTGTGCTATAGGTTAGATGAGGTGCTGCATCGGTGTGAAAGTATAGGCACATTGTAGTGTAGCGGAGCCACCAAGCTCACATTTAGAATGGGGGTAGTCGCGGGCCTAGTCAGTGGCCATATCTGAGTGTGGAATCAGAAATAGAAAGTGCGAGCTCAGGGAGCTATTAGTATTTAGGAAGATGGCATACCTGTTATAGAAGACAAGACATACATAGGCAGAGTAGGCTTTGCCTGTATGAACATTATTCTGAGATAAAGGTAGGGGGGCATTTAACCCCATTGGTGGCGACCGCTTGAGTGAAAAGCATCAATTAAAGTGACAATAAGCTAGTGGCCGTGCGGTGGCAGTGGTAGAGTGACATCCCATCACTTGTTGGAGGGAATGCGATATATTGAAGTGACAATACGTTAGTGGCCGTGCGATGGCAGTGGTAGAGTGACATTCCGTCACTTGTTAGAGCAAAGGCATCTGGATAAAGTGACAATACGTTAGTGGCTGTGTGGCAGCCCTTTCAAAAACCTATTCAATTTAGCAGATCTTCACTTACACCTCTTGGATTGATTCAAACACACAACAGAGTAACCAGCATAGTGACACGTGATCAGTTCTTAATAAAAACTGTGTGCCAAGCAAATCTTTCTTGAAATACTGTACAACATGCACCACAGCTTATCCAGTATCTAGTATGAAATGACCACCTTCAAGCGATGAGTATCTCAAAATTGGCGGGTTAGCCAGGCTCCAACTCCATAAAGGAGCTTTCACAATTTTCAGTCCAACAAAACTTGCCGTCATTCTTTGACAATTCATGGGGTTACCTTGTCACCATACCATAGTCTTTTACATATGTCCTGTTGTCAACAAAGAGGTCTAAAAATGTCATAACCTCTCAAAGGGTTGTCGGTCGATAATCCTTCTGTATTGCTTCGATCTGGGATGGGTTCACTGCACCACCCTCAGGTGACAAAACATGTCCGAAGAATGAACTTTGAGTTTGCATAGTTAGCACTTCTTAGGCTTGACCTTCAAGCCTGTGGCTGTCAACCGTTCAAACCCTCAGTCCAAATTCAACAAGTGTTCATTTTATGTCTTTACAAGTACTATAATGTCATCTAAATAATGGACCACTACATGTCAATCAATGTGTGTTCCACGATGCTGTCAAACATACAAGAAGTATTGCAAAATCACAAATTGATAGAGGCCACCATGTGACGTAGCAAATGATGTTTTGTTTTTATTTCTTTTATGCATGGGGACCTGGTGGTAGCCTATGGCCAAATCCAAAGAAGAGAACCAACAAGCTCCGCTTAGTGCATCTAAATTGTCCTAGAGCAAGTTGGAAGGAAGCTGCCTTTGATTGTGTTTTCATTCAACCTCCTACAATCAATGCACAACCACTACGAACCATCCTTCATCTTTGGCAAGAACATATTGTGCAGACCATGGACTCAGCGATTTTTCAATAACACCAGCCTCCCCGAGCTTTAGATTTTCTTTTCAAAAATATCTTTGAAAACAGGCATTCTCCTAGTCAGCTTTCTGAAAGGTTTGTCATCTTGAAGAGTTAATTCATGCTGGCCACCAACAGATCTGCCCAAATATTCAGGATTCAAAGACAATATGTCTGCTCCCTGAATGAGAAATATCTTCAGTCTCTCTTGTTACTCCTTAGATGAGAATTCACAGTCTCCTTTATTCATTTGATTCAACCCCTTTGACTTGCAACCTTTTTCATTGATGTGGTGAATCAAGTTATAATCATCCAATTCAAACAGTTCTCCCACACTCTCAATAGGCATATAAGCAGACACATGTGGGTCTTTGTACACAATAGCATCCTTGTTATTCAAGTTGATCACCTTCGCGGGCTAGGTAATATTTCTTCATGAATTGTACTTCTCATGGTGCTAAATCAGGTAGTATGCAAGTCAGTACACACTTAATCAGAGCTTCATTTCTTGCTGGTACTGTCACTATTTCTAAACACAGAGTTATGCTTGATCTTGAAGTTTGTCTTTGTAGTGGACATATGGCTGAACCTACAGTCAATACACTCTGCTCAAAATCCCACTTACAACAGTTAACTTCTAAAAAGTCCTGTTCCAGAAAATTGGTTTTCATGCCAATGACTATCACTGCCATATCACGTTCCTCTGGAAATATGTGATCCTTCGAACATGCTTCATGAGAATCCTTCACTACAGAACTCCTCTACATAGGCCTTTCATGTACCCAGACATTCCCATGGCCTACTGGAGCTGTCCATTCTTGTTTAAGTTCGTCCCTGATATCGATCTAAAATGATCTAAAATGATTTGGATTCATTTTCCAGTTGAATGGCACTTACCACTTCAGGCTGGTGACATTGCATATTCAAGTATCTGTGGGCCATTGCCACGTCAAAAGTTTGGCCTTCAGCATCACAAGTGTTATAATTAACAACATGGATTCAACCTCTTCTCATATTCCTCCATGTAATTTCTTGCTTGCACGAAATAATGGCCTCTTCTTGGATGGAGTTCCGAATTCTCGCAAGGTAGTTCCTGTCATACACAGTCTAAATTTTTCATCTTCACATTTACTACAGAACATCTTCAAGGAATTTACTTTCACAATCACATGGTTGTGGTGGATATGCCTTCCTGTAGAGATTGGCTATAGCCTGTTCCAGAGGATCGATAAAAAGTGGAAGGTCACAAAATGTAAAGGCTACTATGGTTAGGCCCAGTGGGAAAAATGTTACAATGGTATATCGAGGAAATATACCATGAAACGCTATAGTCTCTTGTTTAGATGAGCGTACAGCAGTGTGGTCATTGTCCTGTCCATTTCTTCTACTTTAATCATCTTTCAACCTGAAGGCTGGCCTTACTGTAGATATGAAGGCTAGCCTCACTGTAGATATGAAGGCTAGCCTTACTGTTGATATGAAGGCTAGCCTTACTGTAGATATGAAGGCTGGCCTTACTGTAGATATGAAGTCTAGCCTTACTTGTAGATATGAAGGCTGGCCTTCTGATTGGAAGATTGTTGAAGTAGAAAAAATGGATAGAAGCGACTCAAGGTGTAATGCTTTGGCCAAATGTTGTTAGGGTTTCCAACTACAGTACATGGAGAGTGTATTATCACTAAATACCCGCAGAGTGGAGATTCCACCCAAGCAATAATTGCAAATTTGCTGCAAAGCATAACCAGCACAAGCAAAGTTTCAGTCAATGGACCTCCGGGTTAAACCCAGATGTCCATTGACTGAAACATTGCTTGTGTTTTTTGTCGATGTGTATACTATTTGAAAGTTCTAGCTTGGTTGACAACCCCACGCCGTGGGTGATTTAGTTACAATCCACTCTACACGTACTGTAATATATTCTAGGAATGTGTGAATGTTGACATGATTTTTGGCGCCCATTTAACTCATTGTGTAACTGCACAGCAGGTCTTTGTAAAAAAAGTGGAGGGACATGTGTCCCCTGTGTCCCCCTGGTTCCGCCGCCTCTATCATGTTCAAACTCGCTCAAAGTCTCATAATTCTCCCTATATCTTGTATCTGCTTCTCCTTGATACCTGTCTACAGTCATGTCTGGCCTGAAAAAGTGACTCGTCCCCCCGGTTTAGCATTACAAAGTTTTTAATTGGTCAAGTTGTATACTAATGTAAAGCGTAATGTCTTAACTGTCGGTTAACATCAATATCTCGACTACAAATTCATGCGTTTTGGATTTTCTGTGAGTATGAATGAGACAGGTAGGTTTCTTCCAAGTCAGCGAGTTCTGTACCTTGTCCCTCTTTTAATACTTAATCATGGGAAAATACATAATTTGTCAAACCTGCAAATGCACCATTCTTCATGATCTTTGGCACATGTCGACCACCTGTGATGTTAGTTACTTTGAAGCAATTTTGCTGATAGGAAGAAAGAACAACATGAGAAGTTCGAATGAACCATATCATGTATCGACCTCCATACTATTTATTTATTGATGTTTAAGGTCACATATTTATGCACAATGGCTAATCATGACCGTGACAGTTTTACGGGTGGCAGAAGCCGGAGTACCCGGAGAGAACCACCGAGCAACAATGAGCAGCTGCCAGCTCCCCAACATCGTAACTCCGCACTGCAGCACAGGCAGGGTTAGATTGGTTGAAGACATGCGTACCATCGACGTGCAGTACGCCTTAGTACACGGCGTCATCGTGCCCCCACGCGGGCAATGGAGATGAAGTGTCTTGCCCAAGGACACAATGCGGTTGCCGCAGGGGGTTTCGAACCGAGGACCTCTCGGCTTGCAGCCTGCACCTCTACCTACTGAGCCACCGCGCTCCCAATCGACCTCCATACAACCACCTGAAATGAATATTTTGCGGAAAACTATCACTGAAATTCTTTTGGAAAAGGCATTTTCTTACCTTTCAGGTGGCCATTTTGGTCCAAATATTGGATGTTATGCATCTAATCTACACCCACCCCCGTGTGTTACTAATATGAGCATACAATATGAACTTGTGGCAAGAATATTCACAGCCATCTTAGCTATTACTATTTCTATTCTATTCTTATCTTATATTTTATTTGTTTGTTGGGTGTTTAACCCTTTATAAATGACATTATTTAACGAGACGGAGCACCCACTGGCGTAATATAAAAACTCAGCAGTTGATAAAAACCTTATTTTTTCAAAAAGTTCAACAAAACCATATCATGTGACCCCTCATTGGAACGAGCTCATCGATATGATTTTGTTGACATTTTTTTGAATCATTTGAAAAAAAAATAAAAAATTAATATAATAAATTTTGATATCTTCTGCATTGGGTGAAGAGTACTCTCCGGCCTTCTAGCCCTGCACAAGCAGTCAGTAGCGGTGAAAGCAAATGCACCATCGGAGTTTATTACGGCTCAATACACAGCGCCACCGTGCCCCCTATGTGGGTAATTGTGATTAAGTGTCTTGCCAAATGACACAACACAGTTAGTGCTGGTTAGGATCGAACCTTTAAGTTTAAAGTCCAATAGAGCCACCGTACTCCCGGCCATACCTATATTCATAAGGATGACGTAACTACATATATTTTATTCATTTATTTATTTGAGTTTAACGATACTTTTGTCAGCCAGTATCGCCTCGTGTCGAACAGTTTTACAGATGGGGAAGCTAGAGTACAGGGGAGAACCACCGAACAATGGCGAGCAACTGTCAGACTCCCATACGTACTAACTCCGCACATACAGGGTTAGCATTGGTTGACGACAAGTGCACCATCGACCTGCAGTACGCCTTAATACACAGCGCCACCGTGCCCCCACACGGGCAGTCGGGATGAAGTGCCTTCCCCAATCACACAATGCAGTTACCACAAGTGGGGGACACACTGAGGACCTTTCAGTTTGAAGTTCAATGCTGTAATCACTGAGTCACTGCGCTCCCAACAAATATTACACGCGGATATGCTTATTATTTAACCAAAGTATTTGATGTGGTGGAAGCAGTCAGTCAGTTACTATTTCCAGACCTGTGTTCTACTATTAAGATACTTACACGTTTTAGACTTTCATTTTGAATTATTTCCATACGTTCATGTGCTGCATCGTCTTATATAGAGAGTAATCACTTGACTGGACTGGTCACGTGAAATAATTCATGAGAAGTAAAGGACGTTGTACAAACACGAGTGCGCAAATGCGCTCGAGTGTTTTACAATATAGTCCCTCGCCTCGAATGAATTATTTCACGTGACCAGTCCAGTCAAGCGATTACTCTGTTTATTACTTCTCATTATTAATTATATTATTTAACCCTTCACCTAATGTAACGGACAAAAAGGCCACCGCTATTCTCAAAAATCGCCTATTAATTTTCATTATTTTCTAATGTTTTGTTTCTAAAACGTAGGTTATGACCCCTCATTGGAACGAGCTCCTCGACCTCGTTCCAATGAGGGGTCATAACCTATATTTTTGAGACAAAAAAGGAAAATAATAGTTATTCAAGAATAGTTTTTGCAAGTGTCGTCTGCTTTTCATGTAAGGTGAAGGGTTAAAAAAAACCCCAAAAACAGTGAAGTCCCCATTACACCTACGGCAAAGAGTCTTCGTTTGCGCGCACGGATACATGACCCAATTGTTGCTTGCATAATTCACTTGTTAGGTTATCGTTTATAATCAAACCGGGAAATCACTTTAGAGAGTAATAAAATATCTGCTTTTGTTTTTTTTATTTCTACATTTTGTCGGTAAATCCAAACCCCACGCGCAGACACGGTGTTGGGGGGGGGGGGGGAGTTCGAGTGTGGCATCTCCCTCACGATGTTGTGGAGGGGGCGTGAGATAAATTCTGAGGCCTCCCTCTGGCTTTAATCTAGTCATTGTATCCACTAGAAAAATGCATTTCCCCAAGTAGGTCCACAAATTTCCCTTACAGTGACCAGGCTACACAAGGACTACAGACTGACAGCTATAGAGCCAATACCTACTCCTTCTGACTGACTGTCAGTCATTGTAAGAGTAAAGAAATGATGGATTCGAAAAACCGGACCTGTCACAGATTCGAGTTGGAATTCCGAAAAAGTTTGTCAGCTGATTGGAAAAGTCAAACAAATTGGACAATCGCTTTGGCTCTGTCAGTATCCACAACCGATCTCCAATCGCAGTTGGCAAAACTGTGATCACGGGTTAACAATTCAAATCGACTGGTTGGAAATGTCTGAAAAGTTGAAAACATGAAGAAAATTTATTGCTTTGAATTTCCAACTATTGGAATTTATTCCTTCGACTTTCCAACAATTGAAAATGATGGTGGCGAGACACTCCACATCCCCGTCGCTACTGCACATTGAATATGTACTCCTGGAACTTAATTAAGCAGCACCCCATGAAATGTTTCATGACAGTGATGTTGCTGTTACTGATTATTATGTTTTAATAACTGCTATATCTTGCAGTACATTTCATCTAATGTTTCTGGTTGATAGCGTACACCAAACGCATCCCCTCATCCACGTCTAGTATGCTTCCCACGAATGTCACAAAAACACTATCATCCACAAGCAATATCTAGGTATAAAACAAGAACATTTGTTTCTTCTTTTATCAGTAAATGTTGACATGGCAAGGAGGAGACTGTCAGAGGCACGAAGATGACAAATCGTTGGCATGCATGCAACAGGCATGCCATTCAAAGCCATTGGATGGCAACTTGGCTATAGTCATTCTGTCATCAGCAGACTTGTCCGAAAACATCAACAAGCCAACGATGTTAAGGACCGACCAAGACCTGGACAACCCCAAAAGACCTCTCATCGGGAAGATCGGAGTCTGTCACGCCTCGTTAGGCGTGAACCCTTTGCTTCAAGTGTGGTTTTGAAACACCTTTGGCTCCCAAACAGGCGTTTGTGCAACAGAACTGGCCGAAACAGTCTCAAAGAACTGGGTATAAGGCCCAGAAGGGCCATCAAGCGCCCAAGTTGTCCGATCAGCATCAAAGACAACGTTTGGAGTGGTGTATGGCACGACAGCATTGGAATCTCAGGACGTGTAGGAGAGTCCTTTGTTCAGACAATAGTAGGTTTCTGCTTCACGTCATAGATGGTCGCACGAGAGTGTGGATGTATAGGAATCTGCTTACGTGCCCAAGAACATCAGACCTACTGTTTCTTATGGTGGAGGAGCGATAATGATCTGGGAATGCCTCTCTCATGATTGTAAACTTGATATGGTAACTGTACGTAGTAATCTCAATCGTCATCAGTACATCCGGGACATTCTCAATCCGGTTGTCGTGCCTCATTCTGACAACCTCCCGTTGGTTACTCGCCCTGTATTCACGGACGACAATGCAAGGCCACATCGTTCCCATGCTGTGAAGGCATTCCTTCAGAACAACGCTATTACCTTGGCCTGCAATGGGCCCCGATTTGAATCCCTTAGAACACATCTGGGACTTTCTTGGACGTAGTGTGCAAGCAATGGATCCGCCTATAGAGGATTTGGCCGATTAGGAAGCTGCATTGCATGAGGAGTGACAGCAGTTGCCTTTGGACCGTATCAAATGGCTCACTGATAGCATTAGGAAGAGGGTTCAGGCTGTCACCCGGACACGTGGTGGATACACTCGCTACTGACGTCAAACACTACTTTTGTTGTGTTCAGTAGATCACAATTTACATTTTTCATCAGTAATTATCGGCATTGTTTCAGCATGGACCGTTCCAGCACCATTCTTGTCGAGCGAACATTTTCTCATCAAAAACATTACTGACAGATATGGGTAATGAGCGCCATTTTCATGATTGTGTTGTATTTCATTTGCCAATAGACCATTCTTTCCCCAAACTATCACGTTTGGCCATCTGAAAGATAGCATGAAAGTAATGGCAGTTTCTATTACCACCACAACTGCTCCTATTCTAAATGTGAGCTCTGCGGATCCCCTACATCACAACGTGCCTATACTTTCGCACCGACGCGGCACCTCCTCTAACCTATAGACCTATAGTATGGGACATACAATGTATTTCTCGCAACGACCCACACTCTTACACACTTTCAGACCGTAATGAATTTTCCGAGAAACCCCCTGTTTTTTATTTCGAAAGCCAGAACATTAATTCTCAGTTTAATTGCTTCTCTTGAACTTGGCCACTTAGATCTATCTTAATTTAATATTCGCTTTAAAGTTACTTTGAAAGACTCGCATTTCGGCATCTTTTGACATTCGGTGACAGGCTAGATGCGTAATATGGGTGTGTGTCCAGAACATGCGCGATGTACTGTTTCTACAACAATTACATATTAACTGGCCATAATTACACAGATAATGACTACAGGAGAACACTATCTCTCTTACTCCCTTTATCTGTTATCAGATAGCCCACGTGGCGTTCAACAAGTGTGCCATAATGGACATTAAATTTCATGCTTAATTAACAGCGCTTGAATTATTGCTGGTCTGTTTAAATGACAAATCGGTTTTCGGGGTCCGTCATATACCTATCTTTATGTTTTACATTTAGCCCGAGTGAGAAAAATTATCGAAAATATATACACTGTTAACCCTTTACCCAACGTAACGGTCAAAACCGGCCAGCGCTATTCTCAAAAATCGCCAATTAATTTTCATTATTTTTTTCACTTTTTGTCTCAAAAACATAGGTTATGACCCCTCGTTGGAACGAGCTCGTCGAGCTCGTTCCAACGAGGGGTCATAATAACCTATGTTTTTGAGACAAAAAATAAAAAAAATAGTTATTGAAAAATTATTTTTGCAAGTGTCGTCTGCTTTTCAGGTTAGGTAAAGGGTTAAAACAACAAAATCGAAAATCCAAACTATCACCTTGATGGGGTAATGAGGTTTACTCCTTCAAATCATTCACGTTTCAGGTTGGCAAAATATGACTGTAATTAATTGCTTACGTGAAATCAATATGTCGGTGAATGCAGATACAACAAAAATGGGAACCCAGGTAACCTGAAGAGAATGCATTATCGATCCTTGACAACACCCTAATTATTAACATAGCTTACGTAACTATATTCCTGATGAGCAGAAACCGCACATAATGTAGTTATATATATATTGGAAGTAAATAATGCATTATAGATCATCAATACGATGAAGGACTGCATTTTTGAACTATCCATTTATAGATCTTCCCTCCTAACCAGAGCTCGGTTGAGGAGGTGGCTCCCTCGGAGGCCGACGGGAAAAGTTGAAGGCCAGATGGACAAGGAAGTCGAGGTGCAGAAACGAGAGCGAGAGGGAAAGATAAGTTGGAATGACCCCCGCAAAGCACAACAAAATTACTCGACACCCAGACAGACTTAAGTACTTTTACTCTCCATTGTTGCGGTTAGGCACTCTTCCACAATCGAATAAATACTGTCATCGGGACCAAAAGGACTTGAAGAAGCCCAAAACACTTCAATGTACAACCCCCTCTCCCCCAAAAAGCAAACGATTCATTCGTTCTTGTGTTCAACCGATGATCGGAATCGGCCATCCCAATCGACCGATTGTGGGCAATCGGATGACAACAGCAACTGCTGCTGGAACATCGGTTAAACAGATTGTTACCAAGCATTTTTTGGTGATGATTCATTTATCACATTTTATTACCTTCTGCAATTGTTCAGTTGTTAATAATGTAAAATGGTGTCAATGGTACCATTCAAGTTGAGAAACAACCACAATGTGCATTCTTAATTTCTCCAGACGCCCCTTTAAGGGATGTACAAGTTAAACGACATGAAAAGCTTACAATTGAGCGTACTTGCAACAATCGCGTCTGGCCATTTTTACTGCGACCTGAATCAACAACATTTAACACTGTGAAATATGTTCAATTTAATGTTGTTCTTTCAAGCCTCGACTCGTCTAGTAGTGCACAGTATTACAATCGGAATCGGCAGTTTGTGGGCCCAAGTAACCGGTAATCGGTCAGCGGCCATTTTTGGTAGTCAGTGAAACACTAGTTCGTTCATTCGTAGTGACAATGCCACAAATACGGTGATTGTCGTTGATGAATTGGCACAAAACGATCCCCTTCTGCAGTAAAAATTTTTTTCTCAGCACAATCCAAAATGCCCCGAAAGACAATTTGAAGAGTCCGTTCGCCAAATGAATCAAACGGTTTTACAGGGTTAAATAATTACTGCTCCCAGATAAGCCTTTGGCCTAGTTTTGAGACGATGCTTCACTAGATCATGTTGAAGGAGAGAGGATGGGAGGGGGGGGGGGGGGTGTTAATAAGAGCACAGACCGAATATGCAGTTGGAAGTGAACAGTGGCGTAGCTACAGGTACGGGTGGTGGGAGTGGTGGTGGGGGTTGGGGTGCTATGGGTGTCCGCCCGTAAAATATTCGCTGCCCCCCTCCGAAAAAAAACATTGGCCCAATGCAAGTTTCACACAACATAGAACTCCAACATGGCCTTCAATATAGGGGCTACAACCACTACAAGTCCCTCAGATTCGCTCTTAGTTCACTAAACTTTGCAAACTTTTCTCGGGGGTGTGGGGACTAGTTCTAACTAATACTCTCTGATCGTTTCCCCCTCCTCCCACTTCCATGAACGGAAGTGGGAGGAAGGGGTAACGACCAGAGGGTGCTAGTTAGGTTAGGACTATCGGCGGTCGCCGAAACCCCACACAGCAGTCTTTCAAATATCATCTTTGCCCCCCCCCCCCCCCCCACGACTACGGCACCCCTTATTATAGAATCCTGGCTACTCTCCTGAGCACTCAATTTTGCAAAATTTTCTCGGGTGCGTGTGTTTGAGGGGATGGGGCTAGTCCAAACTAGGACCATCCAGTCGTTGTCACCCTCCTCCCACTTTCTTTCAGGAAGGGCAACGATTGGATTGGATGAGCCTAGTTAGGACTCGGGGGAGGCCAGGAGCGGATTGGGAGAGAAAAAGTTACCGGGGCCATGGTTCGGCTCGGGGTGAGAACATTTTCAAATTGGACCTTGAAAGAAGGCATTTCCTCGCTTCTGAAAGCTCAGTTCCCGCTAAAAGAAACCCTTAAAATATGACTTTTATTCTACTAAAATACCAAATTTAGGAATATCAAAATTTTTTCTCAGTTATTTCTGATTCAAGAAGCGAAAACTATTTTTAAGTTATCTTAAACAGAGGAACAGAGGAGTTTGGAACTGTACAAGGGGGGAGGGGTGGTATGGAAGGGGGGAGGGGGGTGTTTAACTAGTGTTTGGTGACTTTGGTATTCATACCCACGTGGACAACAACAGCGAGACAACAAATTGCGAATATATCACTCGACAACGAATAGAAGGTTAACGTGATTTGTAATAATATCACTCATTCATCATTATATCGCTGTCTGTGATCGTAAACACAAAAACCCAAAGTAAAATTTGTAAATTCAACATTTTACACTCATTTGACCCACTGTTTGTGACATTATTTTTTTCGTTTTTGTTGACTCAACAAACTTAAACAAAACTAAAAACCTTAAACAAACAAAAAAGGCGACATAAAATAAACAAATATCACAAATTGCCATGCGACTAGAAGACATTACTTCAATAAATAGCTCGATCAAGTAATCAGTTCTGTGCAATAAAAATATAGCTGACAGAGAATTCTCGAAGATTTTTTTTAGGTCTTGCCATTTAGGGCCTCTTATTTGACCTCACAATAGTATTAGCGCCTGAGGTTGCTGTCCTATACGGAAATATACAGGGGCCCCAAATAAGGCCCAATTAGTATAAGTTAATAAATTATGGGCCCATGCTGCCCGTCATAAGTTGAATTTATGCCAAATTTCATGGAACTTATTGGTCTTTTTAAGGCTTAATATAGGTACACAGGGGTCCCATATGGCTGCCAGAGATTTCCCGGTAGACTATATGGCCAGTCGGCCTCTGGGGGAGGCCTACGAAATCCCACACAACGGCCTTTCAAATATTATCTTTGTCCCCCCAAAACTGGTTAGGGTACCCCTATTATAGAATCCTGGCTACGCTCCTGGAAAAGGTATACGTAGTTGAGGTCCACTCTGACACTAATAATATATTTTATTATACGCTAAACGATAGATTATCCAAGAAATTGCGGAAAGATAGAAATCGTATCCCCCACTGTGAGGATAAAGAAATTTTCACTTTCACGGTATCAATCAAAATGGCGGCTTTCAAAGCATCACTTCAAGTGAATACGAGTCAAATTATCACTGGAAATGATCAATTTGCTCTAAAAACCTATAATGAAAAGTAAATCTAGTATTTTTGAGTGGATACTGATCATTTTCAGCAATAATTCAACACGCATTCACCTTGAATTGATGCATGAAACTCGCTACTCCAAACATGGCCTGAAAGTCCATAATATAAGTTTTTGGTTTGGTACGTCCTTTGAAAGGAGAAACCAGAAACTTATATTATGGACTTTCAGGTCATGTTTGGACGAGAAACCCGCCAGCTGAATCAGATCGCAAGACGCCATCTGTTCAGAGTATCAATCAAATCACTTCCGCGTGTCAATGATTCAATGCGCTGATTACTTTCATGCATCAATTCAAGGTTGAAACGAGTGGAATTATCAGATTCTTATAAAAAGCGTATCATAAAAAGAAAATCTAGTGTTTTTGAGTGGATACCGAAAATTATCCCACTTGTGATGGAGATAAATGGTTATCTTCGCTCGCGAAAAATAAACATTTGTCTCGGTCACTCATGAGATAATTTTCGATATCCACTCAAAAACACTAGATATCCTCTATATATTTAAATTATCACTGTACCCTCCTTCGCATTGGTTGCCATTTCACTCCGAAGTTCCGCAACGAGGTCATGATGGCGCACTCTTCACAGGTGTGAGCACGTCAATCCAATAAAGTTTAAAATCAAATTTAAATTAAAGCTGCCCCATCTGCCTCCTTACAAGAAGGCAAAGGACTCCACTGTCCGTATGGGCCAGACGCCCCTGTATATCACAATTTAACACTTTCAACCCACTACTCATATTTTTTTGAGAAAAGAAACGGTTGGCTGTCCGCGAGAAGGAGGCAAAATAAACGCCAAACTGAAAAAGAGAATCTGTGATAATTTAATCCTACTGTAGTGCTTGTTTACTGCTGTAAACACGTTCTCTTTATATGTAAAATAGGACCAGGTAACCAGCGCCTAGGGAAGTCATTTAACCTTTTACCTAACATGAAAAAGCAGACGACACTTGCCAAAAAAAATTCTTGAATAACTAGTTTTTTTCCTTTTTTGTCTCAAAAACATAGGTTATGATCCCTCTATGGAACGAGCTCATCGAGCTCGTTCCAATGAGGGGTCATAACCTATGTTTTTGAGACAAAACATGAAGAAATCATGAAAATTAATTGGCGATTTTTGAGAATAGCGCTGGCAGGTTTTGGCAGTTACGTTGGGTAAAAGGTTAAATGGACAGCATAGAGAGCCTTATCCGCAGGGTAGCAACACTCCACGCATGCGCAGACTAAGGAAGGACGATTTTCGATGCTGCACTCGATCACAAAGAAATCATGTACTTCAGTTTGTATACATTCTGAGGTTATTGTTTTAGTTACAGTTATATTAAGCTTTTGGCCTATTTTTGAATTAGTTAGCTTTATTTAAATCAATAAAGATAAGTAATTTAATATGCATAACAATGTTGAGCGCTCTCCATTTAAACTAGAGAATCACAGGTGTTCTGTTTAGCGTAGAATAAAACAGTTTCCTCTTTCAATGATGATTTGGTCGGGGGAGGTGGGTTACGAAGATAAATTGGTCATTACCACGCTGGTGATTCCGAGTTGTTGTACTGAAGTGAAGGCCTAGAGACTTGGTCTCGACTTAAGTACACCATCTCGGAACCTCCACAGTGCAATTATATTGAGTCTAATCAAATTATAAAGAATAAATAATACGTAATGTAACGCGTATTTAGAAATAAGTTTGTAGATTATGAAGCTTGTTTCTAAACCATTGATGTTATTTCTCATTACACGTTGACAAATAAAACAGTTATTCCGTGCAGAGGTGGTGGATCCAAGAATGGGAAGGGGGCGTTCCACCCACACACTTCGTCTACGAACAGGCATCACTATTATATTGACTTGAGACTCCCTTCATCAAAACACGCGAGATTACGGAATTTGTCAATATACAGGTAATCCCCAGATCTGTACTATATTACTTAGCAATCGTCCCTTAAGCGGAACAGGGTGTTAACTGCAATGTTGAAACATTGCTCCACTCATGGGATGAAAAGTAAATAAATTTAGTTGTATTTGGCCAATGGATTCCACCTTCAATCTGCTGGATCCGATGTATTGCTTCTACTTCAACCATCTTCCAGTCCGAAGGCTACCCTTCTCTTGGAAATTGGTCACACACAAGTAGGTAGTCCAACATTTCGTCACGTGAGAACCATAAGGTTCTATCTTCCAGTGGAAGGGTTAGAGTCGGGGTTCCAGTGGAAGGGTTAGGGTCGGGGTTCCAGTGGAAGATAGAAGCCTGTGGTTCTCACACGACGATTTGCTTGCATACGCTGTTTCTAAGATATAATATTTTTGGTTTTGTGTTCTTTTTTAGGGGGGGGGGGGGGTGCGGGTGTGTCACCCCCTCCCCGATAATTTTCTAGTAGGGATATTTTCATTTGTTTTGTAGTCTTGGTTATCAGTTCACTCTTGCTGGTAATCATGCACTGTCTTACGGGACTAGATTTGCATCTTGGACTTGAGTCACACACGCAATCGGTCTCGTGCAAATGTATGTCTATAGCTGATTGGAGATGTCGGGATACCTGCATGACAAATTGTGAGTCCTGTACGTGCTAATTAACCCTTTGAACACTGGTTGTATCTTCCATATCAGTTCAATGACATCAACTGGAAGAGTCCATGTTCATTATCTGTGAATAGTAGTGTATGTACCTTTCACCCCTCATTGGCAGGACCTCGGTGCAGGACCTCGGAAGTGACGTCATGTCACGTGACCTAGTGCCGCCATGTTTGTTTGTCAAGGTAACCCGCGTGAGCGGCCATGTTGTGACGTCATCTCCATAGTGATACGTGGTGTCAGTGCGCATGCGCAGCGCGTGTTGTTAGGGTGATACGTGTTTCCGTCGTCCATTTTGTATACTGGAGGCTGCCATCTTGGTTTCTATGGTAGCACGTGATTGCTATGTTACCTAAGGCCTACAATATGACAGGGGTATGTGTTGGGGGTATGTTCGATTGAATCGGAGTATTTTCTGGAACGACTTCCCTGGATAATTACCACAAACAACCCGACAACTTGTATTATTTCGAATTCTTTCAGAAGTCTCTGCTTCTATCTATATATGCAATATTTATCGTTTATCTGGCCATGTTCCTTTATTCTAGAGTATACTCCAGTAGTGTAGAAGAGCCTATTAGTTGGAACAGTTTACCTTATTATTGCTATATTTAGCAATTTCTGGTCTATTCTTGTTAGTTCTGACCCTATTCCAAGTACTCTTGTTGTTTCATTTATATAACTAACCAATCAGATTGCTTGATTTCCCATAATCTGTATGCAGGGTTATCTCCCTTGTGTATAACAAAATTCTATATCCAATGGCACCCCAATTTTAGCACCCCTTTTTTGAAAGCACCTGTGGCTATGGAATCCCTTTTTTGTCATATGTGCTTATGTGAAAAGGCACAATGTGACACAATATGCCCTATCACATAGGCACATGCTTTATGTGCCGATATGTGCTTATGTGACAAGGCACAATGTGACACAAAATGCCCTATCACATAGGCACATACGGGTATTTGAGGATACCTATGGCCTGGTATACTCTAGAATAAAGGAACATGGCCAGATAAACGATAACTATTGCATATGTAGATAGAAGCAGAGACTTCTGAAAGAATTCGAAATAATACAAGTTGTCGGGTTGTTTGTGGTAATTATCCAGGGAAGTCGATCCAGAAAATACACCGATTCAATCGAACATACCCCAAAAACATACCCCTGTCATATTGTAGGTCTTAGGTAACATAGCAATCACGTGCTACTATAGAAACCAAGATGGCAGCCTCCAGTATACAAAATGGACGACGGAAACACGTATCACCCTAACAACACGCGCTGCGCATGCGCACTGACACCACGTATCACTATGGAGATGACGTCACAACATGGCCGCTCACGCGGGTTACCTTGACAAACAAACATGGCGGCACTAGGTCACGTGACATGACGTCACTTCCGAGGTCCTGCACCGAGGTCCTGCCAATGAGGGGTGAAAGGTACATACACTACTACATCTGTGGGTAGACCAATTAATATTTTCAACGTGCAGCCGGGGGCTGGTCTACCACACACATGCACTCAGCATTCACCCCATTTAATGAAATTATGACGTATCATGTTCCTGGACGTAAAAGCGGCAACACGGGTACAAAGGGTTAAATAAAATGTTTGGAAAATCATGAATCACGACTGCTGTATGTATTTATCCACATATAAATTTACTGAGTTTTTCTTAAAACTATATAATCCCCATTGACAAATATTCCAACAACAACATCAAGGCATGCCTTAATGGACTCGAGTAGGGGCGCGGTCGCATTGCGGTAACCGATTCTCGTCAGATCACCGAAGTTAAGCAACGTCGAGCCCGGTTGGCCCATGGATGGGTGACCGTCTGAGCGATCGATTCGGACTCCCGCGTTGTGACCTTCGGCAATGCACTTAACCCCGATTGTCCACATGGGGGCACGATGACGCCGTGTGCTAAGGCGTACTGCGCGTCGATGGTGTGGATGTCTTCAACCAATCTAACTCTGCCTGTGCTGCAGTGCGGAGTTACGATGTTGGGGAGCTGGCAGTTGCTCGTCGATGCACGGTGGTTCTCTCCGGGTACTCCGGCTTCCTCCACCCGTAAAACTATCACGGTCATGATTAGCCATTGTGCATAAGTATGTGACCTTAAACACCAATAAATAAATAATAATAAATATAATGGACTCGAGTCATGAAGGAATGGCGTTTACACACCAATCTGTCATCTTCGCGACGAGCGCCCCCTCTCCGGCACACACATCCCCGCGCGCGCAGTCACACACGCACACGCACCCTCATTTTGCAACACCTTCCGCCAGACTCGTCCAGACGTGAGGAACAAGAAAATGGTATTTCTGTGGACCCTGTTTTGGCATATTTTTTTTTAAAAAAAGCAGGGCCTAAATAGGAGGTTAAGGCGCTACATACCCTGTTATTGAGCTTGTACTGCCTCTGATTCCAGGGCTGTAAGAGGCTACTTCGCGTCATCTCTAACTGTTTCGTAAGTTGAGATATTTTGTTGCAACCTGGTTTCGGAAAGGACAAATATTCCACATCGTATTATATAATGAAAACGTTATGGTCGTTCATATATGGAGTGCAATGAATATGCATCTCTCAGAGAACTTACATTTTACAGATCTGAACGTGAATACCAACAGTTTGTTGATGTAGACACCTCCGAGAGATTCATATTCCTGATGAGAAACACTGAGCCACAGCTGTGTGGTACCATCTGTGGTATGATCCAGCAATTCTTAAAACAACGAGAACAAGTTCTGTCAGTCTGACACCAAGAGATGACATTAACTGGTAGAGTGCTAAGTAATTTTTGGTCATCAAAATTTGTTCACATGTCTTTGCCTTGTTACAATTTATGGGAGAGTGCCAAGAGGCACTCTCCCATAAATTGTAACAAGGCAAACCCATATAGACTAGGTAATTTCACTTCTAAGAAAATATGAAGCACATCCACAGAATATGACACATTTGGGCTGGGGTACCTGCTCTTCATATTAAAGCCCTGATAGTACCTTCATCCACATTTACCCTTGATATTTACGTCTATCATTTGGAATTAGTATTGTTTTATGTTTCTATTTATGTTGATTTTGTATTGTACAAAGCAATCTGCCTTTGTTCTTGTGTATTTGCTAAATAAATCTTATCTTATCTTATCTTATCTTATCTTATCACATTTACATACTGCCTGATAAAAATCTTGTATTATTTATTATTTATTTATTTATTGGTGTTTAAGGTCACATATTTCTGCACAATGGCTAATCATGACCATGACATTTTTACGGGTGGCGGAAGCCGGAGTACCCGGAGAGAACCACCGAGCAACGGCGAGCAACTGTCAGCTCCCCAACATACCAACACCACACAAGCAGGGTTAGCATTGGTTGAAGACAGGTGCACCATCGACGTGCAGTACCCCTTAGTATACAACGCCACCGTGCCCCACACGTGGGCAATGGGGGTGAAGTGTCTTGCCCAAGGACACAACGCGGTTGCCGCAGGTGGGATTCGAACCGAGGACCTCTCGGCTTGCAGCCCGCACCTCTACCTATTGAGCCACCGCGCTCCCAAAAATCTTGTATTTGAATAGGTTATAATTATTGCTTGATTTACAGTTAACATGTCGTTGTTATAAGTAACTGTTTAGTTATAATTAATTTATTTCCCAGTAGTTTGGCTACCAACTATTGAGCAGACATATGACCGGTTACCGCCATTGCTGGCAAATAAATGGTTAATTATTTCAACCCGAAATGCCGGACACGTTTCCGGTTCATGATCGATATACGACCTCAATTCATAAACTATATAGAATAAGATGCTTTTAAGCAACGTCGTGCCCTGTTAGTCCTTGGATGGATGACCGTCTGGGCGATCGATTCGGACTCCCGCGTTGTGTCCTTGAGCAAGGCACTTCACCCCGATTGTCCACATGGGGGCACGATGACGCCGTGTACTAAGACGTACTGCACGTCGATAGTGCGCGTGTCTTCAATCAATCTAACCCTGCCTGTGCTGCAGTGCGGAGTTACGATGTTGGGGAGCTGGCAGCTGCTCATCGTTGCTCGGTGGTTCTCTCCGGGTACTCCGGCTTATTCCACCCATAAAACTGTCACCTACACGATATGACCTTGGCTGTTAATGTGTCGTTAAACACATTAATAAACAACTCTCATCAAATTTTCCTGTTTTATATTTGTTGTCTTAACTGAATGCAATAACGTATCACAATGAAAGACCGCTGCCCTAAAGAAAATTCCGAAAACAAATAAGAAATCAAGTATGTATATATAATATTGGATCTATGTGTGCATATACATGTATGTATGTGTGTCTGTGTCTGTGCATTATATAGGTGTATAGACATATACGTATATGTATGTGTATATATGCGTGGTTTCAGTATATTTTGAATACTGTTGCAATCTACCAGAATTATAATGACAATCCCAGAGGAGGTGATTACAAAACAGTCAGCCTGGCTATATCGCCTCCTTCCAGTTGTTTTCCCCAGTCACTTATTATTTGCTTAATTTATGTATCGTCTTTATAACAATAATACTGCAGAAATAAACTATCTATCTATCTATCTATCTATCTATCTATCTATCTATCTATCTATCTATCTGTCTGTCTGTCTGTCTGTCTGTCTGTCTGTCTGTCTGTCTGTCTGTCTGTCTGTCTGTCTGTTCTGTCTGTCTGTCTGTCTGTCTGCCTGTCTGTCTGTCTGTCTGTCTGTCTGTTGTCCGCCCGTCCGTCCGTCCGTCCGTCCGTCCGTCCGTCCGTCCGTCCGTCTGTCCGTCCGTCCGTCCGTCCGTCCGCCCGTCCGTCCGTCCGTCCATCCATATATAAATAAAAAATAACATACTTACTAAATTTGTGTAATAGACCAATGAAGATTTTCCAAGCCCCAAGGCTGCACGTTGAAAATATTGATTGGTCTTTCCCCATGTATCGAATATAGACATCACCGGTTGATGGCTCTGAACTGACATGGAATATACCATCAGGATCTACAGGGTTGAAGTCTACAAACGCTTTTATTTAGCTAATTTCCCCGTAGCTACGCTTTATAACAGTTTTACCAGGAATCACCTGATGTGTTTGTAAATGAGCTCGCCGAGTTAATTCCACTGAGGTGTCAAAAGCTGTGTTTTTAAGACAAAAAGGGAGAAAATAATACAACTTGAGTGGCGATTTTTGTGAATAGCGTTGGTCGGATTTGACTGTTTGTTTGTAAAATAAAGGACTTAAAACATAAACGAACTAAACCACCACCCCCACTGAACCCCCCCCCCCCCCCAAAAAAAAAAAAACAACCACAAAAAAATCCACAGACAAAAAACCCAAATAAAACTGAGAGATACGCGAAACTGGCGTTCAGACGAGAGCACATTATACATAGCTGGCATGAAATAATGATCCTTCTTTAACCATTTACCCAACGTAATGGCCAAAACCGGCCAGCGCTTTTCTCAAAAATCGCCAATTAATTTTCATTATTTTTTCATTTTTTGTCTCAAAACATAGGTTATGACCCCTCGTTGGAACGAGCTCGTCGAGCTCGTTCCAAAGAGGGGTCATAACCTATGTTTTTGAGACAAAAAATGAAAAAAATTAGGTATTCAAGAATATTTTTTGCAAGTGTCGTCTGCTTTTCATGTTAGGTAAATGGTTAAAGAAGTTTGTTCTGGAGATTACACGACCTTAGTAAATAAAATGGTGTATGAGAACACGGGGGCGAGTAAGACGGTTGTTGTTGGTTAACGAGTGCAGTAAAGTTAATACACAAACAGAATACAAATAAATAGGTTTCTTTCTGTAAATAACAGTCCATTGACCCAACTCGATTTTTGCCGACAAAAAAGCGACAAATCAATAGACTTCAGTTTAGCGGGGGTTTCAGACAAAGGTATACATGGCTGGATGAGTAATTATATTGAAAGACAGGACTGGGATGTCAGCGACCGTGAGTGACATAGATAGCAAGCATCTTCCGAAGAGGGTAAAATTACCGACATTGGTGTCAATGGAAACGAGAGGAAGGCATTGGAAGACGACGAAGGATTTAAAAAAGTTCAAAATGGATGTCGTCTAAATGGCGTAATTTGCCAGAGTCTGGATCTAACATGACTGACAATTTTCGTCATTGAAAGAGATTTACGGGAAAGTTAGCTGACCTTAATTTCCTAAAGCAGTCAGTAAACTTTACACTAAGCGTATGGGAATTTCATGTGGAGATTGAAATTTCAAAAAAGCTTGCGAATAGGTGCTACCGTTGTGCGCATCATTTCAGAAACGTCAGGCATTTTTCCTGTAGAATGGTATAAAAAATACACAATTTTCACAATTATTTTTGAACGATTGACTATTAATTATTTTCTGTCGAAACCTTTTTAAAAATAGGAAAACGGCATTTTCACCATCTTCTGACGTTCTATAACTTTATTTTATTCATTTTATCAACACTGTACACGTCGTGGCATATACTGACACCGTCCTAGTGTCCGTTCCATTAATATACTACTCAAAGTTTGCTAAGCACCAAATATATTTGACACATCATTCTGAAATTTGCTTGTGACATATTTGCGATATTTTTGGTGGATATAATTGAGGGATGTATTGAGATGGTCCCCAGTGTTTTCATTATCTTTCTTGTCAGGCAGACTTTTCGTGACAGTCATGGAAAGCATGTGCCCCTTGATTTTCATGATGCTTTCGTGTACTGTCTACATGTACATGACATGTGTAGGATATTCAACCCAAACCCTTGTGATTTAATGACTGAATATGGCAAATGTAAGAAGACATTTGTCTGAACCAGAAGTGTGGCGGGCTGTAGGGATGGTGGAACAAGGGGCTACCCATCGTCAGGTTGGCGAAGCCCTTGGTGTGCACCATACGGTGATCATCAGAGCCTGGACAAGATTTCAGCACTATGACACACCAGTAAAACGGCATGGTGGTGGCAGAGACAGGGCAACATCTGCAGCTGAAGACCGGTTTTTGATCATTCAGGCCCACAGCAACCCAGCCTAGCAATGACCTTGAGAATGCATCAGGGGTAAATGTCTCGACGCAGACTATCCGGGCAAGGTTACACGGATGTGGTCTCCAAACGAGAAGACCATGTATTCGTATTCCGCTGTCCCCAAACCACCGTCAGGCACGATATGAATGGACCATGAACCACGGATGGACCAGAGAAGATCGGCGACCTGCCCTTTTTACAGATGAGTCAGATGCTGCCTAGACCACACAGATAGGCGTTCTATGGTATGGAGAAGGCCAGGAGAGCGATCCCATGCAGCCAACATTGCAGAGCATGACCGATGGAGGGTCAATCATGGTCTGGGGCGGCATCAGCAGGGATATGGACGTACATAGCTCTGTGTCCTTAAACGTGTTTCATTGACTGCACAGTGGTATATTGATGAGATCCTGGATCTCCACGTCAGATTGTATGCAGGTGCAGTGGGTGATAGATTCATTCTGATGGACGATAATGCCCGTCTTCATGTTGCCCATGCTGTCGGGGAGTACCGACAGAGGGAGGGTGTTGAGCGTATGGACTGGCTAGCAAGATCCCCCAACCTCAATCGAGTCGAACATGTCTGAAATGAGTTTCAGCTGTGCAATTTCAGCCCGTCGAGTCCTGCCAAGAAATCTCCAGGAGCTTGGTGCCATGCTGGTCCAAGAATGGAACAAAATCCCACAGAGGACCACCAGGAACCTGATTGGGAGCATGAGAAGGCGTTGCCAAGCTGTAATTGACAGTAATGGGTATCATACTCGATACTGAAGCCATACCAGTTCGCTCCGTCAACATTTTGGCAAATTGAAAAATTTCCTCCTTTACCGATAATATCCATTTTCCATGGTTATCGTATTCAAAAGCTAAAAAATAATGTTAAAAATAAATAAAATCTTAATTTCTTAAAGATATAATTAAATAAAAAATATATACACTTTTCATTACAGTATTTTAACTAAAACGTAAATCAGGTAGTTGGATATACTTGGTGCTTAGCAAACTTTGAGTAGTATATAAAAGACAAGAAAGTAAGATTTTCTACTTAAACTTTTTATATTCAATGAACGTGGTTCATATTTACCTGTGTTGTACATTATTTCATCTATATGCATTTACCTTGTAATAATTTATGGGCGTTTGCCTTTAGGCACTCACTCATAAATTGTAACAAGGCAAAGACATGTAAACTTATTTCGGTAACGAAGAAACATTTAATTCTCGAACTGTTAACAGTGTCCTTTTTATCAGCACGTACATGGATGCGCAATGAATCTCTGCGCGTTGGTGAAGAACAAACAACTCGAAAGTGCAACAATTTCACAGACCTTCAGACGGTCACGTAGTGAGCGCGAGCAAGATTTTGCGTGTCATGCGACAAACTGCATTTTTTAGTCTTTTCAATTTTTGATTTCGATTATGTATGATGCCACTTATATAAACTGCTGTTGAACAAAGTCATGTAAATAATGTGTATTAACTGTTAAAGTGTCGAAACTTATACTTGTATTTTATTCTGACGGTTGGGTTCCACACTTTAATCCTTTGAACCCCAAAGACCGCATTTTTTGGCCCAGGAACTTGAAACGTTATAATTTCACCAAGCGGGATGATTGCTCTGTGAACGTGTAGGGTAGCCAATCACTATTTTCAACGTGCAGCCCGGGGCTGCACGTTGAAAATATTGATTGGTCTTCCCCCGGTGATGAATATGGACGCTTCCAACTGTTGTCATTCAACTGACTTGGAAGACACCATCAGTGTTCAAAGGGTTAAATGCTTGATATTCTGTTGATGTGCTTCACATTGTTCTTGAAGTGAAATTATTTAGACTGTATAAGGAGTTGCCACGTTACAATTGATTGGAGCATGCCGACAGGCCCTCTCTCATAAATTGTAACAAAGCATAGACATGTGAATAAATTGTAATAACGAAAAATAATACAGCACTAATTTTAGTAACCGAGCAAAATTTAGCAGTCTCCCTGTTAACAGTGTCTTTCATACAGGCATGTACACGGATGCACAATGAATCTCTGCGCGTTTGTGAAGGACAAAAAACATGGAAGTGCAACAATTTCACAGATCTGAAGACTGTCACGTTGTGAGACTTGCATGTAATGCGACAAACTTCAAATGTGTCTTTTTTCTTAATTTAGTTTAGTGTATAGCGTGAAAGATACAATCATTAAACATATAATGTTGACGGTTCGCTGGAGGTCTCGGCTCCAACTTTTGCAATATCCCGGGAATAATGATCGGAATTGGAAGTGTAAACCTACACAGCTTAATCACTCTCTGGTAACGATTTATTTATTTATTTATTGGGGTTTAACGACACTTTCGACAACCAGGGTCACCTCGTGTCGGACAGTTTTACGGATGGAGGAAGACGGAGCATCCGGAGAACTACCGAGCAACGGGCAATTGGGATTAAGTGTCTTGCCCAAGGAAACAAAAGGGCGCCTGTTTTCGCGAATGAGGTCAAGATGGACAAGAGTCAGTTTGTAATGTGAAGCACATTCTCGCGCAGTTAAAATGTTACTATTGAAACTTCCAAAAAGACAACTTGGGCAAAACGTTTATAATCAAAAAGCCTGGGACACATTATTTCAATAAACGTTTGCAGCATTTAGATTCCTTAGAGTAAAACGATGAAGTTATTTGACATTGTATTGTCTGCCAAATGATTTCAAGCTGTTACCACTCTGCATTTTAGTATTCGCTTAATTGAGTGCACTCATCTTCTGTACTGGCAGCAGATGGTGGCACTGAGTGGAAAAATTAACGGCAGATCATTTCCAAGGCTTCATATAGAAGAGATTGACTATACAGCACAACTACAAACACATCTATAGGCGTACGAGACGGGATGAGATTGGGGATTGGTGCCGGAATTCGAGGGCGTGGCCAGGCGAAATGAAGTGGGGAAATAGTCTTTCCTCACTTCATTTCACCACCTCTTGCTGAATAAAGAGTGTGTATGCCCCATAGGTTTTTTCTTGACATCTCGTCCCCTGAGTTCCAATGTGTTCTATGTGCCAGTATGCACATAGAACACATTGGAACTCAGGAGACGATCTGCTACACCCTGGGTACTTTTCAAAGACGTGGGTACCCAGAAAGCAGAGCTATAACTATAACAAATAAACCAAGAAATATCAAGGTGAGAGCTCATGAACAAGTTTTATGGATATCAGGCATGAATGCATATGAGGTTGCAATTTTTCAGGAAGAGTGTATGTAAGGGGTGGGATGGGAGGGGGCGGGTGGGCGCTGGCTGCATGCATTCCCTTTATTTATTTATTTATTTATTTATTTATTTATTTATTTATTTATTTATTTATTTATTGGTCTTTAAGGTCACATATTTCTTCACAATGGCTAACCATGACCGTGACAGTTTTACGAGTGGAGGAAGCCGGAGTACCCGGAGAGAACCATCGAGCGACGGCGAGCAACTGTCAAATCCCCAACATACCAACTCCACACAAGCAGGGTTAGCATTGGTTGAAGACAGGTGCACCATCGACGTGCAGTAATCCTTAGTACACAGCGTCACCGTGCCCCCGCGTGGGCAATGGGGGTGAAGTGTCTTGCCCAAGGACTGCATTCCCCTTAGTCTGCAGAACATTGAGGAATTCGAGCAACATCACCGTAATCACTTTCGAACAAAACATTTGAGTTCTCGCATTTCATAAATTGAACACAATGGCAATTCCTCAACTTGGTAACTTAAGAATTTTGATGAGAAAATTTACTGACCTCGTTCGCGGTGGCTCAGTGGTTAGAGCATTGGACTACAAGCGGAAAAAGGTCCACGAGTCTGTCAAAAGTCTGCCACCGCCCGGTGGTTCTCTTTGCGTACTTCGGCTTCCCTCACGCCTAAAACCGTTCGACACGGGAGAACCTGGCTGTCGGAATAAATAAATAAATAAATAAATAAATAAATAAATAAATAAATAAATAAATAAATACTCACTTAGTTTTCAATAAGGGAACATTTCCGATAACTTCACGCTGAGGGTTTTGCTACTAAAAGAAAATAGCAGCGTTTTCGATTGCTGAGACCATGGCTTTTTGCTTGACATGTGGTCGAGAAGGTTTGTGTAGTCTGATCATTATCCCCAACCATTGTCGTGGGAGCGCGGTGGCTCAGTAGGTAGAGGTGCAGGCTGCAAGCCGAGAGGTCCTCGGTTCGAATCCCACCTGCGGCAACCGCGTTGTGTCCTTGGGCAAGACACTTCATCTCCATTGCCCGCGTGGAGGCACGATGACGCCATGTACTAAGGCGTACTGCACGTCGATGGTGCGCATGTCTTCAACCAACCTAACCGTTACGATGTCGGGGAGCTGGCAGCTGCTCGTCGTTGCTCGGTGGTTCTCTCCGGGTACTCCGGCTTCCTCCACCCGTAAAACTGTCACGGTCATGATTAGCCATTGTGCATAAATATGTGACCTTAACACCAATAAATAAATAAATAAATAAATAAATAAATATAACCATTGTCGTAGAGAGATTCCTCTGGTATGTGTGTGGGGGAACTATGACCGTTCCGACAGACATACATCCTTCATTGAATCGCTATTGTCTGTTGGAAATATCAAGAATATTAGAAGAGCGTGGAGAAAATCCCCGGTGTTTAAAAGAATAAGTGTATTGACTCACGCAAGTAACAACCTTTTTCTTCTATCAGGTTTCCTGCAGATTAAGGTAGATAAAATTCAAAGCTTTTCGAGGCAATTTCTCAGCATTTTTCAAGTCCCAATAAAACAGCCCAACTCGAGGATTTTCAAGGCCTCCGCCCGCGCTAGTCCTAACTAGGACCCTCCCGTCATGACCCCATCCTCCAACTTCCTTTGAAGGGAAGTTAGAGGGTGGGTCATGACCGTGGGGGGGGGGGGGGAGGGCTCTAGTTAGGACTGCACCTTCACTAACTATGGCATATACAGCAAAACAGCTGTGATAAAGCGCTTTCTCGGCGTTTTTATTTCAGGAATATTCAAGGATTTTCAAAGCCTTCCATTTTCCAGGACTCGAAGGCCTTGAATGGCCCTTTGACAAATTCAAGATCGTTCATTGAGTCCAAAACCTTCCGTGAATGGATCACAGTGTTGCCACAGAATCTAATTTCACGACACAATTCGGGGTGGGGGTGGCGTGAGGAAAGTGCCCCTACATGTACAACTAAATTGATTGGTGGGGTACGTTTTCGCTCTCCCCACTTAAAAATAATGTGGCTCATAGGTCTATGGATAAACTATAGCTAGGCATATGGACAACCAAGCAACTAAACAAGTGAAAACACGTGTTCTGAAGTTATCTGGTTGTCTCGAAGACGTCTGGTAATAGCAGAATGGCGTTTCGTACAGATCGGTAAGATAGATGCGATGAGGTACAAATTTTTGTGACTGAAATTCGACCACTTCCTTCAAACCAAATGGATAATGGGAGGTTACCCCACCCGAGGTATGTCCAAAATCCAAACCAGTTTGTTTGTGTCTTGGGGGTTTGGTGACACTTCCAACAGCCATGGTCTTATCGTATCGTGCAGTGTTACAGATTCACGAAGTATTGCGTAATGTGTTTTAATATGTTTCTTGACCCTTTACCCAACGTAACGGCCAAAACCGGCCAACGCTATTCTCAAATATCGCCAATTAATTTTCATTATTTTTTTCATTTTTTGTCTCAAAAACATAGGTTATGACCCCTCGTTGGAACGAGCTCGTCGAGCTCGTTCCAACGAGGGGTCATAACCTATGTTTTTGAGACAAAAAATGAAACAAAATAGTTATTCAAGAATTATTTTTGCAAGTGTCGTCTGCTTTTCAAGTTAGGTAAAGGGTTAACCGTTTGTCTTGTAATACATTTTTTACATCTTTTTTGGACCTTTTCTTATTTTTATGGGGATCTTTCAGCCTTTTGTGCTAGGTAAAGGGTTAAACGTGAGATTATCTTGGGCGCGTTTCAGTAAAAATTCACCCTCTGCTCCACAATGATAGATGTATGGCAGCATTTCTTTGGACTTTGAGAGATGATTTTATTGCGAATGAAGCACCGTAGACATCAACTGAGATACTATAACCAAAACTAATATGTGAACAGTGTAAGGTATTTACACATAGATGGTCTCAAATGAGTTCCGATTTCATACGAAATTTCTGTACCGAGTTCACAAAAATCGAACTGAGCCGAGGTTTGCCGAGACTTACCGAGGTTTACCGAGGTTTAGATCGTCGATTGTTGTGAACGAGGTTGAGAAATTTCATGTCAAATCGTGATGAATTTGAAATTCTTTTTATCACATAATGTGCAATTTAATTCTTTTAACTAAAGTGGCGACTAAAGCTGATCAACAATGTTCACAAAAAATCGCCTGCCAAAGTTTAGTATTTTTTCAGATCGTTCCAAGGAGAGGTCATAAGCTATCTTTTTGACACAAAAAATGAAAATATACTACTCAAAGTTTGCTAAGCACCAAGTATATCCAACTACCTGTTTTACGTTTTAGTTGATATATTGTAATGAAAAGTGTATATATTTTTTATTTAATTACATCGTTAATGATTTAAGAACAGAAATTAAGATTTTGTTTGTGTTGGACATTATTTTTTAGCTTTTGAATACGATAACCATGGAAAATGGATATTATTGGTAAAAGAGGACATTTTTCAAATTTGCCAAAAAGTTGACGGAACGAACTGATATGGGTTCAATATTGCGTATGAGACCGATTATTGTTAATTACAGCTTGACAATGCCTTCTCATGCTCCCAATCAGGTTCCAGATGGTCCTTTGTGGGATGTTGTTTCATTCTTGGATCAGCACGGCACCAAGCTCCTGAACACTTCTTGGTTGGACTGGACGGACTGAAATTGCAAGCTGCAACTCATTCCAGACATGTTCGATTGGATTGAGGTCAGGGGATCTTGCCAGACAGTCCATACGCTCAATCCCCTCCCTCTGTCGGTACTCCCCGACAGCTTGGGCAACATGAGGACGGGCATCATCGTCCATCAGAATGAATCTATCACCCACTGCACCTGCATGCAATCTGACGTGGGCATCCAGGATCTCATCAATATACCACTGTGCAGTCAATGTACCACGGTCCTGGACACAGAGCTCTGTACGTCCATCCCAGCTGATGCCGCTCCAGACCATTATTGACCCTCCACCATAGCGGTCATGCTCAGCAATGTTGGCTGCATGGAATCGCTCTTCTGGTCTTCTCCATACCCTAGAACGCCTATCTGTGTTGTCTAGGCAGTACCTTGACTCATCTGTTAAAAGGACAAGTCGCCAATCTTCTCTGGTCCATCCAACGTGATCCATAGTCCATTCATATCGAGCCTGGTCGTGGTTCTGGGACAACTGAATGCGAATACATGGTCTTCTCGATCGGAGACCACATTCGTTCAACCTTGCCCGAATAGTCTGCATCGAAACATTTACCCCGGATGCATTCTGAAGGTCACTGTGAAGCTGGGTTGCGGTATCAAAGCGATTCCTACGGGCCTGAATGATCAAAAACCGGATTTCAGCTGCAGATGTTGCCCTGTATCTGCCGCCACCATGTCGTCTAACTGGTGTGCCATACTGCTGAAATCTTGTCCAGGCTCTGGTGACCACCGTATGATGCACATCAAGGGCTTCACCAACCTGACGATGGGTAGCCCCTTGTTCCCCTATCCCTACAGCCCGCCACATTTCTGCTTCAGACAAATGTCTTCTTACATTTGCATTCGCCATATTCAATCATTAAATAACAAGGGTTGGTGTTGAAATGAAGACTGAATACCCTACACATCTCATGTACATGTCGACAGTACACGAAAACATCATGAAAATCAAGGGGTACATGCTTTCCATGACTGTCACGAAAAGTCTGCCTGTCAAGAGAGCTAATGTAAACACTGGGGACCATCTCAATGCATTCCTCAATCATATCCACTAAAAATATCGCAAATGTGTCACAAGAAAATTTCACAATGATGTGTCAAATATGTGGTGTTTAGCAAACTTTGAGTAGTATATTTATTTATTCAGGAACAATTTTCTGCAAATGTCGTCTGCTATTTGTATAAGGTAGACGGTTAATGAAAAATAACAGAAAAATTACTTCAATTCTACTTCCGTTGATGTCTGACGTCATTCCCGCATGAGATGTGTTGTAAACGATATTTTCTGAAATGAGCTATTTAATGGTGTTATTCGTGGTTTAAAAAAAACAATGAAATGTTTATGATAATTCAAATACAGTTGTAAAGGTTCTCACACTATTGTTAAACATCACGCCATCCCATATTCACACACCCCAAATATAAACACTGCATTTTATCATTTTATCATTTTGGAACCTTCAATTCGTCCCCTGAGTTCCAATGTGTTCTATGTGCCTACTGGCACATAGAACACATTGGAACTCAGGGGACGAATTTTCGATCTTTAATCACGACCCGAGTCCCAGAATTCCCAACTTTTCGTTTCACCTTCAGTAATGTTTGTTAGAGTTTGGTATTGTAGGTGGAAACGAGATATTTTCACAGCCTCCCACATGTTGCTTCTAAGCAGATTTGGGAGAGATTGTATTTATTTCCCAGGGTTCATTTGCACGCGGCAGACTTATGACAAGAAGATAAGAAGAAAATAAAGTTTCGGCAAGTAGTGATGTTTATGTTGTTTTTTCTGGGGATTCACACCACAAACTAAATAAAGGTTCCGGGTCCCAATACGTCAGGATTCAAATATTCAATGACGAAAAAACGTCAAATTATGGACTATAGACAATTTAAAGAAACGTTCGACTTGTAATATTATTTGGAACGTCCACATCAGTAGAAGCCAAGGATATGTTCACACGGCCGCGCGTAAGCAATCACTGCCCGATGATTAAAAATGGGAGGCACAGCCATCCACACCTGCCTGTAAAGAAAAAGTTCTGTCATGTTGGTAACGTAGGTGGCAATTACTTCGATTGGGCAAAATACGTGTAGGTAACCATTGCCTGATGGTTGAAAAGGGGAGGGACAGTCAGCCACCACTGCTTATAAAGGAAAATGTCTGTCATGTGGGTAACGTAGGTAACAGTGACTCCGGACATTTTTGAGAAATTTATTTTCCTTATGGAAAATAAATTCGTCCGTTATGTAATACCACCTGCAATGTGATCCTTCAATTCTACAGGAACAGGGCTAATTCTCTTGATATTTGTCCTTGTGAACCCAAGATCGTGATACGACGTAAATTCATAAAGAAGACAGTTGCACGGGGAATTTGTGTGGTAGACCAAGCAAGATCTTCAACGTGCAGCCTTGGGGCTGCACGTTGAAAATATTGATTGGTCTACCCCGTGGTAATGAATATAGACTGTTCCATGTTATGACAGGGAACTAGCGTCGAAGATTTATTTATTTATTGGTGTTTTAAGATCACATATTTCTGCACAGTGGCTAATCATGACCACGACAGTTTTACGGGTGGAGGAAGCCGGAGTACCCGCAGAGAACCACCGAGCAACGGCGAGCATCTGTCAGCTCCCCGACATACTAACTCCACACAAGCAGGGTTAGCATTGGTTGAAAACAGGTGCACCATCGACGTGCAGTACGCTTTTGTACACAGCGTCACCGTGCCCCACACGGGCAATGGGGGTGAAGTGTCTTGCCCAAGGACACAACGCGGTTGCCGCGGGTGAGCGTCGAAGATACCATCAGGGTTCAAAGGTTTAATAGTGTGTATTATCATAGAACTCCACCACACAATATGCAAACATTGTTCACATTGCATGGTGCCAATTTAGGCAATAGCACTAAAATTTTGATTTTTCACCAAAGAAAAATCTTCTTTGGCCAAAATTTTGGCACCAAAAAAGTTTCTTTCACCTGTGCAGTGAAGAGCCCAATCGATGAAGAAACCCTAAAAAGTATTACAACTTTACTCAATAAGGTGTTAGAAATGGTATTTGGGGAAACTTTCAAATTTAACTGTCAGTGAATGGTAACGGGACATGGTGTTCTTCAATAGAAAATTGTAGGTTATTTACTTTACAAAAGGCTGTATAGTTGATTAGATAAGTACTTCATACCGTCGCGGTGACGAAGTATTTATCTAATTATTATACGCCGCCCTTGGTTAAGACTCTCGTCCAGCTAAAGCTACAGTCCCATATAGGCTAGTCCCGGATCTATAGCCCAGGATTATCCCGGATTGCCGTAACTATGGTCCGGGATGATCCGGCGATACTTTTCCGCCCCGGATGCGTATTGTTGCCCACAATGCGTTATAAAAACCCAACAAGCCGGTGTGGATACGGACCACCCCGGACAGCCCAGGACCATCCAGGAGGAGTCACGGATCAACCCGGCAGAGTTAGGGATGAATAGGGATCACTACGGACAGGACCCGGATCATCCCGGATCATCCTGGACTCCACCGTGTTGGCAACGGGGTTGTCCTGGATGGTCCGTAACTTGAACGGGATGATCCGGCGTGATCCTGCATGTCATTTATTGTCCCGGACTACCTCGTTTCGATACGGTTCACGCCGGCTCATCCCGTTCAAGTTACGGATCGTTCAGGATGGTCAAGGACCACCCCGGATTAAATCTTCGTCCCGGATCGTCCCGGAGGTTTTTGACAGTCAGAAATATCCGGGACGACATGCCGGATACCCAAGGACCACCCCGGATGGCCAAGGACGACCCCAGACTATCCAGGACCACTACGGCGTCGTCAAGGATCAGGTCCCGGATCATCCCGGACTGGTCCGGGGTGATCCGGGGCCTATATGGGACTGTACCTTACGCACAGTGGGTAAGCGGTAAAGTGCCGATTAATCTGTTTTTATCTTAAGTACAACAACAGGTAAACATACGACAATGTTGTCACCCGGATCATTAATTGAATCGGGGAGCACGGTGGCTCGGTAGCAAGGCTGCAAGCCGAGAGGTCCTCGGTTCGAATCCCACCTACGGCAACCGCATTGTGTCCTTGGGCAAGACACTTTACCCACATTACCCACGTGGGGGCACTGTGGCGTTGTGCGTACTGCACGTCGATGGTGCACTTGTCTTCAACCAATGCTAACTCTGCTTGTGTGGAGTTAGTATGTTGGGGAGCATGACAGTTGCTCGCCGTACGTTACTCGGTGGTTCTCCCCGGTTACTCTGGCTTCCCCCACCCGTAATACTGTCCGACGCGATATGACCCTGATTGTCGAAAGTGTCGTTAAACCACAATAAATACATAAATAAATAATTAAATAAATGAATCAGTAGGTCTATAAATAAATAAATAAATAAATAAATAAATAAATAAATAAATAAATCAGTAGGTCTATCAGCATATAGATATAACTAAGGTGACCAGCCTTTTCGACTACCGATGATTTCGTTAGAACTTTCGAGTTCTGTCGGATTTTTACCGTGACAAATTGTCCTTTCACTCTTGAAATACAGTCCGTGTAGAGTGGATTGTAACTAAATCACCCGCGGAGTGGGGCTGTCAACCAAGCTATAACTTTCAAATTGTGTACACATCGACAAAAAACACAAGCAATGTTTCAGCCAATGGACCTCCGGGTTTAACCCGGAAGTCCATTGACTGAAACTTTGCTTGTGCTGGTTATGCTTTCCAGCAAATTTGCAATTATTGCTTGGATGGAATCTCCACTGAGCGAGTGATTTAATGTCGACAGGTGTGTGTGTGTGTGTGTGTGGGGGGGGGGGGGGGTCTCACCCTCCACCCAGCTAGGAGTATTTTTTTCAATAGTTGGAAATTCCGAGGTCAAAAATCAAATAGTTGGAAATTCAATAAATTAACATTGTTCATGAAAAATATTAAAATTCCAATTAATGATGACAAATTTTGATCTTTTATTTCCAACTGGAAACTTGAGTTTCAAATTTCCTACTCTAAAATTGACATGGCCTCAAAATTTCGACTCTGACATCAATCCGGTAAATTTTCTGACCCAGACACATTCAGGACTAGTGAAAATTGTCAGAAGGGTTCATAAGCATGTGTGTATATATATATAATCACTTTAACCCTTTACCCAACACTGACGATTTCAAAATTCATTATTTTAAATATCATTTTTTAAATTTAAAAAAAAAATTTCAACAAAACCATATCATGTGACCCCTCTTTGGAACGAGCTCGTTTCAAAGAGGGATCACATGATATGGTTTTGTTGAAATTTTTCGAAAAATAATATTTTTTCAGCAGCTGTATTTGCATATTACGCGGGTGGATGCGGGCAAATCGTTGGTTAAAGGGTTAAAAGATATCACCCAGCGCTGCAGTGCAACCACCTATCGAAACAACTTACAGTTGGAATTTACACGGTGGCACCGCCACCCCTCCCCCCCCCCCCCCAGCTGAAAACCTCTAGCCACATCCCTGAATCTGCCTTGTTGTTGTGTTTTCGCAATAAACTGCATCTAATCTGTCTAAACCAGTGGAAATGCAAATAACGTCATCTTACAGAGTTCCGCTGGGAAGCGTCTCAGTCTAATACCCAGCTTGAACTTTCAGCTGTCACCAACTTTCATGCTTTGAGTTTCACGTGTGGGCGATTGGTGAATACGCCGTCGATATCTGCATGCGTGCATTTCAACATCAGTCAATATCGGTACTAATGGGGCTGGGACCTTCACCTTGTATAATTAGCAGATAGAAAGTCGAGCAGATAAACACTGCATTGCGGGATTCAAGAGAATTTGCACGTTTGTATTATTCAACATTTGTCTTCATTGATTATTTCAAGTGACCCGAGTGGCAGACATGTTTAGCGTTCGCGTCGATATTTGTCCGCATTTCGGATCGAAAGCATTTGTCTGTGAGGCATAATACCATTATGAAATTATATTTAGCCAGTTTAACGATCCATAAAAAATAAATCCACTGCGCATCTCAAGATTCTTGATGAGAAACGACCTCGTCGAAGTTGGTTGAATTGAAGGAGTGGAAAATATATTGTTTTCCTTTATTCTTTCAATAAGTCTCCTTTTAACTTTAATTTGGAAATTAAAGCGGCCCGAAAATGAGTTAGGTTATTATTATTATCATCGGGTGATGTGGGGGGAACTGGGGAAATCTCACCCATGGGAAGGAAATTTGATCTTGACACGTGGCTTGTCGAGTATAGAAGCCAAATACCTTTCCCCGAGAGTGTGTTTATTCATCACACCTCCACACCACTCGAGGATGATTTTCTCTAACCACACCCAACGTGGCGTTGTCGAAGGCAAAATGTAGCTTTTGCGATGAAAAAGAGGCACAGAGGCGACGGAAGCTCGATAAAGTGGAGGGGCACAAATTTTCAAGGCTACCATGGTTCAGCCCAATGGGAGGGAACGTTACAATCATATATCTGTGAATGTACCGTGACACATTATAGAGTCTCGTTTAGATGAGCAGGCCGCGGGGTGGTCACTGTCTTGTCCGTTTCTTCCACTTCAGCCATCTTCCAACCCGAAGGGCAGCCTTTGGGTTGGAAGATAGTTGAAGTAGAAGAAATGGACCGGAGCGACCGAAAGTGGGATTCTTTGGCTAAATATTGTTTGGATTTGCAAATAATGTTACAGAAATGCCTGTATATTGACACATTTACCTTCGCCCATTTTAACTCATCGTGTCACTGCGAAACATATCTGTGGAAAAAGTGGAGGGGCACGTGCCTCCCTGTGCCTCTGCCCGAGGGTGCGTTTATTCATCACAACCCCACACCACACCACTCGAAGAGGATAGTAGTATGTAAGGTTGAGATCTGGCCTCTTTACCAGGATCCCGGGGTCAGACCATGACCGGGGTCATTGACCCCGACGCCCAAATCCGTTAGGCCCCCTCTCCCTCTCCCCTCCCCTCTCCACACTAGGCCTAGGCTATTTTTAGGCTCCCCTCACCCTATCCGCCCTGTACGTACCATCTGTTTTTAGGCTATCCTTCCCCAAAGCCCATTTTAGGACCCTCTAAAGGGACCCGAGCTATGTATAACCTATTTAGGCTTTCCCCACATTGTTTTGGCCTTTCCGGTATGTGGGTTCCCTCCCAAAGCACACTCCCTCCCCACCAAAGCCCTGGACTGTTCCTCCCCTGCCCAAGGCTAGCCCAAAGCTGGGGGACATTCAAACTGAGGTGTCCAATGAGTACTATCAAAATAGTGCCACCATCCCCTATCCCCTCCTTGCCTCTCCCATAACTTTATTTCTTGGTAAATATCTCTAAGGTAAATGTTGTCAAGGACATGTACACGTAACGGCATACAAAATGCTTTAGATATAAAGACTACCTGGTTTGTTTAGACATGTCATAAAGGAATTATGATAGAGAACACCTAGTCTTTGTCAATGCATAGATAAAGGTGATTAAGATAGAGATAATCTTTGTTTATAAGAAGATATGATGGTGTCACGTTGTATAGTTATGCAAATGGATAAGGGACAACTGGTATGTTTGATTATGTCATAGATAAAGGTATTATGATAAAGGTCTCCTTTGTTTATAAGAAGCTTAATATGATACAGACCATGTACACTGTTTGATTATGTCATAGATAAGATGGTGTCACGTCGCAGGCGTTTGATAACCCAGTAAGATCGCGGCGGTGTCTGATTGGTCAAACAGTTGTCCAATCAGATCATTCCACACGGCGGTATGTTTCATTGGACCAATAGATAAGCGTGTTGTAAAATTATCCGACGCAGCCACTCTCTGATTGGTCAAACAACTGTTCAATCAGATCGTGCCATGCAGTATTGTCTGCGTGGTGAATAGATGAGTGACCCGGAGTGTGACAATAAAAGGCAAGCAAGATTGGAAGTCATCTGTCCACCCTGAAGGCAGACCAGATGGCCAAGGCTCAGCATCCTCTTTCCCTTATAGGCTGATGGATGACTCCCATCTTTCAAAAAAATACATATTGGTGGATTTTTTCCTTTTTTGTAACCGTTAAGGATAATATGATGGGGCTGCTCCCAAACCAGCGACTGTCTGGGTTTCTTTTTTTATCTTTTCTAAAATAACCACCAAACTGCGGTTTCAATATTACCATAAATATGCTCACAACTCTAAGAAAACACGGAGCAGAACTTATGTAATTATGCAAAATTCCTAGCCATCTTCCAGTCCGAGGTTCTCTGGGATCTCAACCCACTATCCTACTGCCAGTCGCACACTCAAACTTAATAAGATTATTGGCTCTCGCTCCCGACTCTCGTGGCTTTATAAGCAAATAAATCTATAAAGCAAATAAAGTTATTCGGGTCACAAGGGATTTCAGTCACACAGCGTCCGTGTAAGCCTTCGGCGCGAAGAAACTTTTTCCACCAATATGTATTTTTTTGAAAGATGAGAGTCATCCATCAGTCTATAAGGGAAAGAGGATGCTGAGCCTTGGCCATCTGGTCTGCCTTCAGGGGGGACAGATGACTTCCAATCTTGCTTGCCTTTTATTGTCACACTCCGGATTACTCATCTATTCGTCACGCAGACAATACTGCATGGCACGATTTGATTGGACAGTTGTTTGACCAATCAGAGAGCGTCTGCCTCAGATAATTTTACAACACGCTTATCTATTGGTCCTATGGAACATACCGCCGTGTGGAATGATCTGATTGGACAACTGTTTGACCAATCAGACATCGCCGCGATCTTACTGGGTTATCAAACACCTGCGACGTGACACGATCTTATCTTTTTATGACATAATCAAACAGTGTACATGGTCTTTATCATATTAAGCTGCTTATAAACAAAGGAGACCTCTATCATAATACCTTTATCTATGACACAATCAAACACATCAGTTGTGCCTTATCTATTTGCATAACTATACAACGTGACACCATCATATCTTCTTATAAACAAAGATTCTCTCTATCTTAATCACCATTATCTATGCATTGACAAAGACCAGGTGTTCTCTATCATAATTCCTTTATGACATGTCTAAACAAACCAGGTAGTCTTTATATCTAAAGCATTTTGTATGCCGTTACATGTACATGTCCTTGACAACATTTACCTTAGAGATATTTACCAAGAAATAAAGTTATGAGAGGGTCGGGGAGGGGATAGGGGATGGTGGCACTCTTTTGTTAGTACTCAATGGACACCTCAGTTTGAATGTCCCCCAGCTTTGGGCGAGCCTTTGGAAGGGAGAGGAACAGTCCAGGGCTTTGGTGGGGAGGGACTGGGCTTTTGGAAGGGGAAGCCCACATACAGGAAAGGCCAAAACAATGTGGGGGAAAACCTAAATAGGTTATACATAGCTCGGGTCCCTTTAGAGGGTCCTAAAATGGGCTCTGGGGAAGGATAGCCTAAACAAATAGGGTACGTACAGGGCGGGTAAGGTGAGGGGTGCCTAAAAATAACCTAGGCCTAGTGTGGAGAGGGGAGGGGAGAGGGAGAAGGGAGGCCTAACGAATTTAGGCGTCGGGGTCAATGACCCCGGTCATGGTCTGACCCCGGGGTCCAGGTAAAGACCCCATGCAACTCGATTGTTGAGAAAAATGAAGTGCATATTCGGAATTAGCATAGAAGTCCGATTAAAATGTTTACTTCGAAAACAAGCAACAGCTCATGACAGCGATGGGTTAACGTTTTGAAGCGAGTTGAAATAAATTACGTCAATTTCAAATTATTGATTTCGATGACGTCATGTGACGTAGGGTGAGAGAAAAATCACCCTCGAGTGATGTGGGCGTGTAGCTGGCCCAAGTATTTTGCCCTCGGTGAGATTTTCCCATCCCACACCCGCACCCATCGAGGATTATAATAGTCCCGGGTGAGATAGCAGGGAGAGACAGATGTTTCTCCACCACTGCATGTGTAACATACGTCTGTCCAGGGTGAGATAGCAGGGAGAGACAGATGTATCCCACCCCACCCACGTGACGTTATACATTTATAACGTTATAATGACGTTATGCATATCATATCAGTTTTTTGCTACCAACTAATTCATATTGACGTCATCAGAATGCCGTGTGATCAAAGTTTGATGCTCTAAAACTCTTTAAACCCCAAGATGCCACCGTTCCTAATTGATTTCGTGGTATATACCTTTGGTATATACATAACTTTTGCATGCTTTTTCCGATGGTGTCATTAGTTTTTCAAAACAACGAATACCAAATGAGTTGATTATATCAGCACGTGACCGCCGATTACCTCTGCTAACGTAACCGCTGTATGGTGGGGTGAGAAAAATAATCCCTGATGGGTACGGGTGTGGATGGGAAAATCTCACCCTCGGGACAAGATATATGGTCCAGACACTCTGCAAGTCTCGTGTCTGGCCCAAATATCTTGCCCCCGGGTGAGATTTTCCCATCCCACATCCGTACCCATCAGGGATTATAATAGTCTCTCCCTGCTATCTCACCCGGGACACATGTATGTTACACATGCAGTGGCGAGAGAAAAAACTGTCCCACCCAGGCATCTCATGGGGGACACATGTGCACATTAAGCTTTATGTTGGTATACCGCTTGTCCAATTAAATACTTTTTAACGCTAAAACGGATCAAATATATCCTGAGATTGGGAACGAATTCACTGGCTGGAGTTTTGATGTATTATATTACGAAGAGAATAAAGGATTGTTTTTTACAGAAAAAAGGTCTTGGTTATTAACCCTTCAGCCCCAATACAGACACAAACTACCCCTTATATAGGCCTATTGCTTTGGAAACGTCCCCCCCCCCCCCCCCCCCCGAGTGTATTTTTTATTGGGGTTTAAGTTTAACGACACTTACGATATCAGGATCACCTCGTGTCGGATAGTGTAGGAATCCGAGGTATCCGGAGAACACCACCGAGCAACTGTCAGACTCCCCACCCCGATGTACTAACTCCGCACAGGCAGGGTTAACAGACCTCCCCGTAGCTACGCCACAGACCGACACCCTCCCACGCTTGTTTCCATTACCCTTTTATACATCTATCGCTGCGGTGAAACATGTCGATTAGTTAACCTTTTCATATCGTAGCTGCTAAAAGTGGTCAACGTTATCCACAAAATCCCCATGCAAATTTTATTATTTTCCATTTTGATTGCCTCAAAGGCGCAGCTTATAGTCTTGTTGCAATGAAGAATCATGAGCTATGTTTTTGGGACAGAAAAAATCAAGAAATGTTTTTGCAAGTGGCGTCCTCTGTTCTTTGGGTAAGGGTGAAAGCTTACGCTTGTATGTAGGGTGTGTTATTTCATATGCCATCAACTCCTATGTATGTATTAATAGAATATTTTGTTTACCATGTAATTTAGCCTAGTACATTTTTCAAAATATTGCGAAACATCCTTGAGCAAACAAAGGAGGATCCGGTAATTGGAACTGAGTGGGCGCTAACATTTAACGTCTTACTGACATAGCACGTCTTTTAGAAAAAGAACTAGTTTTCCCATAGGAAACTAGAAATGAGTGGGCTGTGGAGTGAAAATTACAGACTGGAGTGGTGACATGGTGAGCCGCGTGCAGGTATACAAGGAGTGCAAAACATTGGGCTGGGTTGAGTGTATTTTCCATTTGCAGTGACCTGGGGGCTCTTTCTCGATGAATTTACAAATTGCCCTTAATCCTTTGAACCAAAGGCTGCCTTCCGGTCCAGGAGCGTGGTACGACCAGAATTCCTAAAGTAGATAGTTACTTAGTGAATTTGTGTTTAGACCAATCAAGATTTTCAACGTGCAGCCTGGAGGCTGCACGTTGAAAATCTTGATTAGTCTTCTCCAAGTTCCCCCAACAAGCAACGAATATAGGCTGTTCCAACTTATAACACTAAACTGGCGTGGAAGATACTATCAGCGTTGAAAGGGTTAACTTGTCATCTGAAGTTATTCTGATCATACAATGAACTAAAGGGTGCGTTCGGAGTCCTACCATTGGTAACCAATGGTAGCTATTCGGTACCATCGGTAAATATAGGTACCAATTCCGCCATTTTTTTTCACCAGTGGTACATTTTTGAGACCATGCTCGAGAGTGTGGAATTTTTCACCAACGCGAAATCCAAAATGGCGAACGCAGACCGATTCAAAATTAAAATACCACCATGGAAAAGATTCTATAAAGAAAGAGAAAATTTCTTGGTTGGCAAAAAGTACGCAATTGACAGTGAATTGCTGTAATGAAGGTTCAAGTGAATATACAGTTATTTCTGTGAGAAATAACACAAAATACCGGATAATGTCCCAATTTCGAGGCATTTAAACGTAAACTTAGGTATGCAAACGCCACTAATCCGTTTCCAGAGACGTCCGAAGCACGGGGAGCTGTTCGCCTTCGATACAGTGCGTAACCAGGGAGGGGGAGGGGGCACAACTTTTAGCTAGCTCAAAAAACATTGTCATGCGTTTGAAACACGTTGGGAACAAATACTCAGAAGTGAAGCGGTGATTATGCATTTTCTTTCCGCCATGTTGTTACCGATGACAACCAATTTCCATTCGGAGTCGAAATACACCATTGGTCACTGTCGGTAGACGTTCGGGTACCTGTGGTAAATACCGCTTGTTACCAATGGTGGGACTCCGAACGCACCCAAAGAAATGTCTCATGTCACCGAGCTACAGTACTGTCCAAAAGAAAACAAAATAAAAACAAAACAATATTGCAGAGTAACAACAACAAAAGTTGCGTTTTTGTTTTTTATTTCCTGATAATTCCCAAACCTTGCAACAAAATGATTTTAGAGAGCATTACCCATTATTGAAAGGCCGACGAGATTAGATAGCATTACGCATTCCCCCTCTCTGCTACATCACGCAACACCCAGAAAAATAGAACACATTCTGGATAGCCACGGGCTCCGCCAATACAGGATGCACCGGGGAAAGTTTTTTTTCATACAAAACAGTACATTAAATCAAAAGTTTAAACAACTTTTCCGTACAAGGTACATCAACGCCTGACACAACAGCCAGCATAACCCGTATTCTGAGGCTCGTCAGCCTTTAAAATCGCAAAACAAACGAGAGGCGTAGCAGCTACAACCTCGGAACAGGTACAGCAGTACGCGGTGGGGATCAAAAAACCCATCCCCAGAAAAACAAAACAGATTACTTCACGGTTTGGCGGCTCCGTGCAGAATGACCGTACAATGGACAATCAATAAACACACACGCCCCCTGTGTGTCGCACTGACTACACTGACAAGGGGAAATAAATTTCGTACTAATTCACTGCGTTCAAACGTGAGAAATTATATTTATTGGGGGGCGCGGTGGCTCAGTTGGTAGAGGTGCAGGCTGCAAGCCGAGAGGTCCTCGGTTCGAATCCCACCTGCGGCAACCGCGTTGTGTCCTTGGGCAAGACACTTCACCCCGATTGCCTACATGGGGGCACGATGACGCTGTGTACTGAGGCGTACTGCACGTCGATGGTGCGCATGTCTTCAACCAATCTAACTCTGCCTGTGCTGCGGTGCAGAGTTCAGAGTTACGATGTTGGAGAGCTGACAGCTGCTCGTCGTTGCTCGGTGGTTCTCTCCGGGTACTCCGGCTTCCTCCACCCGTAAAACTGTCACGGTCACGATTAGCCATTGTGCATAAGTATGTGACCTTAAGCACCAATAAATAAATAAATATTTATTGACAGGCCGACAAGAATCGTTAACAATTTGACAAAATATCATCAGCCCGAGTTTCGAAGACCGCTGATAAAATTATACGTAAGTCTACTTATCATTAACCCTTTACCTAACATGAAAAGCAGACGACACTTGCAAAAACAATTCTTGAATAACTTATTTTTTTTCATTTTTTGTCTCAAAAACATAGGTTATGACCCCTCATTGGAACGAGCTCGACGAGCTCGTTCCAATGAGGGGTCATAACCTATGTTTTTGAGACAAAAAATGAAAAAAAATAATGAAAATTAATTGGAGATTTTTGAGAATAGCGCTGGCCGGTTTTGGCCGTCACGTTGGGTAAAGGGTTAATGGTGGGATGATAATATCTGACAAAATCACGCTGATGCCGTTATTCCCACTTAACGTCTATAGCCAGATAACCGTTATCGTGCCACCATTTAATCCTTTACCCAGCACGGATAGCAGACGATACTTCCCCCAAAAATCTTCAATGACTATTTTCTTTTACATTTTTTTTTGCATCAGAAACATAGCTTATGACCCCTTATTGGAGCGAGCTCGTTGCTCGTTTCAACGAGCGGTCATTGGATATGTTTCGGAGGCGAAAAAAGTAATGAAATTCAAATGACGATTTTTCTGAATAGCGCTGACCGTTTCTGACCGAAACTTATTAAAGAGTTAAATTGTACTTGAATTAAAATGAAGTGCGACAGCATTTAATAATATAGACCAAAATTGGGCGTGTGAACGTAACTTAAGCAGCTATACTGGATCCAGTGCCTTGCTAATAGGTGGAGTGACGGCTATAATGTCCTACAAGACAGTCTAACGACATCCATACCCCCCGCCTGACTTTTATGTTACGATGGGAATAATTTCGTTATTGACCTGAACATTTATTCATACCCAATAATGCCACTCATCAAATATCATTTAATTTTCTTTAATCGCAACTGAAGATATCTTCCCCAAACCTGCAATTTTGGCAAATTCAAAGTCAACAAGGGCTATAACTCTGGTAAAATTATTCGAATCAAAACTTCCTTTCCATATGCACATCTACAATTGATACTGATGCTTCAGACCAAGTTTCATAATAATCCAATAAAAAAAATGTAGGAGGAGTTAAGCGGACACGCCTTTGTGATGGACATTTTGCTATTTCCAAGGGCCGTAACCACGCAAATTTCGTCGCATTGAAAATTCCTGACCACGTGCACATCTACAATTGATAATCAATCTTCAGACCAAGTTTCGTAAAAATCCAATAAAAAATGTAGGAGGAGTTAACCCTTTACCTAACGAATCGCCCGCATCCGCCCGCGTAATATGCAAATTCAGCAGTTGAAAAAATATTATTTTTCAAAAACTTTCAACAAAACCATATCATGTGACCCCTCGTTGGAACGAGCTCGTTCCAACGAGGGGTCACATGATATGGTTTTGTTGAAATGTATTGAAAAATTTAAAATAATAAATTTTGATATCGTCTGCGTTGGGTAAAGGGTTAAGCGGACAAAGTTTGTTATGGATGGACGGACCGACGGACTGACGGACTGACAGACAGACGGACGGACGGACGGACGGACGGACGGACGGACGGACGGACGGACGGACGGACGGACGATACATTGTGTTACTATTGCATTGTGTGACTATTTTGTAGAGCCATTGTGGGACTAAAAACCGTGTTCTAACAAATGATACATTGTGTGTTTTCCTGCGTGTCCATGCAATTTTGTGTGTTTATATAACGCAAACAATTAACAGTGTAGTACATTTATTTATTTTGGTTTGGAGTCATGTTCAGCATTTATTAATTTTATAAATAGATCTCGAGTTGACAAAACTAATACAAATACACACCATATTTCAAAAGATAATATTGTTTCTGTGGCGTATCACACATTATAGGTAATAAACTTACGTCTGGGTAGATATGTAAATATTTAAATAGCTATTTTGGTGGAAAAAAACTTCTAAAATAATGTAATAAATCAAGAGTGAGTACCATTGTGTCGTCACACATATTTTGTGGAAGCTCTTCAATCAGCACGACACTGTGATTTGCAAATTATACTTACCTGATGCTACCTATTTTAAATTGGATGGTTTGTATATGGCGCACGCGTCCATATTGCTTTAGTGGTACTCTCCTTAATTGGACACATGGATGTTTTTGGGATAGTGTCATTATTTTGTGGCACCTTTCGTCAACGGCTTCAGAAACACACAAGAGGCCATCTGGCAAATCATTATGTCATGTTTTGTGTGACTAGTCCCCCAACAGAAATTAGTCACTCAAGTAACCAACAGCCATAACAATAAACACACAATGTACTCCCCGTGAGAACGGACGGACGGACTGACTGACGAATACCAAAGCGATTGCAATAAGAAAAAGTGTGTGTGTGTGTTGGGGAGGGGCGGGGGTGGAGACATAATGGTTACTTTTGAGAAATTTATTCATGTTGCTTAACTTTTCAGAAGAGCAAGTGTTGTTCGGTAATTCCGTCAAGTTTGTTAAAGAAAAATAGGATATTGCACTGCTTGCTTTGTTCCCATCCAAAATGTGTCATGTTTTGTACACACAGCACTCCAAAATCACTTGGGTTAAAATCAACCCATATCAACTGGGTTTGAATGAATATGGTTTTTAACCCAAATGATTTTAGAGTGTATATGCGTAATGATGACTGTTGGGCTACATTTAATTTAATCTCAAAGTCCAATGTGGTATCCCAGGTACAGTATCTGTATGTCATCTATGCGTTTGACATGTACCTCTGCACAAATATATTGAAAGAAAAGTCTGTTTTGTTTTGCCTGGTCTTGACATTGGGTGAGTGTAAATGCCCCCTGAATCCTTCCAACCTCGTCTCATTATCTTTGCCCTTCAACTGAATACACTGCGTAATTTGTGCATGTTTTGCCGAAACATTAATCCTAAAAGTACCTTATCAGTCTGTATAATCCAGGCATGTCAACCGGTACCGGTACCGCCGGTTCCCTCGAGCTCCAATCGGTACTGGTTTGGTACACCAAGCTACTTAGGGTATATTTTATTTATGCCATGATCGACTGATTATTAAGAGTCGCTATTATTTTTTTCTCGATTTTACTGAACAGCGCGGTGGCTCTGGTAGACTGTTGGACTTCTATGCTAGAGGTCCTGAGTTCAATCCCCGTCCGGGACGACCCGCGTTGTGTCCTTGGGCAAGGCACTTTATCCTGGTTGCCTACATGGGGGTACGATGACACCGTCTACTAAGGCGTACTGCACGTCGATGGTGCACATGTCTTCAACCGCTGTAACCCTGCTTGAGAGGAGCTTGAACAGAGTTAGAATGTTGAGGAGCTGACAGTTGCTCGTCGATGCTCGGTGGTTCTCTCCGGGTATTCCGGCTTCCTCCACCCGTAAAACTGGCACGGTCACGATTACCCATTGTGCATAAGTATGTGACATGAAACACCAATAAATAAATAAATAAATAAATAAATAAATAAATAATACTGAATCTGTTTTTGTTTACATGAGCATCGATGGGCGGTACTTCCACTGTCATTCGGTACTTCCGCTGTCAATTTTATCGCCGAAACAAAATAGAATAGTAATAACATACTATTTCGAGTTATGGATGCTTGATTAACATCAGACATTGCATGTTTGTTCATTTTGGCATCTTATGAGGTAAACCCATTTAAAAACGTAATAAATAATTGCCACTTTCATTTCACTCTTCGCGAGGCGACGTGCGATAAATTAGACAAGTTTGCATTTAGGTCGACGTCACGAAAGGTCAACTTGGATGTAATTCTACTATAGGTGTAAATTTGAACTACTGAAATTTCATTACAGGCGTGTTCACCACGGTTGGTGTGTAAAGCTAGCATTTATGTCATAAGGTTTTCATATATAGTAGGCCCCTACAATAGGTAATCATGGTATAAAATCGTGTAACTTATTTGCGAATGAACATGTATCAAAACACTCTACAGTTGCATGTTCTGTCTGTACCACGACCTCGATAAGGCCGACCATTTTGATTTTTATACGCCGCATCAAAGACAATGAACGCGCTGTCATCGGCTAATTCAAATAAATTATTCTGTGGTGACATCAAAGTAATCATAAAGCACGATCTTCGTGCCCTATGAATCCTTTGATATCGCCGCAGAATAATTGGACGATGCCTTGTTTGTCTTGCGATCTCGGGGAAAGGGGCGGTTTAATTGCGAATTTCTACCATCCATGTCATCCAATTGTTGATTTGTCCCGGTACCGGTTTCGGTGGGTCAGGCGATGTCCCGTCCCGCTACTATTTATGTTGGTACCAGTGGTATTTTGACATGCCTGGTATAATCTGGCCCCTGTCTTAAGTTCTTTTCTTGAAAGAACCTACCTGTCACCAGAAACATTCAACTTGTCTTGGAAGTATCCCACACCCCAGCAGACACGCTTCCTCTCCATCCCCGTTTCTTGTTTTTTGTTTATTGTTTGTTATAATTTTCCTTTTTTTGTCGGGGATGTGATGTTGGTCAAGGGTGTGGGGTGGGGACTAACAAATTTAGGTTAAACTATTTTAATTAGCTCTGGTGGAAAGTATACTTTAGAGTAATATTTCTTCCAGATTTTCTGTAATTGTGTTTTCGTAAAGATGATTTGACTCTGGCATTGATTGATATAATATTTCACTTGAATAAATTTTGTGAATAATGTCCGAAGAATTAAGCTCAATCCTCCCTCAGTGGCGAGGAAATTGAAATATTCTCGCATGCCAATGCAGGGGCGGCGGAAGCTCGATAAAAGTGGAGGGGCACAAATTTACAATTCTAGTACTGAGGGAGGGTCATAGGGCACAAAACTTATAGCGCAAAGCTTATAGCGTAAAACATATAGCGGAATTTCTTTAACAATGAATTTTCTACTGACCAGCATATCAATGGGAAATAAAAAAAAATACGCTGTAAGTTTTACACCTTATGGCCATCCCTTACTACTAATGCTATACCATGGGCCGACTCAGTGTGAGAAAGGTTACAATCGTATATCGGTAAATGTACCATGACACGCTATAGTCTCTCGTTTAGATGAAAATGCCGATGTGTGGTCACTGTCTTGTCCGCTTCTTCCACTTCAACCATCTTTCAACCCGAAGGCCATCCTTTGGGTTGGAAGATAGTTCAAATAGACGAAACGGACCGAAGCGACCGAATGTGTGATTCTTCGGCTAAATATTGTTTGGATTTGAAAATAACGTTACAGGAATGCCTGTATATTGACACGTTAACATGCGCCCATTTTTACTCATTGTGTAACTGCGAAACATATTTGTGGAAAAAATGGAGGGGTACGTGCCCCCTGTACCCCCTGGCTCCGCCGCCTCTGTGCCAATGAAAGGCAAACTTTGAAAACCAGTACTTTTCACCTGTGACAAGGTGCTATAGTTAGACCTATGTATGGAAAAGTTTTCATTACATTCCGTGGAAATAGGTTGGCTGTTCATCAATATCCTTCAAAGTCCACTAGACCCTTTTCTGCATGTATCTCATCATTGACGTTTAAAAATATGCACAAGATGAAATCATCTTTCTCTTGAACCATACAGTGTAAATAAATATAGAAATGTTTGCAGGGACAGTACCGTATTAACCCATGGACGGGCCCCTGGGCTTTTAGGTACTTCGGGATGGGGCCCCCTCCGGCACTTCAGTCTTTCATCCCACTACAGCTGATAGCCTGATCCTGGTACGGTAGGCAGTATGTCGAAGTACATAGCCCTATATCCTTTTTGCGGGTCTCTTGAAGAATTCTACTCACAACTTGACATTATTTAAATAAGCATTAACATAATGTCCTGTATATAAATATTCATCATATGACTCGTCCGTTTTGGTCACTTTAAAACATTTGATATTTTGTTTTCATATTAATCAGTGATAAATAAAGCCTTCCGTAAATTTCATTGGTCAATTTCAAAACTAAACAATTTGATTGGCTGAACAAAATAAAACTGGGCCACATTTTCATAATTTGCATAATTGGAGTGGGAGCTTTCATTCGTCAGTTTCAAAACTGGACAATTTGATTGGCTAAACAAAATACAACTGGGTGACATTTGCATAATTTCAGTAGGGAAAATTTTCGTTATCTGTCCTATTTTTGGTGGGTTATATTGTATTAATCTTTAACCAACAAGAAAAACGCCATTCATTTTTTTTTTATATTTTCACTTTTTGCTTCCAAAACATAGGTTATGACCCCTCATGGAACGAGCTCGACGAGCTCGTTCCAATGAGGGTCATAACCTATGTTTTGGAAGCAAAAAATGAAAAGTTTTAGTTATACGAGGATGTTTTTTTCCAAATGCCGTCTGCAACTCAAGTTAGGTGATGGGTTAAAAAGTCATACTAAGTGGCTAATTTGTGCGTGTGTGTGTCATATGATAAATAGAATATGAAATGAGTGTTTTTCTCGTATGATGTTTATGAAACTCGTCCGAATTTTCCGTTTGGGCTCGCCATGGGTTCGCCCAATCGGAAAATTCTTAGACTCGTTTCATAAATATTATATGAGAAAAACACTCATTCCTTTTCCTCTATATATAGTATACGTATGAGAGTATAAATACAGGTAAATACATATGTACATGTATCGCTACGGCGCAGAGTATAAAGTGTTTTTAACCGTTGGAGCACTAAGGCGCTGGTAACAGTGCCTCAAAAAAAAAAAAAAATAAAATAAAAATAAAAAATAAATAAATAAACAATGGCGGGCCCCCTTCCCTGTGGGCTCCTATGCTTCAGCCTAGTCAGCCTAATGAATAATACGGTCCTGCATGGGGACTTTACTGATTGTGTGCTGTGGGGTAAATGTTTTTTTGTAAACATGTTGAATATTTTTTTCAGTTGTGCAGTTTATCAAGATCGATTCGAAATGGATATGTGCATATGCAGATAAATGTATATTTCTGGTCTACTCGCAGCCAGGTAAGCTATTAATCAAACCTTACTTCGAGTGATCGACAATTTGTCCATGTCGCAAGATGAAGTGCGTCAGTGAAACAGGTAACCACGCTGAACCTCGCTGAGATGCTAATTAAGCGTAGCGAATCGGTTATATTAACATCGTCGCAAACTCGAATTGAGCAGCATAATGTTGTCTAGCCATTTGGGGCGGTAGAATAGGTTATTAGGCTAAGTGAAGTAAACGGTGAGGTGTGGGGGGGGGGGGGGGGGGGCGAGGGGCATAGATGCATCCTGACGGACCGGAATAACACAGAAGTAAAGTTATTTGGAGGAAGCTACCGAGAGCTCGTAGCTTCAATGCAAGCCAGGAGCTTGGAGTGGGCTGAGTGGAAGCTAGGCAAATGTCATGCGTGAACATTGTATTTTTAAACATTTGATGGAGAGTGGTTGATTCGGAACAAGACTCTGAAGTACATCCCGAAAGTGCATTGTTTGTTGACGATATAGTGTTATAGCAAGTAAATACACAGAACTCCACACGCGTGTGAATGGGCTAATCGATTGCACGAGTGCCAGCGCGGAAGGATAGAACGAGAAGCCGCAGGCCTCGAGTTTTATTCTTCCGCGATGGCACAAGTGCTAAATCGATTAACCCATTCACACGCGTGTGTCGTTCTGTGTTTATTACACGCCTTCACATCTATAAGAACAACTATTATTAGAAGGACGCTCAGCAATTCATTTGACAACTATCAACACAAGGAACACATTTTATAACCAACCACATGTGTTAGGGGAACCCGTGTTACTATTTCGTCCCCTGAGTTCCAATGTGTTCTATGTGCCAACTAGCACATAGAACACATTGGAATTCAGGGGACGATTTACAGCTATCGCAAGCGATTCAAATTGTAATTGCTTCGCACGATTTGTTAAAAATTCCAGTGAAATTTCACTTCTATTTAACCCTTTACCCAACGTAACGGCCAAAACCGGCCAGCGCTATTCTCAAAAATCGCCAATTAATTTTCACTATTTTTTTCATTTTTTGTCTCAAAAACATAGGTTATGACCCCTCATTGGAACGAGCTCGTTCCAACGAGGGCTCATAACCTATGTTTTTGAGACAAAAAATGAAAAAAAATAGTTATTCAAGAATTTTTTTTGCAAGTGTCGTCTGCTTTCACGTTAGGTAAAGGGTTAAAAATAGTCCGTCAACGATTTCTGTTCCGCGCATATGTAGATGGGGATTTCATAGAACAGACGTGTAATAAAATGGAGGTTTGATCTCATTGTGTACCAGCATGTCTCACGTACCGCGTCACCTTGAATATGCACTGCATGCATGACGCGATTGGAACCAGCTTGCGGAGTCATTAATAAACATTATACTGGATGTCATTTTTGCACGACATGCTTCGAGAAACCAAAAAGTATCGTTGGTGACACATTGTGAAGTCCTGACATATTTTGTATTTTTCAAAAATTCGAGTGACGAGTGCATATATGTTAAAGATAAGGCGTTGCGGGTGAATTGTTTATGTGGTAATTCTAAAGCATCCGAGCGCATTATTCCTGGAGTGTCGGGGAGAATGAATGACTGGGAAATGTTTTACAATTCACTCTTAATCTGAAATCATTTTTGGCTGTATTTCAAGCCCCCGACCATCCGCGTGCGTTTGTGGGAGGGGAAGGGGTGCGTTTATGTGTATTCTTTTAGTCAAATCATACAAAAATGAATATTAATGGACCGACTCATTGAGCATGTTCCATTGATATCCATATTTATATGGTTTAACCCTTTTACCGACACGTCCACTTTAGCCATATTTGGAGAACATCTATGTACGCCTGTATGCGAGGACGGTTTTAGGTGCTATATAAGTAAGGGGAGTTTGTTTACTTAGAAGTTTCCACCTCTGATATTTCATATCTTCGAATTAAATATACACAAATAATACACCAAAATAAAGGTTTGATTGTATAGAAGACGAAAAATATATGACATCAACTCACAGAGTTCACAGCAAGCAACAATGGTTCCTAAAAGTCTGCAACCTTATTCGTACCAGAACCGATAAAAAAATATTTCAGGCAAACAACTTGTGGCCAAATATGCTTCAGATATCCAATAACAAAACTAGGACATCAAAATTCTTCAAAACGCAGAAACAGAGCAGCGTAGGGGGTAAATTCCAAAACCGTTGTCTTGGTTTACATTTTAGGTTCATTACGGTTTCCGGTAAAAGGTCATCGGAGCGAAAACGCATTGATATACAATGCCATCTAAAATCAAATAATGAGAAAGATCGCCTTAATACAGGCATACCGTTATTATATCAAAACTGCATAGTTACCATATTCTATGCAAGGTATCATGACACCTGGTGTAATTTCCTAGAATTACGATTTTGTTTTTCGATAGAAATTCGTGATATCGAGTGATTTGCGTATGTCCGTCGAACATGGAATCCATCTTCAATAAAAAATGCAGACAGTGTTTTCCTTTCCCCAAATGCTCTCCTATCGCTGAATCCTAAAGGATTTTGAATGCCTATCTTTGTTCTTGGATATCTAAAGCACATTTGGCCACAAGTTGCTCTCCTGAAATATTATTTTATTATCAGTTCAGGTACAAATACGGTAGCAGACTTCCTGGAACTATTGGTGCCTGGTGCCAATTCGGTGAGTTGACTGCATTTGTTTTTCGTGTTCTCAAAATCTTAATTTTGGTGTATAATTTGTGTGTATTTGATTTTGAATTTAAGGAATATCAGAGGTGGGAATTTCAAAGTAAACAAATCTTTCTTACTTATATATCACCTTAATAACATTTATGACAAACTTAAAACTCTATCATCTGATGAATTGTTGGAAAGGGCTCTCTGAGCCCTTTCCAACAATTAATCAGCTGATAGGTTTGATCTGTGCATACCAGAACATACAGATAGTCACAATAAAATAGGAGACAATAGTCGGTTTCGTCAGCGTAAGTGTTAACTGAGTATGTTCAAAGATGTTTTATAGTCAGGCTTATTTTGGCTAATGTCTGCCCGCTATTTTGGGTAAGCGTGTAATCCCAAGGATTAAGGATCTTTTGGAGGTTGCTAAGAAATGTGTGGACGTATCGGTGTGTCTGTAATTACGTGCTAATGTGAAATAAGTAAAGGATAAATCCAATGTCGAGGCTCCTATCTTTATCATTCAAATCTTTAACATGGACCTAAATCTGCGACCCTATTCCCAACTCTCAGCAAGAATGCAGGTGTTTTGTTGCGCATTTTTCGCGCCAAGGAGTCGAACGTGAGATATCAATGGGATGGGGCGGGTGGGGAAGGCAATTAATGTCATTGAGATCAGATAATTTAATTGCAAAGATTTATTTTCAGAAAAATTCAAAAAGGTAAAATATAAGAAATGCAGTGAGAAGTAATAAGCGATACCAATGTAAATGCATCAGAGTACGTTTTTGTTCTAAATATGTTAGTAGTATATCAGGTTCTTACTGGTCACTTTTTGAAAGTACTCGGTGTCGAACCCCGCTGGGCATAGGAGGCGCCTATAGATTTGCATGAATGTGCAAAAGTGACGTCGTGGGTTGTGAAGGGTAGTAGTGTGAACAGTCATGTTTTGAATATCCTTTTACATTTTGTTGGATGGTATATACTATGTTTTGAATATCCTTTTATATTTTGATGGGTGGTATATACTATGTTTTTAGTGTCTTTTTATATTTTGATGGGTGGTATATACTATGTTTTGAATATCTTTTTATATTTTGATGATGGTGTCTACTATGTTTTGAACATCCTTCTACACTTTGATGGGTGGTATAGACTATGTTTTAAATATCCTTTTATATTTTGATGGGTGGTATATGCTAGGTTTTGAATGTCTTTTTATATTTTAATGGGTGGTATATACTATGTTTTGAATGTCTTTTTATATTTCGATGGGTGGTATATACTATGTTCTGAATGTCTTTTTATTTTTTGATGTGTGGTATATGCTCTGTTTTGAATGTCTTTTTATATTTTGATGGGTGGTATATACTATGTTTTGAATGTCTTTTTATATTTTGATGGGTGGTATATACTATGTTTTGAATATCCTTTTTTATTATATGCTTTCTTAAAAGAAAGCGAGAAATTTTTAACCAATATTTTTCACATCTATCGTCACGATAGATATAAGGGAATATCCCTCTGTAGATTAATCGAATCACGCAAGAAAATTAGAATGAAATTACTCCGCCGACGAACATTATTTTATATGTCCAATACACGCAGCACCGGTAAATGTGTATTTTAGCTCGTCTCAAAGTAACAAAATTAGTGTTGCAAATAGTCCAAAAAGGAAGTACAAGAAAATCCGACTCATCGATAGTGACAGTGACAGTGATTGATAAATATGCGAAAAACAGTTTGAAAATTTGAAAAATCCTCCTTCGTCCTTCATTGAACATTTTGTGAACTGTGTCATGTTTGTGCACTTTTGTTATTTTGAATAAATATGCCACCCATTGTTTTTGGGGGAATGTCATAAACCACTTTCACACATGTTCATTGATTCTGTGTGCGTAACTGACAATATAGCCATTTTCGAAGGGGATTTATGCGGAACTATTTTGTTGTGTGGTAGTTTGCTTTTGAAATCGGGGCCAATAAGTAAATGGGTCAGCCCCGTCAGCTGATTTTTGTTGACATTGCCATCATTTTCTCCACCTCCGGTTTTTGATTGCAATGAAAACACCACATTACCTCTTTTAATCGCAACAAAAACAATGCAACACATATAATAAAAAGAATACTTACTGTTTTTGAGTGAGTATCGGAATTATCTCATTCGTGGCTGCAATGAATTTATTTTTTCACTCGTGGCTTTCAGCTACTCGTGAAAACTAATATTCCTTTGCAGCCACTCAGAAGATAATTCCGATACTCATGCAAAAACAGTAGGTATCCTTTATATATTTTGATGGGTGGTATATACTATGTTTTGAATATCCTTTTATATTTTGATGGGTGATATATACTATGTTTTGAATATCTTTTTATATTTTGATGGGTGATATATACTATGTTTTGAATATCTTTTTATATTTTGATGGGTGGTATATACTATGTTTTGAATATCCTTTTATATTTTGATGGGTGGTATATACTATGTTTTGAATATCCTTTTTTATTTTGATGGGTGGTATATACTGTGTTTTGAATATCCTTTTATATTTTGATGGGTGGTATATACTATGTTTTGAATATCCTTTTATATTTTGATGGATCGTATATACTATGTTTTAAATATACTTTTTTATTTTGATGGGTGGTATATACTATGTTTTGAATATCCTTTTATATTTTGATGGGTGGTATATACGATGTTTTGAATATCCTTTTTTATTTTGATGGGTGGTATATACTATGTTTTGAATATCCTTTTATATTTTGATGGGTGGTATATACTATGTTTTGAATATCCTTTTATATTTTGATGGGTGATATATACTATGTTTTGAATATCTTTTTATATTTTGATGGATCGTATATACTATGTTTTAAATATCCTTTTATATTTTGATGGGTGGTATATACTATGTTTTGAATATCCTTTTGTATTTTGATGGGTGGTATATATATAGAAAAAACATATAGTGTTTTCAAGTAAACAATTTATTCTACGAGTAGGATTAAGAATGAAACTGACGAGCCTCTGGCAAGTCAGTTTTATTCTTAATCCTATGAGTAGAATAATTTTTTTACTTGAAAACACTATACGTTTATTTTGTTTATCCCATAAATCTTTTACAAACCAGTCGCGGCAAAATCGTGCTGTTATTTGCGTCAAAACATAGCACGAAGTGAGGAGTACACTGGTCCATTTCGATCAACAAGAAAACATTGCAAAAAATAAACAAGGCACAATGATACATTTGTGTCTAAAAATAATTCCCCAACAAACATCAGCTAAACTTGCAAAATTGCTTTATTAAATGAACGATCTCTATTCTTTTGTACTGACAATGTGAAATACTTTCAAAACTTTTAAAGAAAAAAACAATTGAACTGTTAATTATGCTGCATTACAATATGAACATGTAGCATTGAGTGGGTGAGAGCAATTGGGCCACTTTCAAAGCAGGTCATGAATGTCAGTTCATTTTTGTATATTGATGTTTAAAGTGTTAATGTTTATACTATTTCCGAGAAATAAACTATTCAATAATGTGCTTGGATTCGAGAGGTCAGTATGCTGCAAATGGAAGTCGTTAATGTTAACACTTGTGCCACCATTTCGTTCTAATGATGACATAGTTGTTGCAGTTACCTGAGATTCATGGTTTCAACAGCATGTGATAAAGGTGTGTTCAAATTATTTTGACAATGTGTGAATTCAGTTGTATTGGCATTGCGCAGTGTACTTAGTGTTGCGTGTTACTGTGCTGAGGGGTGAGATAAGGTTACTCATTGTACAGTGTACTTAGTGTTGAGTGTTGCTGTACTGGGAGGAGAGGTAAGGTTACTCATTGTGCAGTGTACTTAGTGTTGCGTGTTACTGTGCTGAGAGGAGAGATAAGGTTACTCATAATTAAAGAACATCGTTTAAGTGATGATCGTCACTTTGTTTCCACAGATTTCTGACACGCATAATCAGGTCAAGATATCCTGATCTTTCAAATGGAATGCCAGATGTCAACATAGTATAGTCTGTTTCCAATCCCCTACTAGGGTGATAAATTTTTCATGTGTTAAACCAATGGGAAAAATTTATCACCCCACTAGGTGATTAAAGCAAAAATTTACCCAAGGCTTCAGTTGTTGGAATAAATTGCTACTTATGGGATAAACTATGTTTTGAATGTCCTTTTATGTTTTGATGGACAGTTTATACTATGTTTTGAATATCCTTTTATATTTTGATGGGTGGTATATACTATGTTTTGAAATCCTTTTATATTTTGATGGGTGTTATATACTTTGTTTTGAATATCCTTTTATATTTTGATGGGTGGTATATACTATGTTTTGAATATCCCTTTTTATTTTGATGGGTGGTATATACTATATTTTGAATATCCTTTTACATTTTGATGGGTGGTATATACTATGTTTTGAATATCCTTTTATATTTTGATGGGTGATATATACTATGTTTTGAATATCCTTTTATATTTTGATGGGTGGTATATACTATGTTTTTAATGTATTTTTATATCTTGATGGGTGGTATATACTATGTTTGAAATCCTTTTATATTTTGATGGGTGGAATATACTTTGTTTGAATATCCTTTTATATTTTGATGGGTGGTATATACTATGTTTTGAATATCATTTTATATCTTGATGGGTGGAATATACTTTGTTTGAATATCCTTTTATATTTTGATGGGTGGTATATACTATGTTTTGAATATCCTTTTATATTTTGATGGGTGGTATATACTATGTTTTGAATATCCTTTTATATTTTGATGGGTGGTATATACTATGTTTTGAATATCCTTTTATATTTTGATGGGTGGTATATACTATGTTTTGAATGTCTTTTTATATTTTGATGGGTGGTATATGCTATGTTTTGAATATCCTTTTATATTTTGATGGGTGGTATATACTATGTTTTGAATATCCTTTTATATTTTGATGGGTGGTATATACTATGTGTTGAATATCCTTTTATATTTTGATGGGTGGTATATACTATGTTTTGAAAATCCTTTTATATTTTGATGGGTGGTATATACTATGTTTTGAATATCCTTTTATATTTTGATGGGTGGTATATACTATATTTTGAATGTCTTTTTATATTTTGATGGGTGGTATATAGTGTGTTTTGAATGTATTTTTATATTTTGATGGGTGGTATATGGTATGTTTTGAATATCCTTTTTTTATTTTGATGGGTGGTATATACTATGTTTTGAATATCCTTTTTTTATTTTGATGGGTGGTATAGACTATGTTTTGAATATCCTTTTATATTTGATGGGTGGTATATACTATGTTTTGAATATATTTTTATATTTTGATGGGTGGTATATACTATGTTTTGAATGTATTTTTATATTTGGTGGTGGTATATGCTATGTTTTGAATATCCTTTTATATTTTGATGGGTGGTATATACTATGTTTTGAATATCCTTTTATATTTTGATGGGTGGTATATACTATGTTTTAAATATCCTTTTATATTCTGATGGGTGGTATAGACTATGTTTTAAATATCCCTGTATATTTTGATGGGTGGTATATACTATGTTTTGAATATCCTTTTATATTTTCATGGTGGTATATATTATGTTTTGAACATCCTTTTATATTTTGATGGGTGGTATATACTATGTTTTGAATGTATTTTTTATATTTTGATGGGTGGTATATGCTATGTTTTGTATATCCTTTTATATTCTGATGGGTGGTATATACTATGTTTTGTATATCCTTTAATATTTTGATGGGTGGTATAGACTATGTTTTCAATGTCTTTTTATGTTTTGATGGGTGGTATATACTAAGTTTTGAATGTCTTTTTATTTTTTTTTTGATGGGAGGTATATATATAGAAAAAACGTATAGTTTTTTCAAGTAAACAATTTATTCTATGAGTAGGATTAAGAATGAAACCAACGAGCCTCTGGCAAATCAGTTTTATTCTTAATCCAATGAGTAGAATAGATTTTTTACTCGAAAACACTATACGTTTATTTTGTTTATCCCATAAATCTTTTACAAACCAGTCGCGACAAAATCGTGCTGTTATTTGCGTCAAAACATAGCTCAAATTGAGGATTACATTGGTCCATTTCGATTGACAAGAAAACATTGCAAAAATTAAACAAGGCACAATGATACATTTGTGTCTAAAAATAATTCCCCAACAAACATCAGCTAGACTTGCAAAAATCCTTTATTAAATGAACAATCTCTATTCTTTTGTACTGACAATGTGAAATACTTTAAAAACTTGTAAAGAAAACAACAATTGAACTGTTAATGATGCTGCATTACAATATGAACATGTAGCATTGAGTGGGTGAGTGCAATTGGGCCACTTTCAAAGCAGGTCATGAATGTCAGCTCATTATTGTATATTGATGTTTAAAGTGTTAATGTTTATACTATTTCCGAGAAATAAACTATTCAATAATGTGCTTGGATTCGAGAGGTCAGTATGCTGCAAATGGAAGTCGTTAATGTTAACACTTGTGTCACCATTTCGTTCTAATGATGACATAGTTGTTGCAGTTACCTGAGATTCACGGTTTCAACAGCATGTGATAAAGGTGTGTTCAAATTATTTTGACAATGTGTGAATTCAGTTGTATTGGCATTGTGCAGTGTACTTAGTGTTGCGTGTTGCTGTGCTGGGAGGAGAGGCAATGTTACTCATTGCGCAGTGTACTTAGTGTTGCTGTGCTGGGAGGAGAAGTAAGGTTACTCATTGTGCAGTGTACTTAGTGTTGCGTGTTGCTGTGCTGGGAAGAGAGGTAAGGTTACTCATTGTACAGTGTACTTAGTGTTGAGTGTTGCTGTACTGGGAGGAGAGGTAAGGTTACTCATTGTGCAGTATACTTAGTGTTGCGTGTTACTGTGCTGAGAGGAGAGATAAGGTTACTCATAATTAAAGAACATCGTTTTTGATGGGTGGTATATACTATGTTTTGAATGTCTTTTTATATTTTGATGGGTGGTATATGCTATGTTTTGTATATCCTTTTATATTTTGATGGGTGGTATATGCTATGTTTTGTATATCCTTTTATATTCTGATGGGTGGTATATACTATGTTTTGAATATCCTTTTATATTTTGATGGGTGGTATATACTATGTTTTGAATGTCTTTTTATATTTTGATGGGTGGTATATACTATGTTTTGAATGTCTTTTTATATTTTGATGGGTGGTATATGCTATGTTTTGTATATCCTTTTATATTCTGATGGGTGGTATATACTATGTTTTGAATATCCTTTTATATTTTGATGGGTGGTATATACTATGTTTTGAATATCCTTTTATATTTTGATGGGTGGTATATACTATGTTTTGAATATCCTTTTATATTTTGATGGGTGGTATATACTATGTTTTGAATATCCTTTTATATTTTGATGGGTGGTATATACTATGTTTTGAATGTATTTTTATACTTTGATGGGTGGTATATGCTATGTTTTGTATATCCTTTTATATTCTGATGGGTGGTATATACTATGTTTTGAATATCCTTTTATATTTTGATGGGTGGTATATACTATGTTTTGAATATCCTTTTATATTTTGATGGGTGGTATATACTATGTTTTGAATATCCTTTTATATTTTGATGGGTGGTATATACTATGTTTTGAATGTATTTTTATACTTTGATGGGTGGTATATGCTATGTTTTGTATATCCTTTTATATTCTGATGGGTGGTATATACTATGTTTTGAATATCCTTTTATATTTTGATGGGTGGTATATACTATGTTTTAAATATCCTTTTATATTTTGATGGACAGTTTATACTATGTTTTGAATATCCTTTTATATTTTGATGGGTGGTATATGCTATGTTTTGAATATCCTTTTATATTTTGAAGAGAGAACCACCAAGCAACGGCGAGCAACTGTCAGACTCCTCAACGTACTTACTCCACCCAAACAGGGTTAGCATTGGTTAAAGACAAGTTCACCATCGACGGACAGTACGCCTTATTACACAACGTGGGTAATTTGGATTGTGTCTTGCCCGATAGCGAATTTAGTTGTTGTCAAAGTAATTTTTTGAAATATTACAAAATTGTTTATTCAATTAATAGGCGTTAACTCTATAACATATATGCAATTAACAGGTCAAATATGCAGTGAAGGTATCGTAAAAGGTTTAGTGTTTGGAAATTATTTTCAATTAATAAGAGTTCTCAATTGCAGACATAAAATTAAGTGGACTCCAAAGTATAACAAACTGTTTACAATACAACCTCATATGGTGCTGGAAGGGACGTGGCTAGAGGTTTCCGATTGGAGGGTGTAGGGTAGTGAATTTCCAACTAGGAGAGGGACAGGGAGGAGGGGGAAACCCCCTTGCCAGTCCATCCCCTCGTTGGAAATTCACTACCAACAAAACCTTTGAAAATGAATCATGAAAGGGGGCATAATATTATTAGTATTATTTATTGGTGTTTAAGGTCACATACTTATGCACAATGGCTAATCGTGACCGTGACAGTTTTACGGGTGGAGGAAGCCGGAGTACCCGGAGAGAACCACCGAGCAACGACGAGCAGCTGTCAGCTCTCCAACATCGTAATGCACCGCTGCACAGGCAGGGTTAGATTGGTTGAAGACATGCGCACCATCGACGTGCAGTACGCCTCAGTACACAGCGTCATCGTGCCCCCATGTAGGCAATCGGGGTGAAGTGTCTTGCCCAAGGACACAACGCGGTTGCCGCAGGTGGGATTCGAACCGAGGACCTCTCGGCTTGCAGCCTGCACCTCTACCAACTGAGCCACCGCGCCCCCTAAAGGGGGCATAAGACTGATTCTAGTAACTGAAATGCCAACACATTTATGATAGAATTATCAGGTTATTATTTTTTGGTATGATTCTGGGAATTGAATATGTGCTAAGCAAATGCTCAAGCTGAGAACTTTGAGCAATTCACACTGTTCTAACATTAAATCAAATCTTATGCAGGAATGATCAATTTTCGATGTTTCATCATCTTGTAACTGTGAACGATGGAATTAACTCAGGATAACGATTTTACATGATGTGATTTTCTTGAAGGGTATTTCAATGATTTTTTTTTATTGTGATAAGTAAACGTACTATAGAAATCTAATACCGATTGACATCATGCATACTTATGAAGCTCGATATTGCGTACACTGTAGTTGTAAATAGTAACAGTTGGAATTTTTGCCGATTTGAAATCGAATAGGAATTTGGGGAAGTAAAGGAGACATCAGCATCACCAAAGAACCTCAAAAATTCAGATAGATGGAATTTCCAACTGCTCATGACTTGCCCTCCGAATTTGCAACTATAGGAAATTTTGGCCAGGATTGGGGGGCGGGGTGACACCCCCTGCACCCCCCTCTCGCCACGTCCCTGGGTGTTGGTTACGATACATAATTACAAGGTTTGATTTAATAATTTTAATTTCAATTGTCTGTTGTCTGTGGATAATATTCAAGTCTTTGGTTTGAATGAATGTTTTTATCATTGCGAGTTATGATTCAAAAGCAAGTAACTTATCAGCAATTCAGATATTTTCCTCTTTTTTCGAAAACTGATAATTTATTTATTTATTTATTGGGGTTGAACGAGACTTTCGATGGCCAAGGTCACGACTTGTCGGACAGTTTTATGGGTGGAGGAAGCCGGAGTACCCGGTGAGAACCACCGAGCAACGGCGAGCAGCTGTCAGACTCCCCAACGTTCTAACTTCACACAAGCAGGGTTAGCTCTTGTTAAAGACAAGTGCACCATCGACGACCAGTACGCCTTAGTATACAACGCCACCGTACCCCACGTGGGCAATCGGGATTAACCCTTTACCCAACGCAGACGATAACAAAATTTATTATTTTAAATATCATTTTTTTAAATTTTCAAAAAAATTCATCAAAACCAGGAGGGATGGATTTTTTGTTGAAATTTTTTGAAAAATAATATTTTTCCAACTGCTGAATTTGCATATTACGCGGGCGGATGCGGGCGATTCGTTAGGTAAAGGGTTAAGTGCCTTGCTCAAGGATACACATGATATGGTTTTGTTGAAATTTTTTGAAAAATAATATTTTTCCAACTGCTGAATTTGCATATTACGCGGGCGGATGCGGGCGATTCGTTAGGTAAAGGGTTAAGTGCCTTGCTCAAGTATACAACGCGGTTGTCCCTGGCGGGAATCGAACCGTGGACCTTTCGGTTTGAAGTCCAATGCCGTAACCCCTGAGCCACCGAGCTTTCAAAATCTGATAAACTGTATTTGTAGCATTTGTAAAGTTCTCACAGCACGCGAACCTTGGCAGAGAGTGAAGGCGGTGGGGGCTCCCAAAATCCCCGTGGTTCCCATCGAATACGATCTACACGGAGAAGCTTGTAATATAAACACAGATAACAAACCGCATTTAGTATAAATGTTATTGTTGTTCTATGGAAACTCAAAATGTCCCCAGATAGCCAGCCCCCTTTTGGGGAATATTTTTAAAAAATGTCTCTGAAGAAGGCTTTTGACCTCCACCGATGGGAGGACCCCCTGGCCCAACTCCCCGGCCTTTGTTATACGGTATGTCGGCGGCATATCACACTGAGACCGCTAAAGACATGCCTGTGTCCCAAATATAGATTCCATTATATACGATTTATTGTGAGTAATAAGAATGTTGTATTGGACTAGAGAGTTACGTAACATGATGCTATGGTATTCTTGGTGGGTGCGCGGTGGATCAGTAGGGAGAGGTGCAGGCTGCAAGCCGAGTGGTCGTCGGTTCGAATTCCACCTGTAGTAACCGCGTTGTGTCCTTGGACAAGACATTTCACCCCCATTGCCCACGTAGGGGCACGGTGGCGTTGTGTACTAAGGCGTACTGCACATCGATGGTTCACCTGTCTTCAACCATTGCTAACCCTACTTGTGTGGAGTTGGTATGTTGGGGAAATGACAGTTGCTCGCCGTTGCTCGGTGGATCTCTCGGGTCCTCCAGCTTCCCCCATCCGCAAAACTGTCATGGTCACGACTAGCTGTTGTGTAGAAATATGTGACCTTAAACACCAATAAATAAATAAATGCTATTCTTGGTAACACGAGCAATACATATTAACCCTTGCACTATTTTATCTAATTATCAAAATTTCAACAATACATTTTTCACATAATGCAACTAGGAATGTAACCAATTCAATCTTGGTTAACAAAGCTCATTGACTGAATTACTTTATTCCCTAGTGGTATTAAGGGGAAAAATGGGGCTTAAAATTTAATTATTTTGACATCAAAATGCAGAGGATTAACTACTCTAAACATATATCATAATTTCTTGATAATAATTACCAGGTGTATCAGTGTGCATTGTCAAATCACAGGGCTGTTTGGGGGCTCACACACTTCCTAATCCATCCCTCCTGATTATGGAGCCAAAAATGTGCATTTTCTTAATGTAGAGGGTGCACGGACTCTCACTTACTCCAAGGATGTGACCAAAGATACTCTCGTGTGATTTGTCTTCACATCGGCCTTTGAAGTCGAGACAAATGTAAATTTTTGATTCCATATTTAATAAATTTCCACGTTGGAAAAATTTATTAATTATGGAGCAACAAAATGTGCATTTTTCTTAATGTTGAGGCGCGTGAAACCCAAATCTAGCTTTGTGTATTGTATTCCTGTCATACCACTTAGGCACCCTGACCACCACTGATATTATTTACAATAGAGAGTTAATCATCCATGGCACTGACTAGGCTTGCTGTGAAACTACATCAGTTTTTGTGACAAACACACCCCACAGAACATCACTGACTGGTGCAGCCTACCATTCTTTTTTAAAACCACTCCTTGTTATTAACATGATCAAAATGGTGTGTGTTTGTTTACACCAGCTTCATATGCATACTTACAGAAATGTTATTTACCCGTTTATTTCTTTTACGACCAGGGACGTGGCGACAGGGGGTGGGGGTTGGGGGGTGGGGGGTCACCCCCCCCCCCCAATCCTTGCAAACGTTTCCTATAGTTGGAAATTCGGAGGGCAAGTCACGAGTAGTTGGAAATTCCATTTATCTGGATTTTAGAGCTCCTTTGGTGATAGTGATGTCTCCTTCACTTCCCAAAATTCCAACTCGGTTTCAAATCGGCAAAAATTCTGACTGTTACTATTTACAACTACAGTGTACGCTGTATCAAGCTTCATAAGTATGCATGATGCCAGTCGGTTCCAGATTTCTATAGTACGTTTACTTATCGTAATAAAAAAAATCCTCGAAATGCACTTCAAGAAAATCACATCATGTAAAATCGTTATCCTGAGTTTATTCCATCATTCACAGTTACAATATGATGAAACATCGAAAACTGATCATTGCTGCATTAGATCTGATTTAATGTTAGGACAATGTGAATTGCTCAAAGTTCTCAGCTTGAGCATTTGTTTAGCACATATTCAATTCCCAGAATAATACCAAATAATAATAACCTGATAATTCTATCATAAATGTGTTGGCATTTCAGTTACTAGAAACAATTTTATGCCCCCTTTCAGGGCTTCATTTTCAAAATGTTTCTCGGTAGTGAATTTCCAACTAGGGGGAGCGACCGGGAGGGGGACCGGGGAGCCGGAGTACCCGGAGAGAACCACCGAGCAACGGCGTGCAACTGTCAGCTCCCCAACATACTAACTCCACACAAGCAGGGTTAGCATTGGTTGAAGACAAGTGCACCATCGACGTGCAGTACGCCTTAGTACACACGCGGGCAATGGAGATGAAGTGTCTTGCCCAAGAACACAACGCGGTTGCCCCAGGTGGGATTCGAACCGAGGACCTCTCGGCTTGCAGCCTGCACCTCTACCTACTGAGCCACCGCGCTCCCGAACTGTCAGTATAGTTTTTTTAAAGGTTGGATTGCACAAGAATGAGAACTGCCTCGAAAAAATGCTATTTATAGTAAGATTATGAAATATTTAAATAATAAAATTATTATCAGCATACCTTATTTATGATATAGAATGCAAGTGTACTAAGAGTGCACTCTAAACTATAGGAATAAAAAGTCAATTCCACACGACAGTTTTCGCCATATTGTTTCTGTTTCCATTCCCCGTAAGACAATACAAGTATTTACAAGGCAGCACTCCACACGTCATATCACTGAATCAGACGCGTGGACAGGAGTTAGGGAAGCAAGAATAGTATCTAGGGGGACATACAAAATATGATTCGCTGCATCATCTGAACCCTGCAGCGGCAATGTGGCGGCAAGCACAAGAGAGGGTGCGCCCCTCAAGTTGGAGGGAGTCTGCACCCCCACTTCATCCCGCTCCGGGAAAATTTTGGAACTCGAGACAAAAAAAAAAAAAACGCAATTTCCTTGACTCTGAGTCCGTTTGTGTCCATAATTTATAAGTTGTGAAAGGCATCAATAATTAGGCCACAAGGTGGATTAATGAATGATGTCGTTCAGAACTTATAAATTATGGACACAAACGGACCTAAAATCAAGGAATTTGCTAGATATTAAAATTTCTTGCCTGATGTTCCGTATATGGGTTAACATGGGGGGGGGGGGCAGAGATGGGGGCGGGGACATGTGCCCTCTCAGCCCCCCCCCCCCCCCCCCCCCCGGCCACGCCATGTCACTGCACTGAATCTGTTCACTTCTATCAACAAAAGCCAACTGAAAAGCAATGAACGACAATTAAAAAAACACATGTAGCACATGCAAGCTGTGGGAATGACGTATTAGATGCACATGCTTGACGAGTGCAATTATGTAACATGTGGATGCTTGCTTTTCATCATTATAATAATCCTATAGTTTGATTGATAACGCAAGCCGTTGGACTCGGTGGCTCAGTAGGTAGAGATACAGGCTAAAGTGTATTGCACGTCGACCAATGCTAACCCTACTTGTATGGGGTTAGTACGTTGTGGAGTCTTACAGTTGCTCGCCGTTGCTCGGTGGTTCTCCTCGGGTACTTCGACTTCCTCCACCCGTAAAACTGTCCGACACGAGGTGACCCTGGCTGTCGAATGTGTCATTAAACCCCAATAAATAAATAACGCAAGCCGCTTCAATGTCATGCCAATGTCAGGGGCTGGTTGAATCGAGCTCTGAGGCCAATAGTCTAATTCTGTTATGAGCTATTTGTAGAGACACTTTTCGCGAAATTTGTGCGCAGACTACCCTTCATGTAATGCGATGTCCTTTTACTCATGAAAGTATACACATATTCTTTCGGCTTCAGCTATAGATATTCTAATCAATAAGTATTCAATTCACACGAGAAACATAAAAATATTAATCCAATTACTCAGGCAATTAGTGGAACTAGGTCGTGTAATCATAACAGCTGTGACGGGTTTTCTTTCATATTCATTTAATAATAAAATGTATAATGGTATTGGGTGGCCATTAAAGAATTGGTAGAATCGAGTTTCCATTGAGAAAAATTTCTTGCGTTGATTCAAAGAAGGTTAACTTTTCCGACCAACTGAAATATTCCAGACGACCGAGTATAAACATAGGGAATAGACTATTTAACCCTTTGAACCCTCGTTTCATGGAATGGTACCGCCTTTGTTTACACTTACGGTGAGATGGGTCAGTCCAATATCAGTATACATAGATGATAAAATAATAACTGTAGTCTGCAGCCGTCTGGCTGCAGACTGCAGTTATTATTTTATCATCAATGCCCTGTGTGCAGACCTCTTATAATCAGACAAAAATAGGACGAAATTATGTCTGGTCCAAAAAATCGATCTTGCGTGTTCAAAGGGGTTATTTATTATTATTTATTTATTGATGTTTAAGGTCATATATTTATGCACAATGGCTAATCATGACCGTGACAGTTTTACGGGTGGAGGAAGCCGGAGTACCCGGAGAGAACCACCGAGCAGCGACGAGCAGCTGCCAGCTCCCCAACATCGTAACTCCGCACTGCAGCACAGGCAGGGTTAGATTGGTTGCAGACATGCGTACCATCGACGTGCAGTACGCCTTAGTACACGGCGTCATCGTTCCCCCATGCGAGCAATGGAGATGAAGTGTCTTGCCCAAGGACACAACGCGGTTGCCGCAGGTGGGATTCGAACCGAGGACCTCTCGGCTTGCAGCCTGCACCTCTACCTACTGAGCCACCGCGCTCCCGTTCAAAGGGGTTAATGGCTAGACTGATTCCAGACCATAACAGTGTCGAATTCTCTATAGAATTTGGCTGTTAGTTTGGGAGCGTGGGTTGAATTTGAAAGTTTAAGGTCCACTGTAAATAAGGAAAATTAGGTTTTTTTTTAATTTCTACTTCTGATATTCCATAAATTCAAATTAAATATACTCACAGTATACAACAAGTTAATAGTCGTGATGTATAGAATGCGAAAAATATGTGCAATGAACTCAGAGTTGACAGCAGGCATTACTGGTGCCTGTCAGTTTGCTTCCGTATTCGTGCCAGAACTGATAATTAAATAATATTTCTCAAGAACAGCTCATGGCCAAATGTGCTTCAAAAATGACCTGTTTTCGTTTTGTTTCCTCTTGGTGGCCATCTTAGCTTCTATGGTGGTAGTATGTAACTGAAAGTTCTGCAGAAGGACCGATGTGTTTTGAGGATGTATAAGATTGAATGGGAGCAGCGGTTTTTACCTCGAAAACATATTTTATGACCACGCGTTGGAACATGCACTTTCAGCTGGTCATAAGCTGTGTTTCTGAGACAAAAAACCGAATTTTTTCAATTATTCACGATTTGTTTTGCACGGAAGTCTGCGCTATTCATGCTGGATAAAGGATTAAAATAAATTAATAAACCTCTAACCCCCCCCCCCCCCTCCCACCCCCACCCCCATCCCCGAACATAGAACATGTCCGCTTGAACTTACATCAACAAAACTCAAGAGCTGCCACTGGCATGTAGCAGCTCGGGGTTTCCGACAATGGCAAAATCAAAAACAGCTACAGGCCTACCCATTGCCCCAAAACATTTGCCCACTGTTCCCCAGCGACAGACCTCACGGATACCCACTGGCATAATCATCAATTGGCGAAACGTTTGGCACCACAAAATTGCCTCGGACTTGTGAAGAAACGCCATCGCTGCAGTGGAACGGGCAATAATGACAAAACAGACACAAAACTGTTTTGTTACTTGCAATAAAATGAAATCATCTGAGTGCAATTAAGGCAGAGACAATAATAACTGATTTTAATACAATACCCTAAACTCCTGTGTTAGTATCAGTTAGATAAAGTTGATTAATTAAATGTTTTTATTTAAGGTGAATCTACAGAGAAAATTGCCGTGTGCATTTTTTTGTTCGTAGTTTTTGATGCACACAAAGTGCACTTGCATTCTATACCATAAATAAGGCACACTGAGAACTTTAAAAATTTTTTTATAATTTAAATATTTAATAATATTACTTTTAAAGAACATTTTTTCTCTGAAGTTATTCTCATTATGGGGCAACCTAACCTCTAAAACATTGTCCTCACAGTTCCATCATTTTCTAATGTATATATGAGCTGAAACCAAGAATTCTAATTTATTACACGCTTCCTATATGGAATCTCCATCTACAGCAACACTAAACCACGCGGAAAATAAAAATCTGCGTGCGGAACGGAAATCGTTTAAATAGAAGCGAAATTTCACTGAAATTTTCTACAAATCATGAAACGCAATTACAATTTGATTCTCTAGAGATAGCTGAAAATCGTTCCTTGAGTTCCAATGTGTTCTATGTGCCCGTAGGATAAAATAGACACACGGGTTCCCTCGCTAATTTGGTTGGCGATAAAATGTATTATTTTTAAGGAATAGTGCATGGCTTGGAGTTGACTACGCCCATATAGTGCCTAGTGAGGTGGTGTAGTTCCCGCCGCGAAGCGGAGGGAACTACACCACCTCACTGGGCACTATATGGGCGTAGTCAACGACAAGACATGCACTAATCCTTACATTATATCGAACACCCATCAAGAAAAACATCTGTCCGATTTGTTAATCTGTTACCGAGGTAGCAGCCCTACCAACCAGCGTTATATAGAAAAAATATCATGTAGTTTTTAAAAAACATTTTCTTCTTCCAAAACAGGGCTAACTTGGATTATTGATATGAACAGAAGACAGAGTATGAATCGGTCGACAAGGGTAAACAAAACATTTCCCCCAAACGGAACTGTGTATTCTAGAATCGCGCAACTCGCGAATGAAATTTGACAACGCAGTTTGATAATTTCCACACATTTGTCACACATATACATTACCGAATGGGTCAGCACGCGATACAAACTCCGAAGATTCAATTGAATTCCATTATTTATTCGTTTACTGCCCAAAACATACAATTAAATAGCGAAATAATATGAGCAGCGAAACAAACGATTTTTCATATCCGGTCGCCTTCTCATGAAAGTTGTACCCAGGTATGGATCATTCTCTTCGAAACGAGATATGGATCATCTTCTCAAGGAATAAAATAAATAAACGCCTCGGAAAATGTGACTTCAACAATGGAAAAGCGATACATTTTTCCACAATGATTTCTTTCCGGGTCGTTTTGTGGATGTTGTGCCTCTGTGAATCGATATTTAAATTTAGCCTGATTAGTTTTATTCGCCCAGTATGAAAAAAACTGATATAGTAGTGTGCTAAAAATAGAAAACATGTAGTGCCTGGGTGTAGTGCCTGGTCAGTTCTGTGGATGCAAACTACACGAAATAGAGGTGCAGCATTCGTCCAATTAGGAGCCTAGAAGGTCACGTGAGATATAATATTTCTTGATAGTTGTCAAATGTATTGCTGAGTGTCCTTGTAATAATGGTTTTAATAGACTACGTGAAGGCGTGTAATAAACACAGAACGACATGCGTGTTAATAGGTAATTAATAGACTACGCGAAGGCGTGTAATAAACACAGAACGACATGCGTGTTAATAGGTAATCGATATGGCACTTGTGATATACCATAAATTGAAATTAAATATACACAAATTATACATAAAATGAAGGTTGCTGAACTCGAAAAAATATATGCAATCAACTCAAAGAGTTGACGGCAGGCACCAATGTTTCCTGGAAGTCTGCTCCCGTATTTGTACCAGAACTGATAACAAAATAATTTTTCCGGAGAACAACCCGTTGCCAAATGTGCTTCAGATATCCAAGAACAAAGCTTGGAAATCAAAATTCTTCAAAACGCAGCGACAAAGCTGTGTGGGAGTAAATCCCCAAACGTTTGGTTTTATTTTCGTGGTCTCTTTGTATACATTTTGGTCAAGGTCATAGGGCCGAGAAAAACATCGATATACAATACTATTAGTATATGAAGACTGCACAGTTGCCATATTACTTACAAAGTATCATGACACCTGTTTTCATTTCTTAGAAGTACGCGATTGTTTTTTGATGAAAATTCGTGGTATCGCGTGATGTGCGCTTGTCCGTCAGTCATGGAATCCATCTTCAATAAAATGCAGACAGTGTTGTCCGTTCCCTAAATGCAGTCCTGTCGCTACATGGTAAAGTGTTTGGAATGCCAATCTTTGTTCTTGGATATCTGAAGCACATTTGGCCACGAGTTGTTTTCCGGAAATGTTCATAAATATTTATTTTTAAACAGGTACAATCTAAAATCAGTTGGGTTAAAAAGTAATCCAAATCAGCTGGGTTGAGTGAATATGAACCCAATTGCATTCAACCCAGATGATTTTGGTTGATTTTTAACTCAACTGATTTTCGAGTGTAACTGTGTAATAAGAGGCCAATTTTCATTAAGAATTTGTTCTGTTTTGTTTATGGTAGGTAAGAAGAGCCATCTAACGAGGGACTGCTAAAACGAGCGGTGGGCCCCGTAGAAATGGATGGAGGGACGCATCACACAAGAACTAGAGGAACGATGGTGGAGGCGGCTAGACCAGTGAGAAAAGGCAGACTGTTGAGTTCTTTCAGTCGGTTGTTCCCGAAAGCAGCCCATTTCGGGATGCGATCGGGAAGGGGGAGCTTGTGCTAAAAGGATCTCTATTTAACTAGTGGAATGTGCGAGGAACTTCCATCCTCGCACGAAAAGGAGAAGATGCCTGTGTACCCAGGGTGTGTGGGCCCCAATGGGGGTCAGCATATTGCCTGACACAGGTTGTAGCAGTGTAGTGGTAAGGAGAGAATTGTTTAGGGACGATCAGAAAATGGGTCGCGATCATTTGTGCATGTTGCCATCTCAAATATTTGGATCGATAGGGCCGCCCTTTCAAGGGTGGGTGTGGTTATCCCTTTCTACAATTGCCAGGTAATACCTATGTGTATAGATAGTTCCACAGGCAATATACCAGGGCGAGGGCAGACCCCGATATGTCGTGGTTAGAAAACAACCCAACCAATGCACATGCAGCAGAGGCAACTAGGGTCCAAACTGCAGGGGGGCAATGCACACAGCGAGATGGTGCCCGACGTAATGACAGCTGACGTGATGCAATCACAACTGCCAAGAAAATGTGTTTTTGCAACACCAATCAGCATTTTATCATGTTGGCCACGAGTGGTTCTCGTGAAATATTATTTGGTTATCAGTTCTGGTACACTCTAAAATTAGTTGAGTTAAAAATTAACTCAAATTGACCGGGTTGAGCGAATATGAACCCAATTGGGTTCATATTCGCTCAACCCAGTCGATTTGTGTTGGTTTTTAACCCATCTGATTTAGAGTGTACGTGTACTGTAACAAACTTCCAGGGACCATTTATGCCCGCTGTCAACTCTGTGAATTGATTACATATATTTTGAGTTTTCTATACAGCCTTTATTTTTATGTATAATTTGTGTCTATTTATTTTTAATTTATGGAATATCAGTGGTGGGATTTTCAAAGTAAAAAAAAAAAGTCCGAACTTATAAAGCGACATTAAGGAACGCAAAAAAACCTCGCGTTTTTGGAGGATCCCAATCCCGGTTTCGGTTTGATAAAAACTGGAAGGCACTGGGTGCCGAAATCAAATCTGTTGAGCCAAAAGAGTTGCTATCTTAAATATTTGGGTCACTTTTGAACCAAAACATTTAATGGTACGTAGTCCGTCTGTATTAATTTCTTATGCAACAAAAGGTTACAAACCAAACAATACAAACAACACGTCATGCATATTCTGCCTTGTCCCACTTTATCGTATTACTTGCCCGCAATAATTCATGTACGGGATGAGATGTTGCGCCGACACGGATGCCTCGTATATCCTTCAAATTAGATGGTTATCTGACATTTGCGTTGTTTGAACAAGACAAAACCTCCCACGCGAGTTTGAAGACAATACATTTAAACCTGCAACTATCGGCTTTCACTGCACCCAAACCTCTTCTATTTAACACGGGAGGGAGCGCAGTGGCTCAATAGGTAGAGGTGCAGGCTGCAAGCCGAGAAGTCCTCGGTTCGAATCCCACCTGCGGCAACCGCGTTGTGTCCTTGGGCAAGACACTTCATCTCCATTGCCCGCGTAGGGGCACGATGACGCCGTGTAGTAAGGCGTACTGCACGTCGATGGTACGCATGTCTTCAACCAATCTAACCCTGCCTGTGCTGCAGTGCGGAGTTACGATGTCGGGGAACTGGCAGCTGCACGTCGTTGCTCGGTGGTTCTCTCCGGGTACTCCTGCTTCCTCCACCCGTAAAACTGTCATGATTAGCCATTGTGCATAAATATGTGACCTTAAACATCAATAAATAAATAAATAAATAAATTTAACGCGGTGTTTTGTAAAAAATGGAAAGTTAGTTTGAACTTGGGTGAGAGGTTATTTGCAATGTAACCCAAATCAAATAACCTAAATCAGCTAGGTTGAGTGAATATGAACCCAACTTGCTTAATTTTTAACAAAATCGATTGTAGAGTGTAGAAAAAAAACTATCTATGGCTGAAGTTGCATCGAAGTAGCCCGGCGGCTCGATGGTTGCGGCATTGCACTTCAAATCGACAGGTCGACGGTTCGATCCCTGCTGGGTGTAACGGCGTTGAGTCCTTGGGAAAGGCATTTATCATAACATTTTAACATGTTATCATCACATGACCTGCGCTTGACTTGCCTTCCTCGTATGTAGATGGTGTCATATTATTGTCATTTTCTTAAAAAAAGGATAAAGATTGGGAGTGGAGGTGGTTTTAGTCATCATGTGTATCAACACGTGTTCTCCGTAAGTGATAGTTGTTATTCCCTTATCTCAATCGACTGATTGTTGCTTCCTTCAAAAATAGGCGACAAAGAAAGAGAAAGTCGTAAATGTTACTAAAATTTAACTAAAAACTCACTTTGGTCTCCCACTTATGCACATTGGACAGTTATCGCAATTTTGGTATGAAAATTAGTACTTTATTCTTGGATATATGAAGCACATTTGGCCACGAGTTGTTCTCCGGAAATATTATTTTATTATCAGTTCTGGTACAAATATGGTACAGACTGCCAGGAACCATTGATGCCTGCGGTCAACTCTGTGAGCTAATTGCATATATTTTTTTTATATTCTGTACATCACAACCTTCATTTTGATATATTAGATGTCACGTGACTTTCCCGCGTTCTGATTGGTTGAACAGAAACACCCTATTTTCCGATAGTTCGTCAGCGAAATCGAACAGACCTACTATCATTTTTGAAAAAAGAATAGCGCACGGTAATAGTGCACGGTTATAAATAGTAACATTCGAATTCGCTTAGAAAATTCCATTGAAGCGTAAATACTTTACAAGACATCTCGTCTCATATACATTATTACATTTAGTAGTTTGGAGAAATAAAAATATGTGTATCGAAAGTGATGTTTGTAGTGGTGTTGGGGGCGGGGAGGGGGTTAATGGAATAATGGTATTGTGCTTCTTGGGGTTTTGGTTCTCTACCTCTCTATCCCAGAACTATGAGTGGCAGAATTAACTTAGTTTAACTGTTTAAACCCTGAACCATTTTCTTTTCTCTTTGTCTGTGAATAAGAATATTATCTTGCATATATGACCGATGAAGAACCCCCCCCCCCCCCCCCCCCCCAACACACACACACATCTAATATAATAAATATAGCATGACTTTTCGTTGACTATGCCAAAATAGAGGTCATCGAGAAGAGAATAGTCGAGGACCACTATTTTGGCATAGTCAACTCAAAGCCATGCTATATTTATTAAATATAAATTGTGTGTATTTTATTTGAATTTATGGAATATCATGGGTGGGAATTTCAAAGCAAACAAATTTCCCTTACTTACATAGCACCTTAAGCGCCTAGTTTTTATATACACTCTAAAATCAGTTGGGTTAAAAATCAACCCAAATGAACTGGGGTTAGAGAATATGAACCCAATTCATATTCACTCAACCCAGAGGATTTGGTTTATTTTTTAACTCAACCTATTTTAGAGTGTAAGGTTCCTCAATTTACAGCTATCGGGAGCGCGGTGGCTCAGTGGTAGACTGTTGGACTTCTATGCTAGAGGTCCAGAGTTCGATCCCCGTCCGGGACGACCCGAGTTGTGTCCTTGGGCAAGACACTTTATCCCGGTTGCCTACATGGGGGAGCAATGTCGCCGTGTACTAAGGAGTACTGCACGTCTATGTACCTTTTCTATGCACTTTACTCATTATTTTGATACATAATTTGCCTTTCCTTACTTACTTTCCTCTTATCTGTTTCTGAGGAACGTCGATGTACCTTTTTCAACGGTTGTAACCCTGCTTGAGCGGAGCTTGAACAGAGTTAGAATGTTGAGGAGTTGACAGTTGCTCGTCGATGCTCGGTGGTTCTCTCCGGGTACCTCGGATTCCTCCACCCGAAAAACTGTCACGGTCACTACTAGCCACTGTGCATAAGTATGTGACCTTAAACACCAATAAATAAATATAAATAATTTATAACTATCACTGAAATACGGTAGCTATAGTACGTGGAGAGTGGATTGTAACTAAATCTCCCGCAGAGTGGAGTTACCACCCAAGCTATAACTTTCAAATTCTGTACATATCGAAAACAAAACACAAGCAATGTTTCAGCCAATGGACCTCCGGGTTTAACCCGGTGGTCCAATGGCTGAAACTTTGCTTGTGCTGATTATGCTTTGCAACAAATTTGCAATTATTGCTTGGGTGGAATCTCCACTCTGCGGGTGATTTAGTGATAATACACTCTCCACGTACTGTATGTGTTTCAGTTCGTTTTTGAACATCATTCACCGTGAAGGCTGATTTTCTGCTGTGTTATCTGGATGTAGTTTTAATGTTTAATCCATGTGGTGCATTTTTAATTTTGTGTGGAATCAGCGGGGGAGTATGGCTGGGCCATTTTCCTGTAAAGTTCGAAACCTTCCGTCAGACATTAACGACACGAAGTATGGTCGCGTTGCAGTGCCCGTGGCACAAGGCGAGGCATTGCGTTCCTAATTTTTGTCGAACTTTCATTGCTTTCTCATTCGCATTAAGTGAGAGTGTATCCCTACCTAGCACGACAAGTTTTTGTATTAATGATGTTTAACAGTCGCATTCTCCTAATTTCTGTCGAAGTTTCATTGCCTTCTCGTTCACATTAGGTGAGAGTGTATCCCTACCTTACACGACAAGTTTTTGTATTAATAAGGTCTAACAGTCGCATTCTCCTAATTTCTGTCCGGTTTGTATTGCCTTCTCGTTCGCATTAAGTGAGAGTATATCCCTACCTAACATGACAAGTTTTGTATTCATGATGTCTAACAGTCGCATTCTCCTAATTTCTGTCGGACTTTCATTGCTTTATCGCTCGATAAAGTGAGCGTGTATCCCTACCTAACATGACAAGTTTTGTATTCATGATGTCTAACTGTCGCATTCTCCTAATTTCTGTCGGACTTTCATTGCTTTATCGCTCGATAAAGTGAGCGTGTATCCCTACCTAACATGACAAGTTTTGTATTCATGATGTCTAACTGTCGCATTCTCCTAATTTCTGTCCGGTTTTTATTGCCTTCTCGTTCGCATTAAGTGAGAGTATATCCCTACCTAACATGACAAGTTTTGTATTCATGATGTCTAATAGTCGCATTCTCCTAACTTCTGTCGGACTTTCATTGCTTTTTCGCTCGATAAAGTGAGCGTGTATCCCTACCTAACATGACAAGCTTTGTATTCATGATGTCTAACAGTCGCATTCTCCTGACTTCTGTCGGACTTGCACTGCTTTCTCGCTCGCATAAAGAGAGCGCGTATCCCTACCTAACATGACAAGTTTTGTATTCATGATGTCTAACAGTCGCATTCTCTTAACTTCTGTCGGACTTGCATTGCTTTCTCGCTCGTACTAAGTGAGAGTGTATCCCTACCTAACTTGACAAGTGTTGTATAACTGATGTCTAACAGTCGCATTCTCTTAACTTCTGTCGGACTTGCATTGCTTTCTCGCTCGTACTAAGTGAGAGTGTATTCCTGCCTAACATGACAAGTGTTGTATAACTGATGTCTAACAGTCGCATTCTCCTAATTTCTGTCGGACTTGCATTGCTTTCTCGCTCGTATTAAGTGAGAGTGTATCCCTGCCTAACATGACAAGTGTTGTATAACTGATGTCTAACAGTCGCATTCTCTTAATTTCTGTCGGACTTGCATTGCTTTCTCGCTGTATTAAGTGAGAGTGTATCCCTACCTAACATGACAAGTGTTGTATAACTGATGTTTAACAGTCGCTTTCTCATTAACCCTTTGAACGCGAGAGGTCCAGGAACATTATACGTCATAATTTCATAAAGTAGGATGTTCAGTGAATACATTTAACCCTTTGGACACTAGTGGTATCTGCCATGCCTGTTCAATGGCAGCAATTAGAAGAGTTCATATTCATTATTTGGGGCAGACCAATCATTATTTTCAACGTGCCGCCCTAAGGCTGCACGTTGAAAATATTAATTGGTCTACCATATAATAAATATGGACTCTCCCAATTGTTGCCACTGGAATGACATGGAAGACACCATCAGGGTTCAAAGGTTTAAGACTATATAGAGGAAACACAACAAAAAATAGCTCCCAAGTTGAATGGTGCCGAAAAACAAACCAAAGCACTTTTAGTACTTGTTTCGATAGCAGAATTGAGATAAATGTTCATGGATCATAAAAAGAGGCCGAAAAAGAATTTTGCATTGTTTTTACAACCTTTAAGAATTCTAAAAATATGTCTCTGTTCGCTTGTCGCATATTTTATGGTTTCGAAAAAAGCAACAAGCTATTTAGAAAGATTCAATTTGGGTTTATTGGTGGACGATCTACTGTACTACAACTCATTAAGGTGATGAATGTTTGGGCAATGATATTTGATGATGGGGGAGCATTGGACGTTATGTATATATGGATTTTATGAAGGCGTTCGATAAGGTGCCCCATAAAAGACTAAATGGTAAACTGAAAAAGCTATGGGATTACAGGTAACATACAGAAAAGGATAAGAAGCTTCATGGAAGACAGAAAACAAAGAGTAATTGTAAACGTCAGCAGCTCACGGTGGGAAGCAATCACCAGTGGCATCCCTCGGGGAAGTGTGCTTGGACCAATACTATTTGTACTCTATATAAATGATATGCCAGACATCGTGGATTCGCACGTTTATCTATTTGCCGATGATACAACATTATATAGAGCAATAACAACATATAGGGATGAAGAGGTTATACGGGACATGATGGCACTTCAAAACTGGTCCGATATCTGGATGCTGAAGTTTCATCCTCAGAAATGCAAATACATGACAGTTTCAAACCGAAAGAAAAACAAAGAGAACTACTATCTGCTCGACAACAAAAGAGATGGAGTAAAACTGGGCAAGTCAGATGGAGAAAAGGACATAGGGGTAATGATCGATGACCTAATAAAATATGAGATGCATCTACAATCTCAAACAAGGAAAGCCAACCAAATGATGGGGGTTATAAGAAAAACATTCACTTGCCTCGACGAGATCAACTGTACCAAGCCCTAGTGAGACAAAATCTAGAATATGCTGCTTACATATGGAATCCATATAAAACAAAAGATATTGAAGAAGTGGAGAAGGTGCAGAAAAGACCCACTAAGTTAATTCCCAGCCTAAAGGATAATAAATATGAAGATAGACTACCAACTTTGAAATATAGAAGACTAAGAGGGGACATGAATGAGCTTTTTAAAATCACACAGGATAAATATGACGAAGTAGTATATGAAGGACTCATTGAATTCAATAAAGATATAAGAACAAGAGGTCATCGACTAAAGATAAAAAAAAGAGCAGACAAAAACGGACATCAAAATGGTTTTCTGGAACAGGTCCGCAGACATTAGGAATAACCTCCCGGAAGCTATAACAGAAAGCAAAAAGTTAAATTTGATAAATAGAGGATACGAAATGAGTGTTTTTCTCATATAATATTTATGAAACGAGTCTAAGAATTTTCCGTTTTGGCGAGCCTCTGGCGAGCCCAAACGGAAAATTCGGACGAGGTTCATAAATATTATATGAGAAAAACACTCATTTCATATTCTATTTATCATATGACACACACACGCGCAAAATAGCCACTTAGTATGACTTTTTAACCCATCACCTAACTTGAGTTGCAGACGGCACTTGGAAAAAACATCCTAGTATAACTAAAAAAATTCATTTTTTGCTTCCGAAACATAGGTTATGACCCCTCATTGGAACGAGCTCGTTCCAATGAGGGATCATAACCTATGTTTTGGAAGCAAAAAGTTAAAATATAAAAAAAATGAATGGCGTTTTTCTTGTAGGTAAAAGATTAATACAATATAACACACCCTAAATAGGACAGATAACGTAAATTCTCCCTACAGAAATTATGCAAATATGACCCTGTTGTATTTTGTTTAGCCAATCAAATTGTCCAGTTTTGAAATTGACCAATGAAAGCTCCTAACTCTAATTATGCAAATTATGAAAATGTGGCCCAGTTGTATTTTGTTTAGCCAATCAAATTGTCTAGTTTTGAAATTGACCAATGAAATTGACGGAAGGCTTTATTTATCACAGATTAATATGAAAACAAAATATCAAATGTTTTAAAGTGAACAAAACGGACGAGTCATGTGATAAATACTGGTTCGACACAGATATTAAATACGACTTTAGGCAGAATATGTCAAACCTGATAGATACACTTCCACAAAGAGAATGTAGATGTGGACATAGAGGCTGTAAGCCTGCGTCTATAATAAGATCCTAAGGTGTCGATTAGGACACGGAATTAACTTAGGTAATGCACATCTTGGCGAGCAAGAAACAGGGTCGTTGTCTCAGGGGTTGTGGGATTTTTTTTTTTGGACAAATTTATAATAGCTGGGAATTCGAAGCTCCAATTCAGAAAAGGTTGAAAATTTCAAACCGGATGATAGCGGAATTTTTCCAAACATGTCTAGAATTTGGACAAAATATGGAATTTTTAGACTGAAAAGTAGTGAAGGGTCCTCTAAATACTGATTGAAAAGTAGTAAAATCCCCCCCCCCCCTGCGCCCCCCTCCCCCAATATTGATTTGTAGTTGGAATGCGCAACTATCAATATATATATGATGTCAAAACTTTCTATAGCTTAAGTTACCTCAAATGCCCGAGAACAAAGCCGGTGTAACAGGAATGGAAGTCCGTAGGAAAATTAGTCCCTCTGGACTATTATTCCGCGGAATTATAGTCCTAGGTCCAACATTTCTAGGAATAGTAGTCCGGCGGACTACTATTCCTAGAAATGTTAGACCTAGGACTATAATTCCGCGGAATAATAGTCCAGAGGGACTAACGTTCCTACGGACTATCATTCCTGTCACACCGGGACTAAAATATATTATTTTAATGTTCCGACTTTGTTCTCGGGCATTTGTGGTAACTTAAGCTGTAGACAGTTTTGACATTATTTTCCCATGTGTACAGTTCTCGCCAAAATGCGGTAGCAGACTTTCAAGAATCATTGAAACACGCTTCTTCTGCAGTTTTGCAGTTCAGAGAGAACTTGGTCAAATGTTGATTCACAAACTGTAGTTCTTGAGGAAGAAATTAAAATATCCGTTTGTTTAAAAAAAACTCATTTCTTTCGTATTTCGTAAATACGTTTTATGCAGAGTGAAGAACTATAAGATAACACGGGATGTATCGCACATAGAATTAGCGATACAACAAACGTGCTATCAGCGTAATCTTTACATTAAGTTAAACGACCGACTGGAAGTGATATATGCGTATTTTATATCTCACGGGACTTTCCCTTACTCTGATTGGCTGAGTGGTACAATACAAAATCCGGGAATTTTATCTATCGAGGGTTCTAAAATTGACCGTGCACTTCTCTTGTGCACTACACATGTTCTAAATATAGCCGTGGAATAATCTAGTACGTTCGACTGAAGGAACACGGCGCGCACAGTGAAAAGATTTTTTCCAGAAGTCTATTCCGTCATTTCGAAGTTCAAGAATGAGAATGCCTGCCTTGGACACGACCACAGAGAGTATTCTTGGATTGCAATCCTAATGCGTAACGGATTCTTCCTCGGTTTGTTCGATATAATATAATAATTATTGCACGCCATGCCGTTGAGTATTGCCAAAATAGTGTAGCCGGAGTACCCGGATAGAACGGAACCTCTGAACAACTGCGGACAGCGAGGTTTGACTATAGGACTTTCCAACTTTCCTTCCCGGAAATGAGGTTTAATTCATGGAATTTGAGAAAGGGACCTTTTTAGGATTTATGATTCAATAAGGTAACCATTGTTTACCCCAGTGTTAGAGAATTTCGACCCCCAAAACATGTTATCATAATTAGATTGGATTACTGGAACATAATCAATGAAATCATGCCCAGTACAGGGACGTAGAAGTTTTCGAACTTGGAGGGGCGGGGGGGGGGGTGGGGGGGGGGGTGGGGGGGGGGGGGTGGGTACGATCATTGAAGGGCATCAAAACGCTGATATGTATCAGTTCAGTGGATCAGTCTGTATCAGTGTGGCCCAGGTACTTTGGTAGGAGTGTAAGATTACACTACACAAAGCTATACTGTCGGGTGTAACGCACCTCCAAGTATAAGCAAATTACACGTTTTACTCCATATTTACACTCTAAAATCAGTTGGGTTAAAAATTAACCCAAATCAACTGGGTTCAGTGAATATGAACCCAAATGGGTCCATATTCACTCAGCCCAGTTTATTTGGGTTGGTTTTTGACCCAACTGATGTTATAGTGTGACAAATTTCCCCGTACTATTAGTTATTCTTCGATTTCCTAAAAGTGATTCCCGGCAGTGACAGCATCAATCTCTATATACAAAGATGAGGACATGATACAAGGGTCATGAGAAGTAGCTTCGATGTGTGGCACCGCCTTATGGGCAGCTTATCCTCTCATGGGGGATAGGGCCACTGCTTTGGATTGGGAGCTGGTTGGATCCAGCACCAAATGACTAGCTGAATTGTATTTGGGGATCAGTGTGGATCAATGTTTGGATCCATGGATACCACTGTTTTTGGATTGGGAGCCTATTGGATCAGTGTGGATCAATGTTTGGAACCATTGGTACCATTTTTTTTTAAATCTGTGCTGGGGATAACGTTGTCGGGACTAATGCCGAAATGGTGAGTATCAAATAATAAAACGGTCGTGGAAACGACCTTGTACAAGCCAACGGCTTACTGTCGAATCCACAAACATCTTCATGTTGTATACTGTACCCACTGAGGTTGGAAATAAATATTGTTTAAACTAAATAATAAAACTCGAACCTTCCATATCGTCCCTTGTTATAACATTGAAGATAGCCCCTTCACTCAAGGGGCGATACATAACATGAATAATGAAGAGATTACCATATAAAGAAGCCTGGGTGAGTTTTTTTCCCGCTCAAGCCTCGTATCTCCGTATTGAGAATGGAATTGCTACATATTGACCTTGAGAAGTGCATTCTAAAAATCGTTGGATTGCAAATCAACCCAAATCAACAGGGCTGAGTCATTATGACCCCAACTGGGTTCATATTCACTCAACTCGGTTGATTTGGATTAATTGTTAACCTAACTGATATGGTGCGCTTGTTTTCAACCAATGCTAACCCTGCTTGTGTGGAGTTAGTACGTTGGGGAGTCTGACAGTTGCTCGCCGTTGCTCGGTGGTTCTCCCCGGGTACGCCGACATCCTCGACTTGTGAAACCTTGCGACAGGAGGCGATCTCGGCTGTCGGAAGTATCGTTAAGCTCCAATAAATAAATAAATAGATAAATAAATAATCCAATTGATTTTAGTGTGCAGGGAAAGGGAAACGCAAAGTGGTGAAGCTTGGAGCTAGAACTGGTCATTGTAATGACCACTGTAAATTCAAGGCAATGAGAATCGGACGCGTCAGTTCCATGAACTTGCATCTTGGTTCGTGTCAACGCCACACAAATGCCATATAAGGCAGTCGCTTCACTTTTCGTTTACGCTAAATAGTATATTCACACATTTTTTTTCTCGCCGAAAGGTTTGCGCGTCAAGAGTATTGGAATATTTTCAATTCTCCAACACTTCTTGACAAAATTCAAACTATAAGATCCGATCTAGCCTGTCCTGTCGATGATGCACCATCCACGAATTGGACGGGGATATTGCATCGGTGGCTGAACAGTTTAGTTCATTTAGGCTATTATCTTCTGAAGAGCTTAGACAAATAATCAAGCGTTCACCATCAAAGCATTGTCCCCTTGACATCATACCCACAAAGCTGTTTAAATTATGCTTGCCATGTTTACTACCCTCCTTACTGAATATTGTAAATCAGTCATTAGAAACAGGACATTTTCCATCTAGCATGAAGCATGCACTAGTTACCCCATTATTGAAGAAAACAGGATTAGATGCCGAAGTGTTAAAAACTATAGGCTTGTGTCGAACCTCTCGTTTAATTCTAAGGTAATTGAAAAGGTAGTATCAGTGCAAATTCGCGAGCATCTCTCGAAGATGAACCTTTCCGAGGTTTATCAGTCAGCCTACCACCCTAAGTGCAGTACCGAAACAGCCCTACTCCGTGTTCAGAATGATCTTCTGTTAGCAATGGATAGTAGGGAAGTATCATGTTTAGTGGTTTTAGACCTTAGTGCTGCATTTGATACAATTGATCACTCAATTCTTTCGGAAAGACTCAAATATCGAATAAGCGTATCCGGTCCAGTACTTCACCACGGCCTTCACTACCACTTCTATGCAGATGATACACAACGATACATTCATTTTAAACCAATCGATGTCCCGGTGTTCACCGAACGCATTGAGAAATGTGTTGCCGGCATTAGAAGATGGATGACCGAAAATTTTTTGAAATTGTACACAGACAAAACTGAACTCATTTATATAGGCTATCCATATTTCTTGCATCAATGTACTGGGCGTAATTTGGTGCTTGATGGGATTTCAGTCTCACCGTCTTCTAGTGTTCGCAATCTTGATTATATGATGGACAGCAACCTATCAGCGGAGGCTCATGTCACACAGATCTGCCGGCAGTCTTATTCTCAAATTAGAAACATCAGCAGAGTACGGGATGTGATTGATGAAAATACGACGAAAATGCTCATCCATGCATTCGGCTCGAGTCACCTTGACCACTGTAATTCACTGCTTTTTGGTTGCAACAAATCTCTTTTGGTTACGTTACAGGCTGTCCAAAATTGAGCAGCCAGAGTTCTAACCAAGACCAAGAAATATGATCACATATCTCCGGTACTGACAGATCTACACTGGCTCCCAGTTCTGAAAAGGATTGACTTTAAAATCCTTTTAATCATATATAAATGTCTCAACAATCTTCGTCCTTCATACCTTGCTGATCTTCTTGTTCCCCACAAACCTGTCAGAACTCTAAGGTCCAGTTTCTCCAATAACTTAGTTTATCCATCTTGCACATCTTGCAACCCTTTTATCATGCGGTGGTCGTGTTTCCGGTCCGAAGCTCTGGAATTCGCTTCCTGCTTATATGAAGACGCCACAAACTCTCAACCAGTTTAAATCTGCTCTGAAGACGTATCTCTTCAAGCAAGTATATAACACCATTAATCAACCTTGGTTGATTAATAGTTGATAGTTGTTACTTTTTCTTTTTGTATATATTCAGCTTCAGCCGCAGAGCCTATTTATTTATACACCACTCGTGAACTCGATTGTAAAACCCGCGAGAACATAGTGGAACCGAGGCTATAAACTTCATTGTTATATTATTATTATTTTCAAGATCGAATCGAGTGCTACTTTTATCACTGCTAGTCGGGAGGTGGGGTGCACAAAATGTCCGGACACAAGGCCGGGTGGGTGGGTCAGTCACCGTACATTCTTTTGCAAATTATTTTCAAACATCAAGGCTAAATTGTTGTTTAGTAGTCCAGTTAGCACCTGTTTGTCAGTTAGAGCCAGTCAATAAGGCTCCAATGATATCACATTCCAGTACATGTGGCCTATCATCCTTGATGTCATACATATATATTTTATTGGGAAGACTGAAAAATAACATGACTAGATATAACTTTATCAACAGTAACCAAATATGACTGACTCGTCTTGGTTAAAACTGTCGAAATCAGGTCAGCGATAGAAGTAAGTCTGCTCCAGTACATCACTTTGAAAGACAAAGAAAATATATTATCAGTAAATATGAAGGACGTGACAAACGTAACTTATTCCCAGTTCCTTATTCGACAATCGCTATCAACCGATTTTATCGGTTGATAGCGAATGTCGAATAAGAAACTGGAAATAGGTAAAGGTTGTCACGTCCGGGTAAAATTGGTCAGTATTCATTGCTACCTTTGTTTTGAGTTATTCTAGAAGTAAGCTAGTCTTGGTGTCATTTTTTTTAAACTAATATTTTCTTTCATTAATGTCTGCATCCTGGGGAAGTATATACATGCTGAAAACCCAGTACCGCATTCAAATAAAAAGAAACAAATAGAGAGGCTGAAATAATCATAAATGGGAAAGTGAACTAAATGAAAGCGGGAGAGTATTAATATGAGAAATTATTCATTTACTGTTGTTTAAGGTCACATATTTCTGCACAATGGCTAATCGTGACCGCAACATGGAGGATAAAGTCAAGTTTATTCAGTCGTCCATACCCATGTTGCCCACTTTTAGAGGACTTCCACCCAAAGCATTGTTGACAGGGTTTTATTTTACAAGTAAAACGATGCTCGCTTACCAAAGTAAACAAGCACTGCTCCACATGGGTAACCGCGAGTATGAAAAGAAAGTTTGACCAATTGCATTGAAGTGAACAGAAAAACCAGCAAAGTGTGAAAGGAAATTACTCTTTGGTCAATGTTCCACACCTATTATCATTCATGAAGATATACATTTCTAGCTATACCGTAGATGATACATTAATTGCCACCCCTAGTATAGGTATACTACATAACAGTTACCAATATTAAAATCACTCTTAAAGCGACCAAGCTATATCTCTCACAGAGATTCTTCTGTATTCAAAGTTCCGATAACTAATTACCGCAATGATCGTTTTGATGTACCGTAGCCATATTTTCAGCAATTCGTACACCCTTCTTCCCGTTCCATTACCCCCTCTTCCCCAATGGAATGCGTCCCTCATTCCTCTATATCTATCCGATAATATAATTACTAAAACACATTGACGATGTTGTATTTATGAATATTTAATAACTTTCGTTTGGAGTACCAAAAAAAAACATTTTTCTCCCCATTAACCCTTTGAACTCTAGTGGTATCTTCCATGCCAGTTCAATGGCAGCAAGAGTCCATATTCATTATTTGGGTTAGTCCAATCAATATTTTCAACGTGCAGCCTCGGGGCTGCACGTTGAAAATATTGATTGGTCTATCCCGCACATTTACTGAACAGCCATCATATTTAATGACGTTATTATGTATCATGTTCCTGGCCAGAAAAAGCGGCCACCCCTTTCAAAGGGTTAAAATATTTTCTCTAAACATGTGAAACCACTTTCTTTCCCAGCAACAGTTCAACGTTTAGTCTAACCAGTGTTCTCCTCTATAATTTCCACTGACTTGGGTCAATCTTGGAATTTCCTGACATTTTTAATAATGTTCTGATTAGGAGATAATCGTCTCTTGTTTCGTTATGCATTCGGGAATTTGACTATGGAAAACCATTCCTTAACGAGCCCCTTTCGGGACGTTTATCTCCATTGTAACTCAAGTGAAAAATTCTCTAAACCCGTTTTATTTGAAGAAAAACAATAAAAAAAGGTCATTTTCGATCTCGGTCTATTTGCCATGATCGAATTTACAGAATGTAAGGGAGATCACGCGTATCATGGATACAGACAATGTCATGTTCTAACTGACCAACTTCCGACATTTAGAACACGGTATGAGTGAATTTACCTGAGATTAGAGCACGGAGCCAACCTACTCTCAGCCAATCAAATTGCGGGTTCAGAAAGAACAATGAGGTCAAATTTAACCATTGAAGTACAATGTTGATTCTTATTCCTTTCCACTTGGGGGGCAACATCTTTCATTGTGACACCTCTGCACTTGTGACAGTCACATTTTACACTGTCTTCTGATTTTTCCACAGCAATACTTCTTTTCGTATCAGACATTTCTTCAGTCTCCGTGGAAGGCAGAACCTTCTGAGTTGTGTTGATATTGTTGTGTGCGTTATGTCGAGGAACACCTATTGTTGATGATAATGGCATGGGAGAAGTCTTTTTCCGGAAGTTTCTTCCTTCCTCGAGATCATATTCCTCAACAATCAGTTCCCCATGGTCCTCTCCCAACTGAATGTCCATCTGTGTGTTACTGAGACTTTTTCACTTAGTGTTTCTTTTGAATTAACGTTCATTAGATATTGCATCACAATACTTTTCTTCATTAACCCTTTCAACACTGCTGGTATCGTCCATGCCAGTTGAATGGCAGAAGCTGGAAGAGTCCATATCCATTAATTGGGGGCAGAGCAATTAATATTTTCAACGTGCAGCCTGAACGCTGCACGTTGAAAATATTAATTGTTCTACCACACACGTTCACTTAGTAGCCATCCTGCGTAATGAAATTATGACGTACTGTGTTCCTGGACCGGAAAATCGGCCCCTCGTGTTGAAAGAGTTAAGGCCTGTATACAATTAGGAAATTCAATTAGTTTCTTGTTCACATCCTCCATTCCACATTGAACCAGGTGCTCTTTCCACTTTTCTACTGTAGGCAGTCATGTTAAACACAGGGCGCAAACAAATCCAGGCTTCCTAGGAGTAGTTTTGATAAACGGCATTCTGCCTCTGCAAATATTCAATGAAAGTTGATGAGTTTAATTCAAACAGAATAAAAAACACAAATCAAAAATGGACATTAGAAAAGAAAATGTCATCAGTCAACTTGTACAACATAATCACATTGGTACTTCTTATGCCATTGTGGGCTCCTACACTAACTACCTCTTTGGGAGCATCATATCCCTATTTCACTCAACTCACTTGGCAAATTAAGTTAATCTTCAACCTGTTTATCATTTATTTCATTTTCCTTAATTGTAAGGTTTTCGTTCAATAGATTTTGAGGATGATAATTTTTCATTCTGTCAATGCGTATTACCTGTCTTGTTTTCTTATTCTCCTTTGCAACACAATAGGTTATATCAGTGAACTTTTCTTAAACTTTGTAAGGGCCTTGCCAAAAGCTCATAAGTTTGGGTGATTTACCCAACTTTCGTCCGGGGAAAAACACATAAACCTGGTGCCTAAATTCGAACATCTATGTTTGTAACTTCATATCAGGGTACCTTTTCTCTCTCTCTCTCAGTAATTATTGTCTCTTGCAAGATGGTGTGTCTCTTCCATGATGTCCCTCAAGCTCTGTACATATCCGTGTATATTGGTTGTTTTGATCCAGTTCGGTAGGTCATACATCAAGTCAAGCAGTGTTGACACTACTCTCCCTAGAATTAACATGTTGGTAATGAAGCCAGTGCTTTCGTGTAAAGCAGATCTGTCAGCCATTGTTATATAGGGTAAGTTTATATTCCAGTCTCGATGGCGATCTCACACATAGTCTGCTAACATAGTGCCCAATGTCTTGTTGAAACGCTCCACCGACTGTGGGTAGTATGCAGTTATTCTTGTCTTCTTAATTCCCAGAAGATCACACACATCTTTGAACAGTCTGCATTCATACTGGGAACCCTGGTCCGTGTATATTGAGCCTGGTACAGCATATTTTGTAACTCCTCCACAATAAAATTTCACAACAGTTCGTCGCTGAGTGCTAGAATGTCCTATGTCCTGTATGGGACATAGGACATTCTAGCACTCAGGCGACGAGTGCTTGCCTCGGTGTTTTTCAGTGCGTATGCTTCTGTCCATTTCCTGAAGTAGTCAGAGACTACTAACACACACTTATTGTCTTTGTCAGACACAGGTAGAGGTCTCAATATGTCCGATGCCATTCTTTCCATTGAAATACCTGTGTGTTCTACTTGCATTATAGCTTTACCCATTGACCTGCTCTTTCAGCAGGCACAATGCGTGCAACCCAAGACATATTGTCTCACGTCCCTCTGTAATCCAACCCAGTAAAACCTTTCTCTGACTCTTTCCAACATAGTTATTACACCCAGATGTCCAGCTGACCGACTGCCATAACACTGCTGCAAAATATTTCTTCATTCAAAAGATGGCAGTGTAGCCTGGTATTTTATTTTTCTTCATCTCTCTCCAGACCCTATATAAAGTATGTTGTCCTTGATCCTTAACATGTTCCACTGGGCCCATAATCATTTTATAGTAGAACTGTCCCCTCGGATACTGCAGTATTTGGGTGCTTATTTTCGTGAACCCATGCTTTTAGCACACTACCATTAGGGTCGTTGTCTTATTTGGTTTGGATTTCCGATGGTCTCTTCCCTCTATCAGGCTGTGCTTCATTTGTGTGGACAACATCTGGAGTTACAATTGTTGTACCTACTGGTTGATTCTCCTTCATTCCACACTGTCGGCATGATTGTCTACTGAGGTCACCGACATTGCTGTGTTTATTACCGGGCCAATACTTAATCTCCAGGTCATAACTGCTCATGCTCAGTATTTCAATCCACCAGGCGACCTGCCCTTGTGGATCTTTGAAATTCACCAACCACTTGAGAGCACTGTGGTCTGTTCTTAAAATACTGCATCGACCATACAAATGGTGACTGAAGTGTTTGACTGCATAAACCTCCGCGGGGAGTTCTTTTCGCGTTACACGGTACCTTTTCTCTCCTTTGGAGAGTGTTCTACTTGAGTATGCTATAACCCTTTTATTTCCCGCAAACGTTTGTGACAGGACAACCCCAATTCCAGTTTGACTGACATCACAATCTACAATAAACGGTTTTGCGAAATCTGAATGCGCTTAAATAAGTGCAGTAAACAGTTTTAGTTTATCAAAATGATTCTTGGCAGTCACGGGTCTAGATAAACTCTCTGCCCTTCCACAGTTAACCTAAACTGTGGTTTTGCAATGATCGAGAAACCCTTAATGAATCTTCGATAATAACGACGTAGCCACAGGAAGGCTCTGACTTCAGACGTAGTGACTGATATTGGCCAATCATTCACTAGTAATATCTTACCTGGATCCGTATGTATTCCAGTGCTAATTACCTTGTAACCTTGAAAAAGTATCTCCTTTTGAAAGCAATGGCACTTTTAGCCATTAGTTTCAGGCCTGCGTTTTGCCTTTCAAGAACAGAATCAACGTTTTTGAGGGTTTCGTCAAAGCTTTTACCAAAAACGAGAATATCGTCCTTTTTTCTAAGCAGACATTAAAACTGAAGCCTGCTACCATGGTCTCCATAAGTCTGCTGAATGTTCGGGGACTATTATAAAGTCCAAAAGGCATTACATTAAATTGATACAGTCCATGTCTCATCACAAATGCCGCTTTTGGTTTATCTTCATCATTCATTTCGACCTGCCAAAACCCGACTGAAGGTCTAAGGAACAGAATCATGTTTCGTCTGCCAGACGGTCTAGATAGCCGTCTATCCTAGGAAGTGTGTACACTTCAGTTACAATTTTCTTGTTTAACCCTTTACCTAACACGAAAAGCATACAACACTTGCAAATAAAATTCTTGAAGTACTAATTTTTTCGATTTGTTGCCTCAAAAACATAGCTTATGACCCCTCTTTGAACAAAAAATGAAAAAATAATAAAAATTGAATGGTGAGTTTTGTGAATAGCGCTGGCCGGTTTTTGCTGTTACGATGGATGAAGGGTTAATGACCAGTACTCAACAGAGAAGCACTAAATTTCATCCTTTCTCTCCACTAAGACTACTCCGGCGGTTCAAGGTCTAGCTGATGGTTCATTATCCCATTATCTTGAGCTTTCTATATACTTCTCTGTCTACAATTTCTGCAGCATGATGAGGTAATCGATGCAGCAGTTGTTTGATGGGTCTAGCAGGCAAAGGTTAACAAATCTTGTTCTACCCAGGTCGTCAGAATCTTTCGCAAAAGTGTCAGAGTATTTGATCAAAGGGCTTCCAATTTATGTGCAGCGTTTTCATTCAAATGCTTGATAGATACCTGATATAGATCTGGAATCATCTGAGACTTAGCTGTTTTTTATGTTCCCCTCATCTACTCTGCTAAAATTGTTTGTCTCAATAACGTCTTTTATGGGCGTGGTTACCCCTTACACAGTTCCTTTGTATACTACATGATTCTCATCTGACACATTCATGACCCTGATTGGTACTTTGTCTTCTGGCATAATGAGCTACCATTGTTTGTTCCACTGTGTGAAAATCAATTATAAACTTCCATCACAATGGGCTGGCTGGGGAGTATTGTTTCTTTGGGTACACTGATTTTCACTAACACATCATTTCTGTTCTATGTGGAATGCTAAACGTTTCCAATGTACTAACCCTATGACAACCAATATGTCCTTTTACTTGGAGAAAAAAATGTACCCTGTGCAACTGCCTGTAAGCCATTATTATATATTAAGAAATCCAATCCTAGTAATCCACTTACTCCTATCTTAGCTACAACAGCCTTGTGTTCTAATATATCCGATCCTATATGGATTCGGAACACACCCTTCCCACTGACTGCTAGTGGATTACCATCCACGGCCATAATTTCTTGGGAAACGTTTGTTAATGGGGTTTCAGTTTCTTGTGAAATTTCATAGAATAATATTTTGTAAAATAAACTCAGTGTGGGTCCAGTATGATCCAGAAAACTGCAGCTCACGTCATTTATACCTACATGTGCGAACAATCGAAACTGATTATTTATTCTTGCTTGGGATACTGAGCAGTGTTTTTGTTTATTGCCATCATTTCCATTCTCAAATTTGTTTTATTCTCATCCCTTTTCTTCGAATAATAATCCTTGGCCACGTGACCCTCTTTCTCACAGTACTGACATTATAATGGGAACTTACTGCCATTTTCAGAGATGCTAGGAACAACTGTCCTTCCACCAGTATTCCTTTCTTTTGTCAGCACTTCAAGTTTTGCTTCAAGTCCTGAAAAGCGGCTTCCATGCTATCTCGTATCATTAGAAGATCCTCCCGATGTCCTTGCCCGCCTGAACATAACTGTTGCTTTTTGCTTGTGTCTCATTTCCTGTCGATGTAACAGCTGATCTCACATATCCCACATCACGACGACGTTGTCTCTCAGCTCGGTTGAAAGCTTCAATTTCAAAAGCCAAATGTGCAGACTCATTTAATGTTTTGGGCCTGGACTGCTGTATATGTAACCTCATTTCAAAATCAGAGAGTTCATTTTACCAATAGCTATTTGTGCTTGACGCCTCAGGGCTGCAGAAAGGTACCAACCCCTCTGTTGATTGTTCCACCAGTTGATATTACAATAGGCTTCAAAATGTGCACAGTAGTCAATTCATGAGCTGGTACCATCACACCTACCGGTTTCATTATGGTCTTACCCATATCTCTGTTCTGAATTAATGGTTTCGCTGTATCTAGTGCCGGCTGAAGAAATCGTACCAGGTACGCGGCCAGCATTTGAGTGTCTGCACCAAGAAGTATTAGTGATTGCTGGTCCTCCACCGTTTGGTGAAAAGGGTGCAGACACAAATGTTTGATTTGGAACCGTAAACGTAGCCGATGAAAGCACTTTTGTAGACTGTAAGTGTTCCACGTAAGACCCATCTCTGGGTTATTCATAAGCCGATGCACTGAGATTTGGCGTAAACTGTGTGCTTGGCGTTTTCTCTATGCTTCGGAGTTGTGTAAAGTATGTTGCCTCAGGTGAAAAAAAGTAGGCATATCTGGATAAGCAGGCATTGTTTCGCGCATGTTAGGTCTATACTCTGTATTACTGTCCTGTGTTCTTTATCTCTGTGACTCACTGTGTTGTGAGTATGTATTGTATGTGACTCAGCAGGCGTAACAGCAGGTCTCGTTTCAGAAGAAGTGAATTCTGCAGGTGTATATCTCATTCTAGACATCTTATTTCGAAGTTGAGAATAATGTGCAGCGATCCCGCCGAGGCCTTCCAATATTTCTTTATCTCCAGATGTCATTAATATATATATATATTTTAAAAACTATCCTGTTTAAAGGTATGATGCAGTGTTCCCGTTTAGTTGAAACAACTGTGTAATTGTCCCAAATAATGGGGAAAAATAATATTAAGTGTTTAATATACAAATATGTTATGTACTTCCTATCAATACTAAGTTATCCACTAAGTTTGGATACACGTGATATTATGGGCATAATTTTCAGAATATTCTCCATTTTCTCTCAATGAAACCACATACAATAGAAAACAATGAAACGATAAAAAGATAATTATTCACAAATCAAAAGTGATTTCAGCCAGGGGTGGCGCCAGGGATTTCTTGACAGGAGGGGGGGGGGGGGGTGGGGCTGACCTCTCCGACAGGGGGGCTATAACATTTGACCTCCCAAACGAAGGAAAATGAGTGAAAATTGGTAAATTGGAGAACCAAAATAGAAGCAAATTGAGTATGTTTGTTGATTATTTTTAACCCTTTACCTAACCTGAAAAGCAGACGACACTTGCAAAAATAATTCTTGAATAACTTTTTTTTTTCATTTTTTGTCTCAAAAACATAGGTTATGACCCCTCGTTGGAACGAGCTCGACGAGCTCGTTCCAACGAGGGGTCATAACCTATGTTTTTGAGAAAAAAAATGAAAAAAATATTGAAAATTAATTGGCGATTTTTGAGAATAGCGCTGGCCGGTTTTGACCGTTACCTTAGGTAAAGGGTTAAAGTAAACATATTATAATAAGGTCGGGAAATATTTCATCTGTAAAGCCAGTTTGACGAACGACATTAAGGAATTTCGTGAGAATCACTATTCTCTATCAAAGTTCCAGTGCTGCACGGGTTCGAGACTGATAAGAGGAGATATCTACATTCGACTGTCGGAAATTTATCATGAAGTCCGGTTTACGAGACTCTCCGACGGACTGACTAAAAATCTCCGATGGGGGGGGGGGGGGGGTGTAGCCTCCCATGACCACCCCCCCTGGCGCCACCACTGATTTCAGCCCAATCCTATCTCTGCCACCAAATAAAATGTAACGTGTAACCGGTTCGTTACCCGGGTTTCTCCCAAAATTGGACAATATTAAAATGTCACATTTTAAAATAAAGATTAAAGAAACGGTTGATTCTACTGGCTCTTCATGAGCTTCACATAAACTAATCCTGAGGGTAGAGTTTGGTGTATTCCATTACAAGATGCAGGGTACATGGTTTGGACAAGCCAGTTCTCTATTCGTGCTCGATTCGGATAAACAGGACGCGTACGCTGTTCTCTGTGGACTCAGTTCTGATACCAATACCGAGTGTGAACCGTGCACAGGTATTCTTTTGACCAAGTTTAAGTCAACCTGTTCCCTGTACATCTTGCCAAAATGAATGTGACGTACCGAGTTCTAACTTCCAGATAACAATTACTATAAACAGTATAGGACCCAGTTATTCCGCAATCGTAATTGGTACACTTCTTTTAACCCTTTGAACGCCGGTAGAATCTTCCATGTCAGTTCAATGGAAGCAATTGGAAGAGTCCATATTCATTATTGCGGATTGCCAAATTAATATTTTCAACGTGCAATCTTTGGGCTGCACGTTGAAAATATTAATTGGTCTACCCCACACATTTACTTAGCACCCATTCTACTTAATGTAATGATGACTTATGATGGCATTGATGTTCCTGGGCCGGAAAAGCGCCCTCTCGTCTTCAAAGGGTTAACAGCCGTCTTTACAAGCAGGCGTGTGGCAGAATAACTGCTGCAGGAAGCGCTCTGTATTGTAAAAGCAATACAGGACCAGGTTCATTTTCCCAAAAGGTGTGAGAGCTTCCTTCAACCCTTCGATTTTATTTGATTAGATAGTTAACGTAACCTGGATTCAGATATGAGACATGTTAAATTCTGATCTCACAGAGATTCGTCTGTATTCAAAGTGTCCATAACTAATTACAGCAATGATCGCTTTCATGTACCGTAGCCACATTTCCTGCAATTCGTACACCCATCTTCCCGTTTCACTACAATATAAAATCCTCTCAAATCTAAAAGACATTCAAGTCCACTCAAATCCGGTATGGAAGTCATTTTTTGACATATTCCTACTTTATTTTGTATAAATACGGTGAAAATAGACCAAATGTGGGCTTTCCCGAATGGAATAATCGAAGTGCTTATAATACATCGGAATTCGATTATGGATGCGGATTTCAGTAGTCGAGTTATTAAGTATGGGTCTCGATATAGATCCGCGAATCGATGTTCACTGGTGAAGAGATGAGCAGGGCTCTGTGTGTTTATTTGAAGAGATTTGATTGAAAAATGTTTCATCGTCAGTAGTAGGAGATGTGGGAAACGTGCCTCATTGGGGGACCTAGTGAGGGACCTAGATAGTGACGTCATGTCAAGTGGCGCCATGTTGTGTTGTCGTGGTGACCCGCGTGAGTGGCCATCTTGCGACGTCATCTCTATAGTAATACGTGATGTGAGAGCGCATGCGCAGCGGGTGTTGTTAGGGTGATACATGTTTCCATCGTGCATTTTGTATACCGGAGGCGGCCATCTTGGTTTCTGTGGTAGCACGTGGTTGATATGTGACCTAAAGGCTTCTAATAGGACAGGGGTATGTTCGGGGGTATGTTCTTTTGTACAAGAGTAATTTCCCGTTTCGTAGAGTTACCACAAACAACCCGAATATCTCTCCAAATCACTAAAAACGGCTTTATTTACTACGGATTCCCCATTTTATTGCCTTAGCACGTAGTGGTATAGTACCAAGGGGCCCCGATTGAACTAGAGTAATTTTCGGCTTTGATTTTTCCCAAACCCCGTTTAATTCGTAGAATTACCACAAACAACCCGACAAGTTGTACTATTTCGAATTCTTTCAGAATTCTCTGCTTCTATCTATCTATGCAATAGTTTTCGTCTACATGGCCATGTTCCGTTGTCCTGGAGTATATTCCAGTAGAGTAGAAGAGCCTATCAGCTGGAACAGCTTTGCTTATTATTACTATATTTGGTTCTGACCCTATTCCGAGTACTCTTGTTGTTTCATTTATCTAGATCACCCAATCACTTCACTTTTCTGACGCTAACTAACCTATCAGATTGCTTCCTTCCCCGTAACCTCTATGCAGAGTTATCACCCCTATTACAACGAAGTCCTATCCGATTCTCATCACCTCTATACCCACGGCCACGTCCCATGGAATCCCTTTTTGTGAAACGTCTCTGGTTGTGGAGTCTATGAGGTCTATGAGAAAAGCCCTCAATGAGGCCTAATTTACTATCCCTCTTAACCTCATTTCGATTGAGGCCACGAGGACCATGAAAAAATCCCTAAATGGGGCCTTATTTACTAGCCCTCTTAGCCTCACTTAAGTATTTGAGGATTTCTCATGGCCCTCGTGGCCTCATGCGACAAAAAGGGATTTTCCAAAAGGTATCCTCGATAGGTATCCTCATATAATACAATACCAGGCCATAGGTATCCTTAAATACCGAAATGAGGCTAGGAGGTACAGTAAATGAGGCCTCATTGACGGATTTTGTCATGGCCCTCATGCCCTCAAAAGAAATGAGACTGAGAGGGATAGTAAATGAGGCCTCATTGAGGGATTTCTCACGGCCCTCATGGCCTCATATGACAAAAAAGGAATTCTCCACAAAGTATCCTCGATAGGTGTCCTCAAATAATACAATACCAGGCCATAGGTATCCTCAAATACTGAAATGAGGCTAAGAGGGCTAGTAACTTAGGCCTCATTGAGGAATATTTTTATGGCCCTCATGGCCTCAATCGAAATGAGGTTAAGAGGGATAGTAAATTAGGCCTCATTGAAGGCTTTTCACATAGACCCCCATGGCCTCATACGACTAAAAAGGGACTCCATAACTAGAGACGTTTCACAAAAGGGATTCCATGGGACGTGGGCATTGGATATAGAGGTGATGAGAATCGGATGGGACTTTGTTGTAATAAGGGGAGATAACGCTGCATAGAGGTTACGGGGGATGAAGCAATCTGATTGGTTAGTTAGCGACAGGAAAGTGAAGTGATTGGGTGATCTAGATAAATGAAACAACAAGAGTACTCGGAATAGGGTTAGAACTAACAAGAACAGCTAAATATAGTAATAATAAGCAAAGTTGTTCTAGCTGATAGGCTCTTCTACTCTACTGGAGTATACTCCAGGACAAAGGAACATGGTCAGGTAGACAAAAACTAGTGCATAGAAAGAAAAAGCAGATAATTCTGAAAGAATTCGAAATAGTACAACTTGTCGGGTTGTTTATGGTAATTCTACGAATTAAACGAGGGGTTGGGGAAAATCCAAGCCAGAAAATTACTCTAGTTCAATCGAACTCACCCGGGGGCCTCTCGGTACGATAGCACTACGTGCTAAGTCGATAAAATGGGGAATCCGTAGTAAATAAAGTCGTTTTAGTGTTTTGGAGAGATTATCGGGACATTCAAAAGAAAGAAATCAGAAGTCAAAGGCTATCCGAAAAAGATGGGTCTTTAAACCTTTTTTGAAATTTTCAGTATTGGGGAATTTCCTTAAATTCTGAGGGAGTACATTCCATAGACAGGGAGCTGCAAAAGTGAATGATCGTTTTCCCGTAGTGGATATTATTCGGGGCACGACAGGAAGATTGTCTGAAGATGATGTAAGATTCCGTATGGGTTTGTGTAAAGTAACAATCTGTTTTAAGTAGGAATTATCTCCGTGGTTGATGTTGTGTGTCATCATTAATATTTTTATATTTGATGCGAGACTTGACTGGTCGCCAATTCAAGGATTTGAGGATTGGTGTAATGTGGTCAATTTTTTTGGCGCCAGTAATCATCTTGGCTGCTGTATTTTGAATGCGTTAAAGTAGGTTAATAGTTTTCAGCGGAAGTCCAAAAAAGGAGAGTTGCAATAGTCCAGTTGAGATAGGATCATAGACTGTTATAACAGTTTTTAGTGTGTCTTGATCAAGTAGTTTTCTGATTTTGTTGATGTTTCTTAACTGGAAGAAGCAGCTGTTGCTCACTTTAGTGATTTGGTTACTCAGATCGAAGCTATTACTAAAAGTAACACCAAGGTTCAGAGTATTTTCGCCCGGGTTAACCTTGACATCGCCTATTTTCAGACAGTTGATCGGAGATTTATCTAACTGATGTTTGGTATCCATTTGTAAACAGTAATGAGAGCCCCAATTGCACTAATACAGTGTCCAAACCCACTTTCATCGCCAAATGACAAGAGCTATACCACCTTCGCCAGAAACTGAACTGAATATATTTTGAAAAATCTGGGAGGCCAGGGCGTCACTATGACCTCACACGATAATGAACAGAATCGATTTCAAATTGCATATATAATGACTCAGTAATGGCGTCGCTGTCTATAAATAACGCCATTTAGGGGATATTTTGAAAATTTTAATATTTGAAAAGTTTACTCCTCCGCTAGCCCTACCAACACGAGAGGAACACCAACTTGATACCTCTCTCCAACTCAATACTTCGATCTTCGTGACATGCTTACGGTATAAAAATGATTGGACACCCCCTCCTTCCCACCCCCAAGAAAAATGATTCAAATACAACGCCCCCTAATGTGGATACCTGGCTACACGTCTCTTCAATGGTTCAGGTTTTTTCAGACAAAATCTCTCAGATCACGACAACAATACTAGCTGGTATCGAGTTAACCCCTTTACCTAACCTGAAAAGCAGACGACACTTGCAAACAAAATTCTTGAATAACTATTTTTTTCATTTTTTGTCTCAAAAACATAGGTTATAACCCCTCATTGGAACGAGCTCGTCGAGCTCGTTCCAATGAGGGGTCATAACCTATGTTTTTGAGACACAAAATGAAAAAATAATGAAAATTAATTGGCGTTTTTTGTAAATAGAGCTAGCCGGTTTTTTCAGTTACGTTGGGTAAAGGTTAACCTATCGATATTATTCATTGATCAGAGAGAAAAGCAGATTGAACGGTACCGAGAAAATTAGATTGATGACATGACAGTATCGTTAATCTATACGTCACGTGGAATTATATTAGATAAATGTCAATAATCTTTTATGTCTGCGGTTACAAAGCGCTTGTGACATAAGAGAAAGTTGAACTTAGTCTAATGAATTTTATCAGACGTCCAAAACAATTAAACACTGCCACGGCCATTGGTGTTCAAAATAGGAAAATTGTTCTTGTATATTCAGGACTATTCAAATTACAAATTGAAGCTGAATGTGTAGAGATCATCTTAACGCTTTTTAACCACCCCCTTTTTTAACTGTGGGGAATCGATATCGGATGTTGCGATCGACGAGGTGGAACATTTTAGAAGAGAGTTTCACCACAACTAGAATTATAGAAAATGTTTGCCAGAGAATTATAAAAAATGTTTGCCAGAGTTTCAGTGAGACGCATTTAAATTCTAATATCTGAGTCTATAATAACTACACCCCCGTGCCCACAGACAGATTAAAACCACCCCAACCAAACGTGCACACGTGGCTTTAATGTTATTTATTTATTTATTGATGTTTAAGGTCACATATTTATGCACAATGGCTAATCATGACCGTGACAGTTTTACGGGTGGAGGAAGCCGGAGTACCCGGAGAGAACCACCGAGCAACGACGAGCAGCTGCCAGCTCCCCAACATCGTAACTCCGCACTGCAGCACAGGCAGGATTAGATTGGTACACGGCGTCATCGTGCCCCCACGCGGGCAATGGAGATGACGTGTCTTGCCCAAGGATACAACGCGGTTGCCGCAGGTGGGATTCGAACCGAGGACCTCTCGGCTTGCAGCCTACACCTCTACCTACTGAGCCACCGCGCTCCCATGAGGTTTTAATGTTGCCGTTAAATAACTCTAGATTAGATTAGATTTTTTTGCAAAGTATAATAATGGGCAAAAGGGATAATAATATAAGATAACGGAGGTTCATAACAATCGGTATTTAATAGTACAAGTTTTCAATCCATCCCGCATGCAGTAAATAATCTGCACACAGCACCGCAGATTTCATTGCAAGTGGCAGGATTTGTATTCTGCGCAATATAGATAAATTTGCAGGTGTCGTCCATGTCATCAAATAACAGTTTTTATAATAATTTCCCAAAGTTCTTTACGTAATAGTATATATTTAGAACACTCCATTATGAAGTGAAATTCACCCTTCAACAGCCCAGTTTCACAATGTACACAAGTACGGTTTGGAACTGGAGTCGGTGGTTGATTATGTAGTCCTTTTTCGATAGCCAGTACATGGTTACTGACACGCAGCCGGGTGAAAGATGTTCGGTTCCGCGCTGATTTACATCCTATCAAACTCTATGAAAAGTTACCAAGCAACAATGTTTACATATTTATCATTTTTCAATGATCTTTTCCGGTAGCTAGGGCAGATATAGAGGATATGGAATGAGTGTTTTTCTCATACAATATTTATGAAACGAGTCTTAAGAATTTTCCGTTTTGGCGAGCCACTGGCGAGCCCAAACGGAAAATTCGGACGAGTTTCATAAATATTATATGAGAAAAACCCTCATTTCATATTCTATTTATCATATGACACACACACGCACAAATTAGCTACTTAGTATGACTTTTTAACCCATCACCTAACTTGAGTTGCAGACGGCACTTGGAAAACACATCCTCGTATAAATCGAAAAAAAATCATTTTTTGCTTCCAAAACATAGGTTATGACCCCTCACTGGAACGAGCTCGTTCCAATGAGAGGTCATAACCTATGTTTTGGAAGCAAAAAGTGAAAATATGCTCGTTTCAATGAGGGGTCATAACCTATGTTTTGGAAGCAAAAAGTGAAAATATAAAATAATGAATGGCGTTTTTCTTGTAGGTAAAAGATTAATATAATATAACCTACCCTAATAGGACACATAATGTAAATTCTCCCTACTGAAATTATGCAAATGTGACCCAGTTGTATTTTGTTCAGCCAATCAAATTGTCTAGTTTTGAAATTGACCAATGAAATTGACGGAAGGCTTTATTTATCACTGATTAATATGAAAACAAAATATCAAATGTTTTAAAGTGAATAAAACGGACGAATCATATGATAATTAGGGATATCTATGTATAAATTTCCAGTTATTTAACAAGAGATTTATAAAATATCTCCAACTAGAAGAGAATTTGAGAGGAATAAAACGGTGAACGGCGAATTGATATTTAGTGTGTGGCTAATTGGTTCGTATAGGATCCCTCCACTTCAACGATCGCAATGTCTGGTGTCCGTTTCACAGTTTTTTGTTCAATACGTTTTAAATTTGTCTAACTCTTTTAACATTAAAGTGACACATCGGCATTTTAATCAATGGATACACAAGAGACCGCTATAACAGGAGAGTTAAACACGATTTGACACGACTGTGGTGGTTCAAGTCCCGGCAGAAAAATATTCTATCACATTTTCAAGACGCGCCTTCGTCGAAATACTTGTCAGTCGGGACTATAGTTAAATCTAGAAGTACTGTCATGAAATGCGCACAAAAAACACGTCGATCTGCGCGTTAATCTATGTTAGCTGTCAGTAACCAGGAGAACCTGCTGTGCTTTGGATGCTATTCGATATGGCAATTGCGTGCAATTCCTACGCGCAATTAAGCCCAGATAAGAGCACATTTCGTGACAGGACTTCTAGTTTTAACTGTATAGTTAAAAACACTCAGTAGTTCTTGGAAATATACTTCTCAACTGAGCTTATTATCTCGATCGATCGACTTATTATCTTATCTATATTTGATAATCTATATTTATCAAAGGTTAAGATGGGGCCTACATGGGTATGCATCATTTCTTCACCAAGGGCAAATGACGCTGATATTTTGACTCTTTCAACAATGTCCACATAAACAAGGGTGTCGCCTTGTACCACACTGTATTGGCAAGAACAAAACGCAAACAAAACCAAACAAAAAATAAAAATACCCACAAACCCAAATGAATCAGTGTTTTGAGTGATGGAGAACAGGACAGAATACAACGAGGATAGATTACGGAGGATAGGAATCAACGACCTGAGTTTAACAGGTGTTTTATGAACGCCGTACTGTTCCCCCGTACTCCACCTGAGTGACATTCTGTATTTATTACACGCCTGTTCTATATAATCTCCATCTACAGCAACACTAAACCATGCGCAAAATGAAAATCTGTTCCGCACATATGTGCGGAACGGAAATCGTTGACGGCATTTTAAATTTCACTGGAATTTTCTACAAATCGTGCAACAGAATTACAATTTGAATCGCTAGCGATAGCTGAAAATCGCCCCCTGAGTTCCAATGTGTTCTATGTGCCAGCAGGCACATAGAACACATTGGAACTCAGGGGACGAAATAGTAACACGGGTTCCCCTCGCAAATTTGGTTGGCGATAAAAAGTGTTCTTTTTGTTGATAGTTGGCAAATGGATTGCTGAATGTCCTTCTAATAATTGTTTTTTATAGACGTGAAGGCGTGTAATAAACACAGAACGACACGTGCGTCACGTTCCATCCTTACGCGCTAGCACTCGTGCCATATCGATTAACCCATTCACACGCGTGTGTCGTTCTGTATATTTATACCACGATTAAACTTGAATCAAGTGAATGAGGTTTAGATTTTTTAAGAAAAATATTACCATCGGCGGTCTATTTGTCTTCTAAAATTACACTGTTTTGTGTCAAAGTCTTCAACTGACTCGAATTGGCATTCTATTGGCTCACGCGAATGCGTGCGTCATCAACGGAAGGAAGACCCACTGATGCATAACGACCAATCAGCGGCGTTCTTGCAACCTGCAGGCCAGATTCCACGCTCGGTGTCCATAATACAGTTTTCAATGACTGTATTCTGTTGGGTAATGGTGATTACAGCCGACACACATGCTGTAATATCACAGAAAATACGATCACAGTGGGATGCCAACAGTCACTGCAGCCTTCTTTAAATATGAAAGGAGAACAACAATGGTAGCTTTTAAAACCTTCACTCAACACGAGTAGCAGACGACATTTGCAAAAACGTCCCTGAACAACAGAATATTTTATATTGTGCCCCAAAACATAGCTTATGAACCCTTATTGGAACGAGCTCAATGAGCTCGTCCCAACACGGGGGAATGAGCTATGTTTTGGAGACAACAATTGAAAACCTTAATAAAATTTAAATAGCGATTTTTGTGGATAGAGCTGGAGAACATTGTCACTACTTTAGCTAAAACGTTAATGACGTATGCCAAATCATTCTTCCACCTTTTCTTTGTAACGGCCCTTTTCAGTAGATGAGTATCGAATGAGCATAACATCGTGTTTCGCGTCAACTGAATAATACAAAAAAAATGGGTTATGATTATTTATGGTCAACGGCAATTTATTGTATTGTATAATAAGGCAATATCAGATCCGAAAGGAAGCAAAATCAAAATAGATAGGAACTTAAAGAAAGATAGAGCTTTCCAAATGCGGTTGTTTGGTGGCAAACTGTATGGGAGCCCATGAACTCACTGGGAGTTTTGCCGGTATTACAGTTGGCTAGACAACACTAGAGCTGTCGGTTTTTAAATTTCTTGTTCGGTTTCGGTTTTGGTTTTTTAGGTGGAGAAAAACCTCGGTTCGGCCCGGTTTGTTCATGAGGCCAAGTAAAATTCAATAAAACTCATTCTTATGTCCGGAGTCATAACTGAGTGGTAGTGAAATTGAGAGAATGAATGCCCGAAATAAGCTATAATACATGAAGAATCAGGAAGGACAATATAATAATTACCTAAATATACAGAACTTTTATTGTGCTTGGCCATTTTTCGAGGTCTGACACCTACACGCAACTTGAGGAAAGCTGCAAACACAACTAAACTGAAATGTCGGAAATTCACAGAATGTAGCCTTCCCAGAGTAGTGAGAGTACCCAGACACTGCCATTGGCAGTGTCTGGGTACTCTCACTACTCTGGGATGGCTACATTCTGTGAATTTCTGCAGCAAGAGATTATTTAATAAAAAACGAAAAACCTTAGATTTCGGGATGTCGACGGTTTCGGTTTCGGTTTTTTAAAAAAAACTAAAAACCTCCGTTTGGTTTCGGTTAACCTACAGCTCTAGTCAACACCTCTCAACAGTATTTATGCGCCTGGCTGTATCATTGATCGACCACTGCTCCATTTAAACTCAGCTCGGAACTCGACCAAGCTATTCGATTAAAAAATCTATTCACCGATAACTGAATTGTTAAGTCCGCTCAAAATCACAATGACTTTTTTCCTTTTTTTCGTTTCTTCATTGGTTTTTTGGAAGAATTGATTTTCGGAACTGGGTTGCATTATCGAATTTGCTATGAACTCACATCTGAACTTCCATTGCATCACAAAAAAATTGTACTCGTTCCGAAAAGCTATTTGAGAGTATTTTCAACCAAGGTATACAAATAACGGAGATGTAGAAGTTGCTGGAAGTCGACTTAATCCTTTGAACCCGAGCGGCCGCTTTTCCGGCCAGGACCATGATACGTCATAACGTCATTAAAAAGGATAGCTCTTCAGTAAATATGTTGGGTAGACAATAGGGCCGCACGATATTCAAAACTGAATACCGGTATCGGTATTCAAAAAAATACCGCGGTATACCGGTATATCGAAAACTGTTCAGATATATGAACACAAGTACCACAATCGACACTCGCGGCATCACAGTCTGAACGAATTAGCATGCCTTGATGATACGGTTCAAAATACCTTTACCCAATGCAGACGATATCAAAATTTATTATTTTCAAAATTAGTTTATCAGATTTTCCCCAAACATTTCAACAAAACTATATCATGTGACCCGTCATTGGAACGAGCTCAACGAGTTGGTTCCAATGAGGGGTCACACGGTATAGTCTTGTTTAAATTTTTTAAAATTATTTTTTCAGCTGCTGAATTTGTATATTACGAGGGCACAAGCGAACGATTCCTTGGATAAAGGGATAATATTATTCATTTGGGGCTACATTTAAAAAACTAAAGAAATTAAATTGTGGATAAATAAATAATGACAATAAACCGATATTTTTATAATTACACCGGTATTCAATCGATATTGGGTTGAATACCGATATATATCGGTTTATCGATATACTGTGCAGCCCTAGTAGACCAATTTGTATTTTCAACGTGCAGCCCCGAGGCTGCACGTTGAAAATATTGATTGGTCTACACCAAGCAATGAATATGGACTCTTCTAATTGCTGTCATTGTGCTGGCCTGGAAGATACCACCAGTGTTCAAAGGGTTAATGAGGGGATATGTTTGAGTTTAGCATTGCCGATAATTTTCGTCATTGCAAGAGATTTACAGGAAAATTAGCGTCCCTTAGTTTCTTAAAGATGTCAGTAAATTTAAGACTAGAGGTGTGAGATTGTCAGATAAAAATTGAAATTTCGAAATGTTAGCGAATTTGTGTCATCAATATGCGCATGATTTCCCAAACTACAGTCATTTTCCTGTAAAATAGTACAAAAATACACAAGCCGTTTTTTTACAATATCTTTCCTATCAGTAGTAGTATGTCAGGGGCTTTTCACCTCTAGGTTGGATGACCCCGGTGGATGACCCCGGAAGTGACGTCATGTCACGTGACGTAGTGGCGCCATGTTGTGTTGTCATGGTAACCCGCGTGAGCGGCCATGTTGTGACGTCATCTCCATAGTGATACGTCGTGTGAGTGCGCATGCGCAGCGCGTGTTGTTAGGGTAACACGTGTTTCCGTCGTCCATTTTGTATACTGGAGGCCGCCATCTTGGTTTCTATGGTAGCACGTGATTGCTATGTTACCCAGTTTTTCAGCAATAAGACGTGGTATGTTCGGAGGGTATGTTCTTTTGTAGAAGAGTAAATCTAATTACCACAAACAACCCGACAATCTCTCCAAATCACCAAAATCTATCCCAACTTTTTTTTACTATTTCGAATTCTTTCAGAATTCTCTGCTTCTATCTATATATGCAATAGTTTTCGTCAATCTGGCCATGTTCCTTTGTTCTGGAGTATACTCCATTAGCGTAGAAGAGCCTATTAGTTGGAACAGTTTACTTTATTATTACTATATTTAGCAGTTTATGGTCTATTCTTGTTAGTTTTGACCCTATTCCGTGCTTTCTTGTTATTTCATTTATCTAGATCATTTATAACCAATCAGATTGCTTGATTTCCCATAATCTGTACGCAGGGTTATCCTCCTTGTGTATAACAAAAGCAGTCCCATTTTTTGTCTCATAAACATAGGTTATGACATCTCATTGGAACGGGCTCGTCGAGCTCGTTCCAATGAGGGGTCAGTAGTATGCCATGTACCGGACGTACACAGATGTAAGGTTTCTACAACAGGTATCCTCTAACAATACCAGGCCATAGGTATTCTCAATTTAGTATCCTCAAAAGGTATCCTCAACTGATACGTGACCATGTCATAGGTATCCTCAAATACTGAAATGAGTCGAAGAGTCGTTCGAGGAGTCACTCGAATGAGCAATTGCTCGTTGGCTCATTTGCTCGATGGGATTCGAGTCGTTCGAGCAATAGTTGCGAGTCACTCGACATAAGACGGAATCCCACTTTTGGAATCCCTTTTTTTGAATCCCATTTGTGGAATCCCTTTTTCGAAAACGCCTGTGGCTATGGAATCCCTTTTTTCCGAAATGAGTCGTCGAGTCGTTCGAGGAGCCACTCGATCGGGCAATTGCTCGTTGACTCATTTGCTCGAGGGACTTCGAGTCATTCAAGCAATATGCCGAGCCACTCGACATAAGACGGAATCACACTTTTGGAATCCCTTTTTTGGAACCCCATTTGTGGAATCCCTTTTTCGAAAACGCCTGTGGCTATGGCATCACTTTTTTCTAAAATGAGGAGTCACTCGATCGGGCAATTGCTCGTTGGCTCATTTACTCGATGGGATTCGAGTCGTTCGAGCAATATGCCGAGTCACTCGATCGAGCAATTGCTCTAAGGCTCATTTACTCGATGAGCCTCGATTCGTTCGAGCAATGACTTATCAGTAACTGCTGGATAGCTTATTGGCTTTGGGACTGCTTTTGTTATACACAAGGGAGATAACCCTGCATACAGATTATGGGAAATCAAGCAATCTGATTGGTTATAAATGATTTAGATAAATGAAACAACAAGAGTGCATGGAATAGGGTCAAAACTAACAAGAGTAGACCAGAAACTGCTAAATATAGTAGTAATAAGGTAAACTGTTCCAACTAATAGGCTCGTCTACGCTACTGGAGTATACTCCAGAACAAAGGAACATGGCCAGATAGACGAAAACTATTGCATATATAGATAGAAACAGAGAATTCTGAAAGAATTCGAAATAGTAAAAGTTGGGATAGATTTTGGTGATTTGGAGAGATTGTCGGGTTGTTTGTGATAATTAGATTTACTCTTCTACAAAGGAACATACCCTCCGAACATACCCCGTCTTATTGCAGAAAAATTGGGTAACATAGCAATCACGTGCTACCATAGAAACCAAGATGGCGGCCTCCAGTACACAAAATGGACGACGGAAACACGTGTCACCCTAACAATACGCGCAGCGCATGCGCACTCACACGACGTATCACTATGGAGATGACAACACAACATTGCGCCACTACGTCACGTGACATGACGTCACTTCCGGGGTCATCCACCGGGGTCATCCAACCTAGAGGTGAAAAGACCCTGACATACTACTCCTATCAGTTTGAACGCTTGGCTATTATTATCTGTGGAAACCCATTTAAACATAAGAAAACGGCGTTTTACCATCTTTGATGTTCTATAACTTTTTACCTGCTCATTGTATCAACATTTTACGAAAAGTTGTCTCTGGTTTTCGTTTATTAAAGCAATAGAGAAACTTAGGCTTATTTGCTACTGATGTCAAAAGTGTTTTCTCGACAATTACTTGCATCTTAATTAAATCTCACTCGCGCGACTAATAATTTTAATGGAAATAACTCATCGCGGATCCAGACCCTTGCTCAGGAGGGGGACCATGCACAACTTTTTCTCTCTTCCTGGATGCGCAAGCGCGAAGGACTAAGTTATTTCTGTTTCCAATTAACTATATCTGTCAATAGGAGAAAGACGTAAAACTTCATTTTTCACCCAAAATTGTTCTTCCATCAAATGTGAGTTTATATGGTCAAATAGATCAGTATATACTCTTTAATATAATGTTAAATTCTTATTGCTAGACAGAGTTTGTCATATTTCCATGTTTGTTTAAAGTTTCTAATTTTATCTCTGTGTATTTCCTTATAAATTAATGAAAAAAGGCTGACTGGGGTAGCTTTAAATTTAAATAGAGGATATGGAATGAATGTTTTTCTCATATAATATTTATGAAACGAGTCAAAGAATTTTCCGCGTTTTGGCGAGCCCAAACGGAAAATTCGGACGAGTTTCATAAATATTATATGAGAAAAACACTCACTTCATATTCTATTTATCATATGACACACACACGCACAAATTATAATATCAAAATACGGCTTTCTCCCAATGAGGTTATGACCCCCTCATTGGAACGAGCTCGTCGAGCTCGTTCCAATGAGGGGTCATAATCTATGTTTTGGAAGCCAAAAGTGAAAATATAAAAAAAAAAAATGAATAGCGTTTTTCTTGTAGGTAAAAGATTAATACAATATAACCCACCCTAAATAGGACTGATAACGTAAATTCTCCCTACTGAAATTATGCAAATGTGACCCAGTTGTATTTTGTTTAGCCAATAAAATTGTCCAGTTTTGGAATTGACCAATGAAAGCTCCCAACTCTAATTATGCAAATTATGAAAATGTGGCCCAGTTGTATTTTGTTCAGCCAATCAAATTGTCTAGTTTTGAAACTGACCAATGAAATTGATGGAATGCTTTATTTATCATTGATTAATATGAATACAAAATATCAAATGTTTTAAAGTGAACAAAACGGACGAGTCATATGATAAAAAAAAGATGTTAACTTCTTGTAGCATGATTTATATGCGTTCATCATTCAAAAGAAAGCAATCTTCAATTTATCTGATGGTTTAAAAAAAATTGGCTGTAGGTTAGATTTGATATTTCCATTTTACTTTTAAAAATAGCGATTTTTAAGTTTGTGCGATTTCGACAGATTTCTCTCCACTGTTAACCGTCTTCACCCACTTGAGAGCGACGTCATTTATACGGGCTTGAAAATAGAGATGTTTAGTTTTGCCTTGGCCACAAAACGAAACACCTCGATTTCAATGTGATTTTAAGGATTTAGAATTAATAACATTTTGGGAGGTAAAGTTTTGAACACTTTGATGGATATGAAGTTGATAGCCAATTGTAGAACTCTTTGATGTTGGAATGTATTTTTTTTAACAATTACTCAGTGTCGGTTTCCAATGAGAGCTCATAAGCTATGTTCTCGATGCAAAAAATGAACATTTTCAGTGTTACGAATTTTTTGTTTGGCAACTGTCGTCCGCTGCAATGTTTAAGTAAAGAGTTAATAACAAACGATCTACAGGGGCGGCGGAACCGGGGGTGGGGAAGGGGGGTGGGGCTTCAGCCCCTCCACTTTTTTGCCGGCCATGTTTTTTGTATGCAAATATTTTAACACAACCAATGACTGGTGAAACAAGGGGCGGGTCCAGAGCCTCCCCATATTTTCGCCAGCTATGTTTCTCTCGTACTGGTTCAGTTTCGATGGATTTCAGATCATTTTTTGCAGTAAGTGGCAGCAAATAAATCGGTTAACTGAAATAGATCGTAATCTTACAGACATACAAGTACCAAATACACTCCAGACAAGATAATAACAGCCCGTGGGTTTATTACCGGCACGAGGCGAAGTCGAGGGCCGTTAATAAGCCAGAGGGCTGTTATTCATTCCTCGAGGGCCGTTAATAAACCGGGACGATCGACAAAATCATGTTATTACTATTATTACCATGACCGGAAGCGGGCGGCGGGCTGTTAATGAATTTTGTTTTCATTAACGCCCGCGGCTCGCTTCCGGTTGAATGGCGTCATGAATTACTAAGTCTTACAGCTCCGCTAAACTCCGTTAATATACTAGAGAACGCCCGCTAAAGTGGTAATACTTGCTGTTAACGTCTGGTAGAGTACCAAAGCTGATAAATAGATCTCACCTGCATGCTTCACAGACGTTTTTTAAAGGCTCTCAAAGAGTGAAATCTTTCAAATACATCTCCTGAAAAATCTCAAAATATCCACTCAGATGCATGGAAATGGGGGTTTTGGGACCCTGGAATTTAAAATTTTCATACCGACGACCATCCATCGCCCGATCCAGCCCCCCCCCTCCCCACTTTAAAAATCGTTCCGCCGCCCCTGATCTAGTTTCCTCGCGGACAAAATAATCTCCAGTCTTTTCAACAGTTACCCCATACATGACCTAAATAACCATTTTCTAACTTACATGAAATAAGGAGTGCCCACCCAACCCCCAAACCCACATACATATACTTTAAGACTTCTATATTTCTCGGTGGGTGTTTTTTTTTGTAATCTCAAACATACACGTATTCAGGATACGATGTTCAGGTTACAATTGGTCGCCAACTGTTGGTATCCACATATCGTTTTCAAATATATTTTTATTTGTAAGTTCAGGACGACTGGAAATTAATTACTTCGTCGGTATGCCACATTGAGGTATGAAGCTTTTTAATTAAGAGAGAATTCGGCCCCAGTAGCGTGTGCAGTCACACGTGAAAAAATAGGTGTGTGTGGGGGGGGGGGGGGGGGGGACTCCAATTTTTTTGCCCAATACCTATAGTTCTGTGTGATCCGCTGAAAATCCCAAGTTAAATGTATGGTTTTGACTTTAAAAAAAACGCAAGGCCGAAATAAACCGTGGTATTGTCCCAAAAGGCCACTGTAAACAAGGGTTTACCAGGGCGTTTGGGGGATAATACTACTGCGCACCGTAGTACTTTTTCACAAGGAAACTCGGCACCTTATAGTATTATAACACAATACATGTAGTCCAAACAAACTAGATTTGAACGGCTGTTATACACATGCCTCTATGTGAGCGCCGGATGTTGGAGACAGCAGTAGGCCCAGCACGCGTCTGACACGAGGCATTTGAGACGGCCAATAATTCCTTCGAGAGTCAGAGTCAATGTGGTTCCAGGAAACTGTTAAAAATCCATCTCAGACTAACGAGGGGGCAACTGCACCCCCAACACTGCACGGTTGTATCAGTCGTTGGACGGATACCCCTCTCCGCGAATGTTCAGCGCGAAATCACACCCCACGAATTGCTCATGAAACAAGATGCAGCGGACGTACACACATACAGACTACTCAACGAGAAAATATCAAACAAAAAAATCTCTGCACGCGCAAAAATAACGAAAGTAGTGTTAAGACCAACAAAGCTGAATTCATTGGGCGACTTGCTGTGAACGTTTTGGATCTTCTCACTAACTTTGCAATTACGATTTGGTGTGCGTGTCTGTGTGTTTCTGTGTGTTTTGAAGGGCATAATCATGATTTGGTGCAATTTAGAATGTTGGTTCCCGATCACCCGTCAGGAATCGAACCCTCGACAACTCCGTCCAGAATCTAGCATTTTAGCTGAAGAAGTTGATTACTAGGTTTACTCCCCACCCCCCCCCCCCCGGCAGCGACATGAAAGTGCAGGGGATGGTGGGAGGGGAGGGATTAGTTGATAACTTGCTTTTCGGTGCACTTTACTAGACAGAACACAACGAGGGTGGATTACCTCGTTTTCTTTAACTATATCACCAAGGCATGCCTTCGTCGAAGACATGCCTTGATGATGAAGTTTAAATATCAGACTATCGGGATAATAGTTAAAAAGGGGGGCGCGGTGGCGTTGCGGTAACCGGTTCTCGTCAGATTACCGAAGTTAAGCAACGTCGAGCCCGGTTAGTCCTCGGATGGGCGACCATCTGAGCGATCGATTCGGACTCCCGCGTTGTGTCCTTGGGCAAGGCACTTAACCCCGATTGTCCACAAGGGGGCACGATGACGCCGTGTACTAAGGCGTACTGCACGTCGATGGTGAGCATGTCTTCAACCAATCTAACCCTGCCTGTGCTGCTGTGCGGAGTTACGATGTTGGGGAGCTGGCAGCTGCTCGTCGTTTCTCGGTGGTTCACTCCGGGTACTCCGGATTCCTCCACCCGTAAAACTGCCACGGTCATGATTAGCCACTGTGCATAAGTATGTGACCTTAAACACCAATAAATAATAAATAATAATATTGTACGACCGACTGTATGACACGAGTCCAAATATCAAATCTGGTATTTGAACCCTTTGAACCCGACCGGTCGTTTTTCTGTTCCAGAAACATGATACGTCATAATTTGATAAAGTAGGACGACTGCTAAGTGAATGTGTGGGGTTGACCAATTCATATTTTCAACGTGCAGCCGTGAGGCTGCACGTTGAAAATATTAATTTGTCTACCCGCAAATAATGAATATGGATTATTCCAATTGCTGTCATTGAACTGACATTGACGATACCACCAGTGTTCAAAGGGTCAAGACAGTACTGAATTACTAGTAAGACTGAACTGATATCTGTAACTCCAATCCTCACGACAACGTCCTAACGCAAAAAAAATATTGGAGTGAGGGGCGAACCCCTAAATCTACATTAACGACGCGCCTGGACTCGAACACACAGAGACGCTGATGCAAATGTGCGTATGTAGGTATTTTGTTCATGAATTGCGATGTTGTGACGGGCGGGGAGGGGTCCAGAGTACGTGTTATTTAGATAGGAAGTTGCGTCTTGATTACTACATAGCGGTCATCGACACCCCTATAGGAAAGTGGACTCGACTTAAGGGTTAGAATTGTTACGATTCTGTTCAGAACCCCGTAATGCTTTTATTTCATGGAGTCCAGGAGTTATCGTTTAATAGTTTAGGTGTGATGCACGTGTTAAGGGGTTAATTATTTTTTTTAGACAATGTGATACAATTCACATATACTTTTTAGACTATCTTTTGCCTGACATAAAATACATGTAACGTTTTGTGAAATAAACCTCAGCGTTTTTTAAACTGCGCCTGATCTATGAAAAAAACACACCAGATGTTTAATTACATGCATCGGTATTTATTTTAACGCACACAATTCGTATTTGGAGAAGCGGATTTTTTACAGTGTGGGAATACAGAAGTTCCTTTAAGGGGCTATATAAGTAATGGAATTTTGTTTATTTTGAAATTCTCACCTCTGATATTCCTTAAATTCAGACTAAATATACACAAATTATACATCAAAATGAAGGTTGGGATGTATAGAACACGAAACACATATGCAATCAACTCATAGAGTTGACAGCAGGCACCACTGGTTCCTGGAAGTCTTCGTATATTCAATAATATTCTTCATATATTCAACAACAAAGCTCGGCATTCAAAACACTTTCGGGTGCAGCGACAGGACTGCATTTTGAAAAAGGACAACACTGTCTGCATTTCTTATTGAAAATGGTTTCCATGTTCGAGAGACACGCGCAAATCACTCGATACCACGAATTTCCATCGAAAAACAAAATCGTAATTCTAAGAAATGTCAACAGGTATCATAATACCTTGTGTTGAATATGGCAACTGTACAGTCTCTGTATAATAACAGTATATTGTTTTAAGGCGATCTTTCTCATTATTTGCTTTTAGACGGCGTTGTTTCTCGATGTTTTTTCCGTCCGATGACGTCGACCGGAAATCGAAAGTACATGTACATTCAAATGTAAACAAAAGCGTTGGTTTGGGAATTTATCCCCATGTAGCCCTGTCGCTGTGTTTTGAAGAATTTTGATACCCTACCTTTGTTCTTGGGTATGCAAAGCACATTTGGCCACAAGTTATTCTCGTGAAATATTATTAAATTATCAGTTCGGGTACGAATACGGTAGCAGACTTCCAGGAACCAGTGGTGCCCACAGTCGACTCTATGAGTTGATGACACATGTGTTTCGTGTTCTATACATCTCATTCTTCATTTTGATGTACAATTTTGTGTATATTTAATTTGAATTTATAGAATATCAGAGGTGAGAATTTTCAAAATAAACAAAATTTCATTACTTATATAGCCCCTTAAAGGCTAGAGAATTTAGAAGTTGAAAACCCCGTAATGCAAGGGAATTTAGAAGGCCTTCAACGATGGCAACCCTTGCTGACGTTGTTGGAATATCGGTCAGTCAGGATCTGAGTTATCACAGTCGGGACAAATTAAGTTACACACCTCCCTCTAAATCAGTCGTCTTCGCATCGACAAGTTGGCAAGTGGACGCGACTTTTGGTTTATTGGTTTTACTGTTCTGTTTAAAACCCCGTAATGCAAGGGAATTTAGAAGTTCGCTGAATAGAAAAATGAGTTTATGTCACACGCAGCAAACAATCATACAATGACGGGACACCAAACAGTTTGTGAAATAGAGCGATAAGAACATATAAAGCAGCATGCAAACACTTCTACAACTAATTACAAGGAATAAAAGTTTGGAGGGCTTATTTAATAAAAAGCTTTTATCTGAAAATAAGCAGAGTAAAACTAAATACCTATTGAATATGAAGTGTTTCCATTGATATTCGAAGATTTGTCAACAGCTTTTGAATAAAAGAAATCCGCAAACTAGAACAAAATAGTGGGTCACGACCTTTCAGTTGACTCAAAACTGCACCAGGTTTTCGAGTCAAAACGAGTGCACAGACCTCGGGGCACTTAGAATGACAAAAGCACAGTTTTGTATTCATCCTAAAATATTGCACTTCCGACGCGCGCTTGGTCATTGGTTGGAGCGTTGGACTTGAAACTGAAAGGTCAACGGTTCGACCCCGACCCACGCAGTCTGATCTGTATACGTGGGCAAGACACTCTATCCCGATTATCCACATGGAGCGCGGCTGCACAGTGTACTAAGGCGTACGGCGATGGTGCACTTGCATTCAACCGTTGTCGTCTCCTTACACGCTGCTGGCAGAGATATTCCTGCCCAGGACAGGATTTCTCTTCACATTAAAATATGTATCATGTGGGCACATTTAATTCAATTTATTTATTTATTTATTTATTTATTTATTTATTTATTTATTTATTTATTTATTAGGGTTTAACGACACATTAACAGCCAGGGTCACATCATGTCGGTGACAGTTTTACGAGTGGAGGAAGCCGGAGTACCCGGAAAGAACCATCGAGCAAGGACGAGCAGCTGTCAGCTCTCCAATGTCGTAACTCTGAACTCTGCACCGCGGCACAGACAGGGTTAGATTGGTTGAAAACATGCGCACCGTCGACGTGCAATACGCCTTAGTACACAGCGTCATCGTGCCCCCATGCAGGCAATCGGGGTTAAGTGCCTTGCCCAAGGACACAGCGCGGGAGCGCGAATCAGTCGCTGAAATGGTCACCCATCCAACTACTAACCGCGCTCGACGTTGTTTAACTTCGGTGATGGGAGCACGGTGGCTCGGTAGGTAGAGGTGCAGGCTGCAAGCCGTGAGGTCCTCGGTTCGAATCCCACCTGCGGCAACCGCGTTGTGTCCTTGGGTAAGACACTTCATCTCCATTGCCCGCGTGGGGGCACGATGACGCCGTGTACTAAGGTGTGCTGCAGGTCGATGGTGCGCATGTCTTCAACCAATCTAACCCTGCCTGTGCTGCAGTGCGGAGTTACGACGGAGTTACGACGTTGGGGAGCTGGCAGCTGCTCGTCGTTGCTCGGTGGTTCTCTCCAGGTACTCCGGCTTCCTCCACCCGTAAAACTGTGACGGTCATGATTAGCCATTGTGCATAAATATGTGACCTTAAACACCAATAAATAAATAAATAAATAAATAAATAAATAAATAAATAAATAACTTCGGTGATCTGACGAGAACCGGTTACCGCGACGCCACCGCGCCACTTAATTCAATTTCCAGCAGGTAAAGTAAATGTATTTTTCACCAATGGGTTCTCGAGTTAAATTTGGAAGACTATTTTTTATCCAATCCAGTCATGGCTGCTTCAAAGCAGCCATGACTAGATTTGATGAAAAATGTGTTAAAATACTCAGCGGTTTGAGAGTTAACACCCCTTGTGCAGAATTAGTAAGTTGGAAAGTCTGATAGTTTCTAGTCGCCGCTCTGTGGCTCCTTCCGGATACTCCGACTACCGCCACCCGTAAAACACGATGTGACCCTGACTGCTGAAAGTGTCGTTAAACCCCATTATTATTATTATTTATTTATTGGTGTTTAAGGTCACATATTTCTGCACAATGGCTAACCATGACTGTGACAATTTTACAGGTAGAGGAAGCCGGAGTACCCGGAGAGAACCACCGAGCAACGGCGGACAACTGTCAGCTCCACAACATACCAACTCCACACAAGCAGGGTTAGCATTGGTTGAAGACAGGTGCACAATCGACGTGTATTACGCATCAGTACACAACGTCACCGTGCGCCCACGTGGGCAGTGGGGGGTGAAGTGTCTTGCCCAAGGACACAACGCGGTTGCCGCAGGTGGGATTCGAACCGAGGACCTCTCGGCTTGCAGCCTGCACCTCTACCAACTGAGCCACCGCGCCCCCTATTAAACCCCATTAAGCACACAAACAATTACTGCACTCATTATGGAAGTCAGAAATGTTTACCTTGTAAAACATCTATAATTATGCGACCAGCGTTATTCTGAAAACTGGTCATTCAATTTTTTCTTCAATTTTTGTCCCCAAAATATAGCTTCTGAAATATTTCTGAAGCAGAAAATTAAGATTTTTTTTTATTATTTTGTTGTATATGTAAACTGGTCGTGTCACTCTCTGATTTATTTATTTTATTAGTGTTTAAGGTCACTTTTAACATCTATGGCTACATCATGACCGTAAAGTGGGTTTGAAGTCCATGTTCAGCCAATCGTTTGCAACAGTAGCAGGAGAGGGAACGATCGATCCTCATTTGGAGAGAGAATGTGGTAGGGTATGTGTCGTCATAGTATTGTGGCCCAGCGATATCATTTTGGGTTGTCCTGGTAGCCCACGAGAGCGGCGATGGTGTTACGTCATCACCATGGTGATACGTGGTGTCAGTGAGCATCCTCAAATAAAACACACCCCAGAACACATCTCGACTTATTCGAAGACTTCCAAGGTCACAGCAACCACGTGTTACCATAAAGGCCAATATGGCGGCCTCTAGTAACAAAATGATGACGGATGCACGTGTCACCACAACAACACGTGATGTGCATGCGTACTGACGCCATTTATTGCTACGGTGATGACGTCCCACTTACTATCATAGCAACCAAACATGACGTCTTTGGCATTACTTCCTCTCCTCCATCCGCCACCCCAAACGAGAGTCGATCCATCCCTCTCCTACTACTTATACCTGTGCCGCCCACTTTAACCCTTTACCCAACGAATCGCCCGCATCCGCCCGCGTAATATGCAAATTCAACAGCTGAAAAAATATTATTTTTCGAAAAATTTCAACAAAACCATACCATGTGACCCCTCGTTGGAACGAGCTCGTCGAGCTCGTTCCAAAGAGGGGTTACATGATATGGTTTTGTTGAATTTTTTTGAAAAAATTTAAAAAATGATATTTAAAGTAAAAAATTTAAAGGATTCCCACCTTAGATGTTGATTACCAGGCCCTATTTTACCAGTAATGCGGAACTTGTTTACTGCAGCCAAATAACACTGCTCCTGTCCCCATGGATCCCACGAGGGACTATTTCACTAATGCAGTCCATAAAACTTTGAAGTCACTACAACACCCGGTTTTCGATCTCAAGAGATTTCAGTTTTGTCTTCGAATACATAGCTTATGACACTTTCATTGAAACGAGCTCGTTGCAAATAGAAGGGTGGGGGGGGGGGGGGGGGGGCATAAGCTATAGTTTTAAGGCAAAAATTGAGGAAAAAGAATAAAATTTGAATGGCAATTTGTTTAAATAATGCTGGGTAAGGGGCTGAGTAACGGGGAACTCATGATAGACAAGGGTTAAGGTCCCCTAGTGATGTGTAGGAAACTAGCTGAAATTTATTTCAATCACCTCCGGCCGGGTGTTCATTTGATCAGTGACATATGACATATCACATTTTACTCATTCAAGGCTTGTGATTTGATTATCTTTCTGAGGTCTCGAACTGCACTGCTGAAAATACTCAAAAAGAACAGGAGGAGGGGGATTAGATTAACTCTCATGGCTTGAAATTTCAAAACATTTCGCGGTGGAGATCCTCCGCACCCTCACTTACAAGAACGAGCACCATGTCGTGCTTGTCCCACCTCCTTCCCGCGTCAGTCGCGGATGGTCTTCGGGTTCCCACACACACATCCGTCGAAGATAATAACCGTCCCGTCCAGCTGTCTCACATGGGGCAGAAATTGCCAATCTCAGTAGGTAGGATATGGGAGAAATATGGCCTCCTCATTTCTATGGTCAACATCCGTGCTTCTTAGAAGCATATTCCTAGAATGTTCGTTGTTTTAATTTATATGCTGATATATAGGTTTCTGGGTTTTATGGTTCGTATTCCTTACATATATCATCATGGAAATTGAATTTCGATAAAGTTATCTCCCGGGGGAGGGGGGGGGGGGCGGTAGCTCAGTAGGCAGAGGTGCAGGCTGCAAGCCGAGAGGTCCTCGGTTCGAATCCCACCTGTGGCAACCGCGTTGTGTCCTTGGGCAAGATACTTCACCCCCATTGCCTACGTGGGGGCACGGTGACGTTGTGTACTAAAGCGTACTGAACGTCGATGGTGCACCTGTCTTCAACCAATGCTAACCCTGCTCGTTTGGAGTTAGTATGTTGGGGAGCTGACAGTTGCTCGCCGTTGCTCGGTGGTTCTCTCCGGGTATTCCAGCTTCCTCCACCGGTAAAACTGTCGCGGTCATGATTAGCCATTGTGCAGAAATATGTGATCTTAAACACTAATAAATAAATAAATATATAAAGTTATCTCCCTTGAACTTATTAAACGCGCGAGTATGGTTCAATTAAGAAGCAAGTAATTGTTGAGAAAACATCTATGTTCAATGACATCGGTAAAAAATAAAGTAAAATTTCCCTTTGTTATTTTTAATAAACAAAACAACAGACAGCTCACGGAGCTGTCTGTTGTTTTGTTTATTAAAAGTATTAAAGGGAACCTTGACATGTTTATAGTAAGTTAATTAGAAACTCCTAGTTCACACCTAATCCGTCATTTTTAAACTCCATCAGTATCACAAAACCCAACACTTAGTGTTCACTTTGGCTCTGTGTTTAGTTTTTACAGTGATTTGAATTTTTTTATTCTTCCCAGGTAAAAACTTACACATCTCACCTCCTCGTCTTTCATTTGATGGAAAGGACAGTGTCTGTATTATGTGCCACAATGCGCACATTATTGATATAATGAACATAAAAAATACGAATATCAAAAGATGGCGTAAACACCGTTTTCTTATTTTGAAAGGGGTTTCAACAGAGAATTATCGCCAAACGTCCATATTCACCAACTTGGTTTCTATGGTGGCACGTGCGGGCTATGTGACCCAAAACCTTCTAATAGAACGGGAGTGTGTTCGGAGGCGCATTCGATTGCGGAAATAAATCTAATTACCCCAAGCAACCCGAAATTTCCCCCAAACTCCACAAATCTCTATTTTGGGGTAGTAGGTAATGCTATAGGCACCGAGAAGCCTCTAACAGGACGGGATGTTTTCGGTGGATGTGTTCGGTTTAAGGCGAGTAAATCTAATTACCACAAACAATCCGGCAATTTCCCCAACACCCCAGAATCCTTGGATTTTCCTGCATCCTAATTGCAATAGTAGTACACAATGCTATAGGGCTGGATGGGTTCTGTTCTTTTGTACAAGAACATTTTGGTAGTTCGGATTTCTCCAAATACTTGGTTTGTCCCAACTATTATCAAAGTAGATCCGACAGCTATTTTTAGTAGTTCGGACACCTTAAGAATCCACTGCTTCTTCTATCACTGTAGCCACGTTACTGTTCCTTCTATCCATCCCTATTTGATTGTTCCGAGGTATACTTCAGTAGAGTAGAAGAGCCTGTCAATTGAAAAGGTAGGCTATAGTTACCATTTAGCATTTCTGGTCTGTTCTGATTAACCATATTCCAGATACTCGAGTTCTTTTTTCCAAACAGCATGTGATATGTTTCGTTTATCCTAACCATCCAATCAGATCACTTTACAGTAGTGTTCAACCGAAGATCGGAACCGGCCATCACAATCGCCCGTTTGTGGGCAATCGGATTACAACGACAACGGCTCCAGGAACATTGGCTCACCGATTGTTGCCAAGCGTTTTGTGATGATTCCTTAACCGCATTTTATTATCTTCTGCAATTGTTCAATTGTTAATGTAAAATGATGTCAATGATACCATTTAATAAAGTTGAGAAACAACCATAATGTGTATTCGTAATCTCTTCAGACGCCCCTTTTGGGATATACAAGTTGAACGACATGTAAAGCTTACAATTGAGCGTACTTGCGGCAATCGCCAGTTCATACCGAAAAAATGTAAGCTGCACACCATTGATTCAGGTCGAGGTAAAATTACCAGTCGCACACACTTAGGAGGTAAACGTGGCTTTGAGAGCCACGTTTACCGCCCAAGTGCGCGCAACTGGTAATTTTACTGCGACCCCAGTCAACGAAGTTTAACACTGAAAAATGTTGAGTTTAATGCAGTTCTTGTCTAGTAGCGCACTGTATTACAGCCGGAATCGACATCAGAATCAGCCGATTATGAGCTCAAATAACAGGTAATCGGTCAGCGACCATTTTTGGTAATCGGTTGAACACTACTTTACAGCAACTAAAATGAAGGTGAAGAAACAGCCTGAAGACAAGAGAACGAAAGAGATGCAAAAGAAATCAAGAACGAACTGAAGAAAAGTTTACAGGATTGGAGTTGACGAGAAAGAAAGGTTTCACTCGCACAACGAAGAAGATTGTAAAGACAGATCCCACCAAGAACAAACTGAAAAATACTGAAATTACCACTCAGAAGAATGAAGATACAGGGATGGGCCAGGATCAAACCAAGAACAACGTTTTAGCCCAACATAAGAATGAAGTTTCTACCCAGAAGAAAGATACCATCCGAGCTCAAGGAAGGAAAGCAACCAACGACATCGTGCTATGTCGTAACGTTTTACAAAATGATAACTTTAAAGTGATTTGTCCAGCTACACCCCCGTTTTCGTCAAGAAAATCCACCCGTTTTGGTTTTTGTTTGTAGTAGACCTTCTCTCACCAAGAATAATATCGGTGACATCATTGTTGTAGAATTCTGAAAAATATACCCTTGGGATTGACAGGGTAATTATTATTCCAGAAATCCAATTTTTATCGATAAAGGTCTGTTGACAACGCTTCCGCGTGCTAGTTTTGTGTTCGATTGACATACTTTCTAATGCAGAATAGTTCAATAGAACAGTTCCAAGAAGACCCTTCCAACCTTTTGCAGCAAGCCCATATTAAAGAAAGTAGACATGATCGATATTAATCAATCATGTCTTTACAGGTTCACGTAATGTTATTTGTGTAAAAAAGGTAAATGGAACAATACATCGCACCGAATAGCTATTGACGTTTCCTGAAGAAATGTGAAGGACAGAATTTTCATTATCTTTTTCAGAATGTTGACATGCCACCCAGCGATCCTATTATCATTCCAATAACAATACAGTCGACCGTCTATAAAGCAAATATCTCATTAACCACTCTCCTACCATCTCTCCCCCACAATCTGATAAATCTTGAGAACCTAGGTTCTCTTTAGAACCCAAACTGGTCCTAATCTTGTCTCTGAGATGGAACCAGTTCTGTTTAAACAGTATTTATCTCAAATCAAATAAATTTACCAAGATTAGCATTCAATTTTAACAGAATATTACATGAACTGAAGTAGATTCAGCCGCAAACTTGGAGCTTATTCAACGCAGTCGCCATACATTTTGAAACAAAGGAGATATGAACAGTTGGCATATCGAACCAGTTTTGGTTCTGTATAGAACCAAAACTGGTTCGATATGCCAACTGTTCATATCTCCTTTGCTTAATAATGATTTGAGACAACCTCGTATAAGCTCTAAACTTACGACTGAAACCCCCCTCAATTTATGTTTAATTCTGTTAATATTTGAAATACATACTGTTTAAACAGAACTGGTTCCATCTCAGGGACAAGATTAGAACCAGTTTTGGTTCTAAAGAGAACCTATATTTTTTGCAGTGTACCCTCGAGGTGAAACGTGCATATACGCGAGAGGTAATGGCATTTCGGCCTTCCACAGCAATCCAAGTACCAACTAGGACCCAGCGGTCGAATACCCTTCTCCCACTTCTGAAAGGACGTGGGAGGAGGGAGAATTGGCCGGAGTGTGCTAGTTAGAACTAGCATTGCCGTGGTAGGCCGAAATGTCATTCTTCAACAACCCCCAAACACACAATGATTATTAGGGACGTTGATAGTAATTTGGTTGCCACTCTGAAATCTGTCGAAACATTTTTTATTGGTGTGTCTGAAAATTTTTGGTTTGCACCCCCACCTCCAACCTTCAAAAACATATCACTGGCCGTTATGGGAAAAGTGGCATAGCAATGGAAAATTCCAACAGTTTTCAATAACAATTTATATTATTTAACATGTCTTTGCCTTGTTATAATTTATGGGAGAGCGCCTTTATGCACTCTCCCATAAATTATAACAAGGCAATTTCCAGACAAGTATTTCCAATGATTTCACTTAAAAAATGCAGCACTTCCACAAAAAATGAAGCCTTTACGAGTTGGTACTCGCATGTCAGAATAAAGCCCAAACATGGGCTTCTAGCACTCTACTATTTAAGGGCTACACTGGTTCAATAAGAGTCAATTTCGTTTATGAATTTGAGTGATGGCTTTAGAGCTCGATGAACAGCTAGAGCATTGGATTGACGTGAATATCTGTTCCCCCATGTGAGAGGTATCTATCCCAGATGAACAGCGCCAGTAGTATACTGTTGAAAAAACCAGGGGATATCCACTAATGCTGATAGCGTAGCAATGTGTCATCAAACTACAACTGTACTGGGTGAAATGTGATTTAGTGCCAGTGGCGTATTCAGGAATCTGGGTTTGGGGAGGGGCGCCATGTTTCAATTATGGCCATTATGGGAGACATCAGACGACGCATACAGTGGCAAGCTTCGGCGAGCACGAGAGGGGGCATTTCACTCCCGTGGGTAGAGTTCTGGGCCTCTCCTCGGAAAATTTGGGAAAATGGAAGGTCAGTGTGGTTCTCGGGTGACTCCTTTACATATGACCATAATGTTTTCCAGTCAACCCTTTACCCAACATAACGCCCAAACCAGCCATCTTGTGACGTCATCCCCATAGTGATACGTGGTGTTAGTGCGCAAGCGCAGCGCGTGTTGTTAGGGTGATACATGTTTCCGTCGTCCATTTTGTATACTGGAGGCCGCCATCTTGGTTTCTTTGGTAGCACATGGTTGCTATGTTACCCAAAGGCTTCTCTAGTACCGTGGTCGTCTCGTCTGCGGATCCCGTTATATCTCAAATTGGTCAACTTTATTTCGGTAAATCTTTAGACATCCTGACATGCTTCGAACTTCTTTTGAAAAAGTTTCACCCAGCTGTTTTACAAATCTGTCCGATTTGTTCTTATATTTTTACTAACAGTTATAGCCACCAAATGCTTAGGCGTGAATGGACCCCAGCCGAATTTCAACAAACACGCCCAATAGAAAAGATAACGAATGTAATTTAGACTGGTTCCCAAAAGTTTTTTGTTTTTTTTATTGATCCTTTTGATCAGAACAGCTTCAAACAAAACAAACTTACTCTTCATCTTTGGGTTTAAAAATCGGAATCAGAATTTGCTTATATAAATGAAAACGTCCAAAGCAAAATAAACTCGGTTCACAAAAAATAGCCAAAAATGAGATAATATTAAAAAAAAAACAATCATTTCCAACCAGAACATTAACCCAGTCCCGTTGCCGTCTCGTTTCGTGGATGCCATTATATCTAAATTGGTCAACTTTATTTCGGTAAATCTTCGTACATCTTGACATGCTTCGAACATCTTTTAAAAATGTTTCTCCCAGATGTTTAGTAAATCTGCACATATTTGTACTTATATTTTTACTAACAGTAACAGCCACTAAATGGTTAGGCGTGAATGGGCACCAGCCCATTCACGCCTAACCACTTGGTGGCTATTACTGTTAGTAAACAGCGATAGGCATTTCAACAAACACTGGTTCCGAAAAGGTTGTTTTGATTTTTTTATCGATCCATATGATCAGTACAGCTTCAGTCAAAACAAACTCTTCACTTTTGGGTTTAATTATCGGAATTAAAATTTGTTTATTTAAATGAATCTTAATGCATGGGTTGTGCACTAAACACAGAACGCGATGTGCGTTTGAATCGGTGGGTGTTTTACATAACTGGTTGGAATGGAGTAGTCACATTTTGATTGAGCCTACGGCTCTCGTGAAATATGACTACGCCACTCCAACTCGTTATGTAAAACATCCACCGATTCAAACACACATCGCGTTCTGTCTATATATCCTACACGTCTATGATAATCCCATTGTTTTTAAAACACCACATGCTTTAAAACGACACATGCTATCCGTGTATAAACTACATAAGTCAGTCGAAATCTGACAGGCTGATGGCACCGTTGTTCAGCCATCTTTCAAAATGTCAGCCTACGATAACTGCTTCATGTTATGTAAGTAAGAATACTATCGTTTATTATTCATCACAGCTGCTAGTTCAGTAGGCCTGTATAGGAGGCATAATCGGTAAAATGTATTCATTGGTAGGTTTATTAGTGTCCTAATATATATGGCACTGGTACAGGATGCGCGAAAATGGGAGGCTGTCTTATTAGGTGAAAATGTATGTGTGTGTTTGTGTGTGTGTGGAGGGGGGGGGGGGGGTGCGGGGTCCAAAATATTACTGTCACAAAAAAATCAGCATACCGTACGCACTTTTTCTGACACGATCTCCCCCGTTCAAGCAATATATCTTAAAGGCACAAGGTGTGCATCTTAATTCGGTTTCAATACTTAGTAGAGACTATGCTTTTTCGCAGTGAAAGATCGGCTTGTATTAAGAACCAACTCTCAGCGGCACAGTACCCCATTCACAAATAGGGAATCACACTTTCTGCACTTGGTCTGTGGGCAAGAATGAGCAGAGTAGAGACCCTGCCAAACAGGCCAATGCTTAAAAACACCTCTGACCGCAGGGCTTATAATGTGCATTAACCACCACAACCTCCTGCGTTGTGTCCTTAGGCAAGGCACTTCATCCCGATTGTCCACATGAGGTCGCTATGACGTTGTGTACTAAGGCGTACTGAACGTCGATGGTGCGCATGTCTTCAACCAGTCTAATTCTACCTGTGCTGCAGTGTGGAGTTACGATGTTGCGGAGCTGGCAGCTGCTCATCGTTGCTCGGTGGTTCTCTCCGGGTACTTCGGCTTCCTCCACTCGTAAAACTGTCACCGACACGATATGACCTTGGCTGTTAAAGTGTCGTTAAACCCTAATAAATAAATAAATAAATAAATAAATAAATAAATAAATAAATAAATAAATAAATAACAATGAGTTTCTGAATGAGATCTTCAGATTTAATGTGAACTACAGTTGCCTGCAAGTTGTTCAATGCAGTTTGTATTTGTACTGAAGTTCAGTAACAATAATTTAACCCCAGTAGCATTGCAGGCATCCCGGACTCATATCGTCATGAAAATCGATTTTCGTTAAAATTATCTCCTGTGAAATTATTTGACTACCGAGATAGGTCCAATTCAGAAGCAAGTGATTGTTGCGAAAAATGACAATGGCATCAGTAGAAAATAAAACCCAGTTTCCTTTTGTTACTTTTATTAAACGAAAACAACAGACAACAGTACTCGAAACTATGTGCTGTTTTCGTTTATTAAAAATTAGAAAAATGAAAATTGTTTTTAATTGCAAGCTAATTAGCTAATTAAAAGCAACTACTTCATTGACAATCCGTCATTAAGAATATCTATCAATATCACACCTACCAACACTAAGTAATATCTATCAGTATCACACCTACCAACACTAAGTAATATCTATCAGTATCACACCTACCAACACTAAGTAATATCTATCAATATCACACCTACCAACACAAAGTAATATCTATCAGTATCACACCTACCAACACTAAGTAATATCTATCAGTATCACACCTACCAACACTAAGTAATATCTATCAGTATCACACCTACCAACACTAAGTAATATCTATCAATATCACACCTACCAACACTAAGTGATATCTATCAATATCACACCTACCAACACTAGGTAATGTCTATCAGTATCACACCTACCAATACTAAGTAATGTCTATCAGTATCACACCTACCAACATCAAGTAATATCTATCAGTATCACACCTACCAATACTAAGTAATGTCTATCAGTATCACACCTACCAACATCAAGTAATATCTATCAGTATCACACCTACCAACACTAAGTAATATCTATCAGTATCACACCTACCAACACTAAGTAATATCTATCAGTATCACACCTACCAACACTAAGTGATATCTATCAGTATCACACCTACCAACACTAAGTAATATCTATCAGTATCACACCTACCAATACTAAGTAATGTCTATCAGTATCACACCTACCAACATCAAGTAATATCTATCAGTATCACACCTACCAACACTAAGTGATATCTATCAGTATCACACCAACCAACACTAAGTAATATCTATCAGTATCACACCTACCAACACTAAGTAATATCTATCAGTATCACACCTACCAACACTAAGTAATATCTATCAGTATCACACCTACCAACACTAAGTAATATCTATCAGTATCACACCTACCAACACTAAGTAATATCTATCAGTATCACACCTACCAACTCTAAGTAATGTCTATCAGTATCACACCTGCCAACACTAAGTAATATCTATCAGTATCACACCTACCAACTCTAAGTAATGTCTATCAGTATCACACCTACCAACACTAAGTAACATCTATCAGTATCACACCTACCAACACTAAGTAATATCTATCAGTATCACACCTACCAACACTAAGTAATATCTATCAATAACACACCTACCAACACTAGGTAATGTCTATCAGTATCACACCTACCAACACTAAGTAACATCTATCAGTATCACACCTACCAACACTAAGTAATATCTATCAGTATCACACCTACCAACACTAAGTAATATCTATCAATAACACACCTACCAACACTAGGTAATGTCTATCAGTATCACACCTACCAACACTAAGTAACATCTATCAGTATCACACCTACCAACACTAAGTAATATCTATCAGTATCACACCTACCAATACTAAGTAATGTCTATCAGTATCACACCTACCAACATCAAGTAATATCTATCAGTATCACACCTACCAACTCTAAGTAATGTCTATCAGTATCACACCTGCCAACACTAAGTAATATCTATCAGTATCACACCTACCAACTCTAAGTAATGTCTATCAGTATCACACCTACCAACACTAAGTAATATCTATCAGTATCACACCTACCAACACTAAGTAATATCTATCAGTATCACACCTACCAACTCTAAGTAATGTCTATCAGTATCACACCTGCCAACACTAAGTAATATCTATCAGTATCACACCTACCAACACTAAGTAACATCTATCAGTATCACACCTACCAACACTAAGTAATATCTATCGGTATCACACCTACCAACACTAAGTAATATCTATCAGTATCACACCTACCAACACTAAGTAATGTCTATCAGTATCACACCTACCAACACTAAGTAATATCTATCAATAACACACCTACCAACACTAGGTAATGTCTATCAGTATCACACCTACCAATACTAAGTAATGTCTATCAGTATCACACCTACCAACATCAAGTAATGTCTATCAGTATCACACCTACCAACACTAAGTAACATCTATCAGTATCACACCTACCAACACTAAGTAATATCTATCAGTATCACACCTACCAACACTAAGTAATATCTATCAATAACACACCTACCAACACTAGGTAATGTCTATCAGTATCACACCTACCAACACTAAGTAACATCTATCAGTATCACACCTACCAACTCTAAGTAATGTCTATCAGTATCACACCTGCCAACACTAAGTAATATCTATCAGTATCACACCTACCAACATCAAGTAATGTCTATCAGTATCACACCTACCAACACTAAGTAATGTCTATCAGTATCACACCTACCAACACTAAGTAATATCTATCAATAACACACCTACCAACACTAAGTAATATCTATCAGTATCACACCTACCAACACTAAGTAATATCTATCAGTGTTACACCTACCAACACTAAGTAATATCTATCAGTATCACACCTACCAATACTAAGTAATGTCTATCAGTATCACACCTACCAACATCAAGTAATGTCTATCAGTATCACACCTACCAACACTAAGTAACATCTATCAGTATCACACCTACCAACACTAAGTAATATCTATCAGTATCACACCTACCAACACTAAGTAATGTCTATCAGTATCACACCTACCAACACTAAGTAATATCTATCAGTATCACACCTACCAACACTAAGTAACATCTATCAGTATCACACCTACCAACACTAAGTAATATCTATCAATAACACACCTACCAACACTAGGTAATGTCTATCAGTATCACACCTACCAACACTAAGTAACATCTATCAGTATCACACCTACCAACACTAAGTAATATCTATCAGTATCACACCTACCAACACTAAGTAATATCTATCAGTATCACACCTACCAACACTAAGTAATATCTATCAGTATCACACCTACCAACACTAAGTAATATCTATCAGTATCACACCTACCAACACTAAGTAATATCTATCAGTATCACACCTACCAACACTAAGTAATATCTATCAATAACACACCTACCAACACTAGGTAATGTCTATCAGTATCACACCTACCAACACTAAGTAACATCTATCAGTATCACACCTACCAACACTAAGTAATATCTATCAGTATCACACCTACCAACACTAAGTAATATCTATCAGTATCACACCTACCAACACTAAGTAATATCTATCAGTATCACACCTACCAACACTAAGTAATATCTATCAGTATCACACCTACCAACACTAAGTAATATCTATCAGTATCACACCTACCAACACTAAGTAATATCTATCAGTATCACACCTACCAACACTAAGTAATATCTATCAGTATCACACCTACCAACACTAAGTAATATCTATCAATATCACACTTACCAACACTAAGTAATATCTATCAATATCACACTTACCAACACTAAGTAATATCTATCAATATCACACCTACCAACACTAAGTAATATCTATCAATATCACACCTACCAACACTAAGTAATATCTATCAATATCACACCTACCAACATCAAGTAATATCTATCAGTATCACACCTACCAACACTAAGTAATATCTATCAGTGTTACACCTACCAACACTAAGTAATATCTATCAGTATCACACCTACCAACACTAAGTAATATCTATCAGTATCACACCTACCAACACTAAGTAATATCTATCAGTAACACACCTACCAACACTAAGTAATATCTATCAGTATTAAACCTACGAACACTAAGTAATATCTATCAGTATAACACCTACCAACACTAAGTAATATCTATCAGTAACACACCTACCAACACTAAGTAATATCTATCAGTAACACACCTACCAACACTAAGTAACATCTATCAGTATCACACCTACCAACACTAAGTAATATCTATCAGTGTTACACCTACCAACACTAAGTAATATCTATCAGTATCACACCTACCAACACTAAGTAATATCTATCAGTATCACACCTACTAACACTAAGTAATATCTATCAGTATTAAACCTACCAACACTAAGTAATATCTATCAGTATCACACCTACCAACACTAAGTAATATCTATCAGTATCACACCTACCCACACTAAGTAATATCTATCAGTATCACACCTACCAACACTAAGTAATGTCTATCAGTATCACACCTACCAACACTAAGTAATATCTATCAGTAACACACCTACCAACACTAAGTAATATCTATCAGTATCACACCTACCAACACTAAGTAATATCTATCAGTAACACACCTACTAACACTAAGTAATATCTATCAGTAACACACCTATCAACACTAAGTAATATCTATCAGTATTAAACCTACGAACACTAAGTAATATCTATCAGTATAACACCTACCAACACTAAGTAATATCTATCAGTAACACACCTACCAACACTAAGTAACATCTATCAGTATCACACCTACCAACACTAAGTAATATCTATCAGTAACACACCTACCAACACTAAGTAACATCTATCAGTATCACACCTACCAACACTAAGTAATATCTATCAGTAACACACCTACCAACACTAAGTAACATCTATCAGTATCACACCTACCAACACTAAGTAATATCTATCAGTAACACACCTACCAACACTAAGTAATGTCTATCAGTATCACACCTACCAACACTAAGTAATATCTATCAGTAACACACCTACCAACACTAAGTAATGTCTATCAGTATCACACCTACCAACACTAAGTAATATCTATCAGTAACACACCTACTAACACTAAGTAATATCTATCAGTAACACACCTACCAACACTAAGTAACATCTATCAGTATCACACCTACCAACACTAAGTAATATCTATCAGTATCACACCTACCAACACTAAGTAATGTCTATCAGTATCACACCTACCAACACTAAGTAATATCTATCAGTAACACACCTACCAACACTAAGTAATATCTATCAGTATCACACCTACCAACACTAAGTAATATCTATCAATATCACACCTACCAACACTAAGTAATATCTATCAGTATCACACCTACCAACACTAAGTAATATCTATCAGTAACACACCTACCAACGCTAAGTAATATCTATCAGTATCACACCTACCAACACCAAGTAATATCTATCAGTAACACACCTATCAACACTAAGTAATATCTATCAGTAACACACCTACCAACACTAAGTAATATCTATCAGTATCACACCTACCAACACTAAGTAATATCTATCAGTAACACACCTACCAACACTAAGTAATATCTATCAGTATCACACCTACCAACACTAAGTAACATCTATCAGTATCACACCTACCAACACTAAGTAATATCTATCAGTATCACACCTACCAAAACTAAGTAATATCTATCAGTATCACACCTACCAACACTAAGTAATATCTATCAGTATCACACCTACCAACACTAAGTAATATCTATCAGTATCACACCTACCAACACTAAGTAATATCTATCAGTATCACACCTACCAACACTAAGTAATATCTATCAGTATCACACCTACCAACACTAAGTAATATCTATCAGTATCACACCTACCAACACTAAGTAATATCTATCAGTATCACACCTACCAACACTAAGTAATATCTATCAATATCACACCTACCAACACTAAGTAATATTCATCAATATCACACCTACCAACACTAAGTAATATCTATCAATATCACACCTACCAACACTAAGTAATATCTATCAACATCACACCTACCAACACTAAGTAATATCTATCAGTATCACACCTACCAGATTCGTGCTCCCGCGTTGTGTCCTTGGGCAAGGTACTTAACCCCGATTGCCTACATGGAGGCACGATGACGCTGTGTACTAAGGCGTACTGTACGTCGATGTTGCGCATGTCTTCAACCAATCTAACCCTGCCTGTCCCGCGTTCAGAGTTACGATGTTGGAGAGCTGACAGCTGCTCATCGTTGCTCGGTGGTTCTCTCCGGGTACTCCGGCTTCCTCCACCCGTAAAACTGTCATCGACATGATATAACCCGGGCTGTTAATATGTCGTTAAACCCTAATAAAAACAAAAAAAAAAAACAAAAACAGAAACAAAAAAAAAACGATGCGCACACGTTTTATATAATAAACAGAAAAAGTTACAGTACATCGAAAGACGGTAAAAACGCCGGGTTTCTTATTCTTAAATGAGTTACAGCAGTGAATTTTGGTAAACGTCTAAACTGATTGTTTTAAAAATTGTTAAAAGCCAACTTCCGTATTTTTATACAACTCCTCAGGAAAATGTCTTAAGTTTATGAAATGTACATCGAAGATAGAAATTCTCCAGCATTTCGAAATTTCTTTTTATATGAAATTCCCGCACCCTTAGTGCTAAATTTACTGACAAGATTAGGAAAGTAAGGGGAGCTAACTTTGCTATAAAACTCTTCCAATGACGATAATTATCAACCATGATCTATTCCACATTCAACATTTGATTTCTCTCTGAACCCTTTACCCAACATAACGGCCAAAACCGGCCAGCGCTATTCTCAAAAATCGGCAGTTAATTTTCATAATTTTTTTTCAAATTTTGTCTCAAAAACATAGGTTATGACCCCTAATTGGAACGAGCTCCTCGAGCTCGTTCCAATGAGGGGTCATAACCTATGTGTTTGAGACAAAAAATTAGTTATTCAAGAATATTTTGTGCAAGTGTCGTCTGCTTTTCATGTTAGGTAAAGGGTTAAACTGTTTGCTCACCGACTTCCGAGTCTTATTTTATGAAATAAAATGAGAAAAAATAACGCCTACCCATTAAAAAGTCTAATTAACGAGAAAAGAAAAAGGAATAAAAATGAATGATGCAAGTCTCCAGAAATAGCAGGAGTCGAAGTCTCATTTCACTGGTGCCTGCTCCCCTCACCCCTCCCCCACCCCTACCGATTAGCCTTATTAGACTTAAGGACGACTGTGGAGTATCGACTTTTGCGTCTTAGCGCTCTGCATTTTAAAATTCAGAGCGAAGAGTCGCAAAATTCTCCACTCTAGAGACCTTTAAACTGATACGAAAAGTGGGTGGGATCACTGCCCACCCCCTACCCCGCGTGTTCTGATGTTCATACTAATTTGTCACAATATTTGAGCCCCAGTGATGATGCCCCAAGTGGTCTGTGTATATGAGGCCACAGCACTTCATATATGTCAACACATAATTACTTCATACCACGGAACTTTTCTCATGACGGGTAGAACAAATTTAGAATTTCGACGCGTTTGATCCATGAGGATAAGGGAATACCCTTTGCGCTAATGCTATCCATATTTGAAAGATGATGGCCTTATAAGTGTCCATAGGGCAGAGACCTGGCCAGTTAGGTGTGAAAAGTGTCTTCTTCTTTTCCTACTCTCTCCCTCTCTCTCTCTCTCTCTCTCTCTTTTCTGCCTGTCTCTCCCCTCTCTCTCTCGTTTTTGCTTGGGAGTACTCTTCATGGTTGGGCCCCCGAACCTAGTCCAGACTAGTTTCAATGGACGGCCCGCTAGTGTCTTAGAAAAGACTTAGCAACATGCTTTGACACTCAAACATTCAACCTGGTAGCTTTTTTAATTTCTTGCTCTCACAACACAGATTTGCTCTCAGCGATCCTATCCATTCTGTGGTTTTAATATTTGTTTCTTTTCTTCAGTAAAGTTACAACATAAATCACATTGTTTATCTGTCGGGAGAAGTGTCAAAAAACAGCAAAATGCAACTTCAGGTTTTGCCGTTATAAATTACAATGCGCATTTAAGTACGAGATTTTACCTGTCATTTTAAAACTGCACCATTTATGCGCTTCATGGACGAAATGAATGAAACAGTCAAAGCAATTATGAGAGTGAGCTGACAGAGACATTAGGTTCATTATAAACAGAAATTGCTGACGCCTGCATTTTCTGATTAACATACGTTCGTGTTTTAAACTTGTATTCAATAAATGAAACCTTAATTGTGGGTCTCTTGCCCTCATCGACTCTCTCGTTAACACTGCACAGTGAAGTCAAAATATTACATTTTCAACCTATAATTTTATTCCATACTGCCACTAGGAATTTAATCAGTTCAAATTTCTTTGACAGAGCTAATTATATTTCTAGTTGCATTATGGGAAACAATTAGGAGCGCGGTGGTTCAGTGGTTACAGCACTGGACTTCAAACCGAAAGGTCTACGGTTCGATCCCCACAAGAGTAACTGCGTTGTGTCCTTGGGCAAGACACTTCACCCCCATTGCCCACATGGAGGCACGGATGGTGGCGCTGTGTTCTAAAGCGCACTGCACGACGATGGTGCTCTTGTCTTCAAGCAACACTAACCCTGCTTGCGCGGAGTTAGTAAGTTGGGGAGTCTGAGAGTTGCTCGCCGTTGCTTGGTGGTTCTCCCCGGGTACTCCGGCTTCCTCCACCTGTAAAAAATGTCCTTCTAAATTTATGATTAACAGAGAGCTAACTTTATTTATTTTTAATTTTGTAAAGTCTGAGAGCACATTTACGTGGAGTCATGGATTTAAACTGTATTTATTATAATTATTATTATTAAAACTGTCCAACTCGGGGTAACCCTGGCTGGTCGTTAAACCCCAATAAATAAATAAATAAATAAATAAATAAATAAATAAATAAATAAATAAATAAATAAATAAATAAATGGGAAACATTTGCTGATTGAAATTTCAGCATTTTGACATCAGTCTGCTAAGGGTTAACACATTTGTGTTTCATTGTTTGAGTTTCTCCAGATAAAGGGTGCCTACATTACCTATAGTGTAAATGGGCAGATCTAAAAATCCTAAACTTTTCATTTCAACCCCTAAATTGTGTCCACCATCTTTTTGTTTTTGGCATCGGTAGCCTCAATACAAGGAGTTGTAGATACGACAGAGCAGTTAATAGACACTCGTATATTGTTTGAGTAACTTATTACTGTCATTTTAAAAAAGCCTGCGTCTTTTAAAGGAAAAGTTCCCAATGGCGCCAGGAGCGTATGGAGCACTTCGAACTTGTTTGTGTGTGGTGTGTGGGTGGGTGGGGGGAGGGAGTGGTCATATAAGGGCCTCTACATTCCAATATATATCAATGGTGGCGCATGCGCCTTTATGGCATAGTGGAATTGCACCTCTACATTGAGAAATGTACATTTTGAGCTCCATTTTGGCAAGTGTTACCACCGGGCCGAAACAATGTTTCGGCTCGGTGAGGAAATATTTCAAATGTGGAGCCGAAAATGTCCTTTTTTGGAGTGACAAATTAAAGTGGATACTGTAAGTGGGGAGCTTGAACTTGATCAAATGCTAGTATGGGAATAGACAGAATAGAGCCTCGGTTATGTAAAAAGTGAGGAATATTGAATGAATCCGAGCCAAAATAAGCAGCTGTCGGGTCCTTTCTGGTAAGCAGGCATACTCTTATACAATGGGACGACATCCCGACAGTCCTATAGTATACGGGCTACTCTTATTAACCCAAGATGGTGGGTTTGCCGGGTTTGTTTCGATGATTTTCGTTTCAGGTCCATTTTGGATATACTCCCATCAAGTCAAATGCATCCCCAGAAAACGACCCTGCCCTATTGTTGGACTTCGGATCCCATATTAATCCTTTACCTAACGTAACGGAAAAAACCGGCCAGCGCTATTCTAAAAAATCGCCAATTAATTTTCATTATTTTTTCATTTTTTGTCTCTAAAACATAGGTTATGACCCCTCATTGGAACGAACTCGTCGAGCTCGTTCCAATGTCCAATGAGGGGGTCATAACCTATGTTTTTGAGACAAAAAATTAAAATAATAGTTATTCAAGAATTAATTTTTTTTGCAAGTGTCGTCTGCTTTTCATGTTAGGTAAAGGGTTAAGCAAGTGGTATCAAAGATGACGGTCTCGATAAGAAGAAAATGAGGATTCTGGAAGAATTCGAACTAGATACACAGTTGTCGGAGACAGTTAGGTATTTAGATTTACTTCAATTCAATTCCATTCAAATCGAACACACCCTCCGAACACACCCCGTCCGATTAGTCGCCTTTCGGGCTCATAGCAACCAAGTGCCACCATAGATACCAAGGTGGTGGCTTCCAGGATAATAAAAAATGGACGATGGAGGCACGTGCCACCCTAACACGCGCTGCACATGCGAACTGACACCACGAAAGCCATGACAATGACATCAGAACATGGTCGCTGACGCGGGTTACCATGAAAACTCCACAGAACGTAAGTGGGTGATGTGACAATGACGCTACTTCCGAGGTTCTGCTGACCATTGTTGTCTGGATCCTGACATACTACGTATATAGTCCAATATACATAGGTAAATAAAATGAGATTTGACACTCGGGAAGGGGGTAGGGGATACCAATTGTAAGAAGAAAAGTGTATATACAAACTATATATTCCATTGTACGTAAATACGTAGATAAAAAGAGATTTTTACATTCGGGAGAGGGATACCAATCGCAATGAAACACTAGAAATATGTACTATGCCGGATTCAGACGGTCTCTAAAGTGGCTGGGGGGGGGGGGGGGGGGGGCAGTGAGATTTTCTCCAGCTCATCCTTGTCACAAATCGGTATTATACAAACAGTATTGCTGAGAACCTGCCGTTTATGACAGACTACACAATAAGACAAGTAACACAAGTGAGATGACTGATAACATTACGCTATTAGTGTGTACACCTGTAATAAATAAAATAGTAAACTCACTTCACCGTCATACATATGTAACACCGTCATACCTATGTAACACCGTCATACTATTAACACCGTCATACCTATGTAACACCGTCATACCTATGTAACACGGTTTCAAGAATATGTCATTTCCATGCAGTATATACTTTCCCTATTTCTACCGTTACTATATTTCTAATTAATTGTTTGTACTATTTACTGCAAAGTTCCGTTTCACAAGTTTCAATACAACTAAAGTATGGTCATCGTGGAAAGGCCAAAATCCACGTGTGGGTAATATTTCCACGCATGCATTAAGATCAAATCTCCTACATAATACAATGGAATCGCTATCAAATTTTCAATGAATGAAGAACCGGGTACCACCCAGGTACGACCCAAGTACCACCCGGTGCTTCATTCATTGAATATTTGCTGAAAACTACTGCTTACCGACGGAGAAAAGCGCCCGTGGGAAACACTGCCCAAACGTAGATTTTGACCATTCCACTAAACACAACAATACTAACCACTACAACACCAGCAACTACAGCTACGAGACAAACCTCAACAGCAACCACTACAACTACTAACCCAACGACTAAACAAACCATTACCCAACAACCACTACAACTACTAACCCAACGACTAAACAAACCATTACCCAACAACCACTACAGCTACTAACCCAACGACTAAACAAACCATCACCCAACAACCACTACAACTACTAACCCAACGACTAAACAAACCATCGAAAGTCTCCAAGCTACAACTACTAACCCAACGACTAAACAAACCATTACCCAACAACCACAACTACTACATCAAATCCACTATGTTCAGATACTAATAGTCCCACGTATTCCTCGAAAGTCAAGCTACCACTCTCTCAATTCCTCAAAACGTCTGGAGTAGTCCTCAAAGCACTTACATTGGTCCGCAATTATAGTCCCCAAACCAACATATCATTTCAATAAGGAAAAGTTACCCGAAATGCGCATGAGGGTGCAATGCACCAATTCCAGGCACTTTTTTATGGATACTGTCAAGGTGATAACTTGAATTTACGATTTTGTTGTTTAAAACTGTATATATTTGTGATAATCTTTCTCACTGGGCTAAATATAAAGCGTAGAGACAGGTATACGACGGACCCCGAAAACATATTTGTCACTTAAACAGACCGGCACTAATAATTCATACGCTGCTAATTAAGCATGTAATTTTTATGGTCATTATCGCGCGTCAGGAGGAGCTGTCTGATAAAAGATTAAAGGAGTAAGAGAGACCAGTGGTGTCATACAGTCATTATCTAGGTTATTATGTCCAGTCAATGGGTAATAGTCGTAAAAACAGTACATCGCACATGTTTTGGACACACACCCATATTGCGTATCTGGTCTGTCACCGAATGTCACGATACACCGAAAATGCAAGACTTTCAAAGAAACTTAATAGCGAATATTAAATTAAGATAGATCGAAGCGGCCAGGCTCAAGAGAAGCAATGAGAATTAATGTTCTGGCGATCGGATAAAAGTCTGGGGGGTTCTCGAAAAATTCATTCCAGTCTGAAGGCGTGCAAGATTGTGGGTCGTCGGCGAGGAGCCGGGGATGTCCCATGCTATAGGTTAAAGGAGATGCCTCATCGGTGCGAAAGTATAGGCACGTTGTAATGTAAAGGGAGCCACAGAGCTCATATTTAGAGTAGGAACAGTCGCGAGCCAAGTCGGTGGCCATATATGAGTGTAGGATCAGAATAGCAAGTACGAGCTAGGAGCTATTCAGTTAGACGGTATTACTTTCTGTAGGAGGCAAGCCATATGTAAGCAGACTAGGCTTTGTCCATTTGAATATTATTTTGAGATAAACGGAGGGGAACATTTAACCCCATATTAAGTGGCGACTGCTTTAGTGAAAAGTGTCAATAACGTGACGATATATTAGTGGAAGTGCGACGGCAGTGGTAGAGTGACATTCCGTCACAGGTTAGAGGAAAAGCGTCCAGTAAAGTGACAATACTTTAGTGGCCGTGTGACGGCAATGGTAGAGTGAAATTCCGTCACATGTTAGAGCAAAGGCGTCCAGTAAAGTGACAATACTCTAGTGGCCGTGTGAAGGCAATGGTGGAGTGACATTCCATCACATGTTAGAGTAAAGGCGTCGGGTAAAGTGACAATACTCTAGTGCCCGTGTGACGGCAATGGCAGAGTGACATTCCGTCACATGTTAGAGCAAAGGCGTCCAGTAAAGTGGCAATACTCTAGTGGCCGTGTGACGGCAATGGTAGAGTGACATTCCATCACATGTTACAGCAAAGGCGTCGGGTAAAGTGACAATACTCTAGTGGCCGTGTGACGGCAATGGTAGAGTGACATTCCGTCACATGTTAGAGAAAAGGCGTCCAGTAAAGTGACAATACTCTAGTGGCCCTGTGACGTCAATGGTAGAGTGACATTCCATCACATGTTAGAGCAAAGGCGTCGGGTAAAGTGACAATACTCTAGTGGCCGTGTGACGGCAATGGTAGAGTGACATTCCGTCACATGTTAGAGCAAAGGCGTCGGGTAAAGTGACAATACTCAAGTGGCCGTGTGACGGCAATGGTAGAGTGACATTCCGTCATATGTTAGAGAAAAGGCGTCCAGTAAAGTGACAATACTCTAGTGGCCCTGTGACGGCAATGGTAGAGTGACATTCCATCACATGTTAGAGCAAAGGCGTCGGGTAAAGTGACAATACTCTAGTGGCCGTGTGACGGCAATGGTAGAGTGACATTCCGTCACATGTTAGAGCAAAGGCGTCCAGTAAAGTGATAATACTCCAATGGCCGTGTGACGGCAATGGTAGAGTGACATTCCGTTACATGTTAGAGAAAAGGCGTCCAGTAAAGTGACAATACTCTAGTGGCCCTGTGACGGCAATGGTAGAGTGACATTCCATCACATGTTAGAGCAAAGGCGTCGGGTAAAGTGACAATACTCTAGTGGCCGTGTGACGGCAATGGTAGAGTGACATTCCGTCACATGTTAGAGCAAAGGCGTCCAGTAAAGTGATAATACTCCAATGGCCGTGTGACGGCAATGGTAGAGTGACATTCCGTCACATGTTAGAGCAAAGGCGTCGTGTAAAGTGATAATACGCTAATAACCGCGCGATGGCAGTACAAGAGCGAAGTTCTAGTTGTATGTTCGTGAAAAGGCGACCAGAGTTCAAACACAAGTGACAATGGAGACGGAACCAGCGACAACAGAAAACGCGGGCCCGCAAGTGACTCAAAAACTGTGTGGGTGGGGTATGATCGACGTTTTGTTATGTTTGATGTAAGTCACAAGTCAATATATTTTTTTATGTTTATTAAAAGTGTTGTTTTCAGTGAACCCCTGTTGATTTATGCTTTTTGAGGAAAAGTCATTGACCCCTTCAGGATAAGAACCACCCCAACAAAAAGGAAACGGGCGAGTTCGTATCGGTGAGACATATACGTTCAAGCCCGGAGCCATGCGACACCCACTGAGTTTTGCCTGAAAACGCAGCGTGAATCTATTTCCCCCAGCAAAGACAAAGCCCGGTTGCCGACAGATACAAAAAGTGTCCCTTCCTCCTTTTCTCATGGATTCACATGGAATAACTCTCACTTCCCTACCTGGACCCGCCACTGAAACTATATGTACAAGTAGTATGTAATGTGGTTTTGAGGTAACGTTGGCAGGACCTCGGTGCAGGACCTCGAAAGTGACGTCATGTCACGTGACCTAGAGGCGCCATGCTGTGTTGTCATGGTAACCCGCGTGAGCGGCCATCTTGTGACGTCATCCCCATAGTGATACGTGGTGTGAGTGCGCATGCGCAGCGCGTGTTGTTAGGGTGATACGTGTTTCCGTCGTCCATTTTGTATACTGGAGGCCGCCATCTTGGTTTCTATGGTAGCACGTGATTGCTATGTTACCCAATTTTTCTGGTATAGGACGGTGTATGTTTTGAGGGTGTGTTCGATTGCAGAAGAGTAAATCTAATTACCACAAACAACCCGACAATCCTTCCAAATCACCAAAATCTATCCCAACTTTTACTATTTCGAATTCTTTCAGAATTCTCTGCTTCTATCTATATATGCAATAGTTTACGTCTACCTGACCATGTTCCTTTATTCTAGAGTATACTCCAGTAGCGTAGAAGAGCCTGTCAACTGGGACAGTTTACCTTATTATTGCTATATTTAGCAATTTCTGGTCTATTCTTGTTAGTTCTGACCCAATTCCGTGTACCCTTGTTGTTTCATTTATCTAGATTATAACTAACCAATCAGATTGCTTCATCCCCCGTAATCTCTATGCAGAGTTATCTCCCTTGTGTATAATAAAAGCCTATATCCAATGGTCATATTCCATGGAATCCCATTTTTGGGAAACACCCGTGGCTATGGAATCCCTTTCTTGTCGTATGAGGCCATGAGGGCTATGTAAAAGCCCCCAATGAGTCCTCGTTTATTATCCCTCATACCTGCTAAATGCTTCATTACATGTCACTTGCGTCTAAACATTGGAAGAGTCAATTATAGCTTGAACTATTAAACACATCAGTAAGCCGTATCATGTAACATTCACAGGGACAAAGTCTATAAGATATCAAATAATCTGTAATTGGCAAATGGTAGGCTAACAATGAATGAAAAAAACTATGATACTTAATAGTGGTTTATCATGAAAAAGTAAAAGAAGATCAGGAACTGTTTACAAATTGGAACACTAAGGTATCTTTGGAAATTTGCTCATCTTTCAGTGGAGCAGCTGGCATTGACTACAGTTAAAACTAGAAGTCCTGTCATGAAATGCGCACAAATAGCACGTCGATCTGCGCGTCAATCTACGCGTTATGGCCTGTGCACAAGCAATGTGTCAGCCAATGGACCTCCGGGTAACCCGGAGGTCCTTTGGCAGAAACATTGCCTGGGTTTCCTATGAGTAACCAGGAGAACTTGCCGTGCTTTGGATGCCATTCGATATGGCAATTGCGCGCAATTCCTACGCGCAATTAAGCATAGATAAGCGCACAGTTCATGACAGGGCTCCTAGTTTTAACTGTAAGACTTTGAGTTTGACTTTTCAGTATTCTTTTGACACTGTTTTGACTCAGTGTACTTATAAATTGGCCTGATTTTATTGGAACAAGCAGCCTCATGTCTTTTTCTATTAATGTCATTGTCAAAAGACAAAATTCACATTTCTTGTCAAATGTCGAAACTGCTTCCTCCATTTCCTCGGCATTCTATAAAGATAAAAACAGAGTGAAAAATCTGGTCTCAATTAAAAGGGATACATACAGTAAGGCAGCCGTGGACTGGTCACTTTCCACGGGTGGGCAATATTTCCACAGACGCAATATTATTAGATTCCAAACACCTGTTATAAGAATAATCATCAAAGATTTAATTAATGAAGCACCGGGTTGTACCGGTGGGGTACAACCCGGTGCTTCATTGATTAAAATCTCGCTGATGATGATTTTTATTACCTGGTAAAGGAATTCGTGAACATCACTACTCACGCGTGGATTACACCCAGTTCACGGTGGATGTATTGTATTGCAAAACGCTGTTGGAAAAGCCATTTATCAATAGCTTCTATTTGAACGATATATATGTTAGTGTGTGGGTGTCCTTATATGGCCGTTCTATCCAGAGTTCGAGATGCTTCCCACGTCACTGATTGGGCAATCAAGTGGTATAACTATGGGAAAACAGTGCTTATCATTTGCCCTCTGTGGACTCGCCCCTTCCTTCTAGAGAATGATGATAGAATTGACAAAAACTAAGCTTATAGAAAACTCATGGATTTTGACAAGACACGACATGGTACCTGGTAAAACCTTCCACCACCTTCTATCATGTATAGAAAAGCTTCCAAATTCAATGGGAGAGCTGGGGGAGTTTAGGGATTGGGGGGAAATGCCTCCCCCACCCCCATATCGGGCCTTCGGCCTTCGAGACATGCATGCTTCGGCATATCATGGCGGGGATGCTGGTGCGAGTAAATGCCCTTTCCCGGGGGTCTGACCCTCTCCTGTTCTGAAGTGCTTCCGGCTCCCCTGACTACGGATCTTGGGGCGTTTAGCTGAACCAGATCGTGATAACCGATTTAAAGAGATTCATTGATTATGGGTGCCTGGATATTCAAACAGGAAACATTGCAGCGTTTTAAGAAACAAAGGTCAAAAACATGGTCGCTGTTTACTCCTTGGATATTGGAAAATATCTTTTACAAAGCTGTGGGACTGAATTTTTATTCTGATGGAGAGGTTAGCTGGTTGAAATCGATAAAAATGGGTTATAGAAAAAATCATTACATGCACTTTTAAAGATGATTGTCGTTTTAACCTAATTAGAGAATGTCTTTAACCAATCGAATGTGGCGAAAAACTACAATTTGCGTTGCTTTCAATGTTCGTTTGTTTCATTGCAGATGTTGAACTACTGTTCTCCTTACGCAACGCATACGATATCGCAATTATTTTTTGAAAATTATTTTTTATTTGTTTGAGAAAAATTCAACAAAACCATATCATGTGACCCCTTATTGGAACGAACTCGACGAGCTCGTTCCAATGAGGGGCCGCATAGTATGTTTTGCTTTTGCAGAATTTAAAAAAAAAATGTTTTTTTTTCAACTGCTCAGTTTGTTTATTACGCGAGAGGAGGGAGAATGCGGCCGATTCGTTAGGTATAGGGTCAACCAGCCGGTGTCACAAAATCGCGGGTAGTTGAATGAGTAGGGGGCGCGGTGGCATCGCGGTGACCGGTTCTCGTCAGATCACCGAAATGAAGCAACGTCGAGCCAGGTTAGTCCTCGGATGGGTGACCGTCTGAGCGATCGATTCGGGCTCCCGTGTTGTGTCCTTGGGCAAGCCACTTAACCCCGATTGTCCACATGGAGGCACGATGACGCCGTGTACTAAGGCGTACTGCACGTCGATGGTGCACATGTCTTCAACCAATCTAACCCTGCCTGTGCCACAGTGCGGAGTTACGATGTTGGGGAGCTGGCAGCTGCTCGTCGTTGCTCGGTGGTTCTCTCCAGGTACTCTGGCTTCCTCCACCCGTAAAACTGTCACGGTCATTAAGTATGTGACCGTAAACAACAATAAATAAATAAACAGTTGAATGAGTAGTGGGAGCCGATGTGGTCAAACAGAACATCGACCAGCAGTAAGAAACTCTTTTGTTTGTTTGTGGAGATTTAACAAAACTAGAGTCCGGTCCTACTGGATAGTTTTTGGGGTGGAGGAAGTCGAGAGAGAACCACTGAACACCCCCCGAGCAACTGTCAACCCCCTCCCCCTTACCCTCCACCTTGCTAAGTTAGATGTAGCTGTGCATCGCCGACGTGCAGCACGCCTTTAGGGCTGAAACGGGTGGCTCATTTCCACAACCGAGTAACCTAGAGCTATAACCGGATAATATCTGGTTATCCGTGATCATTATTTCACCGAATATGGGATCAAAACTATAGGGATTGGAAATCAGTATTCGCAGAAACTATTCCGCAGTGTGTATACAAACGAACGTTGTCGAGTACTCGACAACGTTCGTTTGTATACATACTACGGAATAGTTTCTGCGACTACCCAGTGCTCACGGAAATTGCCGATCATTAACGAAGTCTTGAACACCAAAGTGTTTATTTCTTAATATATACAACACGGCTTCGTGGTGAAATGTATCCCAAAGGAGAAGTGGCAGGTTTACTGCGTTTCAACAGTGGAATGACGATCACTACCGATATTTTGGATAACCGGTTGACGGTTTTTTCTAATCGGTTGGGTAGGTAACTGGTTTCAAACCGGTTATCCGGTTAACCATTTCGGTACTACCCGCCTTAGTATATAGCATCACCGAGTCCCCACCTGAACAATCGGGATTAAGTGTCCAAGAACAAAACGTAGATGACGCCTGTCAGGATCGAACCGTCGGCCAGACCTCTAACCAAGGGACCCCCGAGTGCCATAGTAAGAATCTACAAGCCGCGACAATTTGCTGACTGGGTTTGTCTCTTCCAAAGCCAAGAAAGTTAGTCTTTTAATAATAATCGTTATTACCACTTCACAGGTCGTTCTCTAGCAGATTAAAACGATTTTACCTTTAAGGTAAAAGTGTATAATGCGCAGTCTCAAACCGGAAGTTGTGTGTTAACCTGGTTAACGGCCCGCCTCCAGATAAATATTTCGAAAACGCCTCGGCTCCGATTGAAGTTTCAAGCGCGCGTATAAATGTAATGAATATCACACATTTGTGAACTTTCACCATTTGGTCATGAATTAATAGATTTGGAAGAGTTCAGGTGGCATACAAAAATATTTAAATTAAGCTATCATGTGATTGATCACGTGACGTTTTGTTTATCTAGAAACAGACGACACATGTATTTTGGTTAAATGTCATTGTGGAAACTCGAGATGTCACAATCAAGTGAACTTGATGAAGAATCTTTGGATTTAACCATTTTAGAAGTGGTAATAATAGTAATAACAAGATTTTGTTGGTCGTCCCTGTTTATTATTACCACTAAATCTATAAGTTACTAGTAGATTAACATGATTTTGGAGGGCTGTTAAAACTCCATAATTTCAGGGACGTCATTCGACGAAGCCGGGCCGCGGGCGGATAATGGTATAAATAGCCATTAGCGGCCCGCGGCCCGGCTATTTTTAGATTCCATGGTCTAATGAATTACTCCCATTCGGATGAAGTCCCTTTGTATTTCCGAACGGAAGTCGAACGCGCGATCGTAAAAGAAATATCGAACCGACTTACTGATTATTTCTTCCAGCAATTCCCTCGGGCGGTTAGCTGTAACAGGGAGTGGTAATAATAGTAATAACATAATTGTTGTCAGGCATCATGATTCATTAGCGGCCCTGCAGCAATGATGAACAGCCCTTGGGCTTATTAACGGCCCTCGACTTCGTCTCGGGCCTTTAATAAACCCTCGGGCTGTTCATCATTGCTGCAGGGCCGTAAATGAACCATAATGCCCTCCAAAATCATGTTATTGTTATATTACCACAAACAAAGTGTCCTGACAGCAACACGGAGGGGGTGGTGGTGGGGGTGGGGGTGAAGGAATATGTATATGACTGATTGACAGGAAAATGAATAACGCAATCCTCCGAAATTTGTTTGGTAACCATTCAGACATAACAGCATTATGTGAGTGCAGATAAGAGTGTGTGTGACAGTGTATGTGCTTTGGTGTGTGGGCATGTGATTGTGTGAATGAGTGCGTGCCTATGGGTCGGTGAGGGGTATGCTTGTTACCTAAGCATGCAATTAATATCTCTCATACTTGTGACATACAGGCCCAGTAGGCCAGGTGCATGTTTAACATGATATACGTATTGTTTTCTTGCTGTTAGCATATCGTCCCCTGAGTTCCAATGTGTTCTATGTGCCTACAGGGGACGATATGCCACAGTAATAAAGAAATACTTACTTACTTGCTTGCTTGCTTACTTCTTACTTACTTACTACGGGATGCGCTTGTGAAACTTCGCAAAAATAAAACAAAACGATCATAAAGCCGGCGGATAAAGGTGGCGCAGTTGTAATTTTATCTCGCGAAAATTATATTAAGGAAGCTATGAGGCAGCTTCGTAATACAAAACATTATGAAAAATTAGAGGGAATTATCTGGCCTCACAACGAGAAGAAATTTAACGAAATCCTTAAATCTCTTTTTGATGAAGGTCACATAACCAAAAGGTAGCTGAGATATCTATCACCTTCACTCACTGCTCAAACAAAACAATTTTATATCTTGCCTAAAATTCACAAAGATCCATTGCTGTGGACGGATAATCAAACCCCACCTGGAAGACCTATTTTGTTTCGGACTGTAATTCTGACTCTTACGCAATATCGGAATTAATCGACTATCAATTCAAACCGATAGCTAATAGACACACGAGCTATATGAAAAAAATACGCAAGATTTTCTATCCAAAATTACAAAATTAAAAATACCAAAAAAATGCAATTTTGGTCACTTTGGACATTGACTCTATGTACACAGATATTAACATAGACAAAGCATTGCCTGAGTGCTAAAATGTCCTATGTCCCATAGCACTCAGGCAATGTTAACCCTTTACCTACCATGAAAAGCAGACAACACTTGCAAAAAAAAAATTCTTGAATATCTATTATTTTCATTTTTTTGTCTCAAAAACATAGGTTATGACCCCTCATTGGAACGAGCTCGACGAGCTCGTTCCAATGAGGGGTCATAACCTATGTTTTAGAGACAAAAAATTAAAAATAATGAAAATTAATTGGTGATTTTTGAGAATAGGGCTGGCAGGTTTTGGCCGCTACGTTAGGTAAAAGGGCTAAGGAGTAGAATCTGTCAAAACTGCGTTCTGAAAATATCCTGACACTCAACGCCCAGACAAATAAATTTTAGATCTATTTGAGTTGAGCCTGAAAGGAAATTATTATACAAATCATGGGGTGTCCTATGGGAAAGAGGTTCAGTCCCAATTTTGCACGTATCTACGAAGTTGAATGGGAGGAGGGGGGGGGGGGAGGGGTTAAGCAAATGTGTTAAACAACCCCTTATTTTCCTCCGATATTTGGATGGCATATTTTTTATTATTTGGGAACACTCAAGACAAGAATTTGATAATTTTTTAGAAATTTTGAACAGTCGCGATCCTCACATTAAACTTAAAGTTACCATCAGTTAAGATTCTGTTGATTCTCTAGATGTGACAGTCTACAAAGGCAAACAATTTCAATCCACCGGTCGGCTTGACTATTAAGTATTTTTCAAACCAATCGATTCACATCAACTTTGACATACCAAATCATTCCATCCACCCAACACTTTCAAGGGTATCATAAAACCACAGCCATTATGGTTTCACTGGAATTCGAGTGATGCGATAAATTTCAACGAGGCCTGTTCTATCCCTTTTAGGTCCCTAAGATCGAGGGGATATTCCACTCGCCTCCTTAGAAGTCTGAAATATGAAACTCTTAGAAAATTGGAAAATCCTGGAAATATCAATGACGTTGAACCATTAAAAATTGAAAACAATGAAGTATTGCATACCAAAGAAAGGCGCAGTTGTTAATTGTGACAAATCTCACTGCAGATTACATACTTTTATTCCGGATAAAAAAGATGAATTTTCGTCGGAACAAACAAAAAATCACTACCAAATTCGCAGCTTCCTCCATTGTGATTCACCTAACGTGGTTTACCTCCTCACTTGTAATCGCTGTCTAAAGCAGTATGTTGGTGAAACGCAGAATCCATTCCGTGAACGAGCTGCACGGCACAAACTTGATATAAAACACAATTATGATTCTCCAGTAGCAGAACATTTCAATCTTCCTGGCCATTCATTGGAAAATTCAGAAATTCACCCAACTGAGCAACCGCCGATTAAAGTCTAGAGGGCAATTCGAAAAACAGTCCATCATTCCATTCACTCTAACTTACAACAGAAATAATGCTGAAATTTCCAAAATACTAAAATTGTCAGTTCCACTAAATCGTAGACCTATCATCGCCTAGAGAAAAACAGAAGCCTGCGTAATCTCCTCCTCCTCATTAGGGACAAACCCGAACCCATCGGTGAATAGAATAAACTTAAGTTTTTGCCAGTCAGGTTAACCACTTTCCTTTCTCTCTCTCTTGAACTCTGTAAAATGTAAAAAATTTTTCCATGAGGCCAGTCTGGTCCATTTAAAACAAAACAAACAAAATATATAAAAAAAACAATAAAAAACTTTTCAGATGTTTGTGACCCAATGGGGACGCCAGAATCTTTTTTAACTTTGTCCTGTCGATGCAGTTCCCGGTCAAGAGCCCAGCTTTTGACAGGGCACTGCTTGGCCGAGTGGGATGAGCGGGTGGATTGGACATTTAGTTCTTCGGCGCGGCACATTGGTCGCATAATACCTTTTATCAAGTGGCATACCAAAAGTAAAAAAAATGTTTTTCAGTAAGCACTTGTGCCAGTGCGTTTTTATCAGTTTAAAATACTTACTTGCTTACTTACTTACTGACTGTTAATAACAAATATGACAAACTCGTGGAGTCGAAGATCTTTAGCTTTCAAGGCATGTGCATTGTTGCTCGTTACTCCACTTCATTCATTGTAGAGAGACAGAGAGGCATTTCATGATGTGCGTTGTTGCTCGTTGCTCCACTTCATTCATTGTAGAGAGATAGAGAGGGATTTCATGATGTGCGTTGTTGTTCGTTACTCCACTTCATTCATTGTAGAGAGATAGAGAGGCATTTCATGATGTGCGTTGTTGCTCGTTACTCCACTTCATTCATTGTAGAGAGGCAGAGAGGCATTTCATGATGTGCGTTGTTGCTCGTTACTCCACTTCATTCTTTGTAGAGAGATAGAGAGGCATTTCATGATGTGCGTTGTTGCTCGTTACTCCACTTCATTCATTGTAGAGAGATAGAGAGGCATTTCATGATGTGCGTTGTTGTTCGTTACTCCACTTCATTCATTGTAGAGAGATAGAGAGGCATTTCATGATGTGCGTTGTTGCTCGTTACTCCACTTCATTCTTTGTAGAGAGATAGAGAGGCATTTTCATGATGTGCGTTGTTGTTCGTTACTCCACTTCATTCATTGTAGAGAGATAGAGAGGCATTTCATGATGTGCGTTGTTGCTCGTTACTCCACTTCATTCATTGTAGAGAGATAGAGAGGCATTTCATGATGTGCGTTGTTGTTCGTTACTCCACTTCATTCATTGTAGAGAGATAGAGAGGCATTTCATGCTGTGCGTTGTTGCTCGTTACTCCACTTCATTCATTGTAGAGAGTTAGAGAGGCATTTCATGATGTGCGTTGTTGTTCGTTACTCCACTTCATTCATTGTAGAGAGATAGAGAGGGATTTCATGATGTGCGTTGTTGCTCGTTACTCCACTTCATTCTTTGTAGAGAGATAGAGAGGCATTTCATGATGTGCGTTGTTGTTCGTTACTCCACTTCATTCTTTGTAGAGAGATAGAGAGGCATTTCATGATGTGCGTTGTTGTTCGTTACTCCACTTCATTCTTTGTAGAGAGATAGAGAGGCATTTCATGATGTGCGTTGTTGTTCGTTACTCCACTTCATTCATTGTAGAGAGATAGAGAGGCATTTCATGATGTGCGTTGTTATTCGTTACTCCACTTCATTCATTGTAGAGAGATAGAGAGGCATTTCATGATGTGCGTTGTTGCTCGTTACTCCACTCCATTCATTGTAGAGAGATAGAGAGGCATTTCATGATGTGCGTTGTTGTTCGTTACTCCACTTCATTCATTGTAGAGAGATAGAGAGGCATTTCATGATGTGCGTTGTTGCTCGTTACTCCACTTCATTCATTGTAGAGAGATAGAGAGGCATTTCATGATGTGCGTTGTTGTTCGTTACTCCACTTCATTCATTGTAGAGAGATAGAGAGGCATTTCATGATGTGCGTTGTTGCTCGTTACTCCACTTCATTCATTGTAGAGAGATAGAGAGGCATTTCATGATGTGCGTTATTGTTCGTTACTCCACTTCATTCATTGTAGAGAGATAGAGAGGCATTTCATGATGTGCGTTGTTGTTCGTTACTCCACTTCATTCATTGTAGAAAGATAGAGAGGGATTTCACGATGTACGTTGTTGTTCGTTACTCCACTTCATTCATTGTAGAGAGATAGAGAGGCATTTCATGATGTGCGTTGTTGTTCGTTACTCCACTTCATTCATTGTAGAGAGATAGAGAGGCATTTCATGATGTGCGTTGTTGCTCGTTACTCCACTTCATTCATTGTAGAGAGATAGAGAGGCATTTCATGATGTGCGTTATTGTTCGTTACTCCACTTCATTCATTGTAGAGAGATAGAGAAGCATTTCATGGTGTGCGTTGTTGCTCATTACTCCGTTCATTCATTGTAGAGCGATAGAGAGGCATCTCACGACTGATGGTCCGGTAGAGTGTAAATGTGAACAGCTCAATGGCTGATGGAGCAATGCCGCCCCAATTCGTTCGACCCTCAAAATGTCTCCCAAAATCACCGTTTGAAGTTTATTTTTCAAATCTTTTCCGGGAAAGGCCCACATTTTCTTTTTTTGTAAAATATCCCTCTCCCGCTCACACCAACCTCCATATCTTCCTCGGGGCATAAAAATGCTTGCTACGGGTCTTAAACCGTAGTCTTCATGTATAGCTCATTTACATAACCTTCGTGACTTCCAGCTTTTAACATCTTGGTGATTGGCTACTACACAGCTTCTACTCCATATATCGCGCGTATTGTTCATATTGGGCTCCTATATACAGATTATCATGATAATGTGCATGTCCTGTGATTTGTATCAGATTCGAGGTGGTGTCCAGAATGGGATCTTTGTGAGCCGGCTTTGCCGGCGAGTTGTGATCCCATTTTTAGACACCACCGAGAATTTGATGCAGATCACAGGACATGCGCATTATCATGACAATTCATTTATCTAACAATTCTGTCACACAAACAGATAAAATCTTAAATTATTAAAAATGTTTTTGGACATAATGATTAGTCGATCACTGAAACGCACATAGAATGTATTCATGCGCCTGTTATGATAGCCCGTCTCGTTACCAGAAACGAGTCGTCTATATAATACGGAATCAGAATGAGTCGTCTATATGATACGGAATCGGAACACATTATGTGACACGTACCGTTTTTGGTGTTTTTCATGCCAAAATCAATATGATGGGTAAATAAAGTCCTATATACTGCTTCTAAACCAGTGTTGCTATACTGCTCCTGTATACATAATGGCTCATCATATCACCCTTATACAACTCCTTGGTCAAGGCTTTCATAACTTCTAGTTCCTGGACCAAAGCCTTCCTGGCTCATAGATCACGATCCGCCTGGTGGCTCCTAGCTCATATAGGGCCCATGGCTACAACAACCACTACACCCTTCTTACCCACCCACCACTACATCTACATCTACTACAGCAACTTCAATAATAACCACTAGAACCAATACACTATCTCAACTACAACCATCAACCACTAGAACCATTACACTATCTCAACTACAACCACCAGAAATGCTATATCAACAAACAAAACACCAACCACAACAACACAACTCCAATACTGACATCATCTATTGCTACACTACAATGTCTAAAGAAACTATAACACCAATCACTACAACTACAACACCAAGCACTACAACTACAACACCAACCACTACAACTACAACACCAACCACTACAACAACAACCAGTACAACTACAACACCAATCACTACAACACCAACCACAACAACACAACTCCAATATTGACATCATCTATTGCTACACTACAATGCCTAAAGAAACTATAACACCAATCACTACAACTACAACACCAATCACTACAACTACAACACCAATCACTACAACTACAACACCAAGCACTACAACTACAACACCAAGCACTACAACAACAACCAGTACAACTACAACACCAATCACTACAACACCAACCACAACAACACAACTCCAATATTGACATCATCTATTGCTACACTACAATGCCTAAAGAAACTATAACACCAATCACTACAACTACAACACCAATCACTACAACTACAACACCAATCACTACAACAATAACACCAAGCACTACAACTACAACACCAAGCACTACAACTACAACACCAAGCACTACAACACCAACGAGTGCAACATCAACGTCAACACCACTAGCCACAAACCTACTACACCAACAGCAGCTACAACCAACCACCCTTATACCCACCCCTAAAGCAACTACTGCTTCGACAACCACTATATTCAATCCCCAAAGATCCGTAAATAATCCAAATGAGCGCACATTCATCCACAAAAGACCCTTAAAGACCCACAATCAGTCCACATTAGTCCGCATTTCAGACCAGGAAGGTGTTATGGGCCAAGAAGTTAAAAGCTAGGTGCTCTGGGATGGTCTAGAGCCCATATAGGAGCTAGGGGGAATGAAGACTTAGGATAGGAGCTAGTGATCATGAAGCATGCAGTGAAGCTGCTTTAGCGACACTCGAGGAAAACAACTGAACTTAAATCGAACCAGTCAACTAATGTCTATTTATCTCCACGTTCGCTTTCTGTGTACGCCACGGCCTAAGAGTATTGAGAACTGGTCTATCGGATGCCAGTCTTTTGTTAGGACCCAACCCATAATGGGTACATACAACCAGAGACGTGTCTAGAGGTTTCCGATTGGGAGGGGGTGTAGGGTAGTGAATCTCCAACTAGAGGGAGGGACCGTGAGGTGACCCCCCCCCCTATCGGTCCCTCCCCATAGTTGGAAATTCACTACGGAGAGGCATATTGAAAATGAAATCATGAAAGGGAGCATAAAATTGATTCTAGCAACTAAAATGCAATCATATTTTTGATAGAATTATCAGGTTATTATTATTTGGAATTATTCTGGGAATTGAATATGCACTAAACAAATGCTCAGGCTGAGAACTTTGAGCAATTCACACTGTATTAACGTTAAATCTGATCTTATGCAGGAATGATAAATTTTCTATGTTTCATCATTTAGTAACAGTGAATGAAGAAATTAACTCAGGATAACGATTTTACATGTCGTAATTTTCTTGAAGTGCATTTCGAGGTTTTTGTTTTTATTACGATAAGTAACGCACTTCAGAAGTCTCGTACCGATTGACACCATGCATACTTATGAAGCTCGATTTTGCGTACACTGTAGTTGTAAATAGTAACAGTTCGAATTTTTGCCGATTTGAAACCGAGTTGGAATTTGGGAAGTAAAGGAGACACCACCAAAGAAGCTCTAAAATCCAGATAGATGGAATTTCCAAACACTCATGGCTTGCCCTCCGAATTTCTAACTATAGGAAATTTTTGCCAAGATTGGTGGGGGGAAGGTGACACCCCCACCCTCCTGTCGCCACGCCCCAACACATACAACACATTTTCACATTAGTAAGGTCACGATTAGCCATTGTGCATAAGTATGTGACCTTAAACACAAATAAATAAATAAATAAATAAATAAATAAATAAATAAATAAATAAATAAATAAATAAATCTTCATACTAGTTTTGGTCAGAATACAATGTGAAAACCTAATATTTCGGTAAGTGTACCATCACGCACCAATTCTTTTCTGTTTTAACAAATGCATCGTGTCGATGAATATCAAATACCGATCTATTATGTCAATCTACCTATGCAAACAGCATGGGCTATTGACATTCTATCACTGATATTCAGATTTGCATGAGATCGTGTGATAGCATAAATGACATGAGGGGTCAAAATCCATACACAACAGTACGTACTTTTACATTAAGTCGCTGCTTCTTGCGTGTGATGTGAACGATGCGATGAAGCAATAATTAACGAACTGTCCTTTTGGGGATGCCATTCGGACACAATGTGACATCATCAATCGATGACTCGCTGCTTCTTTGAGGAAAAACACACGTTGTCTCCATATTTATCTGAAACATTGTTAAATATGAAATAATTTGGTTTCTCGGTAGCCCTTAGATACCAAAACATCTCGTATACATGGAAATTGTATCTCCTGAATTTCCTGGCACTTAAAACTGCCGATTCAAATTCTTCAACGCAAATTGGATGGTGGGTGGTGGAGTACGTGTGCACAAATCTGGTTCTGCTTAGGGCGTCACCAAGGATTGCTATGGCCCTGGACATAAGCATGTATTCAGGGTTCTTCCTAACCGCTCACCTCTTGTTCTCGCAATTCAAATCGGATGATAATATTATAAGATGATCTAAACCCCTAAACCTGGAGAAACAAAAATTCAAAATTGGTATCTAAACGTTGTGTCTGGCTCTTAGCAATCATTTTTCTGTCTTTAGTATTTAGTGAGAACAACTCCGAAAGCACATAAGCTTTTTCCCAAGAAACTTTTGGGGGATGGAATGGGATGGGATGGGGAAGCAGTTACCCATGGCTCCCTCTGCTCTCCCACTCAAGTCGGAAAATAAGCAATCTGTCATTTGCAGATTGAGGTCCGCACAGGGTGAAGTTGCTGATGTTATCCCAAACAGTGGGCTGGAATCCCCAATTTATCCTCTGGGTACCTTTTTCTGTTTAGGCTTGAGACATTGATTAAGAATGAGGTTCACAGAGGGTAAATTTAGTAATGCTGCCATGCTGTGCAGGGTAGCATCACCAAATGCATCCTCTGAGGACCTCATTCTGCAGATGACAGTCTGTTTATTTTCAGTCTTGCTCCCAGGGCTGATTAATCTAAACCTTGCGAACATTCAACAAATAATTCTCACGGGGTCGAGTTCACTAAACACAACACATGGGTGCAGAGGAAAAAGTCTAATGAAATGAAATATAATGGAAAGAAAACTCTGGAATGAGCCATAACAATAATGGAATGGGTAGGAAAAGGAATTTAATTTTATTATTGTTAACCCCTAAAAGTTTGTACATGATATTTATTTAGTTGTAATTGCAAATCCAATTCAATGTTGAGTTTTGTTATTATCCTCAAACGGTATCAGATAAGGCTATCCACCGATAGTACATCACCATGTCACAGGTATCCCCCAATAGTACATCACCATGTCATCGGTATCCTCCAATAATACATCACCATGTCACAGGTATCCTCCATTAGTACATCACCACGTCATAGGTATCCTCCAATAGCACATCACCATGTCACAGGCATCCTCCAATAGTACATCACCATGTCACAGGTATCCTCCATTAGTACATCACCATGTCACAGGTATCCTCCAATAGTACATCACCACGTAATAGGTATCCTCCAATAGTACATCACCATGTCATAGGTATCCTCCAATAGTACATCACCATGTCACAGGCATCCTCCAATAGTACATCACCATGTCACAGGTATCCTCCAATAGTACATCAGCAAGTTACAGGTATCCTCCAATAGTACATCACCATGCCACAGGCATCCTCCAATAGTATATCGCCATGTCACAAAAATCCTCCAATAGTACATCACCATGTCACAGGTATCCTCCAATAGTACATCAGAAAGTCACAGGTATCCTCCAATAGTATATCACCATGTCACAGGTATCCTCCAATAGTACATCGCCATGTAACAGGTATCCTCCAATAGTACATCACCATGTCACAGGTATCATCCAATAGTACATCACCATGTCACAGGTATCCTCCAATAGTACATCACAATGTCACAGGCATCCTCCAATAGTACATCACCATGTCACAGGTATCCTCCAATAGTACATCAGCAAGTCAAAGGTATCCTCCAATAGTATATCACCATGTCACAGGTACCCTCCAATAGTACATCACCATGTCACAGGCATCCTCCAATAGTACATCGCCATGTCACAGGTATCCTAAAATAGTACATCACCATGTCACAGGCATCCTCCAATAGTACATCAGAAAGTCTCAGGTATCCTCCAATAGTATATCACCATGTCACAGGTATCCTCCAATAGTACATCACCATGTCACAGGTATCCTCCAATAGTACATCAGAAAGTCTCATGTATCCTCCAAGAGTATATAACCATGTCACAGGTATCCTCCAATAGTACATCACCATGTCACAGGTATCCTCCAATAGTACATTACCATGTCACAGGTATCCTCCAATAGTACATCAGAAAGTCTCAGGTATCCTCCAATAGTACATCACCATGTCACAGGTATCCTCCAATAGTACATCACCATGTCACAGGTATCCTCCAATAGTACATGACCATGTCACAGGCATCCTCCAATAGTACATCACCATGTCACAGGTATCCTCCAATAGTACATCAGTAAGTTACAGGTATCCTCAAATACTACATCACCATGTCACAGGTATCCTCTAATAGTACATCACCATGTCATAGGTATCCTCCAATAGTACATCACCATGTCACAGGCATCCTCAAATACTGCATCACCATGTCACAGGTATCCTCTAATAGTACATCACCATGTCACAGGTATCCTCCAATAGTACATCACCATGTCACAGGTATCCTCCAATAGTACATCAGCAAGTCACAGGTATCATCCAATAGTATATCACCATGTCACAGGTACCCTCCAATAGTACATCACCATGTCACAGGCATCCTCCAATAGTACATCACCATGTCACAGGTATCCTCCAATAGTACATCACCATGTCACAGGCATCCCCCAATAGTACATCAGAAAGTCTCAGGTATCCTCCAATAGTATATCACCATGTCACAGGTATCCTCCAATAGTACATCACCATGTCACAGGTATCCTCCAATAGTACATCAGAAAGTCTCAGGTATCCTCCAATAGTATATCACCATGTCACAGGTATCCTCCAATAGTACATCACCATGTCACAGGTATCCTCCAATAGTACATTACCATGTCACAGGTATCCTCCAATAGTACATCAGCAAGTCACAGGTATCCTCCAATAGTACATCACCATGCCATAGGTATCCTCCAATAGTACATCACCATGTCACAGGCATCCTCCAATAGTACATCACCATGTCACAGGTATCCTCCAATAGTAAATCAGCAAGTCACAGGTACCCTCAAATACTACATCACCATGTCACAGGTATCCTCCAATAGTACATCACCATGTCACAGGTATCCTCCAATAGTACATCACCATGTCATAGGTATCCTCCAATAGTACATCACCATGTCACAGCTATCCTCCAATAGTACATCACCATGTCACAGGTATCCTCCAATAGTACATCACCATGTCATAGGTATCCTCCAATAGTACATCACCATGTCACAGGTATCCTCCAATAGTACATCACCATGTCACAGGCATCCTCCAATAGTGTGACATGGTGATGTACTATTGGAGGATACCTGAGACTTTCTGATGTACTATTGGAGGATACCTGTGACATGGTGATGTACTATTGGAGGATACCTGTGACATGGTGATATACTATTGCAGGTATCCTCCAATAGTACATCAGCAAGTCACAGGTACCCTCAAATACTACATCACCATGTCACAGGTATCCTCCAATAGTACATCACCATGTCACAGGTATCCTCCAATAGTACATCACCATGTCATAGGTATCCTCCAATAGTACATCACCATGTCACAGGTATCCTCCAATAGTACATCACCGTGTGATAGGTATCCTCCAATAGTACATCACCCTGTCACAGGTATCCTCCAATAGTACATCACCGTGTCATAGGTATCCTCTAATAGTACATCACCATGTCACAGGTATCCTCCAATAGTATATCACCATGTCATAGGTATCCTCCAATAGTACATCACCATGTCACAGGTATCCTCCAATAGTACATCAGAAAGTCACAGGTATCCTCCAATAGTACATCACCATGTCACAGGTATCCTCCAATAGTACATCACCATGTCACAGGCATCCTCCAATAGTACATCCGAAAGTCACAGGTATCGTCCAATAGTACATCACCATGCCACAGGTATCCTCCAATAGTATATCACCATGTCATAGGTATCCTCCAATAGTACATCACCATGTCACAGGTATCCTCCAATAGTACATCAGAAAGTCACAGGTATCCTCCAATAGTACATCACCATGTCACAGGTATCCTCCAATAGTACATCACCATGTCACAGGTATCCTCCAATAGTACATCACCATGTCACAGGTATCCTCCAATAGTACATCAGAAAGTCATAGGTATCCTCCAATAGTACATCACCATGTCACAGGTATCCTCCAATAGTACATCAGAAAGTCACAGGTATCCTCCAATAGTACATCACCATGTCACAGGTATCCTCCAATAGTACATCACCATGTCACAGGTATCCTCCAATAGTACATCAGAAAGTCACAGGTATCCTCCAATAGTACACACCATGCCACAGGTATCCTCCAATAGTATATCACCATGTCATAGGTATCCTCCAATAGTACATCACCATGTCACAGGTATCCTCCAATAGTACATCAGAAAGTCTCAGGTATCCTCCAATAGTATATCACCATGTCACAGGTATCCTCCAATAGTACATCACCATGTCACAGGTATCCTCCAATAGTACATCAGAAAGTCTCAGGTATCCTCCAGTAGTATATCAGAAAGTCTCAGGTATCCTCCAATAGTACATCACCATGTCACAGGTATCCTCCAATAGTACATCACCATGTCACAGGTATCCTCCAATAGTACATGACCATGTCACAGGCATCCTCCAATAGTACATGACCATGTCACAGGTATCCTCCAATAGTACATCAGCAAGTTACAGGTATCCTCAAATACTACATCACCATGTCACAGGTATCCTCTAATAGTACATCACCATGTCATAGGTATCCTCCAATAGTACATCACCATGTCACAGGCATCCTCAAATACTACATCACCATGTCACAGGTATCCTCTAATAGTACATCACCATGTCACAGGTATCCTCCAATGGTACATCGCCATGTCACAGGTATCCTCTAATAGTACATCACCATGTCACAGGTACCCTCCAATAGTACATCACCATGTCATTGGTATCCTCCAATAGTACATCACCATGTCACAGGCATCCTCCAATAGTACATCGCCATGTCACAGAAATCCTCCAATAGTACATCACCATGTCACAGGCATCCTCCAATAGTACATCACCATGTCACAGGTATCCTCCAATAGTACATCAGCAAGTTACAGGTATCCTCAAATACTACATCACCATGTCACAGGTATCCTCTAATAGTACATCACCATGTCATACGTATCCTCCAATAGTCCATCACCATGCCACAGGTATCCTCCAATAGTACATCACCATGTCATAGGTATCCTCCAATAGTACATCGCCATGTCACAGAAATCCTCCAATAGTACATCACCATGTCATAGGTATCCTCCAATAGTACATCACCATGTCACAGGTATCCTCCAATAGTATATCACCATGTCACAGGTATCCTCCAATAGTACATCACCATGTCATAGGTATCCTCCAATAGTACATCAGAAAGTCACAGGCATCCTCCAATAGTACATCACCATGTCATAGGTATCCTCCAATAGTATATCACCATGTCATAGGTATCCTCCAATAGTACATCACCATGTCACAGGTATCCTCCAATAGTACATCACCATGTCACAGGTATCCTCCAATAGGACATCACCATGTCACAGGCATCCTCCAATAGTACATCACCATGTCACAGGTATCCTCCAATAGTACATCAGCAAGTCACAGGTATCCTCCAATAGTACATCACCATGTCATAGGTATCCTCCAATAGTACATCACCATGTCACAGGCATCCTCCAATAGTACATCACCATGTCACAGGTATCCTCCAATAGTACATCAGTAAGTCACAGGTACCCTCAAATACTACATCACCATGTCACAGGTATCCTCCAATAGTACATCACCATGTCACAGGTATCCTCCAATAGTACATCACCATGTCATAGGTATCCTCCAATAGTACATCACCATGTCACAGGTATCCTCCAATAGTACATCACCGTGTCATAGGTATCCTCCAATAGTACATCACCCTGTCACAGGTATCCTCCAATAGTACATCACCGTATCATAGGTATCCTCTAATAGTACATCACCATGTCACAGGTATCCTCCAATAGTATATCACCATGTCATAGGTATCCTCCAATAGTACATCACCATGTCATAGGTATCCTCCAATAGTACATCACCATGTCACAGGTATCCTCCAATAGTACATCACCGTGTCATAGGTATCCTCTAATAGTACATCACCATGTCACAGGTATCCTCCAGTAGTATATCACCATGTCATAGGTATCCTCCAATAGTACATCACCATGTCACAGGTATCCTCCAATAGTACATCAGAAAGTCACAGGTATCCTCCAATAGTACATCACCATGTCACAGGTATCCTCCAATAGTACATCACCATGTCACAGGCATCCTCCAATGGTACATCAGAAAGTCACAGGTACCCTCCAATAGTACATCACCATGCCACAGGTATCCTCCAATAGTATATCACCATGTCATAGGTAATCTCCAATAGTACATCACCATGTCACAGGTATCCTCCAATAGTACATCAGAAAGTCACAGGTACCCTCCAATAGTACATCACCATGTCACAGGTATCCTCCAATAGTACATCACCATGCCACAGGTATCCTCCAATAGTACATCACCATGTCACAGGTATCCTCCAATAGTATATCACCATGTCACAGGCATCCTCCAACAGTACATCACCATGTCACAGGTATCCTCCAGTAGTACATCAGAAAGTCACAGGTATCCTCCAATAGTACATCACCATGCCACAGGTATCCTCCAATAGTATATCACCATGTCATAGGTATCCTCCAATAGTACATCACCATGTCACAGGTATCCTCCAATAGTACATCACCATGTCACAGGTATCCTCCAATAGTACATCAGAAAGTCACAGGTATCCTCCAATAGTACATCACCATGTCACATGTATCCTCCAATAGTACATCACCATGTCACAGGTATCATCCAATAGTACATCAACATGTCATAGGTATCCTCCAATAGTACATCGCCATGTCACAGGTATCCTCCAATAGTACATCAGAAAGTCACAGGTATCCTCCAATAGTACATCACCATGTCACAGGTATCCTCCAATAGTATATCACCATGTCACAGGCATCCTCCAACAGTACATCACCATGTCACAGGTATCCTCCAGTAGTACATCAGAAAGTCACAGGTATCCTCCAATAGTACATCACCATGCCACAGGTACCCTCCAATAGTATATCACCATGTCATAGGTATCCTCCAATAGTACATCACCATGTCACAGGTATCCTCCAATAGTACATCACCATGTCATAGGTATCCTCCAATAGTACATCACCATGTCATAGGTATCCTCCAATAGTACATCAGAAAGTCACAGGTATCCTCCAATAGTACATCACCATGTCACAGGTATCCTCCAATAGTACATCCCCATGTCACAGGTATCATCCAATAGTACATCAACATGTCATAGGTATCCTCCAATAGTACATCACCTTGTCACAGGTATCCTCCAATAGTACATCAGAAAGTCACAGGTATCCTCCAATAGTACATCACCATGTCACAGGTATCGTCCAATAGTACATCACCATGTCACAGGCATCCTCCAATAGTACATCACCATGTCATATGTATCCTCCAATAGTACATCACCATGCCACAGGTATCCTCCAATAGTACATCACCATGTCACAGGTATCCTCCAATAGTACATCACCATGTCAGAGGTATCCTCCAATAGTACATCACCATGTCACAGGTATCCTCCAATAGTACATCACCATGTCACAGGTATCCTCCAATAGTACATCACCATGTCACAGGTACCCTCAAATACTACATCACCCTGTCACAGGTATCCTCTAATAGTACATCACCATGTCACAGGTATCCTCTAATACTACATCACCATGTCACAGGTATCCTCCAATAGTACATCACCACGTCATAGGTATCATCCAATAGTACATCACCATGTCATAGGTATCCCCCAATAGTACATCACCATGTCACAGGTATCCTCCAATAGTACATCACCATGTCACAGGTATCCTCCAATAGTACATCAGAAAGTCACAGGCATCCTCCAATAGTACATCACCATGTCACAGGTATCCTCCAATAGTACATCAGCAAGTCACAGGTACCTTCAAATACTACATCACCATGTCACATGTATCCTCTAATAGTACATCACCATGTCATAGGTATCCTCCAATAGTACATCACCATGCCACAGGTATCCTCCAATAGTACATCACCATGTCATAGGTATCCTCCAATAGTACATCGCCATGTCACAGAAATCCTCTAATAGTACATCACCATGTCACAGGTATCCTCCAATAGTACATCACCATGTCACAGGTATCCTCCAATAGTACATCACCATGTCACAGGCATCCTCCAATAGTACATCAGCATGTCACAGGTATCCTCCAATAGTACATCACCATGTCACAGGTATCCTCCAATAGTACATCACCATGTCACAGGCATCCTCCAATAGTACATCACCATGTCACAGGTATCCTCCAATAGTACATCAGCAAGTCACAGATACCGTCAAATACTACATCACCATTTCACAGGTATCCTCCAATAGCACATCACCATGTCACAGGTGTCCTCCAATAGTACATCACCATGTCATAGGTATCCTCCAATATTACATCACCATGTCACAGGTATCCTCCAATAGTACATCAGAAGGTCACAGGCATCCTCCAATAGTACATCACCATGTCACAGGTATCCTCCAATAGTATATCACCATGTCACAGGCATCCTCCAACAGTACATCACCATGTCACAGGTATCCTCCAATAGTACATCAGAAAGTCACAGGTATCCTCCAATAGTACATCACCATGTCACAGGTATCCTCCAATAGTACATCAGCAAGTCACAGGTACCCTCAAATACTACATCACCATGTCACATGTATCCTCCAATAGTACATCAGCAAGTCACAGGTACCCTCAAATACTACATCACCATGTCACAGGTATCCTCCAATAGTACATCACCATGCCACAGGTATCCTCCAATAGTACATCACCATGTCACAGGTATCCTCTAATAGTACATCACCATGTCACAGGTATCCTCCAATAGTACATCACCATGTCACAGGCATCCTCCAATAGTACATCAGCATGTCACAGGTATCCTCCAATAGTACATCACCATGTCACAGGTATCCTCCAATAGTATATCACCATGTCATAGGTATCCTCCAATAGTACATCACCATGTCACAGGTATCCTCCAATAGTACATCAGCAAGTCACAGATACCCTCAAATACTACATCACCATGTCACAGGCATCCTCCAATAGTACATCACCATGTCACAGGTATCCTCCAATAGTACATCAGCAAGTCACAGGTACCCTCAAATACTACATCACCATGTCACAGGTATCCTCCAATAGTACATCACCATGCAACAGGTATCCTCCAATAGTATATCACCATGTCATAGGTATCCTCCAATAGTACATCACCATGTCACAGGTATCCTCCAATAGTACATCACCATGTCACAGGTATCCTCCAATAGTACATCACCATGTCACAGGCATCCTCCAATAGTACATCACCATGTCATAGCTATCCTCCAATAGTACATCAGCAAGTCACAGGTATCCTCAAATACTACATCACCATGTCACAGGTATCCTCCAATAGTACATCACCATGTCACAGGTACCCTCTAATACTACATAACCATGTCACAGGTATCCTCCAATAGTACATCACCATGCCACAGGTACCCTCTAATACTACATCACCATGTCACAGGTATCCTCCAATAGTATATCACCATGTCACAGGCATCCTCCAACAGTACATCACCATGTCACAGGTATCCTCCAGTAGTACATCAGAAAGTCACAGGTATCCTCCAATAGTACATCACCATGCCACAGGTATCCTCCAATAGTATATCACCATGTCACAGGTATCCTCCAATAGTACATCACCATGTCACAGGTATCCTCCAATAGTACATCACCATGTCACAGGTATCCTCCAATAGTACATCACCATGTCACAGGCATCCTCCAATAGTACATCACCATGTCACAGGTATCCTCCAATAGTACATCAGCAAGTCACAGGTACCCTCAAATACTACATCACCATGTCACAGGTATCCTCCAATAGTACATCACCATGCAACAGGTATCCTCCAATAGTATATCACCATGTCATAGGTATCCTCCAATAGTACATCACCATGTCACAGGTATCCTCCAATAGTACATCACCATGTCACAGGTATCCTCCAATAGTACATCACCATGTCACAGGCATCCTCCAATAGTACATCACCATGTCATAGCTATCCTCCAATAGTACATCAGCAAGTCACAGGTATCCTCAAATACTACATCACCATGTCACAGGTATCCTCCAATAGTACATCACCATGTCACAGGTACCCTCAAATACTACATCACCATGTCACAGGTATCCTCTAATAGTACATCACCATGTCACATGTATCCTCTAATACTACATCACCATGTCACAGGTATCCTCCAATAGTACATCACCACGTCATAGGTATCCTCCAATAGTACATCACCATGTCATAGGTATCCCCCAATAGTACATCACCGTGTAACAGGTATCCTCCAATAGTACATCACCACGTCATAGGTATCCTCCAATAGTACATCACCACGTCACAGGTATCCTCCAATAGTACATCACCAAGTCATAGGTATCATCCAATAGTACATCACCATGTCACAGGTATCCCCCAATTGTACATCACCATGTCATAGGTATCATCCAATTGTACATCACCATGTCACAGGTATCCTCCAATAGTACATCACCACGTCATAGGTGTCCTCCAATAGTACATCACCATGTCACAGGTATCCTCCAATAGTACATCACCATGTCACAGGTATCCTCCAATAGTACATCACCATGTCACAGGTATCCTCCAATAGTACATCAGAAGGTCACAGGTATCCTCCAATAGTACATCACCATGTCACAGGTATCCTCCAATAGTACATCACCATGTCACAGGTATCCTCCAATAGTACATCAGCAAGTCACAGGTACCCTCAAATACTACATCACCATGTCACAGGTATCCTCCAATAGTACATCAGCAAGTCACAGGTACCCTCAAATACTACATCACAATGTCACAGGTATCCTCCAATAGTACATCACCATGTCATAGGTATCCTCCAATAGTACATCACCATGTCACAGGTATTCTCAAATAGTACATCACCATGTCACAGGTATCCTTCAATCCCAGATGGGCATAAGAGTCGTCAAATGAGTCACTCAATCGAGCAATTATTCAATGGCTTATTTGCTCGATAAGATTTAAGTCGTTCGACAAATACCTGTTCAAGCCCATACTCGGTAGCTTATTTGCTCACACGATTCGAGTCGTTAGAACAAGCAGACTGTGTTCGACTACTAGAAGTAGTGGAAGCTAAGTATGATAGTGATATCAGCCGAGACCAATATCAAGGGTGTTGCCAGGGAGGGTCATGGGGGTCATACGACCCCCCTCCCGAATTCGAAAGGTCTGCGGCCGATATTCTCCACAACAATATAACACATGCCTCTATTGAATTCGATTCACTTTAACTCAGCATGAAACCTTTGAATACTGATGATATCAAATATTGAAGATTTTTTCCATCCCACCCCCACCCCCACGGAGCACGACCAATAACCAAAGGTCAAGTCAGAGGGGATTATGGGAGGGGGGTTTCCCCTCCCATAATCTCCTCCAACGTGACCGTTGGCCAAGGCTTGGCCTCTGACCAAAATTCAGTCTTTTTAGTTGCCAGACATTCTCATCCTTGAGATACATTGTGGGCGACTACCCCCCAAAAATTGATGGCTACACCCCTGCCATATAGGGTTTCAGCCTAGTGATATAGGTGCTGTGAGCCATGGTAGTCAGTAGTAAGTGTAGGAGACTCTAGCACAGGACATATAGTGGTAGATAATAGGAGTGTTACAGACCAGTAATAGTGGAAGTAAAGAACGGAAGCTTATCAATAGACAAAATATGGCTACAATGTACAAGTCAGCAGTAGAGGACTTGGAGCTATGAAAAAGTAGGGTGGTCTGGAAGCCAGGGACTGAAAGGCGCTAAGAGATTCTTCAGATAGATATACCCCGATAAGTGTTCGCCGAAATGTATCCTCAGGATGTATCAAAGTGCATCAGCATGTCATAGGTGTCCTCCAATACCCAGATGGGTTGTAAAATGAGTCACTTGCTCAGGCAGTCCGTCTATAGCTCATTTGCTCGATTCGAATCTAGCAATGCCTGTTCCTGCTCGATTGTCTTTCGGGTTTAAGGATCATAGAGGCCTTGGTTATACACAGGGGAGATAACTCTGTATGGGTGGGTACAGATTTCGAGAAATGAAGCAATCTGATTGTTGGAGGGCAGAGGTGGGAACCAGAGATAGGTAGAACTAGATAGACTGATAGAGTAGCTATAATAGCGTATATAATCGGAAGAAACCGAGGATTTAGCGGGAAATCCGAGCCAAATAAATTCTTGCTTGGGTTGTTTGTGGTAATTAAATTTACACTGATACATAGGAACACCCCTTATTGTTGGACAAAAACGAGGATTCTGAGGATATCTGAGCCAAATAAAGTCTGATTCGGAAGTTGTGGGTGTTTTTTGGTGATTTGGGGTGATCGTCAAGTCAATTTGGGTAATCAGATTTACTCCTATTCAATCTAACACACCCTCAGAACACACTCCCGTACTTCAATAAACCTTCCAGGCTCATAGCAAACACGTGCCGCCATAGAAGCTGAGAAGGCAGCCTCCAGGAAACAAAATGGACGACGGGAACACGTGTCATCCTAACAACACGCGCCGTACATGCGCACTGACACCATGTATCATCATGTGGATGATGTCATAAGATGGCCGCTCACGCGGGCTACAATGACAACTAAACATGGTGTAAGCGGATCACGTGACTATGACGTCACTTCCAGGTTTCGGACAGGAGTCCGACCAAACAGGCCCGATCACCACATCTCCTACTGCTCATGCTCCTTAATAAAACCGGATAACATGGGCAAATGGGCTTTTAATGTCGATATCTACGACCATGTATTCAAACTTCTGTATCCAAATGTTCCATTTAACCCTTTACCCAACGTAACGGCCAAAACCGGCCAGCCCTATTCTCAAAAATCGCCAAATTAATTTTCATTATTTTTTAATTTTTTGTCTGAAAAATATAGGTTATGACCACTCGTTGGAACGAGCTCGTCGAGCTCGTTCCAATGAGGGGTCATAACCTATGTTTTTGAGACAAAAAATGAAAAAAAATAGTTATTCAAGAGTTTTTTTGGCAAGTGTCGTCTGCTTTTCATGTTAGGTAAAGGGTTAAGATAAGATCGTCGCATGCGCTGAATACTATCTGGTAAAATTACTCTCAAGCTTAGACATAAAGAGCTTATGTAGTCTTTTTTTATTTAGGTAGAAGTAGGGGTGGACGGGGGCCCAACTCCACAGGATATACGCCCCTGATGGTAAGTATTTTCTCTGAATGTATGAAGGTAAGCGAAAACTTAATAGAAATCCATTTGTATTGACCTGCATGTTTTATGTTTTAGACATGTGCCGTTTTTTTTTCTTGATTCATTCTAAACGTTAACAACAGTATTGTCTGCCTAGCGGTATATTGATCTATGGGTGTAGCAACACATAGACACCCTCTTCAAAGTGCGTCTAGACAATGAAAATGCCAAAGAAAACACTCCTCAAAAGACATCCCAAGTTCAATAAAATTCAATTTACGGTTTTCCTTAGAAGAAAATTAATTATCGACTTTCTCTCTCAAATTGAGGGAATTATTTTATAAGAATACTTCAGTAACTCATTTGGACAGACGAGTCTTTTAAAATTAAATACTTGACTGCAACAACAAGTCAAGGTCAAGAGATAATCAAAGATCTAGTTCTTGAAATCTTAAGTTGAGAGATGCTATTGAATTTAATGGGTGAGTAAAGGAATACATCTCCATCATTTTTGCAGATTTTACTCTTTTACTCACCTTGAAGAGCAGGCGACACATGCATAAAAATTCTTGAATGACTAAGTAAAAAAAGAATTATTGCCTCAAAACCAAGTCGGCAGAGCCGTAATTAACAATTTATTTATTTTTTGGGCTGGGGGGGGGGGGGGGGTGGGGGTGGGGGTGTAGAATGTCGGTGCTTGACGGCTCTATCATATCTCCCAACTAATTGTTTTTATCAAAGACTTACACGTTACAATATGTACTTTCCATTGATAAAATACTTACATGGCAGGAAATTTATGACAGTGTTGTCAATTACTCACCAGCTAGGTAGAGGTGCCCGACCACCTGGGGTGCTTCAACAGACCATGGTCATAAATCATTTGTTATTAGTTACACTCTCCATCTACGTGGAATTCCACCGATATATTGAGTGGGGCATTTATTACACTTTCTAATTTGTGTATATTTTTGTCGGACAAGCAAGAGATTTTTCGCTACTGAATACTCTAAAGCGTGTGTATATTTTCGTCAGGCGAGCAACTTGATATTTCATAATTTCTTGCCCAACCTCTGCCCGACGAACCCATGATAGGGAGAATATTTTCTTTTTTTGGGGGGGGGGGGGGGGCACAACCCCATCCCGCCCCACCCCACCCCTAGAAGTTACATCCCTGCAAATCGGTTGAGGGTATGATTCTTTATTGAAACGAGATCAATGGGCTCGTTCGATGAGGGGGTTAAAAGCTATGTTGAAACAAAAATAATAAAAAATAGCGCGCACCGGTTTTGACCGTTACGATGTATAATAGGTTCTTCGGATCCCGTAAGCATGATATTTTGCATGAAGGATAATCTGGTTGGGGACAAATCAAAGGTAAAGTGAAAACCAAATTGTTGAAGGTAAATCACTAATAACTTAACCCTTTGAATAACTAGGCTTGTTTTCCGGTCCAAGAACATGATACATCATAACTTCATCAACAGAATGGCTTGCAAGTTAAAGTGTGGGGAAGACCAATCAATATTTTCAACATGCAGCCCCATTGCTGCATGTGGAAAATATTAATTGGTCTACCCCCAAATAATGAATATGTACTCTTCTAATAACTGCCAATGAACTGACATGGAAGATACCAACAGGGTTCAAGAGGGTAACATTTCGGCTCAAAGGGGCTGTTCAAAGAAATTATTACTGACTCCCACCGGGGGCGCGGTGGCATTGCGGTAGCCGGTTCTCGCCAAATCACCAAAGTTAAGCAACGTCGAGCCCCGATTAGTCCTTGGATGGTTGACCGTCTGAGCGATCAATTCGGACTCCCGCGTTGTGTCCTTGGGCAAGGCACTTAACCCGGATTGTCCACGTGGGGGCACGATGACGCCGTGTACTAAGGCGTACTGCACGTCCATGGTGCGCATGTCTTCAACCAATCTAACCCTGCCTGTGCTGCAGTGCGGAGTTACGATGTTGGGGAGCTGACAGCTGCTCGTCGTTGCTCGGTGGTTCTCTCCGGGTACTCCGGCTTCCTCCACCCGTAAAACTGTCACGGTCATGATTAGCTATTGTGCATAAGTATATGACCTTAAACACCAATAAATAAATAAATAAATAAATAAATAAATAAATAAATAAATAAATAAATAAATAAATACTGACTCCCACCCCTCCAAATGCTACGGGGATTCTCGCATTTAGCTAAAACGTTATTTATGTTGAAGATACTTTTATGAATACATTTAAAAGATATAGTTTACAAGGTTTACCTTAGCAATACACGTGACATGTAACGAATTTTTCTAACAAGTAGGCAAAATGACTGGATTAGACGTTACAGAAGTGAGGGGGTACAGTTGGGAATTGCCCGCCGCGCGTAAGTTTTAAAAATGTTTTCAACTTCGGGAGGGGACATCCTCCCTAAGTTGAGAAAATTTTTAAAACTTACGTTGTAAATGGTGTTCTCTGGAGCATTCTCAGACAATTAAATTAAAACAGTTTTATCCTGAAACTTACTGGTCAGGTCTTTCAGTTATAGAAAACGTCGTGCATGGTGACATTTTAACGGAAGAACGCTGCTGTAAAGTGCGAGCACAAAGCACCAAACGACACTCAGATCGAAAATGAAAGTAGGCTGCATTCCAAACGGATGCGTTGCACGCTCTCAATTCTAGCATTCCTCGAATACTCTTAAGCGGTATGGGTCAGATCGTTTGAACGCGGCACGCCTTGTTGCAATTTGGGACCTCGACTCTTGTTTGTTGTTTGCAGCTAATGTGTGTGTGTGTGTGGGGGGGGGGGGGGGGGGGGGCACACACAAACATAATTTAAAAACTGATTTAGTGCACTTGGGAATATGGAATTAAGAATACCCACCATTACACCGCAACGTCCAATACAAAAATTAAAATGATAGTATTTTTTTACTACGCTTGGCGAAAAAAGTGGAGGGGTAAGTACCCCCCCCCCCCCCCCCCGCATATCCCCCCACCCCCCATGGCGCCGCCACTGATTCGACGCCAAGTAAGTTTACATGAGTCGTCTCCAAACCGCTAAATTTTCAATATTACTAATTATAGATTCAATATGGCACAACAGATTCGCCCATTTGATGTTAGCGATACTGTACACCACGATCCTACACAGGAACTCAGAGTGTATCAGAGGCATCGAAAGTTCAACCAAAGTGTGTGTTTGTGTGTTCGTGGGGGAGGGTGCACAAACTGCGAACGTTCAAGAAGCACTAGGTCTACCATGGTTCTGGCCAACAAGACCAAATTTTTAAAAAACGAAATCATAGAAATACAACAGTTTGATTTTCAGACCTTGACGAGGACAATACACGGCACTAAAAGTGTTGATGGAGGAGTGAGTGGCGACTGTAAAATATACAATGACTTCGATACGGTTGATGACCTGTTTTCTATCATTCTGGTGATACCACACACATTCTTGGCCCACGAGTGGCACCCTAGGACGTGGTTAGAGGTTCCCGATTGGGGGGGGGGGGGGGGGGGGTAGGGACCGGACCCGGGAAGGGAAATTCTGATAGTCGTATGTAACAAAATAAATAAAAACCCGATAGAATATTTTGTTTTGTGTATCCAACGATGGGGTCATGATGCAATTTTTCTTCCACTTTTTGTACTTTTCTCGTTGTTCATCTTTTCACACATTTATGGAAACACAAAGCCGTTTTGGCCACAGATCAAATAGATTCTCGCAAGTGATTAGTAAAAAAGTAAAAACATAAGTTAAGCCACAACAAACTGCTTACGTTTAACCCTTTACCCAACGTAACGGCCAAAACCGGCCAGCGCTATTCTCAAAAATCGCCAATTAATTTTCATTATTTTTCATTATTTTTTTCACTTTTTGTCTCAAAAACATAGGTTATGAACCCTCGTTGGAACGAGCTCGTCGAGCTCGTTCCAACGAGGGGTCATAACCTATGTTTTTGAGACAAAAAATGAAAAAAAATAGTTATTTAAGAATTATTTTTGCAAGTGTCGTCTGCTTTTCAGGTGAGGTAAAGGGTTAATTTATTTACCAAACTTTTACATTGTAAATCAATTCAGTACACGTTTTGCATATTTTTGTCCAGCATGATAATAACGACATGGTTTACATTTGTTCAGTGTTTCCGGGACGCCTCAACATACCATCGACCACATGTACTGTAGGGCAGTGTTTAAGTGCAAAACGTGATATTAAGAACGTGACTTTGATAAAACAAACATGACAGTAAAAAAACTGAACTTTAAACTTTAGCACTTGATTTTGAATGGTTTGGTTGGCCTGAAGCGATATTGTTTGCAGAATTTCACGATAAAGAGTTTATTTTATTTTTTTTCTTTTCTTAACAAGGTACACGAGTTCCCACTTTCTGCTTCTGTGTCCGCATGTTTGAAGCGAAAGTTTCTAGCAAACTAGAGGCTCTAAAGAGACTGTAATCGCTCACCTGGAACTACATATAAATCTGATTTCCCATAGGCTTTCCATGGTAACTATGAGCTTGCAATTGTGGCCATGTTTGCAACATTACATCAACATTACATGAGGATCATTGATAGAAGGTGTCCCAGTCCTCAATCATGTGAAGTTTCAAAACACTTGACTTTGTAATTTCAGAGGGAAAGAATTTTGCAAAATCCATCAATCAGAATCAGAGAATGTCTCTGGTGGCCATATTTTCCAACCAACGGGAACAAAAAGAGGGTCGTTTGTAGAGGGCCTCCTATAGACTATTCCTGCGAGGTTTGGTTCACGTCAGCTCAGTGGGTCCAGAGAAGAAGATGAAAATGTGATTTCCCATAGGGTTTCTATAGTAACTGTAAGGCGCAATTGTGGTCATGTTTGCTACACGATCAACATTAAATGAGGATCGTTGGTAGAGGATGTCTCAGTCATCAACCATGCAAAGTTTCAAAACATTTGACCCTGTGGTTTCAGAGGAGAAGATTTTTCACAATCCACCAATCAGAATCAAAGAATGCCTCTGGCGGTCATGTGTTCAAACCCATGGGAACAAAATGAAGATCGTTTGTAGAGGACCTTCCATAGACTATCTCTGCCAAGTTTTGTTCACGTCGGCTCAGTAGTTCCAGAGAAGAAGATGAAAATGTGATTTCTCATAGGGTTTCTATAGTAACTGTAAGCCGCAATTTCGGCCATGTTTGTAATCCGATCAACATTAAATCAGGATCGTTGGTAGAGGGGGTCCCAGTCATCATTTATGTGAAGTTTCAAAACATTTTTGAAAAACCACCAACCAGAATCAAAGAATGCCTCTGAAAGCCATGGTTTTCATCGGACGTGAACAAAAGAGGATCGTTTGTAGAGAGCCTCCTATAGACCATTCCTGCAAAGTTTGGTTCACACCGGCTCAGCGGTTACAGAGACGAAGATAAAAATGTGAAAAGCTCACATGGCCTTTTAGGCCAGGTGTGCTAAAAAGAAAAGTAAAATATGACCCATTTTCTTTGAAAACGTCTTCCTGTAAACCATCGAACGACTTAAAAATGCCTAACCCTTTACCTAACATGAAAAGCAGACGACACTTGCAAAAACAATTCTTGAATAACTCATTTTTCTCATTTTTTGTCTCAAAAACATAGGTTATGATCCCTCGTTGGAACGAGCTCGTCGAGCTCGTTCCAATGAAGGGTCATAACCTATGTTTTTGAGACAAAATATGAAAAAAATATTGAAAATTAACTGGCGATTTTTGAGAATAGCGCTGGCCGGTTTTGACCGTTACATTGGGTAAAGGGTTAATAGATGTCGGTGATATGCGAATGACTTAAAAATGCTTAATAGATGTCGTTGACATGCGAACAACTTAAAAATGCTTAATAGATGTCGGTGACACATGAACGACTTAAAAATGCTTAATAGATGTCTGTGACATGCGAACGACTTAAAAATGCTTAATAGTTGTCAGTGACACGCAAACGACTTAAAAATGCTTAATAGATGTCATTGACACACGAACGACTTAAAAAGCTTAATAGATGTCAGTGACACGCGAATGACTTAAAAATGCTTAATGGATGTCGGTGACATGCGAACGACTTAAAATGCTTAATAGATGTCGGTGACATGCGAACGACTTTAAAATGCTTAATAGATGTCGGTGACATGTGAATGACTTAAAAATGCTTAATCGATGTCGGTGATATGTGAACGACTTAAAAATGCTTAATAGATGTTGGTGACATGCGAATGACTTAAAAATGCTTAATAGATGTCGATGACACGTGAACGACTTAAAAATGATTAATAGATGTTGGTGACACGCGAATGACTTAAAAATGCTTAATAGATGTCGGTGACATGCGAACGCCTTAAAAATGCTTAATAGATGTCGGCGACATGCAGGTACGTGAGATCACGGTGGCTTAGTTGTAACGGAATTGGGACTTCAAACCGAAAAGTCCACGATTCGTTCCCTTTCCGGTGCAACTGCCTTGTGTCATTCGGCAAGGCACTTAATCCTGATTGCACGGCGGCGCTGTATACTAAGGCGTACTGCACGTCGATGGTACACTTGTCTTCATCCAGTGCTAACCCTACTTGTGTGGAGTTTGTATGTTGGGGAGTCTAACTGTTGCTCGCCGTTGCTCGGTGGTTCTCTCAAAGTACCCCGGCTTCCCCCAACCATAAAATGTCCTACATGAGGTGACTCTGGCTGTCTAAAGTGTCGTTAAACCCCACTGAATAAGTAAATAATAGCATGTAGGTATGCACAGTTGGAAATACAAGAAATCAAATCCAAAGGGAGAGTACTCCACCCAGGCTTCAAATGTATGGACTTTTTTTAAAAAAAAAGCGGTGAATATTTTTCTCCGTTACATTTTTTTTCTCCAAAAAAACTCCAAACTCCAAACCATGAAATTTATAAGCATACATCAGGACGAGATTGACTCAATACAGGTCGAAGATCTACACGCTCGTTACATGATGAAAAATTGGCCAAAAGTACATGTCCCAATTTCCGACTTTCGGAAGTAAAGTCATCCCACTATCCAATGACGTGTCGACAGGGGTGTGGGGGTGCGAGGGGGTGGGTGGGTGGGGGTGGGTGGGTGGGGTGGGGTAGGTGTTTGTGCCCCCCCCCCCAATCCTGGCCAAAATTTCCTATGGTTGGAAACTCGGAGGGCAAGTCATGAGTAGTTCCATCTATCTGGATTTTAGAGATTTTTTGGTGATGCTGATGTCTCCTTTACTTCCCAAAATCCCAACTCGATTTCAAATCGGCAAAAATTCTAACTGTTACTATTTACAACTACAGTGTACGCAATATCGAGCTTCATAAGTATGCATGATGTCAATCGGTACGAGATTTCTATAGCACGTTTACTTGTGGTAATAAAAATAAAATTCTCGAAATAAACTTCAAGAAAATCACATCATGTAAAATCGTTATCCTGAGTTAATTTCATCATTTACAGTTACAAAATGATGAAACATCGAAAATTGAACATTCCTGAGTAGTATGTGATGTGGTTTGGGGCAATATTGGCAGAACCTCGGTGTAGGACTTCGGAAGTGACGTCATGTCACGGTACCCAGTGGCGCCATGTTGTGTCGTCATTGTAACCCGCGTGAGCGGCCATCTTGTGACGTCATCCCCATAGTGATAAGTGGTGTTAGTGAGCATGTGCAGCACGTGTTGTTAGGGTGATACCTGTTTCCGTCGTCCATTTTGTATATGGAGGCCGCCATCTTGGTTTCTATGGTAGCACGTGGTTGCTATGTTACCTAAAAGCTGGGGTATGTTTGGAGGGTGTGTTCGATTGAATAGGAATAATTTACCATTTCGTAGAATTACCACAAACAACCCGACAAGTTGTACTGTTTCGAATTCTTTCAGAATTCTCTGCTTCTATCTATGCAATGCAATAGTTTTCGTCTACCTGACCATGTTCTTTTGTCCTGGAGTATACTCCATTAGAGTAGAAGAGCCTATCAGCGGGAACAGCTTTATCTTATTGTTACTATATTTAGCTGTTCTGGTCTGTTCTTGTTAGTTCTGACCCTATTCCGAGTACTCTTGTTGTTTCATTTATCTAGATCACCCAATCAGTTCACTTTCTTGGCGCTAACTAACCAATCAGATTGTTTCATTTTCCATAATATGTATGCAGAGTTATCTCCCTTCTATATAATAAAAGCCTGTATCATTTCCAAAGCCAATCCAGTTGATTTGGTTTAATTTTTTTAACCCAACTGATTTTAGAGTGTACATTTCCAGCTACTGCCTATTATTATGAAGGACACGAGATTTTTAGGTTATCATTTAACCAAACTCGACAGTTTTGTTCAAGGTGATCTGTGCGGTTGGCTGGCGATACTTATGACATGTGATGTGCTATCCGAGGATACCTATCTAAGTATAGTTAGGCTTGAAAAAGTTGAAAATCTGTTTCTCATGCCCTCCTGCGTGGTCCTTTTAGCTGCCGCGTGCTCTCTTTCTACAGCCAGTGTAAACTTGAAAAAAATAAAAATGAAATGGTTTATGACTGATAATTTACCCAAGTTAAAAAAATTGTTGTTCTTACACTGTTAACTATCAGCACATCAACACATATCGGTACAATCAATAGTTAGTCCACCCATTTCAACTGTTGATTGTTAACCCAAATGATTTCAGATTGAAATAAACCCAGCATACTAGAATCTCAGCATAGAGAAAGAATTACTAAAGATTTGTTTAATGATGACAAAATGAAAGACAGTAATAAGTTACGAACGTATCGATTAGTTAAAAATGAATACAAGCTTGAACCTTATCTGAAAATCACCAGATCTCGACAGGCCCGTGAACTGTTTACTAGACTTAGGGTTAGTAACCATAATTTAGAAATAGAAAAGGGTAGACATAAACAACCCCCAACGCCTCAAAATGATAGAAGATGTCAGGTATGCGATACCGGGGAAATAGAGTGCGAAAAACATTTTGTTATGGATTGTGAGACATATGTCAAAATTAGGGAAACGGGGTTCGAAGAAATTATAAAAGAAGACAAAGAATTTGAACAATTAAATGATTCAGAGAAATACTATTATATATTGAAAAACTGTGATAGTAAATCGATTAATATTATTTCTAACATGATCTGGTCATTTTTATGTAAGCGAGATCACGTTGTTAAAGAAAAATGTCATTAGAACTTTATATTATACATCATGTTTATTGTGTCTTCTTATTTGTTATGTTTGTATTGTGCAACTTCCATTATGGTGTAATGCATTAAACTATTCAACTAAACTAAACTAAACTAAACTGTTGTTTATGTCTTGACAGAATTTCCGCCAAAATAAATAGCAACAACAAACGCGCGATCGCGCGTTTGTTCTTGTTATTTATTTTGACGGACATTCTGTTAAAATCAAACCACTCTTGCCATATGTGGATGCAATGCGCGACCTTTGAGTCGAGTTTGTCCCCTAAGATTCTCTGACTGACAAAACATGCGCTTATTTTATCGTAGCCTGTACTGCGTTCGTGTATTTTACAATTGACATAGCCCCCACGTAACCTAAACGATCGTTCGCATGTTATTTCTAGGCTTGTGATACGGTGCCGTACATTTTAACCCTCTCATTGTCTTTATTACTTAAGAAGGTAACAGTGGCGGTTGTTTTGTTTGGAAACAAAGTTGCTGAAATCCAATTCCCATTTGTTAAAATAAACTATATGAAGGAACTGTATACACTGATTCGGGTTTAGAAGAATACTACAATCTGACTGAGACTACTAAGACGTGGTCTATGGCAGAAGTCGAAATGGGTGCAGAGATAGCTAGCAAGCCTGTAGTTGACGTAGTCGTGCTACATACAATAGTAATGGCCGACCACGTTAGAACATTACAGATAGTGGTCGCCATAGAAGCTGTAGTAGTCGTAGTAAATAGCGTACTAGGTGTAGACAGGAGTAGTAGAGGTGAAAATATTAGTTCAACTTGGAGATAGTGATAGTCTAGAAGCTACAAAACCATAGGGTATCTGGTAGTTAGGTGCCATGGGATGGTCTGGGAGCTCGTCCCCAAATAGTTACCATCAGTCCATATAAGTCCATATCATTCCCCAATCGTCAGTCTTCAGTCCTTAATAGTCAGCAGATATTTGTATATGCCTATGTGGTATGTTCAAGCACATTGAAAACAAATCACATAAGCATACCCCAATCTTTTAAGCATATGACAACGCGTCACATTTGCTGTGCACGATAGATAGTTAGTAGGCAAAGATCACACTCTTGTCAACTTGGTGAATAGAATCTACAGGCAGATGCGGATTGGAGAGGGGATGGAGCGATTCGACTGAAAATGCTAGGACTCTTGAGAGGAGCTTGGACAGTTTCTAATGTTAGGGTCAAGAGTGGCCAGAACAGGCCAGCAACGCTGAAAATTGTTAAAAAGACACCAAATCTGCTCCAAGCTTGGGGGTCCTCACCTCTACCGGAGTACACCCCAGACCAATGGAAGGGACCCTTCAACACACGGGTGCTACTCAACATGGCAGTCTGGGAAGGTACATTTGGGTAATTTATAGTACGAGTCTGGTCGTTTCCGGTAATTACATAGAAAAACTCACTTCCAATCGACACACCCTCCGAATACACCCCACTTCGTCCCAGCCCTTTCAGTCTCATACTACCTACGTGCCATCATAAAAATCAAGCTGACGGCGTCCATCATATAGAATGGACGACAGCTATTACCCTAACAACATACAGGCGCATTGACACTCGTATTATCGTGGTATTGATGACACAACTTGGGCGACCACCTGACAACGCACGTTATACCCAGGATGCAACGCATCATGACGTCACATGGGAACCTCCCTTGAGATCGATCCTCCATCAATGCGTTGAAGAGTGGAAGCTATACTACTTACGTTACACACTACCCAAATTTAACCCTTTACCTAACATGAAAAGCAGACGACACTTGCCAAAAAAATTCTTTCTTCTTCTTTTTTTCATTTTTTGTCTCAAAAACATAGGTTATGACCCCTCATTGGAACGAGCTCGACGAGCTCGTTCCAAAAAGGGGTCATAACCTATGTTTTTGATACAAAAAATGACAAAATAATGAAAATTAATTGGCGATTTTTGAGAATAGCGCTGGCGGTTTTGGCCGTTAGGTTGGGTTAATGGTTAAAGCGCTGTAAAAAAATTTAATGGACTCTGGATGTATGGTTCGTGGGGATATTTTCCATCGAATGACTCCAAAAGTAGCATGTTTAAGGTTTTTTTTTTTCCGGGTCCGACCCTTTAACAACAGATTAAAATTATATTCAGTGATTTTATATATTTGTCCTCACATTGGCCGCACTATGGTTAGTATGTATGTTAGTTGTACGGCGAGACTCGCATTACAGATAGTACACAATGTTGAAATCGCAAAATGGGAAGATGAAACGAATTTAGTGAGTAACTGCATTGAGACAGATAATAATATTTTTTTTCGTCAGTGATCGTGCACTTCACTGCCGGTGGCTCAGACAGAAGGTGTGCAGGCTGCAAAACGAGATGTCCTCGGTTCGAATCCGCTTGCGGCAACCGCGTCGTGGTCTTGGGTAAGACGCTTCACCCCCATTGCCCACGTGGGACACGATGGCGTTGTGTACTAAGACATACTGCACGTCGATGGTGCACCTGCCTTCAACCAATGCTAACCCTGCTTGTGTGGAGTTAGTATGTTGGGGAGCTGACAGTTGCTCCCCGTTGCTCGGTGGTTCTTTCCGGGTACTCCGGCTTCCTCCTCCCGTCAAACTGTCGTGGTCATGATAAGCCATTGTGCAGAAATATGTGACCTTAAACACCAATACATAAATACTACACTTCCGCAGTGGCTTTCCTTCACAAGTGAAAGAAACTCTTTTCGTGCCTACATTTCAACCAAGGAAGATTTTTTGGTGCCGAATCCAAATGTTTAGTTTTAATTGGTTAAACTGGTATCCGACAGCGTGGTGATGATGATGTTAATGATGGTGGTGGAAGTTGTCAAATGTGCGGCGTCCGGGTAAAGAGTACCATAGAATATTTCATTTTAGAATACAGTCATGTCTCATCCATAGAATCCTTTGACAATCATCTCTTACCACCAAAATGCGCTTCACATTTTTACAGGCCCATTTCGTCTTTGCGGTTGATTTTGCAAGTGCAAAAGGCTGAACCCGCAAATTTTCCACACGGAAAGGAATCTTAACCCTTTCAAACCGGTGTGCATAAATATTTGCGTGATGAATTGGTTGTGGACGAGCAGACGACATAAAGAGCAAAATATCTGAAGCGAGGCTCGGTAATAATTTAACCAGGATGGTCTCGGCCATTTCGCCGTTGACTGAAATGATACCTTCCTTGTTGAAAGGATTAAGTGCTTTGTTTTTGTTGATGTAACCTATAGAGATCTCAAACATGGTGGATATAAATACAACCTATACATGAATTAATGTACAAAGTCATGAGTGCACAGAATATGGCACAAATAATAAAATGGAATAGCCAATACATGTATCGATTCGTCATGGAATCAAAATTCGGCCCATATCTTTTAAGACAGAAAACAACGAGGGTACATTTGGGGAGAATGGAATCAACGACCCGATGTGGAGTTTTCCTGTATTTCAGTCAAAGACGCGTATGAAATACAGGAATCACTACACCAACAGTGGCGTGGCCACGGGGGGGGGGGGGGGGGGGATTGGGTGGGATGCGTCCCCACCCACTTCCCTTCAAAGTTGGCCCTCGAAATATCTAAAAAAATGGCATAAAAATCGTAGGGGGGTAAGGTCCATGGGGTGTGGTTGTAGATTTGTAGATTGCTTGTCCTAATATCTGTGTCGATGAAAAGGTAGATAGTCGTCAATACATGGAAAACCTCAAAATATTCGCTCAGATGCAAGGAGATGGGGGTTTTTGAACCCTGGAATTCAAATTTTTTGAATTCCAGGGTTCAAAACCCCCCATCAACAACCCTTGACCGCCCCTTATCGGACACATTTATTTCCCTCCAGTGAAAACCCTGATTATTGTTACCTTTGTTATCTAGCTCAAACTTTAAGGACGCAAAATTCTGAGATGTGAAGGCTTGGAAAGCTTTTCCCGCCCCCCCCCCCCCCCCCCAACATTAACATGGAGCTAAAACAGGCTCTACGAGTTTGTCCACCCCACCCCCCCCCCCCTCCCACACTTGTCTTGGGCTGGCTACGCCACTGTACACCAAGAATAGTTGATTAGTTGATTCCTGTCCCCTGTACTCCACCCGAGTTGTGTTCTGTATTTATACCACGATTAAACTTGAAGTTAGTGAATAAATCTGATACATTTAAAGAAAAATAACAACTTTCTTGTTTGACACTGTTTTGAGTCGAATCATTTTTTTCACTTCCTAACGTCACTTAGACGCGTAACGTCCAATCAGATACGTTCCAATATGACGTTCCAACTTCATCTTAATCAGGCATGCATGTCACAGTACCTCCGGTACCAACACAACAGGTACCGGAACAGGACAGAGCCTGTCCCACCGAAACCGGTACCTGGACAAATCAACAATTGGATGACATATCGCAATTACATGGCAGAAATTCGCATTTAAACCGTCCCTTTCCCCAAGATCGCAATACAAACATGGCATCGTCCAATTATTCTGCGGCGACATCAAAGTAATCATAAAGCACGAAGATCGTGCTTTATGATTACTTTGATGTCACCGCAGAATAATTTCTTTGAGGTAGACGATGACAGCGCGTTCATTGTCTTTGATGCGACGTATAAAAGTCAAAATGGTCGGCCGTATCGAGGTTGTGGTACAGACAGAACATGCACCTGTTGAGTGTTTTGATATGTTCATTCACAAATAAGTTAAAAGTATGTCGTGCAAGTTTGCCATACACGATTATATCAGCCCGTTGACCCTCGTAAGGCCTCGTTCAAATTAGAATTTCCCCATAAAAATAATTTTGTCCCGGTACCGGCGAGACAAAAGCTTCAGTACCAGTACCGATTGAGGCATGAGGTACCGGTACCGGTACCGGTATCGGTTGACATGCCTGATCTTGATACTATTTTCGCGCGTCGTGTATCTAGAACCTTTTCCAATGTCTGTACTCTATCGCAAAACGTGGAACACGCACAGCAATCGCCGTATAAAGAGACGAAATGCAACCTCACCAGATAGACAGAGTATATAACCTTACCAAATCACTGCAGATAAGTATATGATTTTAAAACTTTTGTAATTACACTGATGAGCAGCGATCAGTTGTAGAGCTAAAGGACGAATATGGAATATGTGACATGAGGGGATTATTTTTGTGGAGGAGTGTCAAGACGACGCCCATTTAAGGAGAGCTGTTTATGCCAACATGATTCACCAGTCCAATACAGGTCACATGTTCTGATCAGTCAGCCTTTTATCACAGTTCACGCTAGTACTTCTGGAATATATCAACAGCTTCTCAACCCTTTGAACTCTAGTGGTATCTTCCATGCCAGTTTAATGGCAGCAATTAAAGGAGCCCATATTCCTTATTAGGGGTGGACCAATCAATATTTTCAACGTGCAGCCTCGGGGCTGCACGTTGAAAATATTGATTGGTGTCCCAAACACATTTACTGAACAGCCATCTTATTTAATGACGTTACGACGTATCATGTTCCTGGCCGGAAAAGCGGCCGCACGGGTTCAAAAGGTTGACCTTGACATTCATACACAGGGTTATGCAGAAATGTCTAATTTCTTCATAATTCCAATTAAAGAATGTTTTTAGGTTTTTGTGACGCCATTTTTGTAATACGTTTTCTTGTGCAACTTTTATCACCATACTTTTTGGGAACATTTAGACGTTTATTAAGCACGTGCTAGGAAAGTTTGATGGAAATAAAAAAAAAAACAATTCTGATGAGTTTTAAATTTTCTTTTATCAATATTTCTTACTCAGTATCAAGCTATCACAATTATAGAAGTCACATGACTCATTAAAGTCACATGACTCATTAAAGTGCAATAAAATAAATACAGTCTCTTAAAAATTGTCAATTTATCTGTGAAAACAAATCAAATGTTCGGCCATTTTTGGTCATGTAAGCATCACCTTAACGACAATTTCAACGTTTTTTTAGACTCGTCCTGAGCTGTCCTTGGAGGCCCGATTGTGACTTCGATACGTGCTCTTTCGAATCCGCATAATGGTGATAGTGTCTATGTGCCAAGTATTCAAGCTGTTTTCAACATATTAGTTTATTTTCTTTTTTCCTTTTATCTTTTGTTTTCATTAGTGCTTCTTTCTTCTCTCTTCGTTCTTCCTTTCTTTTCACGTTGAAGTTTAAACATTTCCACAAAGTCGTTGCCTGGCGGTCGAGATGCTTCCCTCTGTCTCGCATCTACGTCGATGTGACGCTTAAACTATCCTCCACTTGACCTCCGATCGAAGCAATTAATTTGTAACTTAATTTATAATGGAGGGAGGGTCTCGGCTATCTTGCGACGGCGCGTGGGCTCTTCTGCTGATCTCTACCGCCTACAGGAGTAAGTCATAATTTGTCAGGGAGACGACTTACATAAGCTTCAGCTTTCTGTCGAATCCCTCCCCTACGTAGTAATCTGCTTTCCTTGCTTTGTGTATACTATTGTATCTAGTGCTGTTCAGAATTTTTTGTTATTCTTTTGTTATTGTGATATGTATACACATGTCAATTATTAAATAAATACTGTTTAAACTAATTTCAACGTCATCTAGAGTATGACAGTTTTATGGGTGGGGGAAGCCGGAAGAGAACAGAGAATAGTGGCGTATAGGGAAGGTTCCAACGATTCATGCTTCCATTACTAATACTTATGCGACTGAAGTTTGGAGCCCATACTACTATCTGCTGCCGGTAGCCGTTAGCATTACCTGCTACCACATTTGTACTTGCAACTCCTCTCTTTTCTCACCAATACATTTAGAGTCTAGAACATATATGATTACCAGTTAAAACTGTTAGCCGCTAATACTGCTGGTTTGTTTCGTGTTCCATCTATTACACTTCATACTACTGCTAGCTATTGCCATCTGTTTTAGGTTAAACATTATTTATTTAACTTATTATTATACAGTACGTGGAGAGTGTATTATCATTAAATCACCAGCAGAGTGGAGATTCCACCCAAGCGATAATTGCAAATTTTTTGCAAAGCGTAACAAGCACAAGCAAAGTTTCAGCGAATGGACCTCCGGGTTAAACCCGGAGGTCTATTGGCTGAAACTATTTCTTGTGTTTTTTGTCCATATGTACAGAATTTGAAAGTGATACTTTGGGGGATACTCCACTCCGCGGGTGTTTTAGTTACAATCCACTCTCCAAGCACTGTACAATAGGACATAGAATACATATTTGAGGATTCAACAGATTTATTTATTTATTTATTTATTTATTTATTTATTTATTTATTTATTTATTTATTTATTGCTGATTAAGGTCATGTACTTATGCACAATGACCAATCATGACCGTGACAGATTTACGGTTGGAGGAAGCCGGAGTACCCGGAGAGAACCACCGAGCAACGACGAGCAGCTGCCAGCTCCCCAACATCGTAACTCCGCTCTGCAGCACAGGCAGCGTTAGATTGGTTGAAGACATGCGTACCATCGACGTGCAGTACGCCTTAAAACACGGCGCCATCGTGCCCCCCCCCCCCCCCCCCCACATGTGGAGAATCGGGGTTAAGTGCCTTGTCCAAGGACACAACTTGGGAGTCCGAATTGATCGCTCAGACGGTCACCCATCCAATGATTAACCGAGCTCGACGTTGCTTAACTTCGGTGATCTGAAGAGAACCGGTTATCGCAGCGCCCCCCCCCCCCCCCACACCCCAGCTTATGTTAAGCTGGTTCCATACTACTAATATATTTAACATTATTGGCAAATGTGACGGCGATTTACAGTCAACTTGGTTACAAAAACAACAACAACACACAAACAGAATTAAAGGTGAACAAAAAGAAGAAAATGAAGAAGGGCATGAATGAATTACGAGCAGGGACGTGGGGACATTACCAAATAATAATAACCTGATAATTCTATCATAATGCATGTTTGTTCATTTTTCGTGTTTTATGGGGTAAACTAATTTAAAAACGTAATAAATAATTGCCACTTTCATTTCACTTTCATTTCACTCTTCGCGGGGCGACGTAGCGCGACGTGCGATAAATTATTATTATTTATTTATTTATTTATTGATGTTTAAGGTCACATATTTTTGCACAATGGCTAATCATGACCACAACATGAGTATCAACTCAAGACCAGGGATGAGCGTTAATAAGCCATGTTGCCCATTTTATAGAGGGTTTGCACCTCCCAAGCATTGGCGACTGGGTCCTATTTTACCAGTAAAACAGAGACTGTTTACCGCAGTGAACAGGCACTGCTTCACTTCCCGGGGTTCCCACGGGGAGTGCGATAAATTTAGACTAGTTTGCATTCAGGTCGACGTCACTAAAGGTCAACTTGGATGTAGTTCTACTGTAGGTGTAAATATTAACTACTGAAATCCCATTGTTGGCGTGTTCATCACGGTTGGTGGATAAAGGTAAATTTATGTCATAAGCTTTTCACATACAGTAGAATAGGTAATCATGGTACGAAAATAAAAAAAATAAATAAATTGAACGCAATCTGAAAATGACGGGACTGAAACGTATCGTGGGCTGTATTTTTGCCACCTTTCTTCAATAGCGAACTAGAAGTAGCCTTGTGATATTAAGGTGTTATACAAGAAACTGGAAATATAGTTTGAAAATGGGTGACATGTTATTTTCGATGTAAAAAATCTGAAAAATATTAAAATGCTTCATTTGTTTGTTCAGAACTGTTAAGAATTGTACATAAATACGGATGAACAACAACAAAAAAAACTTATTGTGATACTTCTTAGATTTTTGATGATATCGAAAATAACCTTTCACCTATTTTTCAAGGTTACTTCAGAATTCCCCTCTTCATTCGCGAGGATACAGGAGAGTGGATTGTAACGAAATCACCCGGGGAGTGGAGTTATCACCCAAAGTATCACTTTCAAATTCTGTACATTTGGACAAAGAACACAGGCAATGTTTCAACTAATGGACCTCCGGGTATAACCCGGAGGTCCATTGGTTGAAACATTGCTTGTACTTCTTATGCTTTGCAACAAATTTGCAATTATTGCTTGGGTGGAATCTCCACTCTGCGGGTGATTTAGTGATAATACACTCTCCACGTACTGTACATCACTAAATAACTAAAGATATCTTAACTCTGAAACCAATACCGGGATACATTAGTTGTGTAGTATCTCTCCCTGCTCAGATCTACCACTACCGATTGCGTATGCACTGCATTAACCTTAATTTCGATTTAAACATTATTCAAAAAAATTAGGGAATATCCAAACTGATGTTGATATTTTCGGAAAATGGTTTTGGATACGCGTGATTGGACACATCAATATGTTACCAAGTTTAGTGTTGATCATGACTGTCAGCGTCCCACGAAAACTTCGTGTAGGCAGCACGATCGTTTTGGTGGTGGATCGGTTATGGTGTGGGGAGGCATAACCATGGCAAGCAGAACAGCATTACATGTCATCCAATGGCATGTCACAGGGCAGAACTACCATGACAACATGTTAGCAGCTCATGTCGTGCCATTTCGGCGACATCACGGCCGTCGATTCATTTTCCAAGATGATAATGCAAACACACACGGGGCCCGTGTCGCTAAAGAGTTTCTCCAGGAGCAGAACATCACTACACTGCCTTGGCCAGCACTAAGGCCAGACCTTTCACCAATCGAGCACGTCTGGGATATGCTTGGCAGGCGCCTACGACAACGCCAAAAGCCCCCACCTACCAATGTCCAGGAACTCGCCGCTGCACTGCAGGAAGAATGGAATAACATCAGTCATGCTGATATTGGAAGTTTGGTGAGGAGTATGCCACGTCGGATCCGCGCTTGTCTCGCGAACCAAGGAGGATTTACATGTCTTGGACTGAATGCGGTAAATTCTCTGACTGACCGTCCATGTCATCTGCAGCTCAGTGCGTGGAATGTGTGCTTGTCAGACACCCAACCATCGCTGAAATCATTCACTAGATGTCACAGTGCAATGCCTCAACTGTTTTTTTGATGAAAATATAAATAAATTTCTTCATATATCTCACTTTTATCAAATATCCTCTACTTTTTTTTAATAGTATACATTTCCAAGAAAGCTGGAGTTTTTTTTAACTTCAATCCCTACTGATTATAATGCCAGCTGCAACATCAAGGTACAGTTGGAATATTTGCAACATCACAGACCTGAACACAGCCATGTAATAAGAATTCAGTTACTGAGGTGTCTCCTAAAATTCACACACTCTACGCAGCAGGTAGGAGTCTATCAAATGATTCTCAGAAGTTAGTCCATCTTGCTGATATATACTGTCCAAAAAAGTTAAGCCCCCCCCCCCCTCCTCCCCGCCACCTCCCTATAATAACAGTGGGTATCCAGTAAATGGGTAAATTCTCCAGAGAAAACCTGCTGTTTGCAGTAGGGGGAATATGCCTTATTGGTGAAGCAAGGGTTTCTTGAGCTTTCTTTTTTATTGAATGAATATTAGGCACCGCGGACGTCATCACAACGTTAAAAAACGTCACGTTGTTCAGTACCTGATGAAACAGCCTCGAGAATATCTAACACATCTTAACCTTTTACCTAACATGAAAAGCAGACGACACTTGCAAACAAAATTCTTCAATAACTAATTTTTTTCATTTTTTGTCTCAAAAACATAGGTTATGACCCCTCGTTGGAACGAGCTCGTTCCAACGAGGGGTCATAACCTATGTTTTTGAGACAAAAAATAAAAAAATAATGAAAATTAATTGGAGATTATACAATCTTGAAAAGTCATAGAGCACCATGTGTAGAATTCAGATTCTAAAATGTTTATCATCAAGAGATGAAAATGTTTAGTTAGTGACGACCGGGGGTGGGTGAGGGCTATGTCACCCCCCCCCCCCCCCCAATCCCGACAAAAATTTACTACAGTTGGAAATTGGGAGGACAAGTCATCAGTAGTTGGAAATTCCATCTATCTGGATTTTAGAGCTTCTTTGGTGATACTGATGTCTCCTTTACTTCCCAAAATTTCAACTCGGCTTCAAATCGGCAAAAATTCTAACTGTTACTATTTACAACTACAGCGTACGCAATATCGAGCTTCATAAGTATGCATGATGTCAATGGGTACGAGATTTCTATAGTACGTTTACCTATCGTAATAAAAAAATCCCCGAAATGCACTTCAAGAAAATCACGTTATGTAATATCGTTATCCTGAGTTAATTCCATCATTCACAGTTACAAAATGATGAAACATCGAAAATTGATCATTTCTGCATAAGATCTGATTTAATGTTAGGACAGTGTCAATTGCTCAAAGTTCTCAGTTTGAGCATTTCTTCAGCACATATTCAATTCTCAGAATAATACAAACTAATAATAACTTGATAATTCTATTAGAAATGTGTTGGCATTTCAGTTACTAGGATCAATTTTATGCCTTTTTCATGGCTTCATTTTTAAATTTTTTCTCGGTAATGAATTTCCAACTAGGGAGAGGGACCGGGATGGGGTTTCCTACCCCCCCCCTCCCCAATCGAAGACCTCTAGCCACGTCCCTGTGTTTAGTGAAAACGTTTTTGAGTCAACTGGCGGAAACCAACAGTTGACGGACGGACGGACGGGGCGATATGGTGTTGAGATGATTCATTCTCCTCATTTGAGGTCGGCTCATTCGGAAAAATGTATATAGGTGATGTTAGTGTTGTCACATTTTGCGTCAGATGAAGTATCATTTTCAAGTTGATGCGTCCGTGTCTGAGAAAAGACGGCGAGGACATAGTTCCGCGCAGTAAATAGGGCCTACCTTATCCTATTTTCCAGTTTCATACCGATAAACATCACGTGATCGTTCTAATTCCTAACGTGAAGGACGACAAAATAACATCGATATCAAAACAAGTCTATAAAAAATATCTCATTAACAGTGCAGACATAACTTCGTCCATGACCTTCGTAGATTCATAAACTGTGTCTTATTTCATCACGATGTTGAACTGTATATACAATGGCGGAGAACATTCTGGACGAATGCCAGTGTGCGCATATTTTGTCGACTGCCCTAGGTCGAACGAACAAAAAGTACTCGTGAACTTAATATCAAGTGCACTGGCTAAAAATAATTTATCGTCTACCTAGAGGAACGAAATAAAAACTGAGCGAGAGAACACTCTCCACTAGCGGTTCCAACATTCTGCTCTTCTAGTGTAGAGCGGGTGGGTGGAGATGGGGGTGTCAAATTTCAATTGTGGAGCATGTTGCCAAGCATCACCCGACTCGCGTTGAGGCGAGATTGCTGCGATCGCATTGCACTCTCGCCGACGGAGTCCGGGGCTACACAGGGGGAATGTTGAAAAATGGAATGTCAGTGTGACTCTCCGGTTGATTCTTTGCGCATGACTACAATGTTGTGCAGCGAAAATATTCCCTTAATTTTGCATTGTCTCAGTTAATCCTTTACCAAACATAACGGTCAAAACCGGTCAGCGCTATTCACAAAAATTACCGTTCAATTTTCATTTTTTGTCTCAAAATCAAAGCTTATTTCTCCTCATTGGAACGAGCTCAACGAGCTTGCTCCAATGAGGGGTCATTAGCTATATATTTTACACAAAACTGAAAAGGTTTAGTTATTCAAGAATTTTGTTTGCAAGTGTCGTCTTCTTTTCGTGTTAGTTGAAGGGTTACATTTTGAAAAAGGAAAGCTACGAGTAGTTTATAATATCTCACAGGAGATCCGCACAAGGGAAAAAGCTAATGCATGGGGTATGTTATTATCCGAGATAACACGTGGATACCCTATGCATGCGGAAGCAGGTGTCCTGGTGTTATCGCGGACAACACTGAATAATCTAATCTCGGTGACCATGAAATATTTGGGGATGTAGTTCCAACTTGGATCTCTTGGTTTTCATCAAATGGTCCCGCTTAAAAGCTAGGTATCGACAAAAACGGCAGGACCGAGGGGAAACACATGGGGCAATAGTACCCCAACATATTTCATACACATGATCAGTTCAGTAGTCTCGCCAGTGGGTGTGGTGGTAGTCAGGGTGGGAGTTACAGCCCCCCAGCCGGCTGGAAAACTCCCTCTTTTACTGTGGGCTTGTCGGCAAATACCCCAGCCCTCCCCACCCGCATTATTATACTCTTAATGGTAATGGACCAAACACTCTCCGTCTGGTGTGCCTGTCTCCTCCCCGCCCTCGCCCAATAGACATAATTAACCCAAATTATTTGGGGGGGGGGGGGTGTAGAGCTTTGCTGCCCTGTGGTTAGCGCAAACTGTCCTGTTTACCAACCCTTCAAAAACCGCATAATGAGCCTGTCATTTAAACGCCTAATTACTAAATACTAAATGGTTGAACTGCACGGATACATGCCAGGTGCCCTGATTTCAGGGCACCAGTCTTGGAGAGATGAATTTTTTACCACTTACGCAGGGCAGTATTCCTATTAATTTCCTGCATCTTAAAATTGTAAACTTTGTGCGGAGGTTGATTGTCTTTCTGTCCGCAACATACCTAACCACTACCCTGTGAACGGACACCTCGCGAATTGTTTTTTGTATAAAGGCAAGCAATTTCAGGCATCAGGTCATTTAGATTATAAAGTATACTTCAAACCAACTGATTCACATCAATTGTTACACACAAAATCATTTCATCCTCAACATACATTTAAGGGTATCATAAAATCACAGCTCATTCGTTTCCACCGCAATTCAAATGATACGGCAAATTTCAGTGAGGCATGTTCTACTCTATTTGGCGCCCTCAGATCGAGGGGGTACTCACTGCGCTTTTTGCGTAGCTTGAAATCTCAAACTCTGAAAAAGCCCGAAAGTCCAGCAGAAATGACTGGTTTCGAACCACTGAAAATTGAACACAACAGACCGTTTCAGAACTGTAGCGGCGTGGTATTGAATTGTAAAAAGCCTCGTTGTAGATTGCATCCTTTTATGCCTGATCAAAAAGATGAATTTTCCTCCGAACAAATGAAAAATCATTATCATATCCGTCACTCCCTCCATCGTGATTCACCAAATATTATTTATCTTATCAATTGCAAACTCTGTCGGAAACAGTATGTTGGTCAGAGTCAAAATCCATTCCGAGAACGTGCTACTAGACACAAACAGGATATAAAACATAATGATGATGCCCCAGTAGCACAACATTTTAACCTTCCTGGTCATTCTTTAGACGATTTCGAAATCCATCCTATTGAGCAACCACAAATTAAAGACACATTAGAAGAAACGGATGAATTTAGAAACAAAAAAACGTGAAGCTTTTTGGATCAATACGCTTCAAACCCTCTGGCCATTTTGGTATGAACATATCAGAGGGGGAATGCGAAATATGCAAATTCAGCAGCTGAAAAAATATTTTTTTTCAAAAAATTTCAACAAAACCACATCATGTGACCCCCTCCTGGAACATGTTGGTAATTCTGCGAATCGGGAAATTACTCCTATTCAAAGGAACATACCCTCCAAACATACCCCTCTCCTCTAAGAAAGTTTTAGGTCACATAGCAACCACGTGCTACCATAGAAACCAAGATGGCGGCCTCCAGTATACGAAATGGACGACGGAAACACGTATCACCCTAACAACACGCGTTGCGAACACGCACTATGACCACGTATCACCATTGGGGTGACGTCGCAAGATGGCCGCCCACGCGAGTTACCATGACAACACAACATAGCGCCACTAGATCACGTGACATAACGTCACTTCCGGGGTCCTGCTGATGAGGGGTGAAGCATATGGGACATACTACTAACACTAATTATAGGAATAATCATCAAAAATTTCAATTAATGAATCACCGGGTACAACCCGCCCCGGTACAACACGGTACAACCCGGTGCTTCATTAATTGAAATTTTGCTGATGATGATTTTTATTACCTAGTAAATGCATGCGTGGACATGACTGCGCACGCGTGGATTTCGACCAATCCACGGCGACTGAACTATATATCATTTTCTCCAATATTATTTTTCCACAGTCTTCCCATGAAGTTAGTGAGCATGTTATCCTTTTTCCTAACGAATCGCCCGCAGCCGCCTGCGTAATATGCAAATTCAGCAGTTGAAAAAATATTATTTTTCAAAAAATTTCAACAAAACCATATCATGTGACCTCTCGTTTGAACGAGCTCGTCGAGCTCGTTCCAACGAGGGATCACATGATATGGTTTTGTTGAAATTTTTCGAAAAATTTGAAAAAATGATATTTAAAATGATAAATTTTGATATCGTCTGCGTTGGGTAAAGGGTTAAATTCCAAAACGTCTTCAAAATATGGTGAGTTTTCTGCAAGTTTGCGGTCTATATACTCATATCCTGGCAGTATTGAGGACTCACGGTTTTAATCATGTGGCAATCAAATGATGACAGTTGATTGAAAGTCCAAAAACGATTTCATTTTCACAAATCCTAACTGACTGAATTGAAAATGGAGCTGTCTCTGTTTGTGTCCATGTTAAACAAAAATAGACTATGAGATACCAAAATAGACCAATGTATGAATCAGGTTACCCACGTAATATTTTTGACAGTATGCAACTTAAATAATTAGAGCATGTATTATGCATTAATTATAAAAATTCATTGTATCCTCTGGTTTTGGGGGTTGAATGATTTTTGTTATATTCAGTGTATTTGATTGAGTATACCTTTTCATTCTTTAAAGTCTTCTTTAGCAGTGTGTGATTTTTATTCCAATTTTATTATTTTATTTCACACATTGATGGTGAAAACGATTTGAGAAAGATATGAACTGTACAGTTAAAGCTAGAAGCCCTGTTATGAAATGCTCACAAATAGCACGTCGATCTGCGCGTTAATCTACATGTTAGGACCATAGTAAATTCTGTACATATGGCCTGTGCACAGGCAATGTTTCAGCCAATGGACCTCCAGGAAACCCGGAGGTCCATTGGCCGAAACATTGCCAATGTTTGCTATGGGTAACCAGGAGAATCTGCCGTGCTTTAGATGCCATTCGATATGGTAATTGCGCGCAATTCCTACGCACAATTAAGCCTAGATAAGCACACAGTTCATGACTGGACTTATAGTTTTAACTTGACTGCCTCTTCTGTATTCATCGGCCGTTCTATTGAGAGAGATATATCAGATGTCGCTACTAGTGTTGTGGTTAACATTGTTGTGTATAAAGCTAAACAAGTTCAATCTGGATGAAAAAAAGTGCCCATTGACTCATTGAATTGCTGCAAACCTATACAAATGACAAAATCAACATTTATATGGATATATCTGTCCTAATAAGCCAAAACAATCATTGAAAGAATGAATATTTAGACCATAAAAAAAGATTTCTGGCCACTTAGACCACCCATCCACCCCTCCATGAGGTCCTGTAGAAAAATGTTTGAACCCCCACCCCCCCCCCCCCCCCACCCAGAGCCTAACTATTCTCTAATTTCCCTTCCGAAACGCCGTGATAGAAACGGAAAAAAGTGCGAGCGAATACAGGGACCGACCTGGGCATGCGCCAGTGCATATGCATATTTGGTTCTGAAACATCAGGACCTAGCTCTTAAATCTCAGAAATAGGCTTCTCAGTTGGCGCGTAACTTCTCCGATCATATTTTGATATTCTTTCGATGGATAATCGAGAGAGACACTCTTATATGTATTATATATATGATTATGATTTATCATTGTTGTAGAGTGCTTAAGTTAATACTTCAAGTCTTAATTACCAAGCCTGCTAAATAGGCAGCCAAGACTTGATCAGAAACCACAGTGAAGATTAATGTTTGCTGTAGTGTACTAAATGAAAATGATGAGAGCTATTACATACTTGCTGTGTGTGTAACAAACAGCAGTGTGACTCCGTAAATTGAAATCTGGCGTATAAATTTAAAAAATAGGCTCCGAGGCTAGAGCGTATTTTAAATAGTTATGATCGGTCCCTGGAATATCTCTACATCAGTTCCGTCACACAGGTTCCTCGACTCGTGTTTCGTTTGTTATAAGCATTTATCATTCATCAAAATAATGGAAAAAATAGTACAATGCATTGGATATGAAACATGAAAAAAAAAATATAGCACAAGGAAAAAATATTAAATTTATTAAATATAACACAGAAAAATAGACTACGTTTGGAAGTAAATGTGAATGCTTCAAATCTAATATATGAAATATATGACACACAGAAAATAATAGAGCATTTATGGAAAATAATCGTTGGAAAATAATATAACTCATGGAAAATAATAGTTTATTATATTGAATTTATTCAATATACATTATGAAAAATAATATACATGCAAAATAAATAGACAGAACGCGATGTGTGTTTGAATCGGTGGGTGTTTTACATAACGAGTTGGAATGGCGTAGTCATATTTCGCGAGAGCCGTACTGTGTTTATTACATGACCCATGCATTAAAATGCATTTAAATAAACAAATTTTAATTCCAATAATTAAACCCAAAGGTGAAGAGTTTGTTTTGACTGAAGCTGTACTGATCATATGGATCGATAAAAAAATCAAAATAACCTTTTCGGAACCAGTGTTTGTTGAAATTCCTATCACTGTTTACTAACAGTAATAGCCACCAAATGGTTAGGCGTGAATGGGCTGGTGCCCATTCACGCCTAACCATTTGATGGCTATTACTGTTAGTAAAAATATAAGTACAAATATGTACAAATTTGCAAAACAACTGGGAGAAACGCTTTTAAAAGAAGTTCGAAGTATGTCAAGATTCTGTATTCAATAGATGGCGTACAAGCCGAAATAAAGTTGACCAATTTAGATATAAAGGGATCAACAAAGCGAGACGGCAACGGGACTGGGTTGATGTTCTGGTTGGAAATGATTGGAGTTTTTAAAAATATTATCTCATTTTTGGCTAATTTTTTGTGAACCGACTTTATTTAGATTTGGACGTTTTCATTTTCACACTATGCCACAGACGGTAGATGATTGTTTTACGAAATTTGGAAACTTTTCGAAGCGTAACTAAACGATGCGGTAAAAAAGTTCCGGCTTGTATTTCACCTGTTGAATACAGAATCATTTATATCATAGCGGCGATTCCGTTGAATACAAGGGTTTAAAGTTTAATGGATGTGTAATAATAGTTAATCTTTTTAATATAACATGTGATAAATCATACAATATATGGAACAAATGGTGCATTCACTGAACATAATGAATAAATATAGTATAACAGCCGGAAAATAATTCTGAATTTATTGCATATAACAAGTAAACAATATTACAGCACAGGAAAAGCAATATTGAATTTATTAAATAAAACACACGTAGAATACTATAGCACCTCTGAATGTATTCAGTATAAAATATTACAAATGAAATAACACAAGAAAAATAATCGTGAATTTATAAAACACATGAAAAATAATATAACATAGGAAGATATTAGTAAAGCATTTTATTACACATCCATTCAACTTTAAACCCTTGTATTTAACGGGATGACCGCTATGACATAAATGATTCTGTATTCAATAGATGGCGTACAAGCCGAAACTTTTTTCCCAGCACCGTTCTACTAATTTCTTTCCCATCGAGTCATTAGTTACGCTTCGAAAAGTTTCCAAATTTCGTTATACAATTATCGACCGTCTGTCGCATAGCGTGAAAATGAAAACATCCAAAGCAAAACAAAGTCGGTTCACAAAAAATAGTTAACCAAAAATAAGATAATATTTTTAAAAAAAAACAATCATTTCTAACCAGAGCATTAACCAAGTCCGTGGCCGTCTCGTTTTGTGCATCCCGTTACATCTAAATTGGTCAACTTTATTTCGGTAAATCTTCGTACATCTTGACATGCTCGAACTTCTTTTAAAAATGTTTCTCCCAGTTATTTTGCAAATTTGCATAAATTTGTACTCATATTTTTACTAACAGTAATAGCCACCAAATGATTAGGCGTGAAAGGGCAACAGCCGAAGAGAGACAGCAATATGAATTTCAACAAACATTGGTTCCGAAAAAGTTGTTTTGATTTTTTATGGATCCATTTTATCAGTACAGCTTCAGTCAAAACAAACGGACTCTTCACCTTTGGGTTTAAACATCGAAATTAAAATTTGTTTATTTAAATGAATTTTTATGCATAGGTTATGTAATAAACACAGAATGCGATGTGTGTTTGAATCGGTGGGTGTTTTACATAACTCGATGGAATGGCATAATCATATTTCGCAAGAGCCATGGGCTTGAGCGAAATATGACTACGCCATTCGAACTTTTTATGTAAAATACCCACCGATTCAAACACACATCGCTTTCTGTCTATGAATATTACACGTGAAAAACAATATAACATACGAAAAATGTCACAGAGGTTACTGGATATAACACACGGAAAACAATATAAGACATGCAAAATAGTGCATTAATAGAACATAACACAGGAAAAATAATATATCACAGGCAAAATAATAGTAAATTTATTGAATATAATGTAAGCGTTTTTCTTGCTACGAGAAGTTTACCCAGGTTTTTTAGAGGATCTGAGTACCCAAAGGAAATACCATGAACATAATTAAGAATTGGAACAACTAATAATGAATTGAACTGCAAATATTTATTAGCGATAAGTTTAGGTCATTCTTCATATTATACACAATACATTCAATATTGATTTACAAAACTGTAGTTACAAATATGACCCGTTTGAATCAGAGGTTTCAAAAGAAAGACAGATAGACAGACAGAACAGACAGGAGTGGGACGAAGGTGGCTCAGAGGGGTGGATGAAAAGCAACTAAAGTATCCAAAAGAGGACTACCATCCTTCAGGACAGTTTAGAATGGAGTAGAGTAGATGACCATGAAAGATCAGAACAAGGGCAAGAACAGAGTGAATCAGGTCTACCAGCCTTCCATTCTCTATATATCAGGTGATCCCACCTTCCAGATTAAGTATCTGCAGAAAACCAAGAAGAGAAATAGGGTCCCTTGTACGAATGAAATGGTTTCGCGTGCCGAAGGCGCGCAGGGACGGTATGGGGGACAAGCCCCTTTCAACCCTCATTGGCTGTTTGTTTTTTAATAATGTCGAGGCGTGGTAGAGGAGGAAAAGGAAGGAGGGAAAAGGTTTACCCCTTTCTGGGCCTTTTGCGGCTAATTTTCTTTGGTGCAGGTTGGCATGGTGATGAGGCTGGTGGTGGTGTTAATGTTCGTGCATGAAATTCTTCTAATGCTAGTCTGGATAATTCTTTTGATTCCTTTAAGTACTCGTCAGTTTTGGCGGAGTCTTCTTTTGCCATCTCTGTTACTTTTAGTGCGTTTTGCACGATGGTGTTCAGAGACTGTGGTGGCTGTTCTACTTTCTGGTAGTGAAGGAAGAGGGGAGTGAGGAGTGGGGCGGTGGAAATGCAACTTCCAGTTCCTCCTCACCCTCCACTGGACGTTCCTCGTCAAACTGTACCGGCTTCTGTATTCTTTCTGTACTGAATGGATATAGAATATAAATGAAAAGTTAAGTGGTACTATGGAGGTAACTTGTTTGGAATAAGGATAATGAAGGTTATTTAATAACATGTATGGCTTATGGTAATAGTATTACTGCTATAGCAACTAAATATAGTTATAGATATTCTGGTTGTTTTCATATAGGTTCTGAAAAGCAAGCAAGGCTATAGGCTGGAGGTTTTGCTGTAAATATGGCAAAAATTATCAAAAGATCTGTTACAATGATACAGAAAAATTCAACAACACTCGAAATAACAGTGAATTTAAATTAAGCATGAAAAACAATATAACACATGAAAAATAATGTAACATGTGAAACGTAATAGTGAATTTATTAAATAATGAAAGTAAGATCTGATAATTAATACAACACATAGAAAATAATTGGAAGCTTACTGAATAACATAATATAATGCCTGGAAAGTAATAGTGAATTTATTAAGTAAAATACATGAAAAATAACATAGCACATACAACGAAAATCCTCCTAAATGTATTCACTATGAAATATTAAAATAGTATATCACACGAAAAATAATCCTGAATTTATTAAACACATGAAGAATAAAATAACATACGAAATTATTGGTAAAGCTATTGAATATAATGCACGGAAAATAATATAGGTCCTAAAAATACAGTAAAAATAATACAACACATGGAAATAACTCCGCATTTATAGAACATGACCCAGGAAAAATAATATAAGACTTGGAAATGACTGTGCATTTATGGAATATAACACAGGAAAAACAATATAAGGCATAGAATAACTGTGCATTTATGGAACATAACACGGGAAAAATAATATAAGACATGGAATAACTGTGCATTTATGGAACATAACACAGGAAAAATAATATAAGACATGGAATAACTGTGCATTTATGGAACATAACACAGGAAAAATAATATAAGACATGGAATAACTGTGCATTTATGGAACATAACACAGGAAAAATAATATAAGACATGGAATAACTGTGCATTTATGGAACATAACACAGGAAAAATAATATAAGACATGGAATAACTGTGCATTTATGGAACATAACACGGGAAAAATAATATAAGTCATGGAATAACTGTGCATTTATGGAACATAACACAGGAAAAATAATATAAGACATGGAATAACTGTGCATTTATGGAACATAACACGGGAAAAATAATATAAGTCATGGAATAACTGTGCATTTATGGAACATAACACAGGAAAAATAATATAAGACATGGAATAACTGTGCATTTATGGAACATAACACAGGAAAAATAATATAAGTCATGGAATAACTGTGCATTTATGGAACATAACACAGGAAAAATAATATAAGACATGGAATAACTGTGCATTTATGGAACATAACACAGGAAAAATAATATAAGTCATGGAATAACTGTGCATTTATGGAACATAACACAGGAAAAATAATATAAGACATGGAATAACTGTGCATTTATGGAACATAACACAGGAAAAATAATATAAGACATGGAAGAACTGGGCATTTATGGAACATAACACAGGAAAAATAATATAAGACATGGAATAACTGTGCATTTATGGAACATAACACGGGAAAAATAATATAAGTCATGGAATAACTGTGCATTTATGGAACATAACACAGGAAAAATAATATAAGACATGGAAGAACTGGGCATTTATGGAACATAACACGGGAAAAATAATATAAGTCATGGAATAACTGTGCATTTATGGAACATAACACAGGAAAAATAATATAAGATGTGACATAACTGCGCATTTATGGAACATAACACAGGAAAAATAATATAAGACATGGAATAACTGTGCATTTATGGAACATAACACAGGAAAAATAATATAAGTCATGGAATAACTGTGCATTTATGGAACATAACACAGGAAAAATAATATAAGACATGGAATAACTGTGCATTTATGGAACATAACACAGGAAAAATAATATAAGACATGGAATAACTGTGCATTTATGGAACATAACACAGGAAAAATAATATAAGTCATGGAATAACTGTGCATTTATGGAACATAACACAGGAAAAATAATATAAGACATGGAATAACTGTGCATTTATGGAACATAACACAGGAAAAATAATATAAGACATGGAATAACTGTGCATTTATGGAACATAACACGGGAAAAATAATATAAGTCATGGAATAACTGTGCATTTATGGAACATAACACAGGAAAAATAATATAAGACATGGAAGAACTGGGCATTTATGGAACATAACACGGGAAAAATAATATAAGTCATGGAATAACTGTGCATTTATGGAACATAACACGGGAAAAATAATATAAGACATGGAAGAACTGGGCATTTATGGAACATAACACGGGAAAAATAATATAAGACATGGAATAACTGTGCATTTATGGAACATAACACGGGAAAAATAATATAAGGCATGAGTAGTATGTAATGTTGAGATCTGGCCTTTTTACCAGGACTCCAGGGTCAGACCTCGACCTCGAGGTCATTGCCCTCGGCGCCCAAATCCGTTAGGCCTCCCCGTCCCCTCTCCCCTCTCCTCTCCAGACTAGGCCTAGGCTATTTTAGGCCCCCTCACACTAACCACACCGTATGCACCCTATTGTTTAGGCTATCCCTCCCAAAAGCCCATTAGGGGTCCATATCATGTATAGCCCATTTAGGCTTTCCCCACATTGTTTTGGTTTTCCCTGTATGTGGGCTCCCCCTTCCAAAAGCCCAGTCCCTCCCCACCAAAGGCCTGGACTGTTCCTCTCCCTTCCAAAGGCTAGCCCAAAGCTGGGGGACATTCAAACTGAGACGTTCAATGAGTACTAACAAAAGAGTGCCACCATCTCCTATCCCTCCCTTTCCAAACGTAAATTTCGAGCTCTGTTGGTGTATGTAAGGTAAATGTTGTCAAGGACATGTACACGAAATGGCATACAAAATGCTTTAGATATAAAGACTACCTGGTTTTGTTTAGACATGTCATAAAGGAATTATGATAGAGAACACCTGGTTTTGTTTAGACATGTCATAAAGGAATTATGATAGAGATAATCTTTGTGTATAAGAAGATATGATAGTGTCACGTTGTATAGTGATGCAAATAGATAAGGGACAACTGGTATGTTTCATTATGTCATAGATAAAGGTATTATGATAAAGGGCTCCTTTGTTTATAAGAAGCTTAATATGATAAAGACCATGTACACTGTTTGATTATGTCATAGATAAGATGGTGTCACGTCGCAGGTGTTTGATAACCCAGTAAGATCGCAGCTGGGTCTGATTGGTCAAACAGTTGTCCAATCAGACCGTCCCACACAGCGGTATGTTCCAGGGGACCAATAGATAAGCGTGTTGTAAAATTATCCCACGCAGACGTCCTTTGATTGGTCAAACAACTGTCCAATCAGATCGTGCCATGCAGTATTTTCTGCGTGGCAAATAGATGAGTGATCCAGAATGTTGTAGTAAACTACTTTCGCATGCTCAACTCATAGGTAAGCTGAAAAGGAATGAACAACTCTAAATTTTCTCTCTATTAAATTTTATTTTCACATAAAATCAGTCTTACAAGTAATTAATTGGTTTTACAATAGTCAAAATGGATTTGCAATCAGACTTATAAATTTACAAATAATGTTTTCAAAGCAAAAATGGTTTTACAATCAATTAAAATGGATTTACAATCAGTCAAAATGGATTTTCAATCAGTTTTTCAAGTAATGTTACAATTTCACCATAAGTAATTTCTACATTAAGTAGTTTTACAATACTTCTTTACAGGTAAGCATGCAATAAATATAATTAAATGTTCAGTAACTGTCTTTTGTCCCTGAAAAGGGATAGCTTTTGTTGTTGTTGTTCTTCCTGTGCTTTCTCTAGTTATGATCCCAAGCTGTCTGCACATCCAGAGACCGTGTATTTTCTTAATAATGGATCAAACAAGTATTTTCGTTTTTCAGTTGCGAATTTTTCAGCTTTGTTCATTCTGTAATCCTCCTCATCTCGAAGTCGCTGAGCAGTTTTTCTAATTTTTCCATAGACCGGATGTTGTCTGAAGTGCCTTACTCGATTCATTGCCTTAAATAATCTTCTACAGAGGGAAGCTCTCACGCTGTCTCTAAGAGCTTCCCTAGCCGCTTTGGTGGCCTCGTCTGTGGGCAAGCCATTTTCTATGTACGACACTTTCAATCTCTGAAATTTAGCTGTATTATCTTCATATGCTCTTATGATGAAAGTGTCTATTATGTTCGTTTCACCGTCTTCCTCTTCTGAATATTCACTTTCAGTGGTGGTATCGCTATCGTCTGACTCTGAATATGTGCTCTCGTCAGAATCAGACAAGTTATAATCTTCGTTTGACTGTTTGCCTTCACCCGTCATCCCAATCCTCTTGAGGCAGTAACCATCTTCATGTCTATTGCGTGTAAAGGCTCTTGAGAATGCTTTCCTACAGAATTTACAGTTGTGGCTCGGCATGTCTTCTCTCTTTGAACACTCTGAGAACAAATGAGAACTGGGCGCACATCACGATTTATAAGACAATGAAGAGTACCCTCAAATACACGCATGCATACATCAGTTTTACATACGGGCACATCGGTTTTACATACGGGCACATCGGTTTTACATGTGTGCACATTGGTTTTACATGAGTGCACATCGATTTTACAAGTGTGCACATTGGTTTTACATGTGTGCACAGCAGTTTTACATGTGTGCACATCGGTTTTATATGTATGCACAACGGTTTTACATGTGTGCACATCGGTTTTACATGTGTGCACAATGGTTTTACATGTGTGTACATCGGTTTTACATGTGTGCACATCGGTTTTACATGTGTGCACATCAGTTTTATATGTATGCACAACGGTTTTACATGTGTGCACATCGGTTTTATATGTATGCACAACGGTTTTACATGTGTGCACATCGGTTTTACATGTGTGCACAATGGTTTTACATGTGTGTACATCGGTTTTACATGTGTGCACATCGGTTTTACTGTATTATGTTCCAAAAATGCACAGTTATTCCATGTCTTATGTTAGTTTCCCGTGTTATGCTCCACAAATGCACAGTTATTCCATGCCTTATATTATTTTCCTGTGTTATGCTCCACAATTGCACAGTTATTCCATGTCTTAAGTTAGTTTCCCGTGTTATGCTCCACAAATGCACAGTTATTCCATGCCTTGTATTATTTTCCTGTGTTATGCTCCACAATTGCACAGTTATTCCATGCCTTGTATTATTTTCCCGTGTTATGCTCCACAAATGCACAGTTATTCCATGTCTTAAGTTAGTTTCCCGTGTTATGCTCCACAAATGCACAGTTATTCCATGCCTTGTATTATTTTCCTGTGTTATGCTCCACATTTGCACAGTTATTCCATGCCTTGTATTATTTTCCCGTGTTATGCTCCACAAATGCACAGTTATTCCATGTCTTAAGTTAGTTTCCCGTGTTATGCTCCACAAATGCACAGTTATTCCATGCCTTGTATTATTTTCCTGTGTTATGCTCCACAATTGCACAGTTATTCCATGCCTTGTATTATTTTCCCGTGTTATGCTCCACAAATGCACAGTTATTCCATGTCTTAAGTTAGTTTCCCGTGTTATGCTCCACAAATGCACAGTTATTCCATGCCTTGTATTATTTTCCTGTGTTATGCTCCACAATTGCACAGTTATTCCATGCCTTGTATTATTTTCCCGTGTTATGCTCCACAAATGCACAGTTATTCCATGTCTTATGTTAGTTTCCCGTGTTATGCTCCACAAATGCACAGTTATTCCATGCCTTGTATTATTTTCCTGTGTTATGCTCCACAATTGCACAGTTATTCCATGCCTTATATTATTTTCCCGTGTTATGCTCCACAAATGCACAGTTATTCCATGTCTTATATTATTTTCCTGTGTTATGTTCCATAAATGCACAGTTATTCCATGCCTTATATTATTTTTCCAGTATTATGTTCCTCAAATGCACAGTTATTCCATGCCTTATATTATTTTCCCGTGTTATGCTCCACAAATGCACAGTTATACCATGCCTTATATTATTTTCCCGTGTTATGCTCCACAAATGCACAGTTATTCCATCTCTTATATTATTTTCCTGTGTTATGTTCCATAAATGCACAGTTATTCCATGCCTTATATTATTTTTCCTGTGTTATGTTCCTCAAATACACAGTTATTCCATGCCTTATATTATTTTCCCCGTGTTATGTTCCATAAATGCGCAGTTATGTCACATCTTATATTATTTTTCCTGTGTTATGTTCCATAAATGTCTAAACAAAACCAGATAGTCTTTATATCTAAAGCATTTTGTATACCGTTACGTGTACATGTCCTTGACAACATTTACCTTGGATACACCAACAGAGCTCGATATTTACGTGGGGAAGGGGAGGGATAGGAGATGGTGGCACTATTTTGTTAGTGCTCATTGGACTTTGAATGTCCCCCCAGCTTTGGGCTAGCCTTTTGAAGGGAGAGGAACAGTCCAGGGCTTTTATGGGGAGGGACTGGGCTTTTGGAAGGGGGAGTCCATATACAGGGAAAACCGAAACAATGTGGGGAAAGCCTAAATGGGCTATACATAGTATGGACCCCTAATGGGCTTTGGGGATGGATAGCCTAAACAAGAGGGTACATACGGGGCGGGTAGGGTGTGTGTGTGTGGGGGGGGGGGGCTAAAGATAACCTAGGCCTAGTGTGGAGAGGGGAGGGGGGAGGGGACTGGGAGGCCTAAATGGAGCATAACATGGGAAAAATAATATAAGGCATGGAATAACTGTGCATTTATGGAACATAACACAGGAAAATAATATAAGGCATAAAATAACTGTGCATTTATGGAACATAACACCGGAAAAATAATATAAGACTTGGAAATAACTGTGCATTTATGGAACATAATACCGGAAAAATAATATAAGGCATGGAATAACTGTGCATTTATGGAACATAACACGGGAAAAATAATATAAGACTTGGAAATAACTGTGCATTTATGGAACATAATACCGGAAAAATAATATAAGGCGTGGGATAAGTGTGTATTTATGGAACATAACAGGGGAAAAATAATTTATAGGACATGGAATAACTGTGCATTTGTGGAACACAACATGGGAAAAATAATATAAGACTTGGAAATAACTGTGTATTTACGGAACATAACACGGGAAAAATAAGATAAGACTTGGAAATAACTGTGTATTTATGGAACATAATACCGGAAAAAATAATATAAGGCACGGAATAACTGTGCATTTATGGAACATAACACGGGAAAAATAATATAAGACTTGGAAATAACTGTGCATTTATGGAACATAATACCGGAAAAATAATATAAGGCATGGGATAAGTGTGTATTTATGGAACATAACAGGGGAAAAATAATTTATAGGACATGGAATAACTGTGCATTTGTGGAACACAACATGGGAAAAATAATATAAGACTTGGAAATAACTGTGTATTTACGGAACATAACATGGGAAAAATAAGATAAGACTTGGAAATAACTGTGTATTTATGGAACATAACATGGGAAAAGTAATTTATAGGACATGGAATAACTGTGTATTTGTGGAACATAACACGGGGAAAATAATATAAGACTTGGAAATGACTGTGCATTTATGGAATATAACATGGAATAAATAATATATGGTATGGAATAACTGTGCATTTATGGAATATAACATGGAATAAATAATATACGGTATGGAATAACTGTGCATTTATGGAACATAACACGGGAAAAATAATTTAAAATTTGGAAATAACTGTGTACTTATGGAACACAACACAGGAGAAATAATATAAGACATGGAAATAACTGTGCATTTATAGAACATAACACAGGGAAGATAATATAAGACATGGAAATAACTGCGCATTTATAGAACATAACACAGGGAAGATAATATAAGACATGGAAATAACTGCGGATTTATAGAACATAACACAGGGAAGATGATATAAGACATGGAAATAACTGTGCATTTATAGAACATAACACAGGGAAGATAATATAATACATGCAAACAACTGTGCATTTATAGAACATAACACAGGGAAGATAATATAAGACTTGGAAATAACTATCCATTTAAGGAACATGTCACATCCCGGTCATGATAAACTGTGCCTTTGTTCTGAGAATTAAAATAGCAATACCGGAAACTAAATGGACACTTCGTCCGCCGACTACCAATGTGTTCTCTGTGCCAGTGGGCAGACAGAACACACTGGAACTCAGTGGATGACTTGTTGTTTGAAGATTTGAAAAAGAAATATTGTCGATCTCTCCATTCCCCCAAAAATGATTAGCCGCAGTTGCAGATATGTGTATACTATATCGCCCCTTGAGTACAACAAGGTGACATATGCAATGCTTTAACATTGCTGTCTATTAAAATCTATGTACAATTCAAAATAACCAAAGGATATGGCGCTTCATCTATGTAGAATGTCATCGTAAGGCAAGACTGCAGGATCTTGCAGAATATCGTTATGATATTTATCGATAGCTTAAAGCAAATGGCACAAACGCGATTATTTTTCGCTGGATCATCGCGATCGAATTTTACGCCCGATCACAAGTGGACACATGCTGCAATCTTTCTCGATTTTGCAAATCCGTCTATCATGTGGCCTGTCCAATATGGCACCGTGCAATAATTTTTCTGTCATGGACATAATGCCAAACACCGATTGGTTTCTAGAAACTGTTCCTTTCGACTATGTTTGCCACTGTGGGGACACGAGCGATTTTATCGGCGATCTGTTCTCGGCGGTAATAAAATTGGGCCAAAATATCAAACATGCTTGATTAATGGCCAAATTCGGGGAAGAAAATATCATTTCGATCTGAATAAACAATTAGCATTTATTGTAATTTAAGTATACATAGAAATATCATTTGGCATAACAATAAATGCAATAATAATAATAATAATAATAAAGATAAGTATGTTTATAGTACAGATGGCCAAATAACTAGATATATTTCGATAGATATTTCATACATGTAATTAACTCTCCTAACTCCAAAATTTATATAATCATATAGGTCATCCGGCCATCTGTACTACAAACACTAAATTTAATAAAAATTCAGTATATGAGGCCTGTAATCATGCCTATCGGATATTGTATTATATCCGAAAGCATGTAAATATGCATATCACAGATACAGTAATAAATAAATGTCTACTCACAGATGGACAAAGTCCGCCAAGCTGAAGGCCTCCAAAAAGTAAGAGTAATATACTTACACACCATTGCTACTGTCGTGAAGAATGTGAGAACACCAAACGTCAAGAGTATCAGATTAACGTCTTGAAACGTTTGGCTTGAAGAGAAGCACCCAAATGTGGAAAGCAATCTCCTACAATACAACAAAACAATAGTATGTTAGCAAATATCACTTCATGAGACTTTCAAGTGTTTGATAACTTGAATAAAAAAGTTTCTTAGTATTCTAGTACCCTCTGCATTTAAATGAAGTCCCCCGTCCTTAACAGCAAAAAGATGCCTCATAGGCAAATGCGACCCCTTACACACAAATGGCTTGTATGTTCTGACAAATTGTGCATGCCTTAGGGAGCAAAGTTTCTGTAACGCTTTATTGACTAGAATCACTTTATCCCCTGTTTTACTAAAGTCACAAGGCCGAGGCAAAACAGCAGAAAAAATAATCTTACAAGATGAAATGTTTCTTACTACACTAATTAGATTGTTAAATGAAGCTTTAATTTTCTCTACTGTGAAAGTATTGATGTCATTTGTGCCAACATGAATAATCAAAAAATCATAGTCAACTAATGCTTCCCTTTCAATAATCCTTGTCAGTTTGCCAATTGTTGCTCCCGGGTAAGCATGCACAACAGTCCAGTGTAAATCAGTTACAAATTTGGCAATCGAGTCAGACACAAGTAACACAGCTTTGGCAGCACCTTTTCCTGAAAATATATTACAAAACACATTTTAAAATATGATCCCTCATAATATCGCCAATTTTAACCTTATCTTCCAAAGTGAACTCAATGTAAATCTTATAAGCATCGCTTTTCCAATCACCTGGCAATTGAATAAGATCCGCTGGTATGCCACATTGAAAAGCAAAAGTCGCACCCCCTCGTCTAAAACTGTGGGAAGAAAAATCCGTAGGATTCTCCCCTATTTTAGCTATAAGTTTCTTTAAAAAGGATTGAAACCTGCTATAAGTCAGTGGCATAAATGATCTACCTTGAGACAAAATGAATGCTGGTGAATCGGAAGAGCCAGGAACAAGGTGACACATATTTTTATAAGCCTGTACAGGACACAATTTAGATGAAGGGATAGCCGGAACAGGAGTAATTAATTCACGTTCACCAAATTGAATAGTTTTACTCCATGATATTTTAACCAATAAATAATTTTTATGAATAACAAAATTGCCTCTTGTTAAGTGTTTCTGCGGATCAAAAGATTTAACTGAATCAGGAACTAAATTTGACTTCCTTGAAAGAGTGAAAAAGGCAATTAGGAAGAGACACCAATAAGTAGCATGTTCAGGAAGATTTAAATCTAAATAGAGAACCATCTTAGATAAAATATGTGGTGTTATGGGAGAGGCTTGATTTGGAAGGTGAGGATTCAATCTACTAATGCCTTTTAAGACTAAGTTTAGGTGATACGAGTCGGAAGGAAATTCCTCATTCAGCAACAAGTGCAAGATTTTAATCCCACTGATGTAATTACGAATCGTCGCAGATGATTTAAATGATCTGCTTAGGAATTGAGCAAATAAAATTAAAGTACTGCTAGAAACTGGTACAGTCTTCAGCTCATAATATTCACAAAAAAGGAAAAAGGCTTGAAACTGAATTCTTAGGTTTTTCAAAGTTCCAGGAGCAAAAGCCGCCATGGTAGAATTAGCTACTTCCTTCTTTAAAGTTTTGATGTTTGAGTCTGAAATGAAAAATTTACCAATCATGAGTAAATTGAAACATTTTGTTATTAACTGGAACCTCCTTACAATTTAGGTCTTTGATTTTCTCGAAAAACAACTTAGAATTTTCTGGAGACCATCTTGACAGAAGATCTGCAATTCTGTTAGAAGATCCTGCCAAATAAGTCCCTCTAATTTGAAATTTGCATTTGGCAGCAAAAAAACTGAATTTCCCTGAGACAGCTTTGTAAAAATAAATTCTTGGACGCACCCGAATTAAGAACTGAAACAGATACCTGATTGTCACAATGCACAAGTATTTTCTTACCTGAAAATTTTAACCCCCAAATTTTAAGACAGACTGCTATTGTTAGAAGTTCCAAGCAATTAATATGATAATTTTTGGATTTAACGAAATCAGGGAATTCAGAATGGAAGTATTCTTTCTGGCAGATTGCTCCGCACCCCAAAAGAAATGCATCACACGAAAATTCAGAATCCGGTTCTGACCATTCCTCTAAATCCAAGATTGATATACCATTGTAAATTTCTAAAAATTTAACCCACCACACCAAATCTTTGTGAACATAATTTGGAATAACAAATCTATTCTTATTAGAAGGTAATGACCGAAGCCATCTCAACAGTCTAGATACAAATAAACGTCCTGGTTTTACACATGTGGAAACAAAGTGTAATTTTCCTAAAAGTGACTCCAATTCTTTCCTGTTAGCTTTTTTCTTTCTTAACCAAGACTGCACCAGTAAAGAAATCTCAATCAGTCTTTCTTGTGTGATTGACAGAGTGAGATTGTCTGTGTTAAACTGAATTCCCAAGAAAATCATTATGGAAGAAGGTGGACAAGCTTTCTCAATAGACTCAACCAGTCCAGCTGATCTGAGAACATGCCCCAAAGTCGAATAGGCTTCCTGTGCTACATGACCCGACTCAGCCCCCGCAAAATCATCTAAATAATTAACTATTCTAAAACCATATTTCGACATCATAAAGGTTATACTATTTGTAACTCTTTGACAAATATATGCTGCACTTCTAAGTCCCATTGACAGAACCCGGTCAAAAAAGATGTGTCCATGCCACTTATATCCCAATAAATCAATATCACCAGGGTCAATTGGGATTTGGCGGTAAGCCCGTTTTAGATCTCGTTTAAAAAGTAAACATCCTTGACCATGAATTTTAACTAACTCTACCAAATCATCCACTGAGGGATATGACAAAGACACATCTCTCCCCAGGTAGCTGTCTTTGGGTATAAACTTAATTACTGAATTATGTGGTGGAAAGCTCAAATCCAAAATGACTTGTCTTTCATTCGAATTTCTTTTTGGAACATAATTGATAGGCGATAAGAACATTGAATCAAATGGTGATTTAGAAAAAGGTCCCAAAATACCACTGTATTGTAATTCTTTAACCAAATATTTATCCAATTCTGAAGAAAAATTAGTAGCCCCCGAATGATTGGTGACTCTGTCATTTTGTTTGTGCTCACCACAATATCCTATTGGGAAACCAAACTCAAGAAGTTGACCTATTTCAATATCGTAATAGTTTTGTAACATCATTTTAAAGTAAGCCATATTTAAATTTGAATAAACTGGGATTCTACAACCTATGAAATTTGGGAGCTCAGAATTTTGTATGGTTTTATTGGCAAATATTACTTTCTCTGATAAATTTGTTTTAAATAATTTCTCATCTCTACCAGCTAAACATAAATAACAATTATGTTCGATACATTCTAGAGAGGGAACTGAATTTTCTAAAATATTTAAATCATTTGTGATGTCGTTGGTCATCTCAATTTCTGTTTTACCCTCAAATTCATCGCTTTGTGATGGAATTATATATTCCGTATTGTGTGAGTTATCGTAATCAATTTTGACAATTCCTGTATGCTCATCAAAATCATCAATTTTTTTAGTAAAACATTCAGGAAAATCAACACCATTTTGTTGATATGAATAAACCGGCGGTCTCTGAATATTGCACTCATTAATTAAAAGTACATTTTCTACAAGATTTGACTCAATCTTTCTATCTTGTTCAATTTTTGAATCAAATGTTTTAGGAAGAAGAGAATTTTCCTCTAGATTGCTTGTTGAAGATGTTTTAATTTGATTATTTGAGGAAGCGTTTGTTGAATTTGTGAGAATATAATTGGGAGCTACAATTTTATGTTCGTCTAGTCATTGTTGACTACTAAAATTAGGACATGCGGAAGAACATTCTGGATGATTTAACTGATTTTTGTCCTTAATCAAGCATGATGCGCAGATGTGCTGAACATTCCTAGCCTGCCCATCGATAACCTTAATATGAGAGTTTTTGTGAGGACATTTCATTCTTTGGTAGTCAGAACAAAACCAGACTTTAGGATTGGAAACATTGCTGGGAGAATTGGTAAAAGTTTTCTGTCTGAATGATTTGACCCTGACATGACCGGCTAACAATGGAGTTTCCAGAAATGTTGTGTCATCTGCCCATGATGCTTGTTGACATTCAACTTTTCTAATAAATGCTGCATAAAATTCTAATAAAGATTTCCAGTCATACAATTCATAGTAGTAAGAAATTTTTTTGAGCAGCCTAAGACGTCCGATTCGTTCTACACTATTTAATGTAGGGGTAAGAATTATCTCTAATTCTCCTGCAACAAATTGATTGAATGACAATTCTTTATATTTGATATCTCTGTTAACATATTCCATTTGTAACATCGATTGGGGGCATAACTGAGGCTTTACAATTTTATTTTTTGATTTTGCCTTAATACCCGACAGTTTTTTGATTGTTTTGATCTTCTTTTCTTTTCTAAAATTAAATTCTGATTCGGAGTCTGAATCTGAATCACCAACTGATTCTGAACTGGCACTTTCACTGTCACTTGAATCAATGTCTTTAAATTGTCTTGCTGTAAACATATCCAAACTAAGGTGTTTCAATTTTTTGTCAGCTTTGTCCATCAAATGTTTTTGTTTTCGAAGATCGTCTAACGTAAAATTTAGGAAGGAATCTGATTTTGGTAATTTGTTCTTTTGTTTGTCAGTGTGTTGCATTTTGGTTTGTGAAGTCTGAGTGTCACCTTTTGTTTTACTTCCTTTACCTGTCACAGTCCCAGAGCGATTGATTTCTTTTAGTTCCCGTTTTGATTGTCTGATTTGTTCTTGAAGTTGTACTTTTCTCTTGTCTTTTATAGCTTGTTGTTTTTGTTTTTCTAAACTCGCTAACTGTTGTTCGAGTTCATCAATTTCATCGTCGGACTCAGAGGTCATTTCCTTGTTGTGTTTGATTTGGACATCAGAATTCATTTCACCATCATCTTCATATTCGATATCACCGGAGTGTTCTCCCTCATCAGCAGTAAAACGGTTATCTACAACAGGGTCTCTTTCAAGCGTATTTTCACTTGTTTCCGCCATGGATGATATAGCACTCGATTTAGGTTTTCCAGAATGCAATAATCTATAGTCTATTTCACGTTTTGGACGCGATGATTTTCTTTCCAAATTATCAGTCATTGCATATTTTCATACATCACCAGTTATTTTTATGCCTATTTTCACCAAGATTCAATAAATTAAACCAATTGATTTAGTAATCAGACCACAGATCGAATCTACCACAACCACCATTAAAGAAAACCACAATGAAAATTGCGCCAGTTATCTCTGCTTCGCTTGATTAATTTCCGGCTGGTTAATTACTAAGGAAGTGTTATACCCTTAACAACAAACTAATCGGGTAGCGGGCAATTCATCCCCTAGGAAATTTGACCATTAATTATTTTAGTACTAAAATCGACCGGTGCGATCGTTCACCCGAACAGGATTTCTCAGTTCAGTCGCCGTCGCCGTACTGGGCAGACGCGCGAAATTTAGAAGCTATATCAAAATCGGCGCGATCCAGCGGAAAATAATCGCTCGTGTGCCCCTAGCATCAGTGGTCGTATTAATGGCAGCAATCTAGTGCTTGCAGATGATTTAGAATTCATTTTTGAAACACTTCGGTACGGGGCTTTCAGAACGGTCTGCTTTTACTAGAATTGTACTCACAATCTTAGAGAGTTACAGTGAATAGGAAAGAAGCAAACTGTATTATACTTTAATCTAGAAACTATAGACTCCATTCTCACTTTCTATTCTAATTGAAATGCAACTTGCTGTTACGTATCTAGGCTTAATAAAGGTAGTATCTAATGGTAGGGGAGCGCGGTGGCTCATTGATAGATTGTTGGACTTCTGTGCTAGCTAGAGGTCCTGAGTTCGATCCCCGTAACGGACGACCGACGTTGTGTCCTTGTGCAAGGCACTTTATCCCGGTTGCCTACATGGGGGCACGATGACGCCGTGTACTAAGGCGTACTGCACATCGATGGTGCACATGTCTTCAACCGCTGTAACCCTGCTTGAGCGGAGCTTGAACATAATTAGAATGTTGAGGAGCTGACAGCTGCTCGTCGATGGTCGGTGTTTCTCTCCAGGTACTCCGGCTTCCTCCACTTGTAAAACTGTCACTGCCACGATTAGCCATTGTGCATAAGTATGTGACCTTAAACACCAATAAATAATAATAATAATAATAATGATCTAATGGTAAATTCAATGGTGCTCAAAAATAATTGAGCTTGAAATGTCTAAAGTACTTCATATACTTAACAATGGAGTGCCTTTTCACATCGGAATGTGGGAGAAAAACTTTGGATGTGATAGGGTAGTGTGCATGTGCGCAGTAATATCACTGTGACTAATATTTTACAGCAGTCCAATGCTTGCCTACCAATATTGGCCAATGTCGACCTAAACAGCTATGTCAGCTTGCACCCAACCGAATCTACCAATGTTGATGAAATCAAATACGGCAACATTGATCCAAACATATGTGCCAATATTGGCCAAGCCATAACTGCCAACGTTGACCTAATGCCCATTGTAAGTGTTGACCCAACCATATACTTTGGACATATAAGCAAAAAGGCGTTGGGCTAATATTGGCAACCAACGGTGGTCCAATGGAGCAGTCATATTTGGCCCAACATCACACAATGTACTTTTGCTGAAAGGGTATCGTGGAAGTCGTGGATGGCATGGGTGGACAACAGGTTGACATTCTGCATGCAGTTTTATTACAGGCCTGTTCTATGTAATCCCCATCTACAGCAAAACTAAACCATGCGGAAACTGAAAATCTGTTCCGCACATATGTGCGGAACGGAATTCGTTGACATATTACTTTTAAGCAGAATCGAAATTTCACTGGAATTTTCTACAAATAGTGTAACGAAGCTAAACTTTGAATAGCTAGTGATAGATGAATATCGTCCCCTGAGTTCCAATGTGTTCTATGTGCCAGTAGGCACATAGAACACATTGGAACTCATGGGATGAATCAGTAATACGGGTTCCCCCTCGCAAAACTGGCTTGGTGATAAAATGTGTTGTTTTTCTTGATAGTTGTCAAATGAATTGCTAAGTGTCCTTCTAATAATTGTTCTTTTTTAGACGTGAAGGCGCGTAATAAACACAGAACGACACGAGTGTGTGAATGGGTTAATCGATATGGCACTTGTGCGGCCTCTTGTTCAATCCGTCCGCGCTGGTACTCGTGCTATATCAATTAACCCATGTCGTTCGGTGTATGTGCTTTCGGAAACATCACTATTCGCATCATTTCAATTCGAATGTCACATCTTTGGAAGCATGACAAATAAATAAACACCATTCCATGTAGGGACCTGGATTCTTCGAATTTCCAATCCATTCTCGAATCGGTTGACCGATTCGATTCGATTTATTAGCGAAACGGGGGCGTGGTGGCATCGTGGTAACCGGTTCTCGTCAGATCACCAAAGTTAAGAAACGTCGAGCACGGTTAGTAGTTGGATGGGTGACCATTTCTGCGACTGACTCGCACTTCCGCGTTGTGTCCTTGGGCAAGGCACTTAACCCCGACTGCCAACATGGCGGCACGATGACGCTGTGTACTAAGGTATACAGCATGTCAATCCTGCGCATGTCTTCAAATAATCTAACCCTGTCTGTGCCACGGTGCAGAGTTCAGAAGTACTGGGGGTACTCTGGCTTCCCCATCCGTAAAACTGTCACCGACATGATATTACCCCGGCTGTTAATGTGTGGTTAAACCCTAATAAATAAATAAATAAATAAATAAATAAATAAATAAATAAATAAATAAATAAATAAATAAATATTAGCGGAATGCAGAGATGAAAAAATCAGTCGTGTTAAACAATTGTCGTGTCACATGTTTCAGTCAATGGCCCATTTCTGTTCGATTTCCGAAATTCTCTCTTTCTTTCCGAATTCTTACTTTAGCTAGGCACGTAGCTAGAGCTTTTCGAATGGGAAAACCCCCTCCCGGTCCCACCCCTAGTTGGAAATTTACTACCGAGAAAAATTTTGAAAATGAATCCTGAAAAGGGGGATACAATTGATTCTGCTAACTGAAATGCCAACACACTTATGATAGAATTATCAGATTATTATTATTTCGTATTATTCTAGGAATTGAGTATGTACTAAACAAATGGTCAAGCTGAGAACTTTGAACAATTCACACTGTCCTAACATTAAATCAGATCTTATGCAGGAATGATCAATTTTGGATGTTTCATCATTTTGTAACTGAGAATGATGGAATTAACTCAGGATAACGATTTTACATGATGTGGTTTTCTTGAAGTGCATTTCGACGATTGTTTTTGATACGAGAATTAAACGTACCATAGAAATCTCCTCTTACCGATTGATACCATGCATACTTACGAAGATTGCGTGCCCTGTAGTTGTAAATAGTGACGTTGTCGCCACGTCCCTGACTGTAGCCAGGCGTCATTGTCTTTGAAATATATTTAGCATTACATAAAGTAAAAAATAGAAAACACGGAATATCCCTGAAGCTTCACGCGTGCTTTGAATTCCTAGTTTCCCCACGACTCTCACATCCCCCATTAGGCGCAACAAGGCGCCATCCACAATGCTAAAGCATTGAAGATGGCGTCTTGTTGCATTCAAGGCAAGACACGCAATTTTCCCGTCAATGTCTAGAACAAGAGAAAAAGTGAATTATTCCTGAAGGAACCGCTGCAATCGGTTCATTCCTGATCGTTGAACGTGTCATCGTACCATCCACTACATAACGTGGTGAAAACGAAAAGTCGCGAACATTATTTTTGGACGAATCGATTCGAAAAAAGAGTCGTTTCGCGAATATGTTAACCGATTCGTTATACAATAGATTCCAAGCCAAATTTCCCATTCTCAGGGATCAAACTATATGGGTTTCATTTACGCTTTGTAACCTATTTTCAATGCTCATCAAGAATGTCACTCGCTCTTCGTTCAGTGACAGTGTTCATAATTGACGAGTGTCCTCTAACCGACTTGTCTTAATTATCGTCGAAAAAAACTAGAACATACTCAACGGTTTTGAATTACCGGTAGTTACCCTGCATTTCTCAAGTTTCAACACACTTGAGGTATACGTCACCTCTAAAAGGAGGAAGTAATGCCAAGGTAGCAGCCAAACATTCCATATTGTTGAAAGGTCATTAAACGTATTTGATTTGAAATATAAAGAAACATTGATTGTTGGGTCTATTTTGGTTTGACCTCAGTCGATCCGTTGACACGATAATAAATTACTGATGACTATATGAATTCAAAACGTCTCCCGCTGAGATGGAGTTTGTTTGCTGTGCTTCGAATTATGAATTGTTACATATCTTAAGATATTATATTGAGGTTCAGAACGGGGACATATATCCCCAAAACACACATAATCGTTCGTCATTCCGTAGAGAGAGCGCAAAAAGTGCTAACGGTGCTAGGTAAGCATAAACGGGCATGCGACTCTGGTATACTGATATGTCATTACTTATTTCTCCCCCCCCCCCCCCCCCCCCCACTGTACGTCAAACATACGCGTGTCCCGGGTGAGACGGCAGGGTGGGATATTTCCTAACATTACATCAGATCTTATGCAAGAATGCTTCGAATTATGAATTGTTACATATCTTAAGATATTATATTGAGGTTCAGAACGGGGACATATATCCCCAAAACACACATAATCGTTCGTCATTCCGTAGAGAGAGCGCAAAAAGTGCTAACGGTGCTAGGTAAGCATAAACGGGCATGCGACTCTGGTATACTGATATGTCATTACTTATTTCTCCCCCCCCCCCCCCCCCCCCACTGTACGTCAAACATACGCGTGTCCCGGGTGAGACGGCAGGGTGGGATATTTCCTAACATTACATCAGATCTTATGCAAGAATGATCAATTTTCGAGGTTTCATGATTTTGTAACTGTGAATGATGGAATTATCTCAGGATACCGATTTTACATGATGTGATTTTCCTGATGTGCATTTCGAGGTTTTTTTTATTATGATAAGTAAATAATGTACTATAGAAATCTCGTACCGATTGACATCATGCATACTTATGAAGCTCGATATTGCATACATACTAGTTGTAAATAGTAATAGTTGGAATTTTTGCAGATTTGAAACCCGTGTTGGAATTTTGGAAAGTAAAGGAGATATCAGCATCACCAAAAAAGCTCTAAAATCCAGATAGATGGAATTTCCAACTACTCACGACTTCCCCTCCGAATTTCCAACTATAGGAAATTTTGGCCAGGTTGGGGGGGGGGACAGCCCCCCCCCCCCCCGTCGCCACGTCCCTGTCTCAATTTCTTATTTAATTACCACGTACTCGATTCAAAATTGGTCATGCTGGGAGTGACTCGGACACAGAGACCGACTGACTGTATGACAAGCAGCAAATCCCGTAAGAAGCTACTTACTCTTTACTTATGATTACTAGAAGGAGCAAATATACTCCAATCCAGTCAAACATGACCCGGCTGCAAATTATTGAAGGGAGGGGCACACCCCATAGCTGCAACATCTCTAGTACAGTTAAAACTAGAAGTTCTGTCATAAAATGCGCACAGATAGCACGTCGAACTGCGCTTTAATCAGCGTGTTATGACCATTGTAAGGCTATCAAGTTCTGTAAGTAGTATGTCTCTGGCTTTTCACCCATCAGCTGGACCTCGGTGCAGTACCTCGGAAGTGACGTCATGTCACGTGATCCAGTGGCGCCATGTTGTGTTGTCATGGTAACCCTCGTGAGCGGCCATCTTGTGACGCCATCTCCATAGTGAGACGTGGTGTTAGTGCGCATGCGCAGCGCGTATTGTTAGGACGATACGTGTTTCCGTCGTCCATTTTGTATACTGGAGGCCGCAATCTTGGTTTCTATCTTGGTTTTGTGACCTAAAACCTTCTAATAGGATAGGGGTATGTTCGGAGGGTATGTTCGATTGAACAGGAGTAATTTTCCGATTCGTAGAATTACCACAAACAACTCAAAAAGTTGTATTAGTTCGAATTCTCTCAGAAATCTCTGCTGTATCTATATATGCAATAGTTTTCGTCTACCTGACCATGTTCCTTTGTTCTAGAGTATACTCCAGTAGCGTAGAAGAGTCTATTAGTTGGAACAGCTTTGCTTATTATTACTATACTTAGCTATTCTTGTGAGTTTTAACCCTATTCCAAGTACTCTTGTTGTTTCATTTATCTAGATCATTTATATAAATTATAACTAACCAATCAGATTGCTTGATTTCCCATAATCTGTATGCAGAGTTATCTCTCCTTATTACAACGAAGTTGTATCCGATTCTCATCACCTCTGTATCCAATGGCAATATCCTCGGGCACCCCAATTTCGGCACCCCTTTTTCTGAAAAACATATGACCTTCGGCACCCCTTTTTGTCATATGTGCTTATGTGAAAAGGCACAATGTGACACAATGTGCCCTAGCACATAGGCACATGCTTTATGTGCTGATGTGTGCTTATGTAAAAAGGCACAATGTGACACAATGTGTCCTAGCACACAGGCACATACGGGTATCTGAGGATACCTGTGGCTTGGTATTGTTTTATTCGAGGATACCTACTAGAGAATCCCTTTTTTGTCATATGTGCTTATGTGGAATATAGCACATCGATCAGCACTTATACATTACAACCGTCAGACATCTGAAACTTGAATGGATGGCACATCCCATGTGTCTAGCATTGGTGGTTCTTCCAGAATCGTCCATAATTTGATTTGCGCTTGGTGGGTACATAATTAAAAGGACACAACGCAGATGACGCGGATCAGGCTCGAGAGTTCAAGCCTGATCCGCGTCATCTGCGTTGTTTCCTTTTAAGTGTCGCGACATTACACTTGTCAAGTGGTATTATTGTAACACCTGTCAAGTTATGGGATATCTACACTTGAACAAAGTGCTAGTTCAGCACTTAGTAAGTGTTAAATACAGCACTTCAAATGTAGTTTTTAACACTTTAGTTTTTAGCGTGTTCGTGCTCTATACACCATGACCTTCATTTTGCTGCATTTTCCCAACTTATATAGATGGCACCATACATAGTCAATCACCTATTTTAGATTTAATCGTCTGGCATATTTCGGTTTGGCGGAAAAGAGAGCCATAGGTTCGCCCTGCCGAGCAACTGCAATATTCCACCTGAGCGAATCTAAAATATACCATAAACAGTCCTTATTTTCTTTGAATAAACACAATAAGTGGAGACTTGATTTGATCGAATCATTACTGACATAACCAATACTATTAGACATATCTGTTTACAAAATAATTACAAATAAAGACCCACCACAGTTGTAGGTTATGATTACGCAGTTCCACCAACTGTGTTCATGTTTTGAAGGCGAATTGGTACTGTATTGACAGGAATATATATATAACTGGAACATTAAAGAATATCTATATATCTTTGTGAGTAAAGGTACATAACATGGAATCAACGGCACTCTGCACGCTGAATTCACAAAAGGTGGCTAAACAAACAACAGCCAGTAACAGCGTTAGATTCCTTTCAGAATTTGATTAGTGGTCTGTGAGCTAGGATAAGGAGATGACATGACCATATAGGCTGTCTAGCTGTCATTTCCTATAGACGAAAAAAAAACATAAATAAAATGGACCAAAAATTAAGTAAAGTGGAAAAAGGTAAATGAATAGTCGTCCGACACAGACAAGACAGAAGAAAGATGTAGAATAAGAACGGTTTGGTGTCATGATTTTACCTGCAGGGCAACGTCAAGGGAATCACGTCAAGGGAATCTCTATAAATTCGTACGTACGGTACGTGGGGAGTGGATTGTAACTAAACCACCCGCGGAGTGGACATATCACCCAAGCTATAACTTTCAAAGTTTGTACATATCGACAAAAACACAAGCAATGTTTCAGCCAATGGACCTCCGGGTTTAACCGGAGATCCATTGGCTGAAACATTGCTTGTTCTGGTTATGCTTTGCAACAAATTTGCAATTATTGCTTGGGTGGAATCTCCCCTCTGCGGGTGATTTAGTGATAATACACACTCTACGTGCGTGCATACATATTAAAGCACTACTGCATTTTCAAAAAATATGAGCGTTTCAGAAGATTTATTGGAGATTATGAGTAAAGTGCAATGTGAACTGTTTCACAGACTTTGCCAAGTTGAAAATCATTTTGCTCTCCGTTTCGGAGATAAAGTTCATACGCAGTTTGCGAAACCAAACAACTAACCATGGTGCACCCCATTGGCCTAGCCACAGGGGCCTTGCCGCATAATATATTCACCGCATACCCCCAACCCGTTGCCCAATACAACTTTCACATAGCATATAAATCCTTAAAATAACCTCCAATATTGGGTTCCACACTGTGTAAATATCACAGAACTAAATTTTACAAAATGTTCTTGTGGTGGGAGGCCTAGTCATAACTAGGACGCTCCGGCTGTTACCCTTCCTCCCACTTCCCTCTAAGGGCTGACAACTGGAGGGTCCAAGTTAAGAATAGAGGAAGCCTCCAACCCCTCACAGCAGCGTTCCAAATATCATATCAATTGTCGGGAGAAATGGCGGATCTAGAGGGGTTGGAGGGGCGATCATCTATTTCCATTGGTGACGGAAGATTTTGCTTTGGAGGTGAAGAGGTAGGGGGTGGGGAGCAGATTTATAATTTATTTCAACTGTCACCTAAGGCGAACAGAAGGTTACACTGGCATTGTGTCGCAAACCGGAGATTTGTCGCTGCTGGAAGAAATAGATTCACGCAGCGTATTCAGCCAAAACTCAAGGAGTGTCGCCTGAATCCGTGCGTGAACGTCTGTCTCACCATGACGAACCCGCCCGTTTCACTTTTGATGGGGTGGTTCTTATCCTGAATGGTTCTGTGACTTTTCGTTAGAAAGGATGAATCAACAAGGGTTCAATGAAATCAACAATTTTAATACATATACATATAAGCAAATATATGATAATTTGTGACTTACATGGAATCCAAATCCTTCTGAAGCAGGTAATGCCGTTTACCTAAATGCGAATAGCTCCCTGAGCTCGTACTTCGTGTTTCTGATCCTATTCTCATATATGGCCATCGACTTGGCCCGTGACTGCTCCTATTCTAAATATGAGCTCTGTGGCACCCCTATATCACAACATGCCTATACTTTCGCACCGATGCGGTACCTCCTCTAACCTATAGCATGTGACATCCCCATCTACTCGCAACGACCCAAACCCTTACACACCTTCAGACTAGAATGAATTTTTCAAGAAATTCCCCGATTTTTATTTAGATAGCGGGAACATTAATTCTCATTTTAATTGCTTCTCTTGATCTTGGCCGCTTAGATCCATCTTAATTTAATACTTTAAAGTTTCTTTGAAAGGCTCACATTTCGGTATGCCCTGACATTTCGGTGACAAACTAGATGCGTAACATGGATGTGGGTCCATAACATGTGCGATGTACTGTTTTCGCCACAATTACCTATTAACGAGCCATAATTGCACAGGAGAGTGATGACTTTTACTACCTTTAATGTTTTATCCACACCGCCAATGTAGCGTTCAACAAATGCTCAATAATTAACATTAAATTTCACACTCAGTTAGCAGCACTTGTATTATTGCTTGTCTGTTTAAGTGACAAATCGGTTTTCGGGGTCCGTCATTTACCTATCTTCGCGCTTTACAGTTATCCCGAGTGAGAAAGATTATCGAAAATATATACGCTTTTAAACAAAAAAATCTCAACTTTTAGCTATCACCTTGACACATTTTTCGAATTAATAAACTAAATATTTTAGTTTTATGTTTCAAAATCATAGATTATGATCCCTCGTTCTAATAGAAGCCATGGATGGACTGTGATTTGGGGTCAAAATTCGAATAAACAATAATTAACATATTATACATTCTTGTGAAGGATATATTTTCAAGAGTGCCCCTAGGATTAATGCTAGGACTGGAGGTGGGATTGGTCTCATGTGCCGAGAGAATATACAAATTAAAACCTCAACCCAAGGAGATAAATCCTGTTTTGAATATGCCGAATGGACTATATGCTGGGCTGACACCAACATCCGAACTGTGGGTGTGTATCGACCACCTTACCACAAAAATGACCCTATCTCGACCAGTGTTTTCTTTGAAGAATTTTCTGTGTACCTAGAATCCATTGTCATGTGTTCTGAAAAACTCCTTATCATCGGTGATTTTAATATACATATGGATGACAACAATGACAGTGATGCTAAGAAGTTTCTGAACCCCTTAGAAACATTTGGTTTACAACAACATGTTACTGGGCCTACTCATATCTCTGGACACACTCTTGACCTTATCACCACAAGATGTAATAATGACTTTCTGCTTTCTGTGTCATTAATCCCATTCAGATTATCTGACCATCCATTTATTGAGTGCACACTAGGTGTTCGAAAACCATCACTGACACGTAAAGAAGTAACACTCCGAAAATTCAATCAAATTAACATTAACAAGATTAAATGTGACATCGAAAAACATAGATTTGTGTAATTCTCAGTGTGCTAACCTGGATGACTGGCAAAATCATACAACAACACATTGTCATGTCTACTGGATCAGCATGTCCCTCTGAAAATAAAAACATTAATTATTCGCCCAAACATACCCTGGTTTACCAATGAACTGAGAACTCTAAAAGCTAATCGTCGAAAGCAGGAGCGGGAAAGATCTAAATCATACAATGAGGAAGCAGCATATAAGACTATTCGTAATCAGTTCTCCAACAAACTAAAAGATGCCGGAAAATCTTACTACACAACATGTGTTGAAGCTTGCTATGGTGACAGACAGCAAACTGTTTAAAGTTGTTAAAAATCTGTGTACAGAAAAACAAAGTGTGTTATTTCCACCACACGATGATCCATCAAAGCCAGCTGATCAATTTGGCGAATTCTTCATCAAAAAAATAAAATTAATTCAGGAAGAAATTCAGAACATAAATCTAGACAAAACTGACATCAAACAGAGACCATCAGAAAAAGAGCTTTCAACTTTTCCACCATTAGAAATCCAGGAGGTAATCAAATTAATAAAAGAATCCTCAAATGCCTCATATCAACTTGACCCAATGCCAACATCTATTGTCAAATCATGTGTGGACTCTTTGGCTCCTGTAATCACAAAAATGATCAACATGTCTTTGTTAGAAGGATATGTGCCTGATGCGTGGAAAATAGCAATTGTTAATCCTCTTTGAAGAAACAAGGTGCGGAACTTGTGTTTCTTCCGACCAGTGAGTAACTTACCATTCGTCTATAAGCTGTGTGAAAAAGCCACAATTGATCAGCTAATGTTACATAGCGATATGCATGCTCCATTACCGGCCAACACGTCTGGATTCAGAAAATTTCACTCAACTGAAACGGCATTACTCAACTAAACCGCTAAAACGGCATTACTCAAGGTTCAGAATGACATCCTCCTTAATATGGAGTCTGGAGGGGTAACATTACTTGTTCTTTTAGACCTTAGTGCTGCTTTTGACACTGTTTGTCATAAAACTCTGATAGAGACAATGAATTCTGATTTTGGATTTAATGGTGTTGATGCTAGCTGGCTATCATCATACCTCAAGAATAGACAGCAGCGTGTATTAATAAACAGCAGTCTGTCAAAAGACTTCCATCTTGAATGTGGAGTCCCACAGGGCAGTTGCTTTGGTCCGGTTCTGTTTATGTTCTATATTTCAAAAATGTTCACCATCATTGAATCTCACCTGCCCGATGTCTATGGTTATGCTGATGACACACAGGTCTATTTCTCTTTTCGACCATCAATCAAGGATCAAACTAAAGCTCTAGAAACTATTGAATCATGTATTTCGGACATTCGTACATGGGTGGTTTCAAACAAATTAATGATAAATGATGACAAGACTGAATACCTAATAAACGGTTCACGAAAGCAACTCACTAAAGTTGACATCAATTCAGTGAAGGTAGGAGATTCCGCCATCAGTGCAAGTAACAGTGTACGTAATCTTGGTGCTTTATTCGACTCTACCATGTCTATGGACAGACATGTTACAAATATGTGCAATAAGGCTTTCAGGGGGTCTATACAAAGTTAAACAGATAAGACAGTTCCTCACGAAAGACTCCACAAAAACCCTAGTTCATGCCTTTGTAACTTCACATTTGGATTATTGTAATGCCTTACTGTTCAACCTTCCACAATACCATTACTCTCGCCTCAGATGGTACTGAATGCATCAGCTCGAGTGGTATGCAGGGTATCAGGATCTCAACACATCACACTCCTGTTCTGAAGGATATGCACTGGCTGCCAGTCAAGTACAAAATAATTTTCAAAACTTTATTATTAGTTTTTGAGACACAAAACAACATGTCACCAGCCTACTTAGAAAAACTCCTTAATACCAAGAATGCGTGTCAATACAACCTGAGGTCCGATGGTAAAATGCTGCTACATGTTCCAAAACATAGGTGTAAAGACATTTGAAGGTAGGTCATTCTCATTTGCTGGCCCTCACTTGTGGAATAATTTACCAGAACACCTAAAAAGACTGTCAAATGTGAACATTTTCAAGAAAGATCTCAAAACAAACCTGTTTCAAAAAGCCTATAAGTGATGTTGTTGTAAGATACTGTATATATTCCGTTTGAGTATTTGCACGAGCTCAGTAACATGTACAGCGCCTTAGAATATGGTTCTATACCTTCTGAACTATAATTTTGGCGCTATATAAATAGACGATATGGAATGAGTGTTTTTCTCAGAAATATTTATGAAACGAGTCTAAGAATTTCTGTTTTGGCGAGCCCAAACTGAAAATTCGGATGAGGTTCATAAATATTATATGAGAAAAACACTCATTTCATGTTCTGTTTATCATATGACACACACACGCACAATTTAGCCACTTGGTATGACTTTTTAACCCATCCCGTAAATTGATTTGCCGACGGCATTTGGAAAAACATCCTCGTATAACTAACAATTTTCATTTTTTGCTTCCAAAACATAGGTTATGACCCCTCATTTGTCAGACATGATAAGATAGATTACTGTCATATAACAGTTGACAACTTTGAAAATATTGACTGCATGAGGGCAAAATAATTTTCGGTGACAGTGTTGTGAATATCATGTGTTGTCAGGTTGAATACCAGGTGAGGGTTAAATCAGTCGAGCTGACAAATCTTAATATATAAAGTGTTGAAATAATACTTACGAAGGAATAGCTTGTCTGCTGCATCTTGTCTAACAAAACTCATGGAGCTTATGCGAGTGTTGAGAATATCATGTGTGTCAGGTTGTAGACCAGGTGAGGGTTAAATCAGCCGAACTAAAAAAATTAAAATCTAAAGACTTGACTGCGTGCGAGGTCGAGCTAGAAAATCTATAAAGTGTTAAAATAACACTTATTGCTCCCCGACATCGTAACTCTTTAGTACAGTACAGCCGTCACGGACTGGTCACTTTCCACGCATGGGCAATATTTCCACGGACGCAATAATATTAGATTTCAAACACTAATTACAGGAATAATCGACAAAAATTTAATTAATGAAGCACCGAGTACAATCCGGTGCTTCATTAATTAAAATTTTGCTGACGATGACTTTTATTACCTGGTAAACGCATGCATGGACATCACTGCCCATGCGTGGTTTACAACCAATCCCCGGCGACTGTACTGTTTACATACTCTCACAATGAATAATACAAAGATTGTCGGTGAAATGAAGCCAAACTGCTTCCCAAATGAGAATGTTGAAATTATCGTCTCTTGGATTACAGAAGAAATTTTGTAAAACCTCAAGGTGCAATTTTATCTGTCATATCTTGTTTGGAAAAGCTCTTGGAGCTCTGTCAGGCAGGATATAATAGATTCAATTCATTAAAATATTGACTTTTTTTTAATACAATCTCAGTTAGTGAAATGAGGCCAAACTGTTGTTCAGTGAGAATATTGATATCATTATATGTGGCCAGGTTGTAGACCAGTATCAGAGTTGTGGATATTGACCTAGTGATTTTATTGGGGTTTAGGGTCACTTTTCTGCAGCTATGGACCTACTGAAAACACACTCTGTTACTAAAATGAGGCCAAACTCATCTTAACCCTTTGAAACGCAGAGGCCTCTTTTCCGGCCCAGTAACATGATACTTCACAATTTCAGTAAGTTGGTTGACTTTTGAGTGAAGGTGTGGCGTAGACCGATCAATATTTTCAACGTGCAGCCCCAAGGCTGCACGTTGAAAATATTAATTGGTCTACCCCCAAATAAAGAATATGGACTCTTCCCGTTGCTGCCATTGAACTGATATGGAAGATACCACTAGGGCTCAAAGGGTTAATGAGAATGCTGGATTTACCATATAATGTCCCGTTGTTGACCCGTATCATTGTTCTTAGTTCATATAAAATCATAGAACGAATTGTTGAATTGGTTAACCTGTGAAATCTAAAACAAAAACGTTGGTAGAACACCCATAAATAAAGTACTATCCTGTTGTATCTGTCTGCCAATTAGCTACGGGTGAATGGTCCTTCTCATGTTTCTCACCTCGCCGTCTGAATGTTTTCTATTCAACTTAGCGGGGGAGGAATTCGTCACATACAGGTGAATTGTGCACTTGGTGATACCTTCTTGAAATTTGGCACACTGTTAGTGTAGGCTATGAGGTTCTCAAAAACGATCGGCTACAAGTTGACACCGACCGGTGGCGACCAGTAGCGGCACAATCCAAAATGGCCGCCAGCGGCTGAAGGGAACCTCCTTTTCGACGGTCTACCGACTATACATCCGATTGTAAGGGCGCGAAAGTGAACTCTGATCCACGCACGTGTTGGAAACAGACGTGGGAGATGATGTAGAATAAAACGAGATTCTCTATACGGACGCATCAATTTCTTGGAACTTGAAAAGAGCGTTGTTTCTCCGGGATCAGCGTCATTCAGGCAAACCTGAATGACGCTGATCCCGGAGAAACAACGCTCTTTATGAAGCAGTCTCTTTGCCATACAATCTCTTGTTTGGCGTAATTCCGCAAGCAATTCTGATTTGTCTGTCGAAATTAATTCGAGAACGCGATTGTTCACAAAAATCATTCACAGAATGAGTGAGAATCCTCTTCGTGTACGGACTAGTACTGACTGGGAACGTTGTTGCTTTTGCCAGCAAGACAGTTCCAAGAAATTGATGCGTCCGTATAGAGAATCTCGTTTTCATGACGCCTATAAAGCTATTGAGGAAGACATAACGCGCTTCCTAGATAATGGCGTTGAGCTTCCATATAATTTGACCATTGATTGTTTGATGAGAGAGAGTGATGAGTGTATGTCGATGTCACTGTTGACGAATAAGGCAATATATCATAAGACATGCCGTGACAGTATTCGGACTCACATCGTACAGCGCGTGCTACACAAGCGAGAGCGAAATGAGGCAGTGGCATCCTGCTCCACGCTGAGTCCTAAAAGAACACGGACAAGTTTTGAATCTGGCTGTGACAGGAAACTGCCCCAGTGTGTTTATTGTCACAAACGCGAAGGTGACAGCAGTGAGCCTATTTGCAGATCAATGTCTGATAACAATAAACTCAAAATTATGGCAAAGGAAGCCGAGAACTGGGTTGTTTTTTCTCGGGTCAATGCAGCATTTGATTCCGCTGCTAGTGATCTTTACTATCACAAAACCTGTTATTGTAAGCTTGCCAATGAAGCACGAGCGGCTAAATCTAAAAAGTCGAAGAACGCCGAACATTCCGCGTCAGGCCTGCCCTATGACCCTCTCGTTATGGCAGAGCTCATAACATTTGTTGAACACAACGATTCCGCGATGAAGCTTGTCGATCTCAAGAATCTGTACAGTCGGAGGTTGAAGCAAGTCGGTTCTGATTGGCTTAGTGAAGAAATACATTCCACTCGATTCAAAGAACATTTGTTGCAGAAATTGGGCGATGGCTGGGACGCCTTCACACAGGGTAGAGATGTGTTTATTTCAAGTAGGTTTCGAGTTGGCTCCTTGTTGTCCGAATCTTTAACTCGTATAGTGTCTGAGGAAGAGGCAAAAAAGATAGTTGATGTGGGTCTTCTTCTGCGTAAACACATACTCATATCTCAAGCTCCTTTCACGGGATCATTTTCATCTTATTGCTTGAGCGAGCCTGTACCCAACTCACTCCTGACTCTTCTTAGAGTTCTACTTGAGGGCACATGTAGTATACAGAACTTAGGCGATGATGAGACTGTTAATGCCAAGACTCGAGTGGCTTGTACTATTTCACAGATGTTGATCAGCAATTCAGCGAAACGCTCCGAACATGCACAAAATGTTCACCAGAGACGTGACAGAGAAACTCCAATGCCTCTTTATGTGGGTTTGAAGTTGCATGCCCATGATCGTATGAAAAATCTTATCAGAGATTTTCATCAAATGGGACTCTCTGTCTCTTATGATCGCGTAATGGATGTTCGCAGGAGTTTCGCGAGAGCTGTTTCACTGCGGTTCAAGAACGAAGGTGTTGTAGTCCCAGCTAACTGCAAACGTAATGTTTTCTCGATAGGAACCACTGATAACATTGATGTATCTGGTAGATCTGATATGCATGGTACGTCCATCACACTCATTGGTCAACTGAGCAGGGACAATGTGGGTACTGATCCCCCACCACTGAGTTTAGATGTTCCAGAAGACACACAAATTGAACTCCCAGACGACTATGCATTTGTTCCTTTCGTTGAAGACTTTGGTGGGGACATCAGGCTTGAATCTCCAGATGAATGTAATGTACGGCCCAATGAATATGCAGATTTGAACGTGGGAGAGAATGACTGGTTGTCTCATGTGTCACAGATCAGCAATAAAGGGAAGGTTGATGGCAGCTGGCAGCTTGATGAAGTCCCTGTGACCTTTTCAGGCTTCTTTTCAAAACATGAAGATCAAGACAATGTCAAACCTCGTGCAGTTATTGGGGTATTCCCTGTTTTCAGTGAGCAGAAAGCGGACTCACTCAGTATGCAGAAGCATGCTATGTATGTGGTCAGGGAAGCTACTGCTTTCGTAAACCCCGGCCAGATACCTGTCATTGAAGGTGACTGTCCGTTGTATGCCAGGCAGAAAAAATGTCAATGGCTGTTCCCAGAGGAGATAGGTGAGGATCGAATGGTGTGTATGATTGGATTCCTGCATCTTGAAATGTGCACCCAAGAAGCTGGTGGTAAGCTTATGGGTGGTTCTGGTTGGGAGCGAATGTTTCACCTCGCAAAGATATTCACACCCGGTGTAGCATCATCCCTACTTGGTGGGAAACATGTCAAGAGGACGCGACAGGCATATCTTCTCACTCTAGCTTGGCTTGAGATCCTCAGAAAGAATGCTTATGAGATTTACTGTCAGCAGACTGGGCCCCATGAGTCATTTGAAATGTGGGAACAGAGGATTCTTTCACAATCTCCAACTGCGCGCTATTGGGGTGAAATCGTTCGGAACTTTCTCTTGACAAGCTGTCAATTCGTTCGGAACCAACGAATCGGTAACTGGCCTGGTACACTGTGTTCTATCGATGAGTTGTGCAGTTACTTTTTTGCCCTAGGACATACAAATTATTGTCGGTGGGTCCCCGTATTTCTAAGAGACATGTCTCAGCTACCCAGGCGGCATCCTTCAATCCACAACAAATTCATGGAAGGCCATTTTGTGGTCCAGCGTAGTGAGAGGAAGTTCAGTATGATGGGTTTAGATCAGAGCCAAGAACATAGTATCCAACTACTCAAAGAAGACAGTGGTCCAAAAGGTCTCTATGGCCAGGCTGAAGAGAAAGTCGTTATTGAGCTTTCAAGGTCAGAAGTTCTGCGTGTTATAGATGAGTATGAATATGCAAGTTTCCACACAACATCATCAGATAACACGGAACACCCGGAAAGTTCGGTATCAGAGCAGAAAAAATTTCTGAATCAATTGAAATCTCTCCTCGATCTGGTGAATCAGGGACTCATTATCAACCCTTATGATGAAACTAGTGGTCAGCTGGTGACATTAGATACTGGTGAATATATGGACCCCGAAGTTAGTAAGAGTTTACGGTCATTACCCGAAAGGGGCAAGCATTTATATTCCACTTTCTTGAAGGAAAGGCTTGTGGAATGCACCGTACCCCTGAATGATGTTATTCCCAAGGCAAATATATATACCTTCCTTAACCCACCCCCAGCCAACCTGGACAAAGGCCGAGACAAACTCATGTCAAGTAAAGCAACTGCCGCAATAGTTACCCAGATGTTCGTTTCACTGCAAGCCCGGCCTGATTCAAACATGGATGAGTTTTTCATGCACGAGAATGCACGTGATCCGCCAGCATTATCCGATAGAGGTAAGCTACGGAGTGGGACAAAATCTCAAATTCTCAATTGTTTACCAGCTATTCCTGCACAAGGGAAGAATTCAGCAGCTAGACAAGCTTCAGTTGTCATCTTGGATATGCCTGCTGTAGTCCATGTAATCAAACCACAGAAAGCGGATCTGTTTGGAGAATATGCTCGATTGCAATTATTGCCATACATCGAATCTCTGATTAACACGAACACCACAAGGGTTGATGCGATCTATGACTGTTACCCCGAAGGCAGTTTGAAGAATCAGACGCGAGCAAAACGCCTCGGTGAGACAGCAGTTAGGTTGATACGGGTGTCCGAGAACGTCCCTTTACCTAAAGGGAAGAATTGGCAGGCATTCTTGAAAGTTAGTGAGAATAAAGACGAATTTTTCAAGTTCCTGTCTGCTGAACTGCTGAAATTAACATCAACATCCGAGTACCAGTTGTTAACGACATCAGGAGAATATGTACTATGCAATAAGGATGTTAGCTTATGTGACATATCTCCATCGAACCACGAGGAAGCAGACACGCGCATGATGCTTCATCTCAACCATGCAGTCTCACAAGGTCACAAAATAGCTTTTCTTCGCACGGTTGATTCTGATGTCGTCATTCTGTCTTTGCACCATTTCGCAACATTCCGTGACCTTGGACTCAGTGAGCTGTGGATTGGGTTTGGAATTGGAAAGGCATATAAAGATATGCCAATTCATGAGATAGCTTCACAACTTGGACCTGATTACTGTAAGGCCCTGACTTTCTTCCACGCCTTCACAGGTTGTGATGTAACATCCAGCATGCTCGGCATTGGGAAGAAGACAGGATGGAATGCATGGATGAATTTTCCCGCATCAACTGAAATGATGATAGAATTGACTGAGAATCCGCAAGTCTTTTCAGAGGATTCCCCTCATATGCAGCATATCGAAAAACTCACCATACAGATGTACAGTAACAGTTGTGTCAGTACACGTGTCAATGATGCGAGACGGCATATGTTCACACATGGCCTTAAGTCTATGGAAAACATCCCGCCCACCAAAGCAGCTCTGTATCAACATGTAAAAAGGGTAATTCTTGTGTCATCTTTCATTTGGCATCGTGCTCTGCAGAAACACTTATGTGTGCCAGACCCATCACAGTACGGATGGGAGTGGAATCCACGTCTCAATATTCTGGTCCCATTTTGGACTCACCTAGGAGACGCAAGTGCTGCATGTGCACTGATGCTCCACTGTAGTTGTGCCAAGGCCTGCAAGGGCAATTGCAAATGCTTGAAAGCTGGATTAAGGTGCACACCTTTGTGTAAGTGTGAAGGTGGCTGTTGTAACAATATTGAGTAGTATACTGTCATGTTAGGACCAGTCATCTCCTATTCTGATATTTTTTTTTTCCATTTTCGGCCAGTTAACACATGTCATGTTTCTAGTTGAGTTGATTTTGCTAACAAATGTTCATCCCATGTGGCTTGCTACATTGTCCGGGGTATAGGAATACAGTTTTAGATTTCGGAAAATAGTCTGTTATTTACTGCACAAGACGGTGTTAATTCATGCATAGCATGATACAATATCCCCAACTATTTTGCCTCTGTACAACAGTTGATACCTTCGTTCACCCGTGTGTTCATCTATGGTATCCTTGTCTTTCTCTGGCCATAGGCCACATGTGACTAGTCAGTTCCTACTCCATAGCAAATCAACTTGGAAATCCTTCATCTTGTAGCGCACTCATGTCTCAATGAATCCATACCTGAGTTGATCTAATAAATCTAACGTAAGGTATCAAATTGCCATACCGGATCATATTTCGATAAGTTATTCGCTAAAACATTTCGACCACTCATCGACATCAAAGGTCATGTTTTGGCTCCCAGTGGTGGCTATATCTCTATATCCCTGGTAAAGTAGCATACCATGAGGGATGGGCATTAAGTGTCGGCAACATTAATCCTGACTTGGAACACACCACATCTTAACTGGCCGAAAATGAAGAATACTACTTGTAGTCAAAAAATATTCCTGTACCTCGAATGACTGCAAACATACACTCACCCCTTCTAGTCCCATTTTGCCAATGTTCTATACTGGCAAGATAACATTGTATAATTAACAACGGGAACTAATGCATCCCGAGTTCATTCCAGCACTGCCCTTGCTGGCAGACGTGTCGCTATGGTGTTGAGATTGAACCAGAACTCCTCTAGAAATTTGATAGTTTTATTTTCTTAGAAAATAAATCTATCGAAAATGCCGGAAGTTGAGAATAGACTGTCACTTTAATTGGATTATCAAATGTCCAAGTATCCCCACTGCTGCATACTATCGAGTACCCTTGTTCATGTGTTGACAGGAATCTCTCATACCATGTTCATTTGACCATTGCATTCCCGAGAAACATTCAACACTAATTTATCTACGGACGGACGATCATACTGACAGTCAGACACACAGACGCACACATCGACGGAAATTCTGATCCCATTATCCATTAATCTTCCCCCCAACTTGTTCCAAGGGCTTCACTCCATCATTCACATCAATTACAGCACATGTATGGTGTTAGGTTTGGAGCTTCAGTTGTGCGATCGGCGAAAATAGCTTTTTTTCGATCCGCTTGGCGGCCATTTTGGATTTCGCTGCTAGTGGTGGCTAGAGGATGGTGCCAACTTGTAGCCGATCGATTTTGAAATCTCTGATGCCTACCCTTACATCATGCCAAATTTCAGGAAGGTATCACCAAGTGCACAATTCTAGCGAATTCCTCCCCCGCTAACTCATGTTTTACTCTCAGCAAGTTTTACTGTGTTATTGAATCTCTGCTTACGAAAAAGTAATTTTGGATAAGAAGGACTCATAAATCGAGTTGCCAGATTGTTTTCGGTTCCGCATATTTTAGCTCTGTTAAGATGCTATATAAGTAATGGAATTCTGTTTATTTTGAAATTCCCACCTGTGATATTCCTTAAATTCAAATTAAATATACACAAATTATACATCAAAATGAAGGTTGGGAGGTACAGAACACGTAAAATATATGAAATCAACTCATAAAGTTGACAGCAGGCACAATTGGTTCCTGGAAGTCAGCTACCGTATTCGTACCAGAACTGATAATACAAAAATATTTCCTGAGAACAACTTGGGGTCAATTGTGCTTCACATATCCAAGAACAAAGCTTGAGCATCAAAATCCTTCAAAACACGGCGACAGAGCTGCATGGGGGTAAATTCCAAAGGTGACGACTTTGTTTACATACATTTTTACTTTCGATTTCAGGTCAACGTCATCGGGCGGAGAAAGCATCGAGAAACAACGCCGTCTAAAATCAAATAATGAGAAAGATCACCTTAATACAGCATACTATTATTATATAGAGACTGTACAGTTGACATATTCTATGCAAGATATCATGTCACCTGGTGAAATGTCTTAGAATTCCGATTTTGTTTTTTGATGTAAATTCGTGGTATCAAGTGATTTGCGCATGTCTGTGGAATATGGAATCCATCTTCAATAACAAAATGCAGACAGTTTTGTCCTATTCCCAAATGCAGTTCTATCCTCGCATCTCAAAGTGTTTTGAATGCCTAGCTTTGTTCTTGGATATGTGAAGCACATTTGGCCACAAGTTGTTCTCCAGAAATATTATTGTATTATCAGTTCTGGTACGAATACGATAGCAGACCTTCATGAACTAGTGGTGCCTGCTGTCAGCTCCATGAGTTGATTTCATATATGTTTCGTGTTCTATACCTCCCAGCCTTCATTTTGATGTATTATTTGTGCATATTGAATTTGCATTTAAGGAACATCAGAGGTGGTAATTTCAAAATAAACAAAATTCCATTACTTATATAGCACCTTAACCTCACATTTAGACAAATTTATAGAGAAATGTGACATTAGGCACCAATAAATAAAAAAATAACTGCAGTCTGGAAACTTTTGTGTGTTGATTTATTTATTATCAACCAGCACCAATGTATCTGCTAAACGACTTAGAACGTGTAAATATACATGTAGCATTTTCCCACAAAATGGCAACTCAACAACCAAAGCTCATACTCACTTTATATCAAATGTGTGATTATATTATGCAATTTTTATTTTTGAAATAACATGCACATTTTTACTTGTACGTTTGGATGAGGTACTGACAAGCACGTTACATTTTGTATTGTTCTTGTGAATGAAAAGGCAGCCAAGTGCAGAACACTCCCTGAGACTGGATGCGGACGATCATTTCACTCCAACGAAAATCGTGATTTCTTCTCAACCTACCCACAATTGTTTACAATAACGTAAGTGCAAGCCCGACTTCGGAACTAACTCAAGCTAATAAACTTTTCCAAACGAGTTGGAAAAATGGAAGAGTGCAAAGGCACGAAAAAAAGATCGAAAAGTGGTCGAGCGAGACCGGCGCTCGACATTACAGGTACTCTCTCTGCACACCTTTTGCATTTTCCGAGCGCATGCGCAACAACTGTGACGTCAATTCCTTTTTTCCGCCATTGTACATGGTCGGAATTTTTTGTGACTCGTGCTTCTCAGCTTGTTTTTCTTCGAGAACAACTTGATTATTTCGCTACGGTTATTGTTATTTGTGCGAAGAGGATTGTATCCTTTACTCAAGCTCAAAATTGATTGTGTTTTATTATATTTAATGCTCATTTTCGCTTGTGTTCTCGTTTCGTATCTTGCTTTTTCCGCGCGCAAAAACTCCACCCGCGTTGATCGGTTTTCCGTCGGTGGGAAGCTAGATTCTTTGGATTTGGGGGGGGGGGGGATTTTTCCCACTAGAAATTCTTTTGTCACCTTTTTGGACAATGCCTAAAACTATTCCTTGTCCTTCTTGTATGCAGGTGAAACATGTTGATGATGTTCACAGTACTTGTGTCACTTGCAACAATTGTTCTAAGGCCCATCCCTGTGGTGTTTGTGGGGTTTGGTCTTCCAAGTTCTGAACTTCTGTTAACAATGTGGTTCTAACCAGAGCTAGAACCCCTCGTTCTCGGAGCAAAGGTAGCCGTGCCTCTTCGGATATTTCTGAGAATGCACGTGGTGACTCTGTCACGCAGGATGTGGAGCAGCCTATTTCGGTAGCAAGTTCCTCCGCAACTGTTGGCAGTGCTGGCGCTGGGACGTCTGACGTGGGGACTGCGGTCTCTCTTCCTTTGGCTCCTGCAGTTACTGTTGAGGCGACAGTTTTCGATGAGAGTTTTTCCTAAGTCAGCCCGGTCACTCTCTCCGATTTGCATCATCGGCAGTTGCTGGGGAAATTGTTCATGCTGCTCCTATCTTGCATGATGGTGCTTCTGCCATCTCTTCCGGGTATGGTATACAGTCTCGGGGGCCCGAGGCTGTATCTGGTGTGTTACGGGGCTCCCAGTCTTCCCTGGCTTCTCATCGAAGCTGTACGGGTTTACTGGCTGCCCCGTCTCATCTGGCTAGGTTTTCTTCTGGTCGGTTGGGACGCTCGGTCGCTTCGGCAGCGATTCCTCGTCCCTTGAGCGAATCGTTTGTTGTTCCGCCTTCCCCTGTTGGTGAGCATTTTTCCACAAAATGACCACTCAACAACCAAAGCTCATACCCACTTTATATCAAATATGTGTTTATATTATACAAGTTTTATTTTTGAAATAACATGCACATTTTTAATTGTACGTTTGGATGAGATACTGACAAGCACATTACATTTTGTATTGTTCTTGTGAATGAAAAGGCAGCCAAGTGCAGAACATTCCCTGAGACTGGATGCGGGCGATCATTTCACTCCAACGAAAATCGTGATATTTGCCTCATTTCCAAATTAATAGGTCGGCAAGATTTGAGATAATAGTGACCTGCAATTTTGGACAGCTAAGTTTTGTGTTGATGGTTTATTTAATTTTACTCTTGGGTGGCGATGTCGAACTCAATCCAGGTGGAGTAAATCTTGTCTCTATTGTCCATTTAAACGTCAGAGGGTTACATAATAAAGTTGACATTATTAATGCCGAGCTACAGTTGAAACTAGAAGTCCTGTCATGGAATGTGCACAGATAGAACGTTGATATGCGCCTTAATCTACGCGTTAAGACCATAGTAAGGCTATCACATTCTGTACATATCGCCTGTGCACAAGCAATGTTTCAACCAATGGACCTCCGTCTGCGTTTGCTATGAGTAACCAGGAGAACCTGCCGTGCTTTGGATTCCATTCGATTTGCCAATTGCGCGCAATTCCTACGCGCAATTCCTACGCACAATTAAGCCTAGATAAGCTCACAGTTCGTGACAGGACTTCTAGTTTTAACTGTAGGTGAATTTGATATTATTGCTCTGACAGAAACTGTCCTCTCACCAGAGGTACCTATGACGCATATTGCAATTCCTGGTTTCTATTTTCCACCTATTCGGCACGATCGTGAAAACAGCGCTGGAGGCGGTATAGTTGTCGGTAATAAAACTGATATAATTTTTAAAACCCGTAGTGATTTGTATGTTCCGGAATTAGAGGCAGTATGGAATGAAATACGCAGCAGCGACCAGAAATATCTGCTCGGAGTTTTCTATCGTCCCCCGACAGTAAAGAATTTTTACTGGCAATTAATCAATGACTCCATAGGAGCAGCAAGAAGTGATCAGATACTCAAGTATATCAGTGTAGGAGACTTCAATAGCAATTGCTTACCAACTACTCATCCAAAAATAAGAAATTAGAAAATATTCATGGTGTGGTTCAAATCGTAAAATCTCCAACGAGAATTACCGAGCAACATAGTAGCTTCTTTGATCTTGTTTTAATATCCTGCCCCAACTTGGTCTCTAAATATGAGAACAGCCCCCATTATGTAGTGACCATCGTGCTGTTATGGTTCAGTTACGTGTTAGGCAAACTTCGCCCAAAACCCTTAGCCGCTTGATTTGGAATTGTGATAGTTTGGATATCGCTGGAAGGCGTTCGGCCCTGTTACATTCTGATTGGGATTCTATTTTCGAATGTGAAAATGTAAATAGCGTGGCTGAAAGCATTACAAACCACATAATGAATGTTGCTCAACAGTTTATTCCTCACAAAACCATCCAAGTTAGGATGAAGGACAAACCTTGGATGACTGCCGCCACTAGGAGACAACTGAGGGTTCGGGGATCGGAACAAAGCGCATAGGAAAGCCAAATTAACCAATAGCCTAAATGACTGGAGAGGTTTTAGGCACGTTCGGAATGAGACAATTTCTAGCATTCGAGTTGCTAAAAAAGAATATGACGACCGAATGAACACATCAGTCAGTACTTATGATTTCAGCTCGAGGAACTGGTGGAAAACTTTAAAAAAAATTCGAAACAGCAATGCACCGACAGTCACATATATCCACCACTTCTTGAAGGAAATTAAATTGTAAGGTATCCCAAAGTAATAGCCGATACCTTAAACACATATGTTATTAGCCAAAGCAACACTGTGATCGATCAAGAATTACTCCAAATCCCCTTTACTGAACACCAATTAAACGTTATTCAGGTTAGTCCAGCCGAGGTAGAAAATCTGTTTTTAAATCTTGACCCCCAAAAGGCTAGTGGTCGAGTTAAAATTAGCAATATTATCTTAAAAACATTCTCGGCGCAATTAGCAACACCTTTTAGTAAGTTGTTCAACTTGTCCTTGTCTCAAGGAAAATTTCCGTCTATTTGGAAGCATGCCAATGTCATTCCAATTCATAAAATGTCCTCTGTCAATTTAAAGGAAAACTATCGACCCGTATCTTTACCTAGTAGTGAAAGAAAAGTGTTTGAGACAATAATATTTAAACACGTTTTTAAATTTCTCGTAGATAATACATTGGTTTTGTACTAGGCGATAGCACTGTTTGTCAACTAATTGATTTAGACAATAATATAAGAGTCGAGTTGGACGAAAACAAGGAAATTCGCTTTGGTTTCTGTGACATAAGTAAGGCCTTTGACAGAGTGTGGCATGCCGGGTTTATTTACAAACTTAATGCTTCGGGAATAAGGTGTGGCTTATTATCCTGGTTTGAGGATTATCTAAAACATCGAAGTCAGGTGGTAGTTGTTAATGGGCAAAATTCATGTATCGAAGCAATCCAAGCAGGGGGTTCCACAGGGATCAGTCCTCGGTCCTCTACTGTTTAATATTTATATAAACGACATTATTGAAAACATCCAGTCGAACATCCGTCTATACGCTAACGATACGTCCCTGTCGCTGATATTAGGAGACCCGTACATCGTAACCTGAGTGCCAGAATGTTCTATGTCCCATAGGGGACATAGAACATTCTGGCACTCAGGCGACGACATGGCAAGTAGGATTATGAACTTGGATCCTGTCGAAATCGGGAATTGGTCTAAAATTGGCAGGTAATGTTTAGTCCTGAAAAAAACAGTTGCCTTACCTATTTCACGAAAAACTAATCCCAATCCCCAACCCCAGCTATATTTGCTGAATAAAGCTATTAAAGAAGTTACCCATCATAAGCACCCGGGAATTACTTTTCAAGGTATGGGTTCATGGGACATACATATTGATAGCATAGTAAGTAAGGTAAGTCCAATGATTAACTGCTTTCGAAGCTTAAAATATAGTCTATCGCGTGCATCACTAATTGCATTGTATAGCCACTTTATACTTCCTTTATTTGACTTTGCTGATGTTATATGGGATAACTGTACAGAGGAGAAAGCATACATTTTAGCAAATCTTCAATTAGATACTCTACGTACAATTGGTGGTGCACCTCGCGGTACAAGTCGTGACCTTCTTTATAGAGAAACCGGATTTGTCTCCCTGAAAACATGCCGAATCCGACATAAGTTAACGCTCTTTTTCAAGTTGTAAAAGGGACGAGCACCAAATTATCTATCGCGGCAGTTCCCCCGAACAGTTGGACAAAAATCTGCATGTTCTCTTAGAAATGATGAACAACTTCGTACTGTGTTCTGTAGAACAAAAAAATATTCAGATTCATTTTTACCATCGGTCATTAGGTCAGGGAATGAGCTGGATTCTGAAACACGAAATTGTATAACAGTACAAGCATTCAAACGTATGATAAAACGCGATGACTGGAGTGTCCCTAAGTACTACCTTTCGGGTTCTCGAGCAGGTCAAGTTCTACACGCGAAATTGCGCATGGGATGTTGTAATCTAAATGTACATAAATTTGACAGATTTCTTGTGGATGATCCAAAATGTGATTGTGGTTTCGGGTATGAAAGCATTGAACACTATATTCTAAACTGTCAGCTGTATATGACACAGAGAAATACCTTTGTAAACAAATTGGATAATGCTGATGTGTCACTAAATACTCTTATGTTTGGAGATCCCCAATATCGTTTAAGCTTTTTTTGGCGTTCCAGCAATATATAATCGACACTGGGAGATTCAACAGTCGTTGGTGGTTAATGTGGGTTGTTGTCGGCTACTCACATGTCACGCTTGTGACTGTTGAGACTCTCTGTTCACTTACAAGTTTGTATTCGTTGACTTCTCCTGCATAGCAGGCAGTCTAAAATAGACATAAAAGGTATGCTTACACGTTTGAAAATCTTTTCAGACGTTAAAATGTCCACCATTCACTTTACAAAGAAGTTACAGCTAGTTTCTCTCCACACGTACAATTTATTGAAGGAGTTGACTTTCAAATACTTACATGTTATTGTACGATCATATTAATATACTACGATGTGAAATATCACTTTAATCTATGTGTACGTCACTCCTTGTCAGCACTAATCTATGTGTACGCCACTCCTTGTCAGCACTAATCTATGTGTACGTCACTCCTTGTCAGCACTAATCTATGTGTACGCCACTCCTTGTCAGCACTAATCTATGTGTACGCCACTCCTTGTCAGCACTAATCTATGTGTACGCCATTCCTTGTCAGCAATAATCTATGTGTACGCCACTCCTTGTCAGCACTAATCTATGTGTACGCCACTCCTTGTCAGCACTAATCTATGTGTACGCCACTCCTTGTCAGCACTAATCTATGTGTACGCCACTCCTTGTCAGCACTAATCTATGTGTACGCCACTCCTTGTCAGCACTAATCTATGTGTACGCCACTCCTTGTCAGCACTAATCTATGTGTACGCCACTCCTTGTCAGCACTAATCTATGTGTACGCACTCCTTGTCAGCACTAATCTATGTGTACGCCACTCCTTGTCAGCACTAATCTATGTGTACGCACTCCTTGTCAGCACTAATCTATGTGTACGCCACTCCTTGTCAGCACTAATCTATGTGTACGCCACTCCTTGTCAGCACAAATCTATGTGTACGCCACTCCTTGTCAGCACTAATCTATGTGTACGCACTCCTTGTCAGCACTAATCTATGTGTACGCCACTCCTTGTCAGCTCTAATCTATGTGTACGCCACTCCTTGTCAGCACTAATCTATGTGTACGCACTCCTTGTCAGCACTAATCTATGTGTACGCCACTCCTTGTCAGCACTAATCTATGTGTACGCACTCCTTGTCAGCACTAATCTATGTGTATGTCACTCCTTGTCAGCACTAATCTATGTGTACGCACTCTTTGTCAGCACTAATCTATGTGTACGCCACTCCTTGTCAGCACTAATCTATGTGTACGCCACTCGTTGTCAGCACTAATCTATGTGTACGCCACTCTTTGTCAGCACTAACCTATGTGTACGCCACTCCTTGTCAGCACTAATCTATGTGTACGCACTCCCTGTCAGCACTAATCTATGTGTACGCCACTCCTTGTCAGCACATACACCCGTTTCAGCATTAGAATTGAATATTGTTGTAGGGGAGAGGCGTTTAAATAGACTCAGCCTGTTCGCCAAACCCCATTTCATATTGTGAATGAAATAGAATTACTGTTTAAAAAAAAAGTTGTTTTGCATAAGCAACATTGCAGCTTGCGGACCTCCGAGTGGAATTCAGAAATAACTTAACTTACAATACGAGTCGAAATAAGTTGTAGAATAACCACTGTAAACTATGCATCATCAACTACACCAATAACACAATAACCTGACATCATTTTCTGGAAAGCTCTCATAGAGAGCTTTCCGGAAAATGATGCCAGGTTCTTGTGTTATTGGTGTAATGGCGGTGGGCTACTTTGTTTATTGCGCTTATGCTACAACCTATTTTGATTCATACAGTATTTGTAGACTTGAACATATGCTTCTACCTTGTACCATGCATTTATACTCATATGAAGTCATTTTTCCAGACATTTCATATTTAGCTATTAAATAAATAATTGTTCATTTACAGATTAGTTCTATTAAAAAGTACTGGACCTTAGCCATAGGCACATTTCAATATTTCGTGATTATAAAACAAATTTAAAATAACAAAATTTGACTTGTTGCAATAATCTACAATTGCAGTACTTTGATCACCAAACGCAGTACAGAAGAAATCAAATCACGTGACCCTCGGGTGAACAATCTTGTTCCGATGATAGATCATATGATGGGATTTGTATAAAACTTTTTAGAAACCATTTTTACCTGCTAAGTTCATAAATTATGTGTGTGTAGTTGCAGTCAATTTGTTAGGTAAAGGGTTATGCAGTGGGGTGTGTGGATTATGGAGATTTTTATCAATCCATTTCCATTGTTTGAAAAACAAATTAACAGTACCAAAAGGGTAAATTCCCACTAGTCATGGGGCAGGTTTTTGGCATATGAAAGATACTTCAACAAAAATCCTTAGTTTTCCTGAAGTAATATTCTTTTGCGGACATTATAAATTACATTTTGAATTTCTATGCATTGGAAAATTTACTGCAATAGGAATTTCAGTGCACTTAACTTTCTTAAGCGTTATGTTTAAACCCAAAACATGTAAAAAAAGGTACAGAATACATGTAGATTACCACTCAAAATATGTTGTTTTTTTAACTACAATAAATTAAGAAGAATCTTACATCATTTTCTGGGAAGCTCCCTGTCAGAGATTCACAAAAAGGATATCCGATTCTTGTGTTATTAGTGTAGGAAATATTACATCTATAGTTTATACCAGTAGTTGTTATTCTTCAGCTCATTTTGACATGTACTGTAATAATAATAATAATAACTCTTTGGCCAGCCGCTGATTTGTCGCGGTCCTCATAAGAGAAGGCCATCATTCCCCCTGCACCCCACCCCCTCTTCCCCTCCTCTCCTCCCAGCATTCAGATATAAACTGTATATGGACACAATATTATTTAGACACGCGATACTGCTACTAGCAGACGATTTTCACCTTTTAGGGACCACGCCCCCTCCCCAACCTCTTCCAGCTAGAACATCTGTGCGTTATGTTTGAAAATATTTGTATTGATTTGCAGTTTGAATACCCAGGGTTTGAATTTTCGCTCACCGCAGTCATCTTGTGTCGTTTGAGTGATCTATCTGTTATTTTCTCACTCGCGATCAAAAAGAAAAAAACATTATGTCGAGTCTGCCATCGCTTATGGGAAGAGGTTCATTGCGGTATTCATTTGACGAAAAAATCAAATTTATTTTTGTTTGTCGGTTAAATGATGTGTTGAAAGTATGTTGTTTTCTATCTTTATTAGTATTAAATCGAAAACGCACATATTCTCGTTTCAACCGAAACATGTATGACCCAAAGCAACCTCTGACCTTGCATATCATTAACGTCAAACATGGCGAATGGGCTTATTGTAAATTCGGTTTCCTGTCCTGGCAACAAGGATTCCCTAATTAGCATAAAGCGGAATGCGAACGATAGATAATACCCGAACACAACCGAACATCGGCGGAGCATTAGATTAGACTTGTCGCTAGTTCGAGTGTCCGTATCAAACGACGCATCGAATGTAATAGATACATTAAATGCGTAGCTCTCAGACGAGGATTCGTCTGAAATGCCACTTAAAGATCTATTTGATCCAGGGAGAAATAATCGTCGCATAAATTCAAACAGAACCTAATATTAGATTAGATTCGTCCAAAGTGCGTCCGTCTAACTGGCGGTTACATAATCTGTCAGAATTAGCTTTGGGTTGACATACAATATTAGTTCGAATGACAAATGCAACAGAAAGGGGGACGGGACAACCGATACAATCGATTGATAACGAATGCCGAGTAAGGAACTGTGAAAAAGTAACGGTTGTCACGTCCGTAACAGAGCGGAGCATATTTTGACATTGTATTTCGGGCGTTAGTGTGGGTTCCTCGTGTAGCCTGAACAGTTTAGCTACATATTAAGTCGACAGGAAACTACAAACGGCAGTATCCCGCAAGGAGGTACGGAAGATTAACATATTAACCAGCGTACTCTTGAAGAAAAGTGGCAAGGGTTGGGGTCGACGTGTGATCTCTACGTTGTAACGAATGAGCGGCCTTGGGTCAACGTTTGAGTGAAAACAGTTCTTGTAAATGGCTAGCGCGTATCCTGAAGTCCGAAACAACAATCGATAAAAATTCGTCGCCTGAGTGCTAGAATGTTCTATGTTCCCTATGGGACATTTATTTATTTATTTATTGGGGTTTTAGGTCATTTACTTATGCACAATCGCTAATCGTGACCGTGGCAGTTTTACGGGTGGAAGAAGCCCGAGTACCCGGAGAGAACCACCGAGCAGCGATGAGCAACTGTCAGCTCCTCAACATTCTAACTCTGTTCAAGCGTCGCTCAAGCAGGATTACAGCGGTTGAAGACATGTGCACCATCGACGTGCAATGCGCCTTAGTGCACGGCGTCATCGTTCCCCATGTAGGCAACAGAGATAAAGTGCCTTGCGCAAGGACACACCGCGGGTCGCCCCAGACGGGAATCGAACTCGGGACCTCTAGCATAGAAGTCCAACAGTCTACCACTGAGAACATTCTAGCACTCATCCCACGAATTGGCAATGGAAGAAGGGAATGAAGACTAACAAGAGTTTCGGGAAGGACAAATAATTCCTTAATGAAGAACAACAGACAGGTATTCAGGCTGACGGGTGCCACTTGCACAAACATATTTCGTTTGCAACCAAACATGCAGCATTTGGCACCAAAATTTGGCACCCAAAATATATTGTTGGTAGATCTCACAGGCTATGTGGTTTATTATTTCCGTGCGTCGTTTTCGTTAACGACACAAATGAGACAGAATTCACACCTGTCAAGTAATCTACAGGTAACAGCTTGGTTTAATCATTGTTCTTTGTTTGTTAATTAGTTCATCCATTTAATCTGATTCTAATCAAACATGTCTTTGTTATTTAATCTTTTTTTATCTTGCTTAATCTTTTTTATAATCCTTTGTTGTGAATAAACAGTGAGTAAATAAGGATCATGAAATTATTTTTTAAACTTTAATAATAGACTTTCACTTATTTATCAAAAATCCTTAAAAGAACCAGATAACACTAAATTAAAATACCGTACTTTGAGTGAAACAAGGCGATATCTGCAATGCTTTAGCATTGCAGATGGCGCCTTGTTGCACTCAAGGAGCGATATATGGTTCATTTGTTCTCGTTTACGATCAGATTCGTTTACGCATTAGAATCTTTCATTTGGCACCAAAATATTCATTTGTCACCGAACCAAATTAAAATTGAAATTGCATTGAAATCTTTATTTGCAGTAGAATTATTGTACAAAAATAACACTAGGCTAATATGTGTACTGCGGGGAACAGCATAGCCTTGTGGCCGTCTTCCTACTACTCCCCATAAAATATAGAGAAAAATAGAAAAAAAAAACGGTCGAGACAGCAGAGTTTCAAGCCATTCAGTGATTCAGTGAACCATTCAATAATGAAATATTTTCAGATGAGAATGATGAGAAGCGATACGATACCAGAATGGAAGAGATATGACAAATCTTAATAAAATCTTCGTTTACGCATTAGAATCTTTCATTTGGCACCAAAATATTCATTTGTCACTGAACCAAATTCCATTTGGCATCAAAAATTTAGAGCCAGCATGAACACTGCAATAGACTCTTTTTGGCGAACTCGACCCTGAAAGGAATGCAAATAATACTCTTATTTCTTGAATGCCCAAAATACCAGACTAAAAGAATGAGATTCACAGTGAGTGTAGCGGGGAAGTGGGATGGGAGAATGAAGGACATGTCGATAGGGAGTGACTCTAAGGAGGGGGTTAATATGCTAATCGGAGAGATTGGGAAAAATGGAAGTCATCAAGCAGTTCGTCTCCGAGTGTTGGGAGGAGAGAAGAAGCGTGGGAATAGGGAGGCAGTTGGGAGCACATGGGTAACCAAGGCCTTCTCTCACCCGAGAACCGCGACAAATCAGCGGCCGGCCAAAGGGTTATTATTATTATGATCCCATCCTTCTTCCAGCCATTAAACTCGTGCTTTAAAAGCGGTAATATCGATGATGATTTACTAACATCCCAACTCTAACCACCTTATACATGGTTATTTGCTAGTGCACAATGTATACACACCACAATATTTATTTATTTATTTAATGGGATATAACGACAATTTAGACAGCCAGGGTCACCTGAAATATTTGAAATATTTGTTTACATAACCCAGACATTGACTAAATACCGCAGTAAGTTCCAAACATCGCAAGGAACTGTTATTGAATGCAAGAAACTCATTTAAAACCAGCCACGCTACCAGAAAAAGACAGCGGTTTTTAAGGTAAAAAATCCTGGAAACCTGTATCCAGTCAAATTCATGGATGCCTGTAGGGTGTGCTGGGACCTGCACTCAGTAGATGACTGAAACACAGCACATTATCGTAGCCTGATGAATTTGCACCTAAGAAGAGCCTCATAGGAGAGTCTGCCAAGAAATGTCACATACACAATCTTCCAGATTGTCTACCCTTACAGAACAAAGTAAATCGATCTCTTGGCTTAAATTTCTTTCGGACATTTACGCCAATTGGCTTAAATTTCTTTCGGACATTTACGCCAAGTGATGTTTCTCGTTATTCTACGAAACACAATAAAATAACATTATCTATAACAGGAATTGAGATAATAGTCGCGGTTCAAATTTGTCGTCATTGCGAACTATGCAGGCAGCCATGTTGTAATGTCATATCAGACGTGATGTCTTTTGTGACTTTACATTGCCGCGCATAATGGAATATAGTATGTTGTCGAGTAGCCATGACATCATCACCATAGTTCAATGTAATTACTACGTATTGGTGACGACATGAGTCACATGGCTAGTGAAATCATCAATGACGTCATCAAATAAATTAAAGAAGCGCACATACAAATGTAATTACACATATGGTTCTTCATATGGGTGTGACAGGGTCCATTGAAGTTGGGGTTGGGGGGGGGGGGGCAAAATATATTATCCACCTCTTGCTGGGTTAAAAATGCTTATTCCCCGTACCCCATAGATGAAGATCGAGCGTCATCCCCGTGGAAATATTAAACTTTTCATCCAATTGGAGCACCCTCTGTACTTCTTGAAGGTTCAAGTACCAAGGAAGTACACTTTAAGATCGGGTGGGTTAAAAATCAACTCATATCAACCGGGTTGAGTTACTATGAACCCAATTCGGTTCATATTCACTCAACCCAGTTGATTTAGGTTAATTTTTAACCCAACAGAATCTAGAGTGTAGAGGAATAACCGTAGCAAAATGACTCAATAAATATTAAGCAGAGAGTACATGAACCCATTTTAGGGATTCCGGGCATAAATGTATGTGAGGTTCACGTTTCTCAGGTGAAGAGTGGGGAGTGGGGGGGGGGGGGGGGTGTCCCCCAAGTCTATGAGCACACCGCTGATTCTTCACTTCAGCTATGATTAGGATACATAACCAATATTCGACTAGAATGCAAAATGTCCTTACAAATAGTAGCCACACATCGGTTGTCAGAAGAGGAACTGAGGAAAACCACGCCAAAATATTAGCCTCCAACCACAGAGTATCCGGAGCACGGATCGCCAAAAACAGCCACACTCCAGAAATGGTTCGTTTACTACGAATTCCACAAAACAAAGTAGGCCTACATGGCTGGTGGGTAGAAAATAATGAAATAAAACCACTCAGAGACTGTCTTGTATCACCGAAATTCCCAACTATGAATCATCCCAAAAACACCCCCGCGATTCAACCGGAATGGCCCACTCAATCATATAATTTGTTTCCTGTAAAACTTGATCGCTGTTTTTTTTGCCCCGTTTTATGTACGTCCGTTCTGAATATGGTTTCAGGACGATAACTTTAGTTTGACCGAACGAAATGAAACAAATTTTTATACATAGATTGATAACCATATAATACATGTTGGGATTGATAGTGGGCGGTCCAATATTTTCTTGGCAGAGTTACGGCCCTCTTCCGACTCAGAAGGCATGTTGGTTTGCGGGCGATAACTTTAGTTTCACTGAATGAAATGAAATAATATTAGTTATCCTTGTGTTTTCCAGGGTGTATGGGAATTTACACCGGTTTGGAAACTCATGCGCCCTGAGGAGAAGGGTTTATTTCCAAGAATTTTGGTGTACTTAATACTTTAACCTACACTGTGGGAAAAAATGACAGAACAATTGTACTTTATAAATTTCTTAATAAAACCAGACAAATATGGATGTCATTGGAACTGGCTCAATGAGCCAGTTCCAAAGACATCCATATCTGTAGAATTTTATTGCACATAAATATTAAATTTCCTGTATTTTTATTTTTGTTCTATCATAACTGAGCAGAAGGTATGAATTAATAATTAAAAATGGATACTTTTTAGCCATATAGCTTGCTCTTGTATATTCTTGTTTCAACACCGTGGTTAAACTCGGTGTAAAAAAGCCACTGTGGATTGTAAGTTACACCGTACCTCTTAGCCAATCAAAATGCAGTATTTTGTTTCATTTGGAAATAAAATTTTATACATAGCTTTATAACCACATAATACAGCTTGGGATTGGTAGTGGGCTTGGACAAATATTTTTTGGCAGAGTTATGGCCCTCTTCTGACTGAGAAGACATGTTGATATTGGTTTCCCGGCGATAACTTTAGTTTCACTGAACGAAATGAAATAAATTTTATACATAGGTTTATAACCACATATAACAGGTTGGGATTGATAGTGGGCTTGGACAAATATTTTTTGGCAGAGTTATGGCCCTCTTCTGACTGAGTAGACATGTTGATATTGGTTTCCAGGCGATAACTTTAGTTTCACTGAACGAAATGAAATAAATTTTTATACATAGGTTTATAACCACATCATACAGGTCGGCATTGATAGTGGTCTTGGTCTGATTGTTTTAGCAGAGTTATGGCCCTATTCTTAGAAGACATGTTGATATTGGTTTCCAGGCGATAACTTTTGTTTGATTTGACGAGATGAAATAAAATTTTACACATAGGCCTAGGTTTATAACCACATAATACAGGTTGGGACCGATAGAGGGTTTGGTCCGATATTTTTGTCAGAGTTATGTCCCTTTCCCAATTTAGAATACATGTTGATAATGGTTTCCGGATGGTAATTTGAGTTACAGTACGTGGACAGTGGATTGTAATTAAATCGCCTGCGGAGTGGAGTTATCACTCAAGCTATAACTTTCAAATTGTGTACATCTCGACTAAAACACAACCAATGTTTCAGCCAATGGACCTCCGGGTTTAACCCGGAGGTCCATTGGCTGAAACTTTGCTGGTGCTGGGTATACTTTGCAACAAATTTGCAATTATTGCTCGGGTGGAATCTCCACTCTGCGGGTGATTTAGTGATAATACACTCTCCACGTACTGTAGGTAACCAATTTTAATCAAACTTTGAATACAGCTTACTGTAGACAAAATATCAGATGGGTTTGATTTTGAGTGTGGTGCGATAATTTTTATGGAGTTATGGCCCCTTTTAGATTTTATTTAACTTTAAATATAGTTGGAAGTGGTTTCCATGCTATAACTAGTGTTCTACTTGACCAATTTTAAACAAACTTGATTTGTGGCTAGTGTACCACGAGAAGAAGGACCTTATTGATTTTGTGGCCATGGGCCCTAAGGTCAAGGTAAATGTGACTCCACCCAGTCCGTTCGTCTCGAACGTAGTTTCTAGACGATAACTTTAGTTTGACTAGACAAAATTTTATTTTTATGTTTTTTTTTAAATTTGAGATTAGCCTGAAACAAAGTTTATACTTACAAAAGTTTATCATACAGCAAGGACATTAGTGTCTCATGGACACATTTGGTGGCCTGCTGTGTTGGTGCTATGGACACATGTGATGGCCTGCTGTATTGGTGCTATGGTTTATTGAAGATAATATAAGATAAGATATTTATTAATTCAATACCAAGATAAATGACTAGAAACTCATTCTTGGCAGTGGGGCGGGGGATATAGCCACCCTTGGCGTTGCACTTGTTAGTAGTCAATTTTGCTGACATCCGGTTGTCCAGGACCAATATTTCGCCAGGTATATCTTGGATCCATTGCTGCTACGCAATCATGTAGTTTGTTTTGTGAAAGTCTTGATATAAAATACTATTTTTTCTGGGTCACCGTTTTGACGTCTCATAGTCCAAACGTATGGTGGTTCGGTGCCAATTTTCTTGCGTGTTTTATCTAGGATCATTTTATTTTATTTTGTGGAAGACTTGGATAAAATACCATTTTCCTTGGTTCACCATTTTTGGTGGACCATGGCATGAACATATGGTGGACTGACTGGTGACTAGCTGCCAGCATTTACGTTGTTTGTGTTGGATCTTTTTATGCTACTCTGTCAGGTACTTTGTTTCCTTGAAGTCTTAGCAAAATTCCTTTACCGGGCGGTCGCCGTTTTTAACGGCCCATGGTCTGTGGTCCAGAGGTATGATGGTCCGAAGTCAATTTTTGCGTTTTTTTCCTCAAGTCACTTTTTACTTTGTTTCATTGAAATCCTGGTAGACATACAATTCCCAGAGGGTAATCATTATTTTTTTGAGATTCACAGTCCGACAATCGGGTGTTCCGAGGCCAATCTTTTTGCGGAGTTTTCCATTACCCGTTTTATTTCACCCAGCCATGTTCTTTGGTTTGTGGAATTCGTATATGAATACATTTTTCGGAAAGGCAATGACTTTGGGAGTTCACGGTCGGGATGTACGGTGTTCTGGTAGCAAATTATTTTGAGTGGTTTTCCTCAGTTCCTCTTGCGTTATCCAACGAGTACTTTAAAGGACAATTCTCTTTTTGTCGAATGTTGAATAATTAACTTGAATAATTAACTTTGAGTAAGTATTTATTTAATTTAATTTATTTAATGGTGTTTAAGGTCACATATTTATGCACAATGGCTAAGCATGACCGTGACAATTCTACGGGTGGAGGAAGCCGGAGAACCCAGAGAGAACCACCGAGCAACGGCGAGAAACTTTCCGCTCCCCAACATACTAACTCCACACAAGCAGGGCTAGCTTTGGTTGAAGACAAGTGCACCATCGACGTGCAGTACGCCTTTGTACACGACTTCACCGTTCCCCCATACGGGCAATGGAGATGAAGTGTCTTGCCCAAGGACACAATGCGGTTGCCGCAGGTGGGATTCAAACCGAGGTCCTCTCGGCCTGCAGCCTGCACCTCTACCTACTGAGCCACCGCGCTCCCCTTTGAGTAAGTAACGAGACTCTCGTCCCCTGAGTTCCAATGCGTTCTATGTGCCAGCAGGCACATAGAACACATTGGAACTCAATGGACGGAGTGTCTCGAGTCTGAAAGTTCTACGAATAAGCAAAAAAGTACAACCGTAGTTTAAGCTAAAGAACCTCTTGTGTGAGTTATGTTTGGGTAGAAACTCCACTTCGCGAGTGTTTCTGTTATAATCTGAGACACATGCACAGCTGACAGTAAGTTCTTGTACTACATTCATTCATACAAAATCTAGAACACACGTACTTGAAAGAGTGCACGGATGAGGGCGAAACATGAAAATTGTCGTAAGTGCGTACAATTATCCAAAAAACAGTTCAATACGAGAGTACAACTGTAAGAAAGAACATTGAAAATATTAATTCTTATTTACCAAAATAACAGATAATTTTATTGATTACATTCGTAAGACGTTAAGTACAGAACGGTCAGATTCTGCGTACATAATTTTTTTAAACCTTCACCAAATCCGAATACCAGTCGACACATGCAACAAACAATGCTTGAATACCCCCAAAATTTATTTTTTAGCTCAAAGACATAGCTTATGACCCCTCGTTGGAAAGGGCTCAGCGAACTCGTTGTAATATAGCGCCGGTCGGTTTTGAGCGTTGCATTGAATAAAGATTTGAAGAAAAACTACAGTTTTCAACACATGGGGTGGACAGCTACTACATTCAACACTGTCAACAAGGCAATCATTAATGGTTCTGTATCACCCCGTCTTGAGGAAATAGGCGGATCAACGTAGAATTTGAACGCGAGTATTTTGAGTTTAAAAAAAAGTTAATTGGATGATCAGATTCGTGCACCCTTTTTGTCTGTAAATGAACTGTGTAATACGGAACTGTGGTGACGACGGCAGTGAAGCAAGTCCTCGAAGTGTTGTGAAGACGCCGGGCGAAGTCGTACGATGGAAGGACTCTAAGCAAACTAAGTCCATGTCAAAGGCGGACTGGCCGTATGGTCCATCGGGAAAATTCCCGGTAGACCCCCTATTGGGTTCCCCCTGGGGTCCTCAAACTTGATGCAGCCCAACATCTGTTGATACGTGAAATTTCATGAAAATGACTTAAAGGCGAAATGGATCTGATTGCAGAGAGTACCGGTATATGGAAATGTTCTCTATGACAGTCCACAAGGAGGATCTAATTGCATAGACTGCCGGTATATGGAAATGTTCTCTATGGCAGTCCAACAAAGAGGACATTTTGATATACAGTCAGTCTGGTCTGCCACTGAAAGCTCAGATGAAAGGAAACAGCGTTCCTTTAATTTCTAAGATGAAAATTTCTCCGATTGGAACGAACTATGGTGGTCTTCCCAAAACGACCCCCCACCTCCAGCGGCGTAGCGAAAAACCTTGTCCCCCCCCCTCCCGCGAGATAGAGACGGGGGCCCTTTCATAATGGTGGTTGCCTTTAAAACGGGAGGGAGCAAATTTAGTGTTGTTACCGTTCACAGTATATAGGATTTCACGTAGTACATACGCCATAAATTAAATGAAGGTATAGCCTATACGATCGATTCTAAAAGTACGACTCTGTAGAATTTTTCATTACACTCCCACCATCCAACGATACACACATGCACGCCCAACATGTGTGACTTGAGAAGCGCCATGTATGTATAGTGTTCATTTCTCACCCCTATAAGTTACATTGATTTAGCGTTCACTTAACCCTTTACCTAACCTGAAAAGCAGACGACACTTGCAAAAAATAATTCTTGAATAACTAATTTGTTTCATTTTTTGTCTCAAAAACATAGGTTATGATCCCTCGATGACGAGCTCGTTCCAACGAGGGGTCATAACCTATGTTTCTGAGACAAAAACTGAAAAAAAATAATGAAAATTAATTTGCGATTTTTGAGAATAGCGCTGGACGGTTTTGACCGTTACGTTAGGCAAAGGGTTAAAAGAATAATACATAGACTACAAAGAGTACGTCGTGTGGAAGGGAAAGTTTGAAATTATGTGTATTTGGTACACAGTCTCACTCTCTCTCTCTCTTTCCCTCTTTCTTCTAGCGTTAAGACGTTCTTCAAGTTGGGGGCCCCCTTCTAGCCGGGGCCTCCGCAATGTGGGCCCCGCGGGCCCATCCCCTGCGCCACTGCCTCCCCCCACCCCGGTAGAACCTTTTTTCGTCGAATGATCGATGAAGATGATACAAAACTGTCATCGAAATGTCCTCTATGTGGACTGCTATTGATCGTATAGATGCAAGGAAGCCGCGTTCGTTCAGTTCGCAAAATCAAAATGTTCTCCGGGTGTGGCGTCCCCTTGGTCCATTCCCGGGTAACTTTTCTTGGCCCATCCGCCCATGATCCAGGTGACTTTGAGGTTAACCTTGTGAGAGAACTTTCGGTGAAAAATGTGCATAAACTCTGTCGTAAATATTAAAACCAAAACCACAAAGAGAGATGGAGACCGAAACCACATAGAGAGATTGAGACCGGAACCACATAGAGAGATGGAGACCGAAACCAGAGACAAGGCTACCTGTGACAGACAAAGCGGGCTCACATCATGCGAACTGTAATTGTGTTTAACTCTTTGCATGCTGCTGGCGGATATTCCTGCCCAGCACAGAGTTTCTCTTGTCACTGATATAAGTATAATTTGGGCATATTTAAACATATTTTCCACTGTAAATTGAATGGATTTTTTCACCAATGATTTCTTGTTATATTTAGATTAATTTTTCATCAACTCTAGTCATGGCTGCTTTACAGCAGCCATGACTAGATTTGATGAAAACATATCTTGAAAATACTTATCGGATTAAGAGTTAAGATATATATATGTATATATATTCTCGGAATGTTCATGAATTTTTAAGCAAATTGTACCATATTGTCCTCTGAATAAATAAATTGCCTTTACAGTGAAGTCTCGTTGATCACCTCTAAATATTCAAGTCATTGACACCCCACCCCACCCCACCCCCAGGAGCACGAACAGTCCCAAACATGTAGGATGTTGATAAGTTAACTAGATTTATGTTCGAACCCGAGTCCAGACGACAGCCTCTGGGTATCGACTGAACCACTAGAGAAAACGTAGATGTCCCACCTCTGATCCCCTAGTCCGTTACAGACTGAATGCTTCGGGAACAGCGTTTTCATCCCGTGTTTCTGTTGTCGAAGAACATGATTGCCAACAAGTGCTGCATTATCCATATAATTCAAAAAACTTCCGACAGTGATACTGCATGCATCCGTTTATCGTGTCTGCATCGAATGCATAAGCGGAAGGCGTCAAAAATGCTCAAAATTCGTTAAAAAGGAAAACACTGCCGAGAACCTCGGACTGGTCCAGAGGGGAAAAAAACGGACAGTTAACATTTGTCCCGGACCACTATTTTTATTGGACCCGGCCATCAACGGCGTCAGGGCGTCGAAAGCGTCCGATGTCAAGGGGGCAGTGAAATCAAAGCCGCTGGACTCTGTTTAAGAAGGGAAGTTTACAACGCTTCATAAATTGTAGTTTGAAATAATATTCACATCACATATATATTGTTTCTTGAGAGCAACAAGGTATCATCTGCAGTGCTAAAGCATTGCAGATGGCACCTTAATCCACTCAAAGTTGAAAGACAATTTTTGAGAACAGCGTTATGTGTGTCCTTGGGCAAGGCCCCCAATCCCGACTGTCCACGTGGGGGGAACGGTGGCGGTCTGTAGTAAGGCGTCTTGCGCGTTGATGGTCCACCTGTCTTTAATAAATCAATGCTAACCTTGCTTCCCTTATAAAAAAAGTACTACCAGGGTATTTTGGGATTTACCATGGTTTACCATGGTACTTTTTATAAGGGTTATGTAGAGTTGGTACATTGGGGAGTCTAACAGATACTCGCTGTTGCTCTGTGACTCTCGCTGGGTACTGTGGCTTCCTCCACCCGTAAAACCACTCAATGTTACCAGAAATTTTCTTAATATTGTCTACCATGCCCTTCTTGACAAGACCGAGCGCACCTATCACTATGGGAACTGTGATGGTTTGCATTCCCCACATTCTCGCAATCTCAATTTCTAGACTCTTACATCTGGAGAGCGTCTCTATCTCTTTGATGGACACATTGTTATTAGAAGGGCATGTCGTATCTATCAAAATACATGTTTTGCCTTTTTTATTCTTTATGATGATATCGGGGGGTGGGGTGCTTTTATTTTTCTGTCAGTGGTCACGCCTTGGTGCCATAAGACAGTCACCTCCCTGTTTTCGATCACCTTTGTTGGAGCATGCTCACACCACTCATTTGATGAGGGTAGACTGTAATGTTTCGAGACTCACCAATGGATGTATTTAGCGGACTCGTTATGTCTGTGCAGGTACTCAGATTTTGCGAGGGTTGAACATAGAGACACTATATGATCCACGGTCTCACTTGATTCATGGCGCGGACGACACTTGGGATCGTTGGTTTGTTTCACAATAGTGCTTGCATGCATATTGCCGGGTTACCAAGCTGTGATCTTGAGTAACTATGATGAACCCTTCCGTCTCAGCTTTAAGAATTGATCTTTGCAGCCATCTGTGGTATTGTGTTGGTCACAATCGGTACTTTCCGTACGAGCAGGGTATTTGCCATGCAGAGATTTGCCTAACAAATTGTCTGTCAATTGTTCAATCTGTATCTGTTTTACCTTTCTCCAAATTTCTTTGACCGGTTTTGTTGTTGGCTCTGTATTGTCTACATTAACCCTATTTGATTTCTGTATTTCTCTGCTTCGTTAACTATGGAGTATAGTTTCTTGCTATTTTCATGATTATAAACCAGTTGCTGCAATGGATACGGCGACTGACTAAGATAGTAATCTAACCCTGCAGCTGAAGTCTTATACGTTTGCTCCAATTGGGTAAGATCTCGCCCATTCTGGTGTCTTGGTTGGTAGAGTCAGGGACGTGGCGACAGGTGTGTGTGTGTGTGTGGTGGGGGGGGGGGGGTTGTCACCCCCCCCCAATCCTTGCCAAAATTTCCTATAGTTGGAAATTCGAAGGGCAAGTCATGAGTAGTTGGAAATTCCATCTATCTGGATTTTAGAGCTTCTTTGGTGATGCTGATGTCTCCTTCACTTCCCAAAATTCCAACTCGGTTTCAAATCGTCAAAAGATTCCGACTGTTACTATTTACAACTACAGTGTACGCAATATCGAGCTTCATAAGTATGCATGGTGTCAATCGGTACGAGACTTCCAAAGTACGTTTACTTATCGTAATAAAAAAATCCTCGAAATGCACTTCAAGAAAATCACATCATGAAAAATCGTTATCCGGAGTTAATTCCATCATTCACAGTTACAAAATGATGAATTTATTATTTATTTGTTTATTTATTAGGGTTTAACGACACATTAACAGCCAGGGTCATATCATGTCGGTGACAGTTTTACGGGTGGAGGAAGCCGGAGTACCCGGAGAGAACCACCGAGCAACGACGAGCAGCTGTCAGCTCTCCAACATCGTAGCTCTGAACTCTGCACCGCGGCACAGACCGGGTTAGATTGGTTGAAGACATGCGCACCATCGACGTGCAGTACGCCTTAGTACACAGCGTCATCGTGCTCCCATGTAGGCAATCGGGGTTAAGTGCCTTTCTCAAGGACACACCACGGCCTCACAAAATGATGAAACATCGAAAATTTATCATTTCTGCATAAGATCTGATTTAATGTTAGGACAGTGTGAATTATTCAAAGTTCTCTGCTTGAGCATTTGTTTAGCACATATTTAACTCCCAGAATAATACCAAATAATAATAACCTGATAATTCTATCATAAATGTGTTGGCATTTCAGTTACTAGAATCAATTTTATGCCCCCTTTCATTGATTTATTTTCAATTTTTTTGTTGGTAGTGAATTTCCAACTAGAGAGAGGGACCGGGAGGGGGACCCCCCCCCTCCCGGTCCCTCCCTCTAGTTGGAAATTCACTACCATACAACCCCCCCCCCCCCCCCCCATCGGAAACCTCTAGCCAAGTCCCTAGGTAGAGTCTGTTAACATCTGCTTTTGGATGATGAATCATGTTTATGGTCATCAGTTTTCTTGTTTTAACATCCAGCTTCTGTATTTCTGACAATTTCCAGTTGACAATATTAAAACTGTACATTACTACAGGTAGGGCCAATGAGTTGATGGCTTTGATTTTATTCATTGAATTCAGTTCGCTTTTCAAAACTTGCTTTATCCTTCTTAAATACTCCTTTCTTGTCGGTTCCTTTATTTTTGTATGACTGATGTCCTCTCCTTCACACCCACACACTAATATTTATATGTTTCTTCTGCATTTAGTTCCTTTGTTTCGTGGTCGAAATTCACACTCAGTGGGCCAGACTCAATAAGTTTACCTTTCTTAGATGTCACTTTCGCACATTTATCAAGACCAAACTGCATTTGTATATCTGAACTGAATTCTTCTAAAATTTTCAATTGAGTTTCTGACTATTCGACACTTTAGATAAACAATTGCAAGTCATCCATGAAGAGCAGATGCGAGATATGTTGACCGACTATGGTGTATCAACACCGAGATTCATTCTGCATTGACGACAGTGGAAACAGAACGACACATAAGAGGAAAGGAGAAAGAGAGTCGCCCTGGAATATGCCTCTTTGTATGTTTATGTCAGACATAGAAAGTGTCCCTTTCAAATGAGACAGATACATACGTGTTGATCACGACTTCATATTTCACATAAGAAAATTACGAAGGACGGGTGAAAACTTGTACATTTCCAATGCTTTCAATATCCAAGAATGGGGTAGACTATCTAATGCCTTTCGGTCGTCCACCCAAGCAATACTGATGTCAGTTTTCCTGATTTTACAATCTTCAGATACCATTTTGATGATCAAGAGTTGGTCTGTGCATCCGTATGTGCCACGGCTGCAACCCCACTGTCCGTTGGGTAATAAATCATTATACTGCAAGTGATTGTTAGCTCGTTCTGTAATAACAGAAGTGAGGATCTTGTTTCTGTTGGTAAAAAAGTGGTCGGCCTGTAATTTTTTTGGATGTTGTGTTCCACTTATTTTCCGTAGAAAGCAAGTAACTCCCCGCAAAAACCACGCAGGGGCAGTGGTAGGGTTATTCATCATGTTGTTGAATGCAGACGTAATATAATGATGGAGACTTGGTAAATATTTCAACGAGAAATTTGTAACTTTATCAACCCCGGGAGACTTCCAGTTTAGTGTCTTCTTGGTCATGGGAGATATTTCTTCTATTCTCAGCTCCTCACATCTCTACTCCTGTAATTTTTCTAATGAGTCAGAAACTTATTATTATTATTATTATTATTATTATTATTATTATTATTATTATTATTATTATTATTATTATTATTATTATAATTATTATTATTATCATTATTATTATTATTATTATTATTATTATTATTATTATTATTATTATTATTTTCTGATCCTGTTCAGGAACGGAATAAATTCAGATGACGTGTACCCGATTCTTTTCGAACCTTAAGCCGCAGTACCCGGAAAGAACAACCGAGCAACTGCCAGACACCCTAACGTACTAACTCCACACATGCAGGGTCAGCATAGGTTGAAGACAGGTGCACCATCGAAGTGCAGTATGCCTTAGTACACAGCGTCACCGTGCCCCCCCCCCCCCCACATGGGCAATCGGGATTAAGGGTTTTGCCCAAGGACACAACGCAGTTATCCCTGGTGGGGATCGAACCGTGGACCTCTTGGTGAACATGTGACGTTCACAAAACAGTTCGTAACCATTGATCCACGGCGCTCCCTTCTAGTGAATGAATAAAATATACATACAGTAGTCGTGACGTAACTTCCTGTTTAATTAATACTTAGGGTACCGGTACTACTCCAGGATAGTCACACTGGATCCTGTCCGAGTCGGGTAGTACAGACCAGTATTTGTATGACTAACAGAGTGTGTAATGCAAGTCCAAGTATCAAATCTAGTGTTTTAACCCTTTACCTAACATGAAAAGCTGACGACACTTGCAAACAAAATTCCTGAATAACTAATTTTTTCCATTTTTTTTGTCTCAAAAACATAGGTAATGACCCCTCATTGGAACGAGCTCGACGAGCTTGTTCCAAAGAGGGGTCATAAACTGTGTTTTTGAGACAATAAATGGAAAAAATAATGAAAATTAATTGCCGATTTTTGTAAATAGCGCTGGCCGGTTTTGGCCGTTACGTTGGGTAAAGGGTTAAGAAAGTACATGATAACTGGCAAGAGTAAACCGATATCTTAGACTTCAGTTCTGATGAAAATGTCCCGATTGGAAAAATACTGGGGGGTGGGGGAAAAGGTCACCCCTAAGCACCAACTCCCACTTGGCGTCACTTCTGCTCAAAAGGTACTCGGCGACTCAGTATGTAAGGAACCAGTACAAAACATTGAGAATATACAAGTAGTAGTATGAGTGGTTTTTGCCCCCATTTTGCCGGACTATTGGTGCGACAAGGGACTGTGCATTGGACCCTGCCCTTCTTTTATTCTCCATTAAGTATGTTTAGTAACACACATCATCAAACTCAATTCCACCCACCCACTCACTCACACACCACACATATCACTCACTCGCTCCCTCGCACTCACTCGCTCGCTCGCTCGCACTCGCTCCCTCGCACTCACTCACTCACTCACTCACTCACTCACTCACTCACTCACTCGCTCGCTCGCTCACTCACTCACTCACTCACTCACTCACTCACTCACTCACTCACTCACTCACTCACTCACTCACTCACTCATATCAATCCCACACACCCACCCACTCACTCACTCACTCACTCACACAACACACATACTCATATCAATTTCCACACAAAGAGGCATATATGTATATAGGTCGGTATGCACAAGGTTGACGTAAAAGAAATTTCCACTTGATGTGGCGATTTAGTGGGGGGTGGGGCGAACAAATCCCCCCTCCATAAACACCAACATTATTTTACGTACCTCCACGCCTTGTTATAAATTTTAGCTCTATATCGGTGCGCGTGACATTTGTGAACTGGTGAACTATTTATTTCACCATATATTGACCTTCATGTACTTTTATCATGGTATGAGACATACTTCCATTCAATTGGTGTGAACTTTTGCACGCTTGCCTTGGATCAAAGAATTGCTGAAGCTTGAGAATTCTGTCTTTATTGATTTGAGGTGAAAGAAATGAAACTTTCGACTCTCACGTCGTGTGGTTATTATTGAATATTGGTTTGCTTGATATTATTTGGTGTGATCAGAAAATTCGGACAAGAAATATTCGGAAACAATGGTTTTAAATTCATGCACCTTCCTCGGCCATTTTGTTCGGGTATACAAAACTATGAGACAGAGCATAAGAAACCCAGGACTTTCAGTTAACCCTTTACCCAACGCAACGGCAAAAACCGGCCAGCGCTATTCTCAAAAATCGCCAATTAATTTTCATTATTTTTTCATTTTTTGTCTCAAAAACATAGGTTATGACCCCTCGTCGCAACGAGCTCGTCGAGCTCGTTCCAACGAGGCTTCATAACCTATGTTTTTGAGACAAAAAATGAAAAAAATTAGTTATTCAAGAATTTTTTTTGCAAGTGTTGTCTGCTTTTCAGGTTAGGTAAAGGGTTAATGGACAACAAGATTCAACTCGGATCAGTTGGCCGTCTCGAAACTGGCAATATTTGGTGGCCTAATAGTGGCGATGGTCACTGCGGCACGTGGTATTAGCGCGTTGTCGTCCATTTCGCTTAATAGGTGTCGCTATCTTGGTTTCTACAGCGACTTCTAAAAGGGTAGGGGATGAGTTCTGTGGGTATGTTTGATTCAAAGGTAGTACACCTGAATACCAAACAGAACCCGACAACGCCAAAACTGACCTATACAACGCTATACAGACCGGCATCTTGACCAGCACTAGGCCACAATGGAATCCCAAATTTTCCAACTCAAGCAATATGGTGGTGTGGTCTGAGGGTGTGTTCGATTGTATATGAGGATGTGTTAATTCATCGGAATTCACCCAGACTTACCCAGAGTCGCAGTAGATCTAGTAATACTTTGCCGTCAACCTCTTCACCAAATCGTCCCCTGGGTTCCAATGTGCCAGTCGGCACATAGAACACATTGGAACTCAGGAGACGGAATGTAACAGCCAAAAACCGGCTAGCGTTACTCGCAAAAATAACCATCAAATTTACATTATATTTTTTTATATTTGTCTCGAAAATATAGCTTTTGGCACCTCATTGGAACGGGCTCGTTGCGCTCGTTCCAATGGGGTGTCATAAGCTATGTTTTTGACGCAAACAATGAAATTATGGTTATTCAGAAATTGTGTGTAGTCTGTCTTTCGTGTTAGGTAAAGGATTAACCTCAAAAAGCATCTACCGATACACTACCTTGACTGAGACGTATAATTTCTTGTTCCATCTGACGAGGCTATGAGAGTCATGGAGGAGCCCTGACCATGTGGTCCATGATGGAATCCATTAATGAGGTCTAAATCCCCTCCACCCCACCCCTCCATGCCCTAATCTGGATGTTTGAGGATAGTTGCGGCACGGTGATCTGCTATTAAAGAATATTGATCAGGAGATACTGGCTTCCAGACGTTTGTCGTATTAGTCCATGGGGGCCATGGTGGAATTAGAGCTGCACGGTATTCGAAACTGAATGTCGGTATCGGTATTCAAAAAAATAACGCGGTATACCGGCATATCGAAATACTGTTAAGATATCTAGACATACGTACCATAATCAGGACTTGATCATTCACAAACAACAAATCAGCTTGTCTTGATGATACAGTTAGGATAACTCTTTACCCGACGCAGACGATATCAAAATTTATTTTTTTTAAATATTGCTTATCGATTTTTCAAAAAATATTCAACAAAATCATATCAAGTGACGACCCCCTCATTGGCACGAGCTCGTCGAGCTCGTTCATATGAGGGGGTCACATAACATGGTTTTGTTGAATTTTTTTTAAAAATAGTATTTGTTCAACTGTACAATTTGTGTATTACCCGGGAGGATGCGGCCAATTTGTTGGTACAGGGATCATATTATTCGTTCGGGACTACAATTAAAAAACTGAGGACATCTTGAAAATTGAACTGTGGGTAAATAAATAATGACGATAAACCGATATTTTTGCAATTATACCGGTATTCAATCGATACTGGTTTGAATACCGGTATGTATAGGTTTATCGATATACCGTGCAGCCTTAGGTGGAATCCCTCAAAGAGATTTAACCTAAAGCCAGACCCCAACCCCAGGTCCTCACCTGGATATCTGAGGATAGTTACGGCACGGTGATTAAAGGATATTGATCAGGGGATACTGCTCTATGGCTTATACGCGTTTGTCGCATTAGGCCATGAAGGCCGTGGTGGATTCCCTTAATGAGGTTTAACTTCAAGCTCCGCATATCCTCATAATCATGACAGCCCTGGGAAATCTTTCAATGGGGTCTCCCATCATATCCTCATTGCCGAGAAAGAAATCTCCCAGGGAGGTCTAACACCTCAAGGCCCGCATTGCCTCTTCCGAATATTTGAGGATACTTGCGACATGATCTACTACGCAATGGGGACACTGATTAAGGGAAGAGGGAGCGCGGTGCCTTTGTAGTATCGTTATTTAGCTTCCAACCGAAAGGCCGATGGTTCGATCCATGCCAGGAGTAACTGCGTTGTGTCTTTGGGCAAGGCACTTCATCCCAATTGCCTGGGTGTGGGCACGGCGGCGCCGTGTACTGGAGCGTACTGCACGTCGATGGCGTACTTGTCTTCAAACAGTGCTACATCCGCTTGTGTTGTGCCAGTAGGCACATAGACCACATTGGAAATCAGGGGACGAAATAGTAAGTAACACGGGTTCTCCTCGCAAATTTGGTTGGCGATAAAATGTGTTCTTTGTGTTGATAGTTGTCAAATGAATTGCCGAGTGTTCTTCAAATTTCAATTGTTTTTATAAGCATAAAGGGGCGTAATAAACATAGAACGACACGCGCGTGTGGATGGTTAATCGATATGGCACTTGTGCCATCGCGGAAGGATAAAACTCGAGGCTTAGGGCCTCTCGTTCTATCCTTCCGCGCTGGCACTCGTGTCAAATCGATTAACCCATTCACACACGCGTGTCGTTCTGTGTTTATTACACGCCTTTAAATAAATTTCTAATTTTCGTGCATTGATAGCGGTAAAACTGTTATGGAAATTCTTTATTCCCCTAAAATGAGAAAATTTTTACCATTCTGACCCATTTGTCGAACAATCAACTGTGTCATTCCGCTGAGTGTGTGCGGTTTTCTCCAGGAACGGCCATACTGCGAGCTTCCAGAAACTGTGTATACATTGCGAGAATTGTGACTAGGGAAGGTAATTTAAATGCAAAATATCCTCTGCCGTGTTACTGAGAAGCTGTGCATTTCTTTAAAAACCGACATTTTTACCTGAATATCAGTACCAAGACGCAAACCTCACCCCTCATATCGTAATCAGGGTATTTGAGGATTCTTACAACATCGTCATCTACCATTGAAGAATACTCATCAGGGAATACTGGTCTGCAGCTTCTACACGATTGTTGTATGAGACCACGAGGGCCATGAGAAAGTATAACTCCAAGTTTCTCATACATTTATCCGGGTGGGAGATCGTGGCTCATTGGTTACGACATTGGACTTCAAAACGAAGTTCGTTCCCTACCGGGGGTAACTATGTTATGCTGTTATGTTGGGAAAGGGACTCAATTCCGATAGCCCATGTGAGGGCACAGTGGCGCTGTGTTCTACGGCGTACTGCACGTCGATGGTAAACTTGTCTTCAACAATGCCAACCCTGCTTGTGCAGTGTTAGAACTTTTTAGAATCTGACAGTTGCTCGCCGCTGCTCGGTGGTTCTCTCCGAGTAATCAGGCTTCCCCAACCCATAAAACTGTCCGAAACGAGGTAACTCTGGCTGTCAAAGTGCCATTAAACACCACAACCTCAAAAAAAGTTACTCGGGTATTTGAGTACATGTTCTTTCAACATGATTATCACTCAAAGATTTCTGTTTTTCTACTGCATATATCCAGAATCAAATCTTTTAGTTTTCGCCTAGCGCTGTATGTAGGTTCAACACATTGATGGATCTACCATAAAATGAAATATAGACTTTAACTATTTATTTATTTATCTATTAGGGTTTAACGACACTTTGACAGCCAGCGTCATATCGTGTCGGTAACAGTTTTACAGGTGGAGGAAGCCGGAGAATCCGGAGAGAATCACCGTGCAACTACTAACAGCTGCCATCTCCCCAACAGCACAGGCAGGGTTAGATTTGGTTGAAGACATGCGCACCATCAACGTGCAGGACGCCTTAGTACACGGCGTCATCGTGCCCCCATGTGGACAATCGGGGTTAAGTGCCTCGTCCAAGGACACAACGCGGGAGTCCGAATCGATCACTCAGACCGTCAGCCATCCAAGGATTAACCGGGCTTGACTTTGCTTAACCCCCTGCACTCTGATGTCGAGAATACTCGACACCTCCCCCACTCTAAGCCACACCACACCTCCTGTCATCCATGGTTATCCCCCCTGTGTTGTCAGAAATTCAGCAATTTAGATTTTGGTTGACAGAGCTCAATTGGAGCTCTGTCAACCAAAATCTAAATTGCTGAATTTCTGACAACACAGGGGGGATAACCATGGATGACAAATAGGCGTTTTGTCATCAGAGTGCAGGGGGTTAACTTCGGTGATCTGACGAGAACCGGTTACCGCAACGCCACCGCGCCCCCATGGACTTTGACTGAAAAAGACAATCGGACCAAGAGGGAGGATACTATTCCGTGGCGTAGAAGATAGAAGGGTAAATGGAAGGATTATTGAGTGCAGGAGAAGAGCTTCGTATAACAGGCTAATGGAAGCTATTATTGTTCCACTTCCACATGATTAATAATGCAAGAATGTTAAACAATTGTTCAGTCAATCTAAACTTCTATTGAAAAACCATGCTATAGAACCATTGATAATATCGAATGCTATTTGTTTCTCTCCATTGTTCTGGAAGAATACTTTTTGCTTTATAAGATCTCGAGAGTGAAAATAGTAAGGCAGGCAAACTATGTGTACTCGTCCATAGTGGTAAGTATTGACGTGGCACTTATTACGTCAGCTGACTAGAAATATGTGGTATAGACAGAGATGTGTGAACATGGGTGGGGGAGGGGTGGGGTGGTATATATATTCTTTCAACCCAGTTGATTTTGGTTAATTTTAACCCAACTGAAAGGTGTGACCCTCCACTCTTTTGGTGCTTCCACCGCCTCTGACCTGTGAGCACGTCACCTGATCAATTGGATAAAGTACTTTACGAATACAGAAACAATTTGGTTCAAGAAGAATCTCAGGTGATCTATATTCCGAACCTAAAGCCAAGATGCTGAATTATATGTATTGTCACCACCTGGAAAGATAATATTTTCCATTTTTCAAGAAAATTAGCTTCACGATTCGGAAGCAAGATTTTCACTTTTATTTTTAGAGAATACTCAATATTTCCCATACTGGTAGAAAATGAACACACATTTGAACACACTTTGAAAACACCACATCCCAGGATATTTCAGCACGCGCTCTTTAATACACTCGATCGCAAATATTAATATCGAGGTTCGTGGTAGTAGGTATCAAGAATAGACAACAACAACAATAGACAAATACGGGAGCAGATTGTCCTTTCCATACTATCACTGCAGAAAACCAATCATACCCCCCACAACCTCCCCCCCCCCCCCCCCGCCCACCGCAAAACTGCATGACTTAGTAGTAAGTATTACCCATACACCTACCATAGGACGGTAATAACGCAGTCTGTGGATTAGTGGGACTAAAGACGAACAGAAGACCAATGAAGGTACAGAGCAGCAGTATATACTACCCCATTAACCCTTTACCTAACATGAAAAGCAGACGACACATGCAAAAAAAAAAAAAATCTTGAATAACTAATTGTTTCCATTTTTTGTCTCAAAAACATAGGTTATGGCCCCTCATTGGAACGAGCTCGTTCCAATGAGGGGCCATAACCTATGTTTGTGAGACAAAACATGAAAAGTAATTGGCGATTTTTGAGAATAGCGCTGGCCGGTTTTTGCCGTTACTTTGGGTAAAGGGTTAAAGATACCAACCCTTCGCCTAGCAGTACATAATACGTATAGCATCCACACGATGATATGAAGCATTCTGCAGGTTAGTAGTTCTGAGAGATAATAGCTGACAAATAGGAGTGCCGACCGACGAAACTATACTACCATACCACCCCAGAACGAGATGCCAACACATCTTGACTTAAATAACGTAATGCTGGATTATACAGTGCACACCAACATCGGCCAGCGTCTTCATGACACAGCGTGCGTGAACATATGTTGCAAGAAAACTCTCACCTTCCCCAATCAATCTTCCATATTTATTTATGGGGGTTTAAGGTCACATACTTATGTACAATGGTGAATCATGAGCGAGGCAGTTTTACGGGTGGGGGAGCCGGAGTACCCGGAGAGAACCACCGAGCAACGACGAGCAACTGTCAGCTCCTCAACATTCTAACATTGTTCAAGCTCCGCTCAAGCAGAGTTACAGCGGTTGAAGACATGTGCACCATCGACGTGCAGTACGCTTTAGTACACGGCGTCGTCGTGCCCCCATGTAGGCAACCGGGATGAAGGGCGTTGCCTAAGGACACAACGCGGGTCGTCCCTCCCGGACGGGGATCGAATTCGGGACCTCTAGATAGAAGTCCAACAGTCTACTACTGAGCCACCGCGCTCCCTATCAATCTTCTATCATATACCCACCCTACACAAGTTTTTCCAAAGCCACATACATACGTACATACATCACTATACATATCATACAGTACGTGGAGAGTGTATTATCATTAAATCACCCGCAGAGTGGAGATTCCACCCGGGCAATAATTACAAATTTGTTGCAAAGCATAACCAGCACCAGCAAAGTTTCAGCCAATGGACCTCCGGGTTACCCGGAGGTCCATTGGCTGAAACATTGCTTGTGTTTTTTGTTGATATGTACAAAATTTGAAAGTTATAGCTTGGGTGATAACTCCACTCCGCAGGTGATTTAGTTACAATCCACTCTCCACGTACTGTAGAATACTATACACATGGAACTTAATTAAGCCCTCCTGTTTTTTTTTCGCTGTGGTGTTAATAGAAACTGTCATTTCTTCCATGTTATCTTTATGATAGCCAAAAGTGATTGCTTGCGGAAAGAATGGTCTATTGACAAATGAAAGACAACACAATGATGAAAATATGCAATATGTTAATGGCGCTAATTACACATCGTCGCCTGAGTGCTAGAATGTCCTATGTCCCCTTTGGGACATAGGACATTCCAGCACCCAGGCGACGACATGTCTGTCACTAATGTTTTTGATGGAAAAATGTTCTCTCGACAAGTATGGAGATCGAACGGTCCATGATGAAACAATGCCGGTAATTACTGACAGAAAATGTAACTTGTGATCTCCTGAACACAATAGCAGTGTCTGACGTCAGTAGCGATCGTATCCACCGCGTGCCCGGGTGACAGCCTGAACCCTCCTTCTAATACGACAAGTGAGGCTTCTGATACGTTCCACGGGAAACTGTTGTCACTCCACATGCAATGAAGCTTCCAAATCGGCCAAATTCTGTACAGGCGGATCTCTTGCCAAATGCTTGCTCACGATGTCCACGAATGTCCCAGATATGTTATATGGGCTTCAAATCGCGGCACATTGCAGGCCAAGATAGTGTTGTAATAGCGTTGTTCTGAAGGAATGCTCCCACAACATGGGAACGATGTGGCCTTGCATTGTCGTCCATGGATACAGGATGAGTAGCCAACGAGTGGTTGTGAACATGAGGCTCGACAACCGGATTGAGAATGATACGGATGTACTGATGACCATTAAGATTCCCACGTACAGTCACCACATCACGTTTACAATCATGAGGGAGGCCTCCACCATAAGGAACAGCAGGTCTGATGTTTCTGGGAACGTAAATAGTTTTTCCTTGCCTCCACACTCTCATGCGACCATCTGTGACGTGAAGCAGGAAACTACTCTCGTCTGACCAATGGACTCTCCTCCACGTTCTGAGATTCGAATGTTGTCGTGCCATGCACCACTCCAAGTGTCATCTTTGATGCTGATCGGACAGAGCTGGAAGCTTGATGACCCTTCTGGTCGTCATACCCTGTGCTTTGAGAAGATTTCGGACAGAGCTGTGGCATAAACGCCTGTTGGAGATCCAAAGACGTTTCAAACCTCCACTTGAAGCAAAGGGTTCACGCCTAACGAGGCGTGCCAGACTCCGATCATCCCGAGGAGAGGTCATTTGGGGTTGTCCAGGCCTTGGTCGGTCCTTAACATCGTTGGTTTCTTGATTTTTTTGGACAAATTGCCTTCCAATAGCTTTGAAAGACATGCCTATTGCATGCATGTCAGCAATTTGCCATATTAGTGCCTCTGACAGTCTCTACTCCTTGCCATGTCAATAAAACAAGTTCATAAAAGAAGTGACACCTTTTCTTGTTGTATACCCAGATATTGCATGTGGATGATAGTGTTTTTTTGTGACATTCATGGGTAGCATGCTTCACGTGGACGAGAGGATGTGTTTGGGATACAAACAAGCAGAAACATCATGTTTCACTAAATGAAATGCAATGCAAGACAGAGCAATCATTAAAATATAATAATCATTAACAGCATCTTCCCTGTCATGAAACATTTCATAGTTTAGTCATGCTTAATTAGGTTCCAAGTGTATATATTATATATACAGCACGTATACCACATGCTGGATCCAGTTGAATAGAGCGAAAAACACATCAAAAAAGCCCGCCATCGGTTCAACACAAGTTCATGTAATGTGAGTCGATTCATACGTGCAATACTACCTCTGACGTGAGACACTGCGCCTTATGACAACTATGCGAAGGTGTTCAAGTGGATTCTTGTCAACGCTCGTGGACATAATAGATTATATGTTGACGTAAAGCAACCTAAAATAGAAAAAAAAACGAATATGTGTGGGTAACTCAAATAGGATGTAATACGTCAACTGTTGAAAAATAAAGATAAAATAATTCCGGGTTGTCAACTGGAGAAGCACATGTGGGAGTCTCAACTATAAAAAATAATTAATACATAGACAAAACTACATGTATGTTTCAATGAGTCGTTTTGTATTCAATGAGTCAGATGTGCGTAGGAAGAAAACGTCGAGACCGAAGGTCGAGACGTTTTCTTTCTACGCACATCTGACGAATTGAATACAAAACGACTCATTGAAACATAATGTGGTTTTGTATTTATTACATGACCCAAGCACCTACTGACCTAATTTTCTTTTCTACCAACGGTGGTAAACACCATGCACTTTATGCAGTCGCATTGCATAAAAAAAAGTCCCGGCTGGAACAGGTTGGTGTGCAATACGGAATTCCGTATTGCACAGCCGTATTGCACGCCGTATTGCATAAGAGAGACTGCATGGGCATGTAATAAAGATTTATACTTATACAAGAAATAAATGAAAGACAAAAAATGGGTACTTCTGAAGTTTTAGGCAAAAAACTAATCAAAACTGAACTGACTCTAATTATAAAAAAAAAAAAAATTTAACTCGACAAATTGCTTGATAGCATTTTATGTCCATTTGCGTTTCAGAGGTAATGTATTTGGCAGTTATAAGTGACTTTATCCCGTATTTGCATTGCGAACAAAGAAACGTTTGTCATCTACGGATGAATGTGGAGTCTACCACAACCCACGACTTTCTCTTACACTCTAAAGTCAGCTGGGTTAAAAATTAACCCAACGCAATTGGGTTGAGTAAATATGAACCCCATTGGGTTCATATGCACTCAACCCAGTTGATTTTTAACCAATTTGATTTTAGAGAAGGCCCATGGACAGATCCCGAATGAAATTTGTTGGGCCAGTGTTCGTTTGTGAGGGCGTGCATCTGTGTGTTTTGAAGGGCGCAATCAATGTTTTGGAGTAATTTGAAATGCTGGATTCAGATTCTGATCCACCCGCTGGGAATCGAACCCTCGCCAACCCTTCCTGGCAATGAGGAGTCCAACGGAGAAACCACAACACCACTGCACACCGTCAAAAACGATGGCTGGAATCTATCAGTATTTAATTGAAGTTCCCTTGGTCACTCACTTGGTTCACGTTCTCTGCGAAAGTAACGTTTAATTGTGAAACGCACTGGCTACAGCATGACGAAAGTGTTGTGGATGGCCTGTGGGTGTATTTTGAAGGGCGCGATCATGTTTTGGAGAGATTTTGAATGATGATTTCTGATCCCCGTCTGGAATCGAAAACCACGGCAACCCCACAGTCTAAATTGAGTTGGGTTAAAAATCAACCCAAATCAACAGGGCTGAGTGAATATGAATCCAAATGGGTTCATATTCACCCAGCCATGTTGATTTGGTTTGATTTTTAACCCATCTGATTTTATAGTGCACCTGACAATCAAGAGGCCAACGCCTAGACCACTAGACCATTGTACACCGCCAGAAACGATGGCTGAAATCTTATGTTTTGGCTGAAGTTCTCATGATCACTTGCTTAACTTTCATTACGGCAGCTACATGAAAGTTTGGAACGCGCTGGCTACAATACGACGAAAATGCTGTGGTTTGCCTCTTTCACGAAAGTCTGCTTAAATGATGAAAATACTTGGGAATAGGAATTTTTAATTTTTTTTTTTACTTACAAATGGCGGAGATACTGAGAATTAAAAAACTAATTAAAGTCCTCTGTCGATTATTGTATTTTATTACAAGGAAATTACCTAAATGTAGGTGTTGGGCTGGGGGATAATTGGTGCCGAGAGGGAGGAATGCTGGATAACGGGAGATAGGAAGATACTTTGAATGTTCAGTGGCAGCTCGACGCAAAAAAATGTCAAAATTCTCGCAGAATGTTTCGAAACAATCAGACACGAATTTGTTAAAAGACTCGTTAAGCTATCTATGGTTTGGAAAACAAAAATGAAAATTTCACGCGGAGAGGTTCAGATTTGAAAAGTTATCTACAAACTGCGTGTTGAAATGAGACCGATGACTATATAGTTTATTTTAGAATGCCATATTTGGGCGAAAATTTAAATCATTAAAAAGAGAAGATATAAATTAGATGTCTATTGGGAAAACCTTGTAGAAACAATATCAAGTGCACTTTCTGCTCCCATTACAGAAAGGTGACGTGGCAGCAGTTCTCGCATTTCCGGCCTTCTGGATTATTTTCACTGGACCCCTCTTATATCCGCTTTTGTTCCGTGTAGTCATTTTAACCCGTTTTAGCCTGTTTTTCCAGGAAGGATCATGGTATGTGCTAATTACATAGAGCAGCTGGCTGTTCAGTGAATTTGAGGCATGTACTTATCAATATTTTCAGCGTCCATCTCCAAGGCACTGAAAATATTATATTAATTACTTTACCCTCGGCTAATAGAACACTTCCAATTGATGTCATATTATTATTATTATTATTATTTATTGGTGTTTAAGGTCACATACTTATGCACAATGGCTAATCGTGACCGTGACAGTTTTACGGGTGGAGGAAGCCGGAGTACCCGGAGAGAACCACTGAGCAACGACGAGAAGCTGTCAGCTCTCCAATATCGTAACTCTGAACTCTGCATCGCAGCACAGGCAGGGTTAGATTGGTTGAAGACATGCGCACCATCGACGTGCAGTACGCCTCTGTACACAGCGTCATCGTGCCCCCATGTAGGCAATCGGGGTGAAGTGTCTTGCCCAAGGACATAACGCGGTTGCCGCAGGTGGGATTCGAACCGAGGACCTCTCGGCTTGCAGCCTGCACCTCTACCAACTGAGCCACCGCCCCCCCCCCCCCCCAATTGATGTCATTGAACAGACTTAAAAAATCCCGTTTAGGAGGATTATCCCTTTCCAACCACCCGTAACGAATCGGCCGCATCTGTCCGCGTAATTGGCAAGTTAACCGTTTACCTAACACGAAAAGCAGATGGCACTTGCAAATACAATTCTTGAATAACTAATTGTTTTTCATTTTTTGTCTCAAAAGCATAGGTTATGACCTCTCATTGGAACGAGCTCGCTCCAACGAGGGGTCATAACTTATGTTTTTGAGACAAAAGGGAAAAAATAATTGGCGATTTTTGAGAATCGCGCTGGCCGGTTTTGATCGTTACGTTGGGTAAAGGATTAAGCAGTTTGAAAAAAATTCAACAAATTTCAATAAAAAAAACAAAACAAAACAAAACAAAAAAAACCCCAAAACAACATAGAATGTGACCACCTCATTTGAATGAGCCCGTCGAGTTCATTAAAGGATGCAGGTTAAAACGTCATTTTTTTTACCTTAAAAACTGAGTCTTATAAAATACGGCACCTTCCGTCATGGACTTAGCAATGTTACAAAAGCCGGAAATGAACAGCTGAATAAGTTCGTTTTAAAAACAGTACCTCTCTACTGTATATGGCCACTACTCTATTAGTTTATATCACGATTGGTGTCAAAGGGGTTCAGGGTCGTGGGGTGGGGCTACAGGCCCCGTCGGTGAGGGCTACCCCACCCCGTCGGGGAAATCAGCTAAATTCATCAATGAGATAAAAATATGAAAACACCATGTATACAGAGATAATACTCCAGAAAGCACGATACGCGTGCACAATAGGAATAACCCAACGAGAATATAATCGCTGGCATAGGCAAAGGTACATTACAAGAGTTTTATTTTAGTCCGATACCAGAAACATTCTACACTATCACTTATCGACATGCATCTAGTCATTGTTGTGAGTTATATCGCACTTATTAAGTTTGTGACTAGTGGAACGAATCGCCATGACACCTGTTTTTGATACTCTAGTTCCACTAGTCACAAACTTAATAAGTGCGATATAACTCACAACAATGACTAGATGCATGTCGATAAGTGATAGTGTAGAATGTTTCTGGTATCGGACTAAAATAAAACTCTTGTAATGTATTCATTTTGACACTCACTCTCAAAGTCTTTAGAGTCACGGATATTGCGACTTTTTCACATTTAACACAAAAATTTCAAACACAAAACCTAACCATGATCGTTCGGGGGGTCCGGTGACTGTCTAGCCCCAATCCCGCCCCCACCCTGTCTGGGATCATAGCCCCTGGCCATCCCTAGCTTATATATTATGAAACTAAAAGAAGTTGCACTTATTACTGCAAAACTTTACGGTAATTGGTTGCAAGTAATTCTACGGTAAATTTAATATTACGTTTGTACAGTGTGTGCATTGCATTTGATCAATGCAGAAGTACACATTACTCCGTTTTCAACCAATCCTTCCATTTGTAAGACGAAAGTGCCGTGACCCATACTGATGCCCGCATCAAGGGGAAGGTCAACTGTTCGTATTGTAATAATAGACAGAATGGAAATAATAATGAAGGCTTTTTACATGTAAGATTGATTTTTAGATGCATGAAAGAGAATGAAAAGCGAACTATCCCGCTGCTAAATGTATGCACTTTACAAAAGGAATCAATACTTGTCTAGACAAAGAGAGTACTCCTTTGGAAAGACGAACTATCGATCGTTACAATACATTCCTCTTCATATGAAACCGTGTGAACAGTCCCGGCGAAAGCATCGATATTAACTCTTCTGGGCAGGAACCACTGACCTCTACACAACCGCCGGAATTTTAAGATGGGATGGGATGGACGTTGGTGTGAATAAGCAATGATCAGAAACAAAGGCTTTTGAGTTCCTAACGCCTTCACGTCTCCCAGTTGCTGATCGTTTTTTGAAGAATCTACTTTTATGACTGTGAAAAATACGTAACCACATCTACACCAACATTAAACGGTCCCAGTGGCGTGGCCACGGGGGTGGGGGGATTGGGGGGACGCGTCCCCCTCATTTTCCTTCAAAGTTGTCCCTTGAACTATGTCCAAAACTAACATAAAAATCGTGGGGGGGAGGGGGGTAGGTCCATGGGGGTAAGGTTGTAGATTTGTAGATTGCTTGTCCTAATATCTGATGCGGTGAAAAGGAAAACAGTCATCAATACATGAAAAACCTTAAAATTTCCGCTCAGATGCAAGGAGATGGGAGTTTCTGAACCCTGGAATTCAAAATTTTTCAACCACGGGCCGAACCATGGTCGATCCGTGGTACCAACGACCTTTGGCCGCCCCATATCAGACACATTTCGTCTCCTGAGTTCCAATGTGCTCTATGTGCCTACTGGGCGATTTATTTACCTCTGGTGGAAACCATGATTATTGTTACCTAGCTCAAATTTTAGGGACGCAAAATTATGAAATGTGAAAGCCTGGAAAGCTTTTACCGCACACCCACCCCCCCCCCCCCCCTTCCCCACCAGTTACAAATTCAAAGGGGGCTCACCCCCTCCCTCCCTATTACAACGGCTCTAAGCCAGGCTGTGCGAGTTTGTCCACCGACTTGCTTTAGGCTGGCTACGCCACTGGCAGTTGCTGATCGCTTTTTTGAAGAATCTACTTTGATGACTGTGAAAATTAAATTTATTACGTAACCCCATCTACAACTAAACCATGCGAAAAAAGGAAATCGTTAACGAACTACTTTTAAATAGAGGCGAAATGTCTCTGGAACTTTCTACAAATCGTGCAACGCAATTACAGTTTGAATGTCTAGTGATAGCTGAAAATCGTCCCCTAATTTCCTGTGTGTTATATGTGCCCACTGGCACATAGAACACATTTGAACTCCGGGGATGAAATACTAACAAGGGTTCCCCTTGCAAATTTGGTTGGCGATAAAACGTGTTCTTTTGGTGGATGTCAAATGAATAGCTGAGTGCCCTTCTGATAATTGTGTTTATAGACGTAATGGCGTATAATAGACACAGAACGACCTACCTGCGGCCTCTCGTGTTATCCGTCCATGCTTTCACACGTGCCGTATCAATTAATCCATTCACACGCGTGTGTCGTTTTGTGTATATGTTGATGATGTGCACATTTTTTCGTGGCAATGCAAATTGAATATTTTTAAAAAAAATTTAGCTATGATTAACATAAAACATGAGAAAATTAATACAGTGTTATAAGTTTTCATGCTATAGGTGAACACGATAACGGTTAATGATGTGAAAACTACTACACTGTGACCACAGTCACAGCGTAACAGTTTTCACTTCATCAAACGTTATGGATTGGGTGGAGTTAGCGCATTGCTTGGCATGGAGACCTCTTAGTGAGTGTGTTAGGTGGGGGATCAGTATGAGTGGTTGCGTTTCTCGCTGACACTCCAGCAATCCAGTTCTACTGAGGTCACTGGAAGGGACTTGAATCCCTGCATGGGAGTGGAAGGAAAAGTGACTTCTGTAAACAATAGCACGGGTCAACACAGCCATATTATTGTATCCACAATACTCTTCCGAGGCGGACTCCCACCCCTTGATCATCCGGGATGGTTTAAGGTCGAACGGCCCACCCACGAGCGTAGGTTTGAGAAGTGGAAGAGTGCGTCCCTATCGTCAGAGGGGTCAGGGCTCATCACAGAGAGATGTTCTTGAAATGTGTTCGCAAATCTCACCTTTTTTGAGTTACGCTAGCCTAATTATGGCCAGAGCAATATAATCCTTGTCATGCGCTGATTTTGTTGGTTGCTGTCGTCATGTTATTCTTTCGTGTTCTTAGAATCCCAATTCCATCTTTCATGCGTAACCTCAGGCCTGTAATTTGGAGGCGATCGATCGCACTCGCCCTCTATGCCCCGCTCCCCCGATTTGAAAATAAGGAGAGCGATAACTGCTTACCCTGAAAATCCATGATGTACAGTATGGCTGTCGTGGACTGGCCACTTTCCAGGGGTCGGCAATATTTCCACGGACCCAGTAATATTAGATTTCAAACACTAATGAGAGGAAGAAGCATCAAAAATTTAATGAATGAAGCACCGGATACAATCCGGTGCTGCATAAATTAAAATGTTGCTGCTGATGATTTTTATTACCTGGTAAACGCATGCGTGGACATCACTGCCCACGTGTGGGTTGCGACCAGTCCAGGGAGGCTGTACTGTACTAACAAATTCTAAAATCACTATTTCACGATAAATGTAAAGGAGACACCCCGAGTCTCTTTTCACCCTCAAAGATTTAGCCAATTTTCCTAACTTTATTCTGCAGTTTACACGCGAGTAATGTGTGTACATCAGCCAGCGATGTGGCTAGAGAGTTTCAGCTGGGGGGGGGGGGGGGGGGGGGGGGGCACCGGTGTGAATTCCAACTGTGAGTGGTTTCGATAGGTGGTTGCACTGCAGGGCTGGGTGGTATCCTTTAACCCTTTACCCAACGAATCGCCCGCATCCGTCCACGTAATGTGCAAATACAGCTGCCGAAAAAATATTATTTTTCGAAAAATTTCAACAAAACCATATCATGTGACCCCTCTTTGGAACAAGCTCGTTCCAAAGAGGGGACACACGATATGGTTTTGTTGAAATTTTTAAAAAAAAAGTTTTAAAAAATGATATTTAAAATAATGAATTTTGAATTCGTCTGCGTTGGGTAAAGGGTTATGAACCCTTCTGAAAATTTTCACTAGTCCTGAAACGGAAAAAGTATCATTTATAATGTGTCTGGGTCAGAAAATTTACCGGGTTGATGTCAGAGTGGAAATTTTGAGGCCATGTCAATTTTAGAGTAGGAAATTTGAAACTCAAGTTTCCAGTTGGAAATAAAAGATCAAAATTTCTCATCATTAGTTGGAATTTTAATATTATTCATGAACAATGTTAATTTATTGAATTTCCAACTATTTGCTTTTTGACCTCGGAATTTCCAACTATTGAAAAAAAATACTCCTAGCTTGGGGTGTGGAGCAGTGATTTCGAGCCAAGCATTGGTTGCTTTTAGACATTGCCAAGACTTGATTAGGAATCACTACTCAAGTAATTTGCATATATGTTTTGCAGGACTTCTTCAATGTTTGACAGAATATGACAAATCCCTTTAAAGTTTAACAGCTAGGGATCTAACGGGATGTCTACCATTTTGACGGCCGAAGGACTGGGACAGTCCATCACCCTTACCTAGCTGGGGGTGGTACTGAAGGGTCTAAATAAAGGGTATGGTATCGTTTTTCTATGTTTGATGGTCTTGCTTATTTCAGCATTTCCATGCGTCTTACGTGTCAGTTTATTGCGTATCAAAATGTCTCTTTTGGGTTTCCCTCATAAAGGCATGTTTAAGAGAAGGGTAGAGGGCTCAGACCGGCCTTAAAAATAATCTCACTGAATCAGGGTCTTAGTGCCGAGAGACCGGGCCCCCACCCGGGCTTATTCCAGAAGTGTGTGTGTGACTGTGTGTGTGTAAAAGACCGAGAGAGAGAGAGAGAGAGAGAGAGAGAGAGAGAGAGAGAGAGAGAGAGAGAGAGAGAGAGATATCTTTAACAATACATTTTTACATCATGAAACCATCGCCAGAAATTTAAGGCGGGGAGGAAGCAAGTCTGGAAATAAGCAGTTTGTCATCTGCAGAAGGAGGTCCACAGAGGGCGAATTTGGTGATGCTACTAAATTTACCCTCTGTGAACCTCTATCTGAATCAAGGTCTCAGGTCTAAACAGAAAGCGGTACCCAGAGGATACATTTGTGGATTCTCACCCAGTGTGTGGGATACCATCAGCAAATTCACCCTCTGGGGACCTCATTTTGCAAATGACAGATTGCCATCGTTGCAATTATATTAGGAAATAGCAGGAGGGTGATAGACAGATTCCTCACTCTTCACCCTTTGAACACGGGTGGTATCTTCCTGTCAGTTCAATGGTGGTAATTGAAAGAGTCCATATTCATTATTTACAGATAGACCAAGTAATATTTTCAACGTGTAGCTTTAGGGCTGATTGGTCAACCTGACACATTTAATTAGAAGCCAACCATCGTAATGGCATTTTGACGAAGCATGTCCCTGGACCAGAAAAGCGGCCTCTCAGATCCATAGAGTTCAGATGTGACCGAAAATTCCATAGACTGATTTGTCTCATGAAGCTTAAATGTTTGCTTCCAACAAATTTTCCCCCGGTGGGGAAATTTTTAAAAGATTATGGAGCGGAAATGTGAATTTATGTCAATGTGAAGAAGCGTTGGAACCAAACATGGCCTTGGGTATTGTATTACTACATCATGTCATTTAAGACCCATGGACCACTTTATGTCTTCAGGTCCCCCACCCCCCCACACCCACCCCCAATAGAAATACTTCCCATTCTCCTCAATGAATATCAAAATTGCTTGAAATCAATATACAGAGGATATGAAATGAGTGTTTTTTCTCATATGATATTTATGAAACGAGTCTAAGAATTTTCCGTTCGGGCGAGCCTCTGGCGAGCCCCAAACGGAAAATTCGGACGAGTTTCATAAATATCATATGAGAAAAACACTTATTTCATATTCTGTTTATCATATGACACACATATGCACAAATTAACGACTTAGTATGACTTTTTAACCCTTTACCTAACGTGGGTTGCAGACGACACTCGGAAAAAACATCATCATGTAGCTAAAAAAAATCATTTCTTTTTGCTTCCAACACATAGGTTATGTCCCCTCATGGGAACGAGCGCGATGCGCTCGTTCCAATGAGGGGTCATAACCTATGTTGTGGAAGTAAAAAATGAAAATTTTTCGTTTATAGCACTGGCGGGTTTTGGTCGTTATGTTAGGTAAAGGGTTAATGCAATATAACCCAACCTAAATAGGACAGATAACGTAAATTCTCTCTACTCAAATTATGCAAACGTGACCCAGTTGTATTTTGTTCAGCCATTCAAACAGTCCATATTTGAAATTGACCAATGAAAGCTCCCAACTCTACTTATGTAAATTATGAAAATATGGCCCAGTTGTATTTTGTTCAGCCAATCAAATTGTCTAGTTTTCAAATTACCAATAAAATCGACGGAAGGCTTTATTTATCACTGATTAATATGAAAGCAAAATATCAAATGTTTTAAAGTGAACAAAACGGACGAGTCATATGACCAATGCCTTTACCTAACGACACGGCCGAACGAATCCCCCCGCCCCCCCGCCCCCCCCCCCCCCCCCCATAATTTACAAATTGAGCAGTTGAAAAAAAATTCAACAAAACCATATCATGTGACCTTTATTGGAAAGAGCTCACTGAGGGTTCAGATGACGTGGTTTTGTGTAATTTTTTGGCAAAATAATATAGATTCCCTTTATTTCCAAAATGAGTCGAAAAGTCGTACGTGGAGTCACTCGTTCAAACAATTGCTCGATGGGATATTCGAGTCGTTCCAGTCACTCCTTAATTAACGCTTGAACCTGTTCTTAGAAACCCTTGTATCGGATATGTTTGTGACAGTGAATGGGGGTTGAGAAGAATGCAGTGGTCTGATTGGTCAAGGACAAAGCGGAGACCAGAGATAGTTTGGAGTAGATCAAACAGCAGAACAAGTGTAGGCGAAATAGAGCTTGGGATAGGCAGAAAATCAAGGATTCTGGAAGAATCCGAACTGGATAAACAGGCAGAAAATTGGGATTCTGGAAGAATCCTAACTAGCAAAAACACACTAATTCAATCAAATACATCTTTTAGAAGCATTTCAGGCCTTATAGCATTATATGCTACTATTATTTGAAAGAGGGGGATTCTGGGGGAATACGTGCCTGAAATAAAGAGGCAGAAATCGAAATTTAGTGTCAGATCCGAACCAAATAAACAATTGTCGGGTTATTTGTGGTAATTCTAACCGATGATTCTGGTCAATTAAATTGACTCTTATACAAAGGAATGCGTCTATTGTTGGAAAAAAGGGGGATTCTGGGGAATCCATTTCGGTGGTTTTGGTGGTTTCAGGTGATTTGGCGGGATCATCGGGTCTATTCGGGTAATTCTACGAAGTAACCGAGAATTTGGGAAAAATCGGAACCAAAAAACCCATCGTTTACAAAGGAACTCACTCCCCGAACACACCCCGGTCGCGTTTGCGTCACAGAGCAACCACGTGCTTGCACAAAAACTAAAATGGACGACGGAAATACGTGTCACCCTAATAACACGCGTTGCGCATACCCACTAAGATCACGAATCACTGTGGGATGACGTCTCAATTTTACCGCATGGCATACATTAAATATCGTATTTGATGAGAGTATCGTAGTAGGTCTGTGGTGGGCAAACTATAGAGTATCCATTAAAAGATAAAACTTCCCGGTTTTCAGACGTCATGGCGTCACGTGATACGAACTACCGGTGACGCGTTCAAATTTTCGTCGATTTAGCGAAGTTATCTACTTTCATTCGCTATGAAACTTATTTCAAGTCCGGGAGTTCGCCGGCGTGTTTGGTATTTTTATAATTTCTGGTGTGTTTTCAGTCCTGTGATAACAAGATGCAGCTAAAATGTGGTCAGATTTTGGAACAGCAAGCGAAAAATATAACCACCAAAAGTGTTTAATATGTACTATTGGAGGATACAATGGCAGAGTGACGTACGATTGGAAGATACCAATGGCAGGGTGATGTACGATTGGAGGATACCAATGGCAGAGTGACGTACGATTGGAAGATACCAATGGCAGAGTGACGTACGATTGGAGGATACCAATGGCAGGGTGACGTACGATTGGAGGATACCAATGGCAGGGTGATGTACTATTGGAGGATACCAATGGCAGGGTGATGTACTATTGGAGGATACCAATGGCAGGGTGATGTACTATTGGAGGATACCAATGGCAGGGTGATGTACTATTGGAGGATACCAATGGCAGGATGATGTACTATTGGAGGATACCAATGGCAGGGTGATGTACTATTGGAGGATACCAATGGCAGGGTGATGTACTATTGGAGGATACCAATGGCAGGGTGATGTACTATTGGAGGATACCAATGGCAGGATGATGTACTATTGGAGGATACCAATGGCAGGGTGATGTACTATTGGAGGATACCAATGGCAGGGTGATGTACGATTGGAGGATACCAATGGCAGGGTGATGTATTATTGGAGGATACCAATGGCAGGGTGATGTACTATTGGAGGATACCAATGGCAGGGTGATGTACTATTGGAGGATACCAATGGCAGGATGATGTACTATTGGAGGATACCAATGGCAGGGTGATGTACTATTGGAGGATACCAATGGCAGGGTGATGTACTATTGGAGGATACCAATGGCAGGGTGATGTACTATTGGAGGATACCAATGGCAGGATGATGTACTATTGGAGGATACCAATGGCAGGGTGATGTACTATTGGAGGATACCAATGGCAGGGTGATGTACGATTGGAGGATACCAATGGCAGGGTGATGTACTATTGGAGGATACCAATGGCAGGATGATGTACTATTGGAGGATACCAATGGCAGGATGATGTACTATTGGAGGATACCAATGGCAGGGTGATGTACTATTGGAGGATACCAATGGCAGGGTGATGTACTATTGGAGGATACCAATGGCAGGATGATGTACTATTGGAGGATACCAATGGCAGGGTGATGTATTATTGGAGGATACCAATGACAGGGTGATGTACTATTGGAAGATACCAATGGCAGGGTGATGTACGATTGGAGGATACCAATGGCAGGGTGATGTACTATTGGAGGATACCAATGGCAGGATGATGTACTATTGGAGGATACCAATGGCAGGGTGATGTACTATTGGAAGATACCAATGGCAGGGTGATGTACGATTGGAGGATACCAATGGCAGGGTGATGTACTATTGGAGGATACCAATGGCAGGGTGACGTACGATTGGAGGATACCAATGGCAGGGTGATGTACTATTGGAGGATACCAATGGCAGGGTGATGTACTATTGGAGGATACCAATGGCAGGGTGATGTACGATTGGAGGATACCAATGGCAGGGTGATGTACTATTGGAGGATACCAATGGCAGGGTGATGTACTATTGGAAGATACCAATGGCAGGGTGATGTACTATTGGAGGATACCAATGGCAGGGTGATGTACGATTGGAGGATACCAATGGCAGGGTGATGTACTATTGGAGGATACCAATGGCAGGGTGATGTACTATTGGAGGATACCAATGGCAGGGTGATGTACGATTGGAGGATACCAATGGCAGGGTGATGTACTATTGGAGGATACCAATGGCAGGGTGATGTACTATTGGAGGATACCAATGGCAGGGTGATGTACTATTGGAGGATACCAATGACAGGGTGATGTGCTATTGGGGAATACCAATGGCAGGGTGATGTACTATTGGAGGATACCAATGGCAGGGTGATGTACTATTGGAGGATACCAATGGCAGGGTGATGTACTATTGGAGGATACCAATGGCAGGGTGATGTACGATTGGAGGATACCAATGGCAGGGTGATGTACGATTGGAGGATACCAATGGCAGGGTGATGTACTATTGGAGGAAACCAATGGCAGGGTGATGTACTATTGGGGGATAACAATGGCAGGGTGATGTACTATTGGGGATACCAATGGCAGGGTGATGTACTATTGGGGGATAACAATGGCAGGGTGATGTACTATTGGGGGATAACAATGGCAGGGTGATGTACTATTGGGGGATAACAATGGCAGGGTGATGTACTATTGGGGATACCAATGGCAGGGTGATGTACTATTGGGGGATAACAATGGCAGGGTGATGTACTATTGGGGATACCAATGGCAGGGTGATGTACTATTGGGGGATAACAATGGCAGGGTGATGTACTATTGGGGGATACCAATGGCAGAGTGACGTACTATTGGGGGATACCTATTAGAGGATACCAATGGCAGGGTGATGTACTATTGGAGGATACCAATGGCAGGGTGATGTACTATTGGAGGATACCAATGGCAGGGTGATGTACTATTGGAGGATACCAATGGCAGGGTGATGTACTACTGGGGGATACCAATGGCAGGGTGATGTACTATTGGAGGATACCAATGACAGGGTGATGTACTATTGGAGGATACCTATTAGAGGATACCAATGGCAGGGTGATGTACTATTGGAGGATACCAATGGCAGGGTGACGTACGATTGGAGGATACCAATGGCAGGGTGATGTACTATTGGGGGATACCAATGACAGGGTGATGTACTATTGGGGGATACCTATTAGAGGATACCAATGGCAGGGTGATGTACTATTGGGGATACCAATGGCAGGGTGATGTACGATTGGAGGATACCTATTAGAGGATACCAATGGCAGGGTGATGTACTATTGGAGGATACCAATGGCAGGGTGATGTAATATTAGAGGATACCAATGGCAGGGTGATGTACTATTGGGGGATACCAATGGCAGGGTGACGTACGATTGGAGGATACCAATGGCAGGGTGATGTACTATTGGGGGATACCAATGACAGGGTGATGTACTATTGGGGGATACCTATTAGAGGATACCAATGGCAGGGTGATGTACTATTGGAGGATACCAATGGCAGGGTGATGTAATATTAGAGGATACCAATGGCAGGGTGATGTACTATTGGGGGATACCAATGGCAGGGTGATGTACTATTGGGGGATACCAATGGCAGGGTGATGTACTATTGGGGGATACCAATGGCAGGGTGATGTACGATTGGAGGATACCAATGACAGGGTGATGTACTATTGGGGGATACCTATTAGAGGATACCAATGGCAGGGTGATGTACTATTGGCGTTTAAGGTCACATATTTATGGATGTGCCAATGACCAAGTGCGATAGATCTAAGCTGATTCCATACAAGCATCAGATTAGGAGGATAGCTTTTCCAAAGAATAAACCATCTTATCGGAGGAGAAGACGGGTCACACAGGAAGGAGGATTTTTAAGGAAGCTGCTAAAACCCGTCATCAATGTATTGTCAGATATCCTCGACCGATAAAAGGAAGAGCTGGTAACAAATTTGTCATTTGTGATCTGACCTTCGAAGAGAGCGGACGCAATACAATCCTGTTGTCATTGCTAAGAAAGAACCTATTCATTGATGGAAGATTCAGAATTCGATGAGTCGTCGGAACTATCTCCAGAAGAGTCTGAAGAAGAGGATCCAGTGGACGATTCAATGGGAACTATCGTTAGATGTTCCTACATTCATACCAAGAAGATTGTGAAGAGTTATATCTAGGTTGGAATGATTAAAGAAGAAGCAGCCACATTACCTGGAAACAGTGTCAGAGAAGTCATCAATACCCTAGGGCACATTACGAATCTTTGCAAGAACCCAATTCACACAAATGTAGAATAGGAAGTTAAACGAAGAAGAATCGGAACTAAACTCTTAAAAGCCGGGAGTCTTCCCTGTGATGTAATACGGCAGGTAATCTGGCTGTGATGGTTCGGCTATCTTTGGGATGGGGAGAATTAAACACTGAGCAGGTGCTTCTAGGTGCTGAATAGGCAGACGACACTTGACTAGAAGCACCTGCTTTACTGTAAGTTTTTCGCGCTACGCCATGTTCAACAGGTCTTCTCTGTGAAGGGTCTTCATGAATGAGTTCCGATCTTCGTGGACAGTAATGGTCTTCATGCTCTCTCTCTCTCTGTTGTCTGTATATATTCCATATGGTTCCACTCGACGGCGCATGATGAGCTGAAAACCAAGCTCTCACACTTTTATACCTTTCCCACAGAAGTACCCGGATGTAGCGTGAAGTACCCAGATGCAGAAACCAGAGGTTTCTACTACAATTATCCTCCAAAAGGGATCATCTAATAAGCATCCTCCCATAGTGAATTACCGTGTCATTGGTATCGACCAGTACCCGTTTGTGCTGCATGTGTTGAGCTCACATTGTACATCAACACACAAGCATATATGAACACATCTAGGATGTGGCCTTGTGTCATATGTAATGTGCACACATTGTGTATTAGCACACAAGCACATATTAGCATATCCAACGTGTGTCCATGTGCTCAGTGCAAAGTGTATACACTGTTACACCTCGCGTTCTGCATACAGACGCATCTGGGAAAATTGGAATAGGCAGAAGTCCTTACAGTTGTAGTACAGGTCGTACAGATCCAGGAATGTCTTGGAGAGAGTAATCAGAAGAGATAGAAGTAGAGGATTTAGTGGGGAAGTCCTTGATAAATAAACAGTTATCGTGTTGTTTGTGGTAATTCTAGGAATTAAACGAGAATTCTGGGAAACTAGTACAGAGGGACACGCCTTATTAGTGAACAAAAAAGGAGGATTCATGGGGAATCTGTATCAATAAAGTAATTTGGGGTGTTTTTTGTGATTAGGAGTGATTTTCGACTCTATTTGAGTAATTATTCTTTTTTAAATGAACACGCTCCCAGAACATAATCCCGTCCTGTTGTGGTTCTTTGGGTCACATATCAACCACGTGCTACCATAGAAACCAAGACGGCGGTAATTCGTCATCATGTGACGCCACGAGGTTTGAAAATCGGGAAGTTTTTATGTTTTAATGGATACTCTATTGTCTGCTCACCACGGACCTAACGGTTTTCTCATCAAATACGGTATTCAAGGAGCGCGGTGGCTGAGTGGTTACGGCATTGAACTTCAAACCGAAAGGTGCACAGTTCGAGCCCCGTCAGGGATAACTGCGTTGTGTCCTTGGGCAAGGCACTTAATCCCGATTGCCCGCGTGGGGGCACGGTGGCGTTGTGTGCTAAGGCGTACTGCACGTCGACGGTACACTTCGTCGCCTGGGTGCTAGAATGTCCTATGTCCCCTATGGGACATAGGACATTCTAGCACTCAGACGACGACTTGTCACCAACCAATGCTAACCATGCTTGTGGAGGGTCTGACGGTTGCTCGTTTTCTCCTGGTACTCCAACTTCCTCCACTTGTAAAACTGCCCGACACGAGTGTCGTTAAAACTCAATAAATAAACAAATTAAATAAATAATTAAATAAATAAATACGGTATTCAATTTATTACACGTCTATTCTGTGAAATCTTCATCTACAGCAACACTAAATCATGTGGAAAATGAAAATCTGTTCCGCTCATGCGTGAGGAACGGAAATCGTTGACGGATTATTTGTAAATAGAAGAGAAATTTCACTGGAATTTTCCACAAATAGTGCAACGCAATTACAATTTGAATCGCTTGCGATAGCTGAAAATCGTCCCCTGAGTTCCAATGTGTTCTTTGTGCCAGTAGGTACATAGAACACATTGGAACTCAGGGGACGAAACAGAAACACGGGTTCCCCTCGCAAATTAGGTAGGCGATAAAATGTGTTGTTTCTGTTGATAGTTGTCATCTGCATTGCTGAGTGTCCTTCGAATAATTGTGTTAAAACGTGAAGGCATGTAATAAACACAGAACGACACACGCGCGCTTGTGAATGGGTTAATCGATATGGCACTTGCGTCATCGCGGAATGATAAACTCGAGGCCTGTGGCCTCTCGTTTTATCCTTCCGCGCTGGTACTCGTGCCATACCAATTAACCCATTCAGACGCATGTGTCGTTCTGTGTATGTATGCCATGCGGTGATATTCAGCAGGTTTCTTCCAAAAAAGTGCAAAAATAGCCCGGGAACTTACCGAAAAAAAAAACCGAGTGAAAAATTATATTATCCTCCATAGGTACTCTAGGCAGCATTCACATTCCGAAAGTATTCATATCAGAAGAATGTGGCGGCATAAATTCCCTGGGGGTGGAGGGGGGGGGGGGGGTATGTGCATTCTACGCTCTTAACAGCGACTCGTCCATTTGGGCAGTAAATCAAAAATACGGAATATTTTAGAAACGGAAGTAAATTGATTTCGGAATCGGAACCTCCTTAGACCCGTTTTCCATCAACAGGGTCTTCTGTAAAGGATGGAATCGTGAAATTCGCGCGTATGAAATACAGGAAACAACTCTGTTCTGTATTTGTACTACGATTGAACTTGTCTTTAGTGAATGAAACCGATATTTTTAAGAAAAGTGTCAACTCCGGTCGTCTGTTAACCTTTTTTCTTGATACTATTTTTGTCGAAGCATTTCATTGACGTCACAATGTTAATCAGATGCCTAACGGAGTACCCGGAGATAACCACCAAGCATCGAGGACCAACTAGTTGTCAGCTCCACTACATTCTTACTCTGTTCAAGCTCCGCCCAAGCAGGGTTACAGCGGTTGAAGACATGTGCACCATCGACATGCAGTACGCCTTAGTACACGGCGTCATCGTGCCCCCATATAGACAATCGGGATAAAGTGCCTTGCTCAAGGACACAACGCGCGTCCCCCTATAATGAAAAGACGATGAGATGAAAGAGAAATGGTTTGAAGATTCAGTTTATTTATTTATTGGTTTTTAACAACACCTTTAACATCCAGAATAACATCGCAGGCGCGTGAACAGGATTTTATAACAGGGAGTGCACTATCCAGTTTATTTATTTATTGATTTATTGATTTTTTTTGGAGGGGGGGGGGGCAAATACATTTAAAAGGTCGTTGTGGGGGCTTCCCTAGTCTTGACTAAGACCCCCGGTCTTTATACCCCCTCAGTAGTATGTGATGTGGTTTTGAGGGAATATTGGCGGATCTCATTGCCGGATCTCATGTGACGTCATAGTCACGTGACGGAGTGTCGCCATGTTGTGTTGTCATGGTAACCCGCGTAAGCGGCCATCTTGTGACGTCATCTCCATTGTGATACGTGGTGTGAGTGCGCATGCGCAGCGTGTGTTGTTAGTGTGATACGTGTTTCCGTCGTCCATTTTGTATACTGGAGGCCGCCATCTTGGTTTCTATGGTAGCACGTGATTGATATGTTACCTAATTGTTCTGCAATGGAATGGGGTATGTTCGGAGGGTGTGTTCGATTGTAGAAGAGTAAATCTAATTACCACAAACAACCCGACAATCCTTCCAAATCACCAAAATCAACCCCAACTTTTACTATTTCGAATTCTTCCAGAATTCTCTGCTTCTATCTATATATGCAATAGTTTTCCTCTACCTAGGCATGTTCCTTTATTCTAGAGTATACTCCAGTCGCATAGAAGAGCCTATCAACTGCAACAGTTTTGCTTATTACTACTATATTTAGCTTTTCTGGTCTATTCTTGTTAGTTCTAACCCTATTCCAAGTACTCTTGTTGTTTCATATATATAACTAACCAATCAGATTGCTTGCTTTCCCATAATCTGTATGCAGAGTTATCTCCACTGTGTATAATAAACGCCTATATCCAATCGCCATATCCCATGGAATCTCATTTGGGGGAAACGCCCGTGGCTATGGAATCCCTTTTTTGTCGTATGAGGCCATGAGGGCTATGTAAAAGCCCCAATGAGTCCTCATTTATTATCCCTCATACCCTCATTGAATTTTGAGGTTATGAGGACCTTGAAAAATCCCTCAATGAGGTATAATTTACTATGACTCTTAGCCTCATTTCAGTATTTAATAGGTATATCCTATGGAATCCCATTTTGGAAAACGCCTGTGACTGTGGAATCCCTTTTTTGTCGTATGAGGCCATGAGGGCTATGTAAAAGCCCTCAATGAGTCCTCATTTATTATCCCTCATACCCTCATTGAAGTTTGAGGTTATGAGGACCTTGAAAGATCCCTCAATGAGGTATAATTTACTACGACTCTTAGCCTCATTTCAGTATTTAACAGGTATATCCTATGGAATCCCATTTTGGAAAACGCCTGTGACTGTGGAATCCCTTTTTTGTCGTATAAGGCCATGAGGGCTATGTAAAAGCCCTCAATGAGTCCTCATTTATTATCCCTCATAGCCTCATTGAATTTTGAGGTTATGAGGACCATTAAAAATCCCCCAATGAGGTATAATTTACTACGACTCTTAGCCTCATTTCAGTATTTAACAGCCATATCCCCAGGCACCCCAATTTCGGCACCCCTTTTTGGAAAACATGGCCTTCGGCACCCCTTTTTTGTCGTATGAGGCCATGTAAAAGCCCTCAATGAGGTCTAATGTAGTCTTACCAACCGCTTCCATCTTGTCGCCAAAGCTCCAAGGCCACTACGGGTCTATGGCCTATCTGTCCTATCATTAGCTTCTACAGCAGTCTTGTTCCATTGCGGCCCCGTACCAGTACTATTGGCTTCTGTTATTCTGCCCCATATCTCATCCATTACTTCCTAGCTGTACCTGTCTCACTCTCGACTATAACATTGATCAAGGTTGAATCAGATTTCCCCTGTATACATATAAGGCGTTCCGTAAGTGGCCGAGTCCGTAAAATTTGGATTCCGTGTTTTAACATCGTCCACTCGAGGGTATGGGAAGGGACTGATAACACCCAATTGTTATTACAAGACTCTGAACAGAGACAACCAACCACTACAAAATAACAAAGGTACATATCCAACATAACCAAGATCGAACTGAACATAACAAAGTGAAAGAATGTCAAACTAGTCGGATTGATCGAACTAGTTTGACAGACTTAACAGAACAAAGTGAACAAAGATCCAACACAACTAAGATCGAAGTGATCAAAACAAAGTGACGAAACTCGAACTGATCTGATCGAATATAACCAAACTCGAAGTGAATTGACCATAACAAATTGAACAAAGTTCTGAACTATAACCTCTATGAATGTATATATAATTAACCCCTTTGAACTCTTTGAATGAACTATATATAATTAACCCCTTTGAACTGTTTGAATGAACGATAACCCTAATGAATGTATATATAATTAACCCCTTTTGAACTGAATGAATTTTTTAACTATATCCCAATGTTAACACCCTTTGAACTGAATAAATTTTAAACTTAATGAATTTTAACTGAATGAACTACAACCCATTGAACTGAATTCTTCCAACAGGGAAGGGGAATACCCTCGAGTGTCGATGTTAAAACACGGAATCCAAATTTTACGGACTCGGCCACTTACGGAATGCCTTATATGTATACAGGGGAAATCTGATTCAACCTTGATCAATGTTATAGTCGAGACTGAGACAGGTACAGCTAGGAAGTAATGGATGAGATATGGGGCAGAATAACAGAAGCCAATAGTACTGGTACAGGGCGGCAATGGAACAAGACTGCTGTAGAAGCTAATGATAGGACAGATAGGCCATAGACCCGTAGTGGTCTTGGAGCTTTGGCGACAAGATGGAAGCGGTTGGTAAGACTACATTAGACCTCATTGAGGGCTTTTACATGGCCTCATACGACAAAAAAGGGGTGCCGAAGGCCATGTTTTCCAAAAAGGGGTGCCGAAATTGGGGTGCCTGGGATATGGCTTTTAAATACTGAAATGAGGCTAAGAGTCGTAGTAAATTATACCTCATTGAGGGATTTTTAATGGTCCTCATAACCTCAAAATTCAATGAGGCTATGAGGGATAATAAATGAGGACTCATTGAGGGCTTTTACATAGCCCTCATGACCTCATACGACAAAAAGGGATTCTCCAAAAGGTATCCTCGATAGGTATCCTCGAATAATGCAATACCAGGCCATATGTATTCTCAGATACTCAAATGAGGCTAAGAGTCGTAGTAAATTATACCTCATTGAGGGATTTTTAATGGTCCTCATAACCTCAAAATTCAATGAGGCTATGAGGGATAATAAATGAGGACTCATTGAGGGCTTTTACATAGCCCTCATGGCCTCATACGACAAAAAAGGGATTCCACAGTCACAGGCGTTTTCCAAAATGGGATTCCATAGGATATACCTGTTAAATACTGAAATGAGGATAAGAGTCGTAGTAAATTATACCTCATTGAGGGATTTTTCAAGGTCCTCATAACCTCAAAAGTCAATGAGGGTATGAGGGATAATAAATGAGGACTCATTGAGGGCTTTTACATAGCCCTCATGGCCTTATACGACAAAAAAGGGATTCCATAGCCACGGGCGTTTCCCCCAAATGAGATTCCATGGGATATGGCGATTGGATATAGGCGTTTATTATACACAGGGGAGATAACTCTGCATACAGATTATGGGAAAGCAAGCAATCTGATTGGTTAGTTATATATATGAAACAACAAGAGTACTTGGAATAGGGTTAGAACTAACAAGAATAGACCAGAAAAGCTAAATATAGTAGTAATAAGCAAAACTGTTGCAGGTGATAGGCTCTTCTATGCTACTGGAGTATACTCTAGAATAAAGGAACATGCCTAGGTAGAGGAAAACTATTGCATATATAGATAGAAGCAGAGAATTCTGGAAGAATTCGAAATAGTAAAAGTTGGGGTTGATTTTGGTGATTTGGAAGGATTGTCGGGTTGTTTGTGGTAATTATATTTACTCTTCTACAATCGAACACACCCTCCGAACATACCCCATCCCATTGCAGAACAATTGGGTAACATAGCAATCACGTGCTACCATAGAAACCAAGATGGCGGCCTCCAGTATACAAAATGGACGACGGAAACACGTATCACCCTAACAACACACGCTGCGCATGCGCACTCACACCACGTATCACTATGGAGATGACGTCACAAGATGGCCGCTCACGCGGGTTACCATGACAACACAACATGGCGACACTACGTCACGTGACTATGACGTCACATGAGATCCGGCAATGAGATCCGGCCAATATTCCCTCAAAACCACATCACATACTACTCCCCTCCCACTTCCCTGAAGGCGTAACGACCTAGCTAGATCTAGACGCCCGATCCACGAGAAAATTTAGCAAAATCAGTTCTCTAAGAGTGAATCTGATGCACTAAAGTCCTGTCATGAAATGCGCACAAGTAGAACGTCGATCTGCGCGTTAATCTACGCATTATGACCATAGTAAGGCCATCAAATTATGTACATATGACATGTGCACAAGCAATGTTTTAGCCAATGGACCTCCGGGTAACCCGGAGGTCCATTGGCGGAAACATTGCCTGTGTTTGCTATGAGTAACCAGGACAACCTGCCGTGCTTTGGATGCCTTTCGATATGGAAATTGCGCGCAATTCCTACGCGCAATTAAGCCTAGATAAGCGCACAGTTCGTGACAGGACTTTTAGTTTTAACTGTAGTGGCCCTATATTGGAGACAATGTTAGGGCTCTAGGTTTTGTGAACGTTGCATTGGGCCAATGTTTTGGGTACCAGTGACAATTTTAGGAAGGGGACTGCCCCCAGACACTCTCGCGGCTACGCCTCTGTAAGATCGTGTCAGACAGTTTTACGGATGGAGGAAGCCAGGGTACCCGGATAGAACCACCTAGCGGCGGTGAGCAGCTATCAGACTCTTCAACTTACTATCTCTGTTTCCAAGAATGTTAGCAGCAATTGAAAGCAAGACCATTGACGTGCAATACGCCTTACTACACAGCGCCACCATGCTCCCACGAAGGAAACCGTGATTAAGTGTCTTACACAAGGACACAAACGTAGTTACCGCTAGTCAGGTTCGAACCATCGACCTTTCGGTTTGAAGTCCAATGTTCTAACCGCGCTCCTAGAACATTCACTACACGGAACTTAAATTTTTGAACATTTACCTGTACATTCCCAGTTTAGTCGAGTAACATTGAACATTTGTCATTTTTCCGAAAAAATTGTTTTAACCCCCTCCACCCTGATGTCAAAATACCAAAATTTCAGTTAGCTATTTTTTCCAATAATGCATCTAGAAATTTAACCAATTCAATCTCGTTTGACAGAGCTCAATGAGCTCTGTCAAACGAGATTGAATTGGTTAAATTTCGTGTTGCATTATGGGAAATTTTTTCGGCCTGAAATTTAGATATTTTGACATTAGTGTGCAGGGGGTTAAACGTAAATAATTTCAGTCCTCAGTTAAAACATTGTGTCATCACTTATATTTGTCATCAAGAAAACTTTAGAGTCATAAAAGGTGATGGAGGGTGGGGGTTGTGGCAAATTATTTTTCTCGATTTTTGCCTAAAAATACAGTGACACCTCATTAAAATGGGGAGGAGAGACATTTCCCGTGATGCATTTTGACGATAAAGAGAAAAACATAAATCAATCAACTGGAAATTAAAAACAGAGCAGAAATTGCCCGTTCATTATGTAGATTGAATTACATTTTTTTTTAAATAATTGGACGCGATACGGATATAACCTCTATGCGATTAAGTAATAATTATCGATTTGTCTTTCCCGTTATTTATTTATTTATTTATTTATTTATTTATTTATTTATTAGGAGTTAACGACACTTTCGACAGCCAAGGTCACCTAGTGTCGGACAGTTTTACAGGTTCAGGATGCCGGAGTACCCGGAGAGAACCACAGAGCAACGACGAGCAACTGTCAGACTCCCCAAGTACTAACTCCACACAAGCAGGGTTAGCATTGGTTGAAGACAAGTGCACCATCGACGTGCAGTACTTCTAAGAACACAACGCCACCGTGCCACCACGTGGGCAATTTGGATTAAGTGCCTTGTACAAGAACTCACCGTAGTTACCCAAGGCGGGGATCGAACCGTGGACCTTTCAGTTAGAAGTCCTATTCCGTAACCACATAACCACAGCGCTTCCGGTCTTTCTCGTTTGGTTGGACACATATATACTGAGTCAAAAAAGAAAGTATAAAAAAACTTTGAGGAGCAATAGTTTTAGTATTATCGACTTTAATCCCAAACAAATTATTGTAAATTCATATTTCGAGTCCAGCTGTATGAATTTGCATAATTTCATGTTCTTACTGTTGCCAGAGTCACGTCAGAACGTCGCAATTCAGACATGGGGTGAAATGAAAAGTTCACACATGCAGTCAATAGCGTGTATGTCCACCGTTTGCCTCTTGGATGGCAAGACATCGACGGCGCAGGGACCTGATAAGTCTCTGGATGTCACCCGATGGTATTACGTTCAACTCCTGCCTTAGAACATTACGTAAATCGCCTAACGTCTGAAGATCATGAAGTCGTACCCGACGGTCCAATTGATCCTAAAGATGCTCGATTGGCGACAAATCTGGCGAAAGTGGGGTCAAGGGAAGAAGTTCGATGCTCTGCTCCTCAAGAAAGTCACAACAGATACGTGCCACGTGACATCGGGCATTGTCCTGCTGGAATAACTGCAATCCGACCCTAGAGTTGAACAACGGAACAACTACAGCGTTGAGAATTTCGTCCCAATATCGCTGTCCATTCAGATTACCATCGATGAAGATTAACTGCGTTCCATGGTGCAAGGAAATTCCTGTCCAACCCATTACACTACCCCCTGCCGAAACGATCGCATTCCCGCACGCAAGCATCAGAAAACCGTTCTCCTCGTCTGCGATACACTCTTGCCCTTCCATCAGCGCGCCGTAGACAAAATCGCGATTCATCACTAAAAAGAACTGTGCTCCAACGCTGCTGAGTCCAGCGAACACGCTGACGTACCCATTCCATTCTGACGGTACGATGACGTTGGGTAAGGATTGGTCCGTGGTATGGACGCCTACATGGATGTCGTGTTCAGCGAGTCTGTTGCGGACAGTTTGTGCACTGATTCTATTGTTAGTTCTACCAAGAGTAATTGTTGCTGTCTTCGTCGCCAGAAGGAAGCGATCCCGTAAGTGAGACATCCTGATGTGTTGGTCTTGTGCAGGGGTCGTAACTCTTGGTCGACCTGGACGCGGTCGGTCGGCAGTAGATCTAGTGGTTCTATACCTTCCAATGAGACGGTAAATAGTGGCCACAGTGACACCGAACTCAGCAGCGGGCTCATCTGGAGGTATCCCAGCCTCATGCATACCAATAGCTCGTAACTTCTGATTTTCGGTTAACCTTTGCATTTTTTAAAATGTCGGAAGTCAAAAACTAGCGTGTTTTCTCAATAACTCAGGCTCTCTAGCACAACATAACACAAAGAAACTCGTCGGTCACCCATTCAATTTGACATTTGCGGGTAGCACGTGCTATTTTGAAATCCGTAGCAAAATTGTATACGGTTGGGTGGACAACAACAACATGTCGTTAAACTCTTTGCACGACTTCTTGTCCACAAACATGCAACATCAGAACTATTATATTTCATCCTTTATGCTATTTTTTCACATTTGTTTCTATTATACTGTCTTTTTTGACTCAGTATATATATAGTAGATGGTACCTCCAAGCAGGTGCGTCGCGAAGATGACCGATTGTGGAGGCGTGGGAGAGGGGGGTGGGTGGTGAACACGATTTGTCCCCACGGTGCACATGATTTCTATTAGTTTTATTCACCTGGAGGTTAAATTTCTGTTTTTAGATTTAACCCCAACAGTGATATTTCTAAAATTTCATTTTTAACTTAACACTCAAACCCAGGTTTACTTACACTGTAGGTTTCTACAAATGAAAAAAAAAACACAAGAGAAAGCTATACTGACGAAACTATAACCCCACAATCCATTGGATAAAAAAATTGCACAATGTAGCTCTCATCGGAACATCCGACCGTGTATGTGACACAAGTCTGGTTATCAAATCTAATATTTTAAGAAAGAAAATACATTTATTTATTTGATCATTGGGTGTTAACGACACTTTCGACAGCCAGGGTCCCCTCGTGTCGGACAGGTTTACGGGCGGAGGAAGGCGTAGTACCCGGAGAGAACCACCGAACAACGGCGAGCAACTGTCAGACTCAACAACGTACAACACAAGCAGGGTTAGCAGTGGTTGAAGACAAGTGCACCATCTTAGCACACAACGTCACCGTGCCTCCTCGTGGGCAAATGGGAGTAAGTTTCTTGCCCAAGGACACAACGTGGTTGCCGCAGGTGGGATTCGAACCGAGTACCTCTCGGCTTGGAGCCTGCATCCCTACCTACTGGGCGACAAATAAAATACATGATTACTGGCAAGAGAGAATAATCGAATTGAATGAAAATGTCCTAAGTTGTATAATTATTGGGAGGGTGTCACCCCCCCCCCCAATACCTCTTAGCAAGGCCCCTGCCTCCAACATTCTACGCTGTTGATGAACTAAGACAACAAAAAGAAATGAAAGAGTCCAACTATACTCACAAAATATAGGTTCTCTTTAGATCCAAAACTGGTTCTAATCTTGACCCTGAGATGGAACCAGTTCTGTTTAAACAGTATTTATTTCAAATCAAATAAATTTACCAAGATTAGCATTTAATTTTAACAGAATATTACGTGAACTGGAGTAGATTCAGCAGTAAACTTGGAGCTTATTGAACACAGTCGCCAAACATTTTGAAACAAAAGAGATATGAACAGTTGGCATATCGAACCAGTTTTGGTTCTGTATAGAACTAAAACTGGTTTGATATGCCAACTGTTCATATCTCCTTTGCTTAATAATGATTTGAGACAACCTCGTATAAGCTCTAAACTTACGGCTGAAACCCCCTCAATTTATGTTTAATTCTGTTAATATTTAATGTTAATCTTTATAAATTTATTTGATTTGAAATAAATACTGTTTAAACAGAACTGGTTCCATCTCAGGGGCAAGATTAGAACCAGTTTGGGTTCTAAAGAGAACCTATATTTTTCGCAGTGTACCAATATAAAGCATATACAATCCTCGAATAATAATACTGGCAAAATTATAACCAGTGATTTCTGGTGGAACCAGTACGGGTGATATTATTTGTATTTTTACAAGACCTAAGTTTTGGGAGAAAATTTGAAATTCTATTCGATTTGAAATTTGGGCCCTGGGAATTACATATTTTCCAGACATGAATCTTGAATCGAACCATGTCTATTATTCGAAACCGAATCGAACCTGGAATCGTATCACTGGCGTCTTGGGGATGATCGATGGAGGTTGGGGTGCTATAAACCTGATTTGTTCCGTCTGTGATGGCTCAAGTCTTGAGCTGAAACGGTTAACCGATTAATCGATTAACCAATGATCAACCTCTTGAGCGATGAAAAAGTTATTGATCGATTAACTGTTACTTTTGAACTACTGTATAATATGGGATAACAAAGGAACAAACATGCTCCAAAACAGGCAAACATTGTCACACTGACTCACATCAATTATATGAAACAGAGTAAAGCATGCAAGTTATGTGCTGACATACTTGTTCACTTGCATGATCGTTATACTGTATCAGTAACTGGAAATTGTCATTCTTTACCTTTAACCAAATGCGGGTAGCAGACGATACTTACAAAATAAATTCTTGAATTACTAAAAATTTTCAATGTTTGTCTCAAAACCATAACCTATGACTCAACGAGCTAGTTCCAATGAGGGGTCATAGACTATGTTTTTGAGACAAAAACTGAAAACATATTATTATTATTATTTATTATTATTATTATTTATTGGTGTTTAAGGTCACATACTTATGCACAATGGCTAATCATGACCGTGACAGTTTTACGGGTGGAGGAAGCCGGAGTACCCGGAGAGAACCACCGAGCAACGACGAGCAACTGTCAGCTCCTCAACATTCTAACTCTGTTCAAGAGGGTCATACCAGATTTTGAGTGTGTGACTTTTGTGTTTGACCCTTAGTGTCTTTGACTCTCCATGGCACCAAGAGTATTTATGGTAGTGTAATGAAATTTCTCGTGATCACAAATTGATTCATCTGTGATTGAATAAAATTTCCATGAATGAAAATGATATATATCTTTTTTTAGTGTTATTTTTCAGCATGCACACTTTCTTATAGAATCGAACCTCATCGAGGTGTTCAAAAAATCCTACCAAGGGAGTGAACTCTCCTTCTACATCATATCTCCTTAACCCTTTACCCAACGTAACGGCAAAAACCGGCCAGCGCTATTCTCAAAAATCGCCAATTAATTTTCATTATTTTTTTCATTTTTTGTCTCAAAAACATAGGTTATGACCCCTCGTTGGAACGAGCTTGTCGAACTCGTTCCAATGAAGGGTCATAACCTATGTTTTTGAGACAAAAAATGAAACAAAAATAGTCATTCAAGAATTTTTTGGCAAGTGTCGTCTGCTCTTCATGTTAGGTAAAGGGTTAACAGGAGATCAGATAGGAGTAGAATTCAAGGAGGTTCCGCTTCTGAAACTACTTTGATTTCATTCTGGGATATCCATTCCTCTTTTTTTTGAGTGACGGCCTCAAACAAGCGAGTCGTCGCTGAATATAATATTTGAATGGAGACCGGTCATATCTCCAGTTGTAAAAAGGTACCAAATTTACAATTTGAAGAGGCGCGAGATTCGAATCGAAATTCAATTGGATTCGAAATCGTCTGTCTGATTCGATTCTGGATTCGATTTCACTGTAGCACACTTACATTTAAGGTATCATACTGTATTGAAATGTCAAACTTTATAGAAGAAATTCTAAACTTTCACTTTGCTTATCATTTGCGTTATGTCTTTGGGCAAGGTACTTAAACCCAATTTCCCGAGTGGGAACACGGTTACGCAGTATGGAATGTCAAATGCATACACGCTTTCAACCATTGTTAAAACTACATCTACCGGGTTTGATTAGATTTAGATTAGATTAGATTAGATTCTTTATTTTTGCGGCATAAACGTACATATATAACAGGGTAGATTACAAAATTGTTCTTACAAAACATGGTGCAAATGAACATACCGCATGGAGATGACATAGCCAGATTGGCTGTCTACCTGCCATCCCCTTGTAGTGAGTATGCTATCTTCAACACTGCAGATTATCTCGAGACTAGACAATGTTCACTATGCCTTGACCCCTGACCCCAATATAAATTAGTAGTCCACTAATTTAAGTCCGCTTTCAGCACACCCGGAATATACACCTGGAACTTAATTAAGCACCCCCTGAAATGTTTCATGACAGTGAAGTTACTGTTACTGATCATTATGTTGCAATGATTGCTATGTCTTTGCAGTACATTTCATCTAGTGAAACATGATGTTTCTGGTTGATAGCGTACCCTAAACACATCCCCTCGTCCACGTGAAACATGCTTCCCACGAATGTCACAAGAAACACTATCATCCACATGTAATATCTGGGTATAAAAATGAAAATTTGTCACTTCTTTTATCAATAAATGTTAACATGGCAAGAAGGAGACTGCCAGAGGCACTAAGTTGGAAAACTGTTGGCATGCAGGCAACAGGCATGTCATTCAAAGCTCTTGGCAGGCAACTTGGCTATGGTCATTCTGTCATCAGCACACCTGTCCGAAAACATCAACAAACCAACGATATTAAGGGCCGACCAAGGCCTGGACAACCCCAAAAGAACTCTCCAGAGGAAGATCGGAGTCTGGCACGCCTCGTTAGGCGTGAACCCTTTGCTTCAAGTCAAAGAGTTTGTGCAACAGAACTGTCCGAAACCGCCCCAAAGCACTGAGTATGAGGTCCAGAAGGGTCATCAAGCATCCAGCTCTGTCCGATCAACATCAAAGACGACGTTTGGAGTGGTGTTTCGCCCAACAACATTGGAATCTCGTACGTGGAGGAGAGTCCATTGGTCAGATGAGAGTAGGTTCCTGCTTCACGTCACATATGGTCGCACGTGCGTGTAGAGGCACAGAAATACTGCTTACGTGTCTAGGAATATCAGACCTATTGTACCTTATAGTGGAGGATCAGTAATGATCTGGGAATGCCTCTCTCATGATTGCAAACTTGATATGGTGACTGTACGTGGAAATCTCAGTGATCATCAGTACATCCGGGACGTTCTAAATCTGGTTGTCGTGCCTCATTTTGACAACCCACCCGTTGGCTACTCGCCCTGTGTTCATGGACGACAATGCAAGGCCATGTCGTTCCCATGCTGTGAGAGCATTCCTTCAGAACTGGGACTTTCTTGGACGTCGTGTGCAAGCAAGGAATTTGGCCGATTGGGAAGCTGCATTGCATGTGGAGTGACAACTATTGCCTCTGGGCTTACTGGTAGCATTAGGAGGAGAGTTCAGGCTATCATCCGTGATGGTTACACTCGCTACTGACGTCCCAGTACCATACTTGTCGGAAGAACATTTTTCCATCGAAAACATTAGTGACAGATACACGTAATTGGCGTTATTAAAATACAGCATATTTTCATGATTGTGTTGTCTTTCATTTGTCAATAGACCATTCTTTCCGCAAACAGTCACTTTTGGCAATCTGAAAATAATAATATTTTATATTAATACCACTGCGAAAAATACAGGGGGTGCTTAATTAAGTTCGAGGTGTGTAGATTGGTATTATTCACCACTCCTCGGTGATTCTTTCTGAGCATTCTGCGTCCCTCCCTCCGTAATACACTCGACATGGCACTGCGTGTTAAAAGCAGAGACGTGGCTAGAAGGTCAGAATTTTCAACTGTATCCCCTCCCCCTGGCCTCCGAACATCCAACTTTTGATAAACCCATTTGCACCTCCCCCAAGAGTGAGAATTTTCCAACCGCTGCCTATGAATTTCAAACTTCTGAAGAAATCCGAGTACACCCTCCTCTCTTGTGTTCGAAATATTTATTACATGACTATGATATTTTTACCCTAAATACCACTACTGTTTGACGATTTTATCCAGACTGTCGGATCACACCAGGTGAGATTTTCCCGGATCAAAAATCCATATCACACTCCTACGGAAATTGCCGAGAATTTCCGTATGAATAACGTCGGACTATTTATCCGTTAAAAATAGACTTCGTAACTAGGGAAGCCGTTGCCTTTGTTTACAAAGTTTCGTCTGCTATTTTTTATTTTTTGCTTTCAAGGGAATAAGTAAATCGAGGTAAGCAAATTAAGTTACTGTTAGTGTGTCAGTCATATAATAAACCTATCACAATAACAGGGTGTTGATCCGTGTCGTAGTATCACGTCTCGTTGAGGTGACCAGATTGTCGGATCACACTCGCTGCCTGCGGCAGCGAGTGTGATCCGACAATCTGGCCACCTCAACTCGACGTGATACTACGACATGGATCAACACACTGTTATGATAATATGTATATATTACCTTTGGGTTGTAGAGTTGGAAATATTCTCGTGTGCGCATCAATGCAGTATCTGCGATGCTTCAGGAACGAAATATATTCCCCATTCAGTTACGGACATTTTGCCACGTCATCTAAGAATCCTATGAAATATGGTCCCACAAGATATTTTACCATGGGGCATGGAATGTCCAACAGTTGTTGGTTTGAGGCTCAAGATTTATAATTATTAAAATTTTGCCTGGACTTGGGTGGATGGGACAGACCCCCCCCCCCCCCCTCCCCTCCTGTCGCCACATCAAAGTGTCGTTAAATGCCAATAAATATACAGATGGATTTAACTAGTCTTTATCAGGGACGCCGGAAGTACGGGAGCAGAGGGGGCAGCTGCCCTCCCTGCTTTCGGACTACGGGGGCGAGAGGGGGCAGACAATCCCCTTCCCAGGTTCGTCATTCAATTTTTTTCAATAATTTATTATCCAACTAAAGCTGATATACACCCAAAGTCCGTTCTGGGAGCTTTCAATGGTCAATGGAGGAGTTCGGGGGCTGGGGAGGATGTCCCCCGCCTCCCGATGATAGGGGGCACCTCCTCTCAAACTTCCCCATCTTGGGTCTTCGGCTTTCGAGAGATGCATCCTTCGGCATGTCATAGCGGGAGCTTCGAGTGCGAGTAAATGCCCTTTTCCCAGGGTCTGACCACCTTCCCCGACGTGCTTCCGGTGCCTCTGGTCTTTATTATGTCCCTCAGTCGCTTACAGTGTTTTATAGCCGCTTATTTACGATCAATCTTCCTGCCAACAATGTGTTAATATTAAGAACGTCATTGCCCCCAATGCCCTCTTCCCACATGCAGTTGAACAAACAAGTCTCGCCATGCTGACTTGAATAGTTGACAATGAGAAAATAAAGTGTCGTGTTGTGTTCATGAATTGGGTCAGCGAATAATATATTTGATATATTAGGTCGTCACATTTGGTGTTCAAACACAAGGTGAAGGTCACTGTTTAATTTTAATTCACAGTTTAAATTCCTTCAATTTGTCAAGCTAGACTGAGAAATGCCCTTTACTTGACTACGTGCGATTTGCCATGCACTGAGTTATTTCACCGGAAACTATTTACGACATTTTATTGTTGTTAATTATATTCTAAAACATTAAAATCTAAATTCGTCCAGTCACTGCACTTTGCGCTGAATGATTGGTGAAGATAAATTTGGCCCCGAAATTTAGTCCGATGTTACGGTGCAAATAGTTGATGAACAAACAAATATTCGAAATGAAACGTGTTTCCACCTATTTTTTTTCCACCAGAGAGCAATCAAAGGCGAGGACAGTGATTTAGTAAATTCATGTATAAAGGGAGAATACTCTACTCAGTAGTGTCCTGTTTGATTTTGTTTTTAACCTCCGAAGATTGAAACCGAGTAGCCGCTTTTCCTGCCAGGAACATGATACGCTATAACGTCATTAAATAGAATGGCTGTTCAGTAGACCAAGCCCCGAGACTGCACGTTGAACATATTGATTACTCTACCCCCAAATAATGGACATGGACTCTTCCAATTGCTGCTATTGAACTGGAATGGAAGATACGACCAGAGTTCAAAGGGTTAATATTTTTTTCTTAATTCATGTGTTTCTTCTAATATGTCTTTAATTGGTGGTTTTTCAATCGGATTGATTTCAAAATAGTTCAAAGAATGGCCAGGAATATTAAAATGTTGTGCTACTAATCCCCCCCCCCCCCCCCCGGGAGTCGAACCCTCGGGAGTCCCACACCTTAACCACCAGACCATTGCTCACCGTCTAAAACATTGGCTGGAATCTTGTTTTTTAGATGAAGTTTTCTTGATTAATTGGGTCACTTTTCTTTCGGCAGCAGCATGGATGTGTGGAACACGCTGGCCTACAGTACGACGAAAGAGCTGTGGTTGGCCTCAAACGAAGACTGACACGGGCCCGTGTGTGTTATTCGAAGGACACAATCGTGTTAGTAGAGGAATTTAGAATGCTAGTTTCTGACCCCCCTGCTGGGAGTCGAACCGTCCAACATCCCCTTCTGGCAGACAGGAATCCAGCACCCAAACCACTAGACCTAACACCTAAAAGAACGCGCTGGAACATTACGACGAAAGTGCTGTGGTTGGCCTTAGGCGAAGACTGGAACGGGTCAACCATGTCTTAACTCTTTCCCTAACATGAAAAGCAGACGACACTTGCAATAAAAATTCTTGAATAACTATTTTTTTTTATTTTTTGTCTCAAAAACATAGGTTATGACCCCTCGTTGGAACGAGCTCGACGAGCTCGTTCCAACGAGGGGTCATAACCTATGTTTTTGAGACAAAAAATGAAAAAATAATGAAAATTAATTGCGAATTTTGAGAATAGCGCTGGTCGTTTTTAGCCGTTACGTGGGGAAAGGGTTAAGAGAATGTAGAATATTGGTTTCTGATCCACTGCCGGAAGTCGAACACTCTACAACCCCACTTGACAATCAGGAAACCAGCACCCAAACCACTACACCATTGCACACCGTTAGAAAAAAACGATGTCTGGAATCTAGCTTTTTCGATGAAGTTATCATAATTTCTTGGTTCACTTTCCTTGCGGAACTTCCTTATCCCACCACTCAGAATAAAAAAATTCCACTCATTTGCAATAGATAGCATTAACCCTTTACCCAACCTAACGGCCAAAACTGGCCAGCGCTATTCTCAAAAACGACAATTAATTTTCATTATTTTTTTCATTTTTTGTCTCAAACACAAAGATTTGGACCCTAAATTGGAACGAGCTCGTACAGCACGTTCCAATGAGGGGTCATAACCTATGTTGTTGAGACAAAAAATGAAAAAAATAGTTATTCAAGAATTTTTTTGCAAGTGTCGTCTGCTTTTCATGTTAGGTAAAGGGTTAAACAGTAGAGGCAGGCGAAGCTTTATATTAGATTAGATTCGGTATTTCTTCACTGAATTGATTGGATTCGACATTCTTTGGGTTATTTCAGAAGAATGTGAATCTCAGGTTCCATTTATTTATTTAATTATTGAGGTTTAACGACACTTTCGACAGCCAGGGCCACATCGTATCTGACAGTTTTACGGGTGGAGGAAGCCGAAGTATCCGGAATGATCCATTGAGCAACGGCAAGGAACTATCAGGCTCTCCAACATACTAACTCCACATAAACAGGGTTAGCATTGGTTGAAGACAGGTGCACCATTGACGTGCACTACGTCTTAGTGCACAGCGTCAACGTGCCACCCCCCCCCCCCCCCTTTGCGTGGGCAATCAAGATTAAGTGTCTTTCCGCAGTTACCCCTGGCGGGATCGAACCATGGACTTTTCGGTTTGAAGTCCAATGCCGTAACGACTGAGCCATCGGGCTCCCAGTTAACTTCTATACGCATCGTAAAGGTTGATGTATCTCCTCTAAAAATAGGGTTTTTTTTAACAGGATATTTGTGCTATGGCACTGTGTACCGTCACCCGCCATGGGAAGTAAGTGCTAGGGTAAATAAAATAGCCCAGTTCTAACTCTTTACCTATCGAACCGGTCGCATCCGCCCGCGTAATATACAAATTTAGCAACTGAAAGAAATTACTTTTCAAAAAATGTCAACAAAACCATATCGTGTTACCCCTCATTGGAACGAGCTCGACGAGTTCGTTTCAATGAGAGATAACACGATATGGTTTTGTTGAAATTTTTTGAAAAATTTGAAGAAAACAAATCTTCAAAGTTTTTCACTTTGATATCGTCTGGGTTGGGTAAAGGGTTAAAAACCGCGTGGCGAAGAAGCGATAATTCGCGATAGCCAGTCCACATTTCTCATCATTAGTTGGAATTTTAATATTTTTCATGAACAAAGTTAATTTATTGAATTTCCAACTATCTGATTTTTGACCTCGGAATTTCCAACTATTTAAAAAAATACTCCTGGCTGGAGCCTGGGGGGGGGGGGGGGGGGGTGAGACCCCCCCCCCCCCTCCTGTCGCCACATCCCTGGCTGGACATTTTCGAGGACTAATATTGATTCTCTTAATCAAATTTTGACAACCGAATTGTCTCCTGTAGCTGAAGTTTATCTTTGTATGATACACGTTGTTTGTCAGTTGTGTTAAAAACCAACTTAAACCAAATCAAATAACGAATATGGAGTCATCCAATTTACATTACTAAACTAACATGGAATATACCACCAGTATTCAAAGGGCTAATGTGCTGAAGGGAAAATATGCCTACATATTTTTAGATCTCCGAACCATTCAGCTCCGATTAATTGCCTCCCCTTTATTTATTTTCTAAACAAAGTTGAAGTGAAACGTTTTGCAGAAAAATATTGGAGACAACTTGGAAAGAATTTAGAGCGTTCTCTGGTAAACAGGTGAGTCGATAGACTTCAAAGGTGGTGAATTCGTTTCATACCCAGTGCCCCAAATCATGTCGCACCATGTCGATGGCTGCGTGAGTATTACTCACGCGCCCGTTGACATGATGCGACATTATTTTGGGATAAGTAAATTCTCTGTCAAGTGTGACCCGCCATGCCTTGCCTCAAGATTTACTAATCCAGTATCTTCACGTCCCATTTAACAAGACGTCCGTGTAACTATTCGTCCAATCTCCAAATATCTTCGTAAAACTCCTCAGACATCTGATTGAATTCGGACAGTACTGAGGAAACCCTGTAGCAGACTGAACTGGTCACCGTGGAACTTTACCAGCGAAACCACAACTTCATCGAGATTCACCCCCTTGGTGGATGAAAAATGATTTGGAGTTACCTCCCTTTCGCCGTAAAATGGAAATGGAAATCCATGTCTGACAGCTTGCAGCAGTTCACTGACGATACATTCAACAATTCAACAAGATCGCGTGGGATTTTTCAATTTTTGATCTTGTAACAAGGCCGCCGCCCCTGGTTCGTGGCGCGTGGGGGAAATCAGATAAAATTATTTCTAAAATGAATGAACCTAAATCAAATTAAAGAATCGTAAACGTTTGTAGTAATACTTGTTCATCTTGTCAACTGCAGGGCCCTTATAAAAAAGTACCATGGTAAATCCCAAAATACCCTGGTAATACCATGGTATACCATGGTATTACCAGGGTATTTTGGGATTTACCATGGTACTTTTTTATAAGGTGGGGGGGGGGGGGGGGGGGGAGGCTATTGTGTTCGCTGCCTCCCCAAAACATTTGTCCAATGCAAGTTTCACACAACCCAATATAGGGGCTACATATATGCAGCAAATATCTCAGATTTGCTATTATATGAATAACGTTTTCAAAATGTACTCGGGGTGGGAGACTGTAGTGGTAACTAGTACCCTCCGGTTGTTGCTACCTCCCTCATATCCAGTAGGAGGAGGGGAAACGAGGGTCCTAGTTAGGATTATATGAGGTCAACGACGAAATGTCAATTAATATCATACTCCCCCCCCCCCCCCCAAAAAAACCCAAAAAACAAAACAAAAACAACAAAGCTCTAGGGTACCTCCTATTATAGTAGAAATCTGGCTATGCGCCTAGTCGACTGTGATTCACTAACCCTGACAAGTCCGCAATATCTATGCTCCTATTTTCCACACCCTCATAGATACCTCCTTAGATACCGGCCTTTTCACTCACTGCAGAAGTCAAATTTTGTAACAACCCTACCTTTCATCGGACTGTCCGGACACTTTAGAGGAGGAATGGCCGAGAAATTTCTTGGTGGGTCCCCCCTCTTGGAACCCCACTGGGGCTCCTTAAGGTTACCCGATTGAAATATTCTCGTTATAAGGCATCAGCCGGAGCGTCGACGTATTTCTCGAATGGCAGGATTTTTCGTCTTCTCGATTCCGATGATCAGTATTTTTTTACGATAGGTCCAAACTATATTCAGCTTCGTGGATTCGACACCATTGAATTCCTCCTGTAATAAACCAACATAGTCCAAACTATATTCAGCCTCGTGGATTCGACACCATTGAATTCCTCCTGTAATAAACCAACACAAAAGGTAACAATAAATGTGTAAGATGCAAGGATTGGCCGTCATTTCGGTCCCGACAATTACACATTATTATTACCACTTTTGCGAGCGTTCCTAGCACATTAACGATGTTTTACCTATTTATTTATTTATTGTTTTTTTAAGGTCACATATTTCTGCACAATGGCTAACGATGACCGTGACAGTTTTACGGGTGGAGGAAGCCGGAGTACCCGGAGAGAACCACCGAGCAACGGCGAGCAACTGTCAGCTCCCCAACATACCAACACTATACAAGCAGGGTTAGCATTGGTTGAAGACAGGTGCACCATCGACGTGCAGTACGCCTTAGTACACAACGTCACCGTGCCCCCATGTGGACAATGAGGGTGAAGTGTCTTGCCCAAGGACACAACGCGGTTGGCGCAGGTGGGATTCGAACCGAGGACCTCTCGGCTTGCAGACTGCACCTCTACCAACTGAGCCACCGCCCACCAACCCCCCCCCCCCCGCAACATCAATAACTTTAAAAATAACCCACACTGTTCGCCACAGAAAAGCAATCGCCGTCAACAGTGTCGTATACGACACTGTTGACGGCGATTGCTTTTCTGTGGCGAATTCTGTATGATCACGTATTTAAAACTTGAGATCAATTATATTCATGTTTGTGGCAGTTCTCAGTGAACTAAGAAGCCTTCTCGAGTGAGTCGAGTAAACTTATGTCAAAGGGTGGTGGGAACCTGTGATAATGGTGAAGACCTATAACAAGGGGTTGTAAACTACTATGTTAAGACGGGGACCTAAAACTTAAAACATACGCCAAGAAGAAGGAAATACCAGTGCTTTTTCGCCAACCATGCAGGCCACATCCATATTTACCGTTGTTCCCAAATTAGACTGATTTAAAAGTCTGGGTGTTAGGTTGCGGAGTCTGACAGTTTCTCGTCGTTAGAAATAGTGCTCGCACGTTTCACCCCCCCCCCCCCCCACCCCCAGTTGGGGATCTCATCAGGGGATCTCATGTGACGTCAATGTCACGTGACTCAATGACGCCATGTTGTGTTGTCATGGTAACCCGCGTGAGCGGCCATGTTGTGACGTTACCCCCATAGTGATACGTGGTGTTAGTGCGCATGCGCAGCACGTGTTGTTAGGGTGATAGGTATTTCCGTCGTCCATTTTGTATACTGGAGGCCGCCATCTTGGTTTCTATGGTAGCACGTGTTGCTTTGTTACCCAAAGGCCTACACCAAGAGAGGGGTATGTTCGGGGGGGGGTGTTCGATTGAATAGGAGTAATTTCCCGATTCGTAGAATTACTACAAACAACCCAAGTTGTACTATTTCGAATTCTTTCATGGAATTCAAATTTTACAGAATTCGATAAGAATCCCACTTACGGAATCCCTTTTTTGAGAATCCCTTTTTGGAAAACCTCTGTGGCTTTGGAATCCCCTTTTTCTGAAATGAGTCGAAGAGTTGTATGTGCGAGTCACTCGAACGAGCTCAATTGCTCGATAGCTCAGTTACTCGGTAGACTTTGAGTCGTTCGAGCAGTATGTGCGAGTCACTCGAACGAGCAATTGCTCGAAAGCTCATTTGCTCGATGGACTTTGAGTCGTTCGAGAAGTGTGTGCGAGTCACTCGATGTAAGACGGAATCCCACTTATGGAATCCCTTGTTTTGGAATCCCATATGTGGAATCCCTTTTTCGAAAACATATGGACTTCGGCACCCCGTTTTCTGAAATGAGGCTGAGAGTCGTATGTGCGAGTCACTCGAACGAGTAATTGCTCGATAGCTCATTTGCTCGGTAGACTTCGAGTCGTTCGAGCAGTATGTGCGAGTCACTCGAACGAGCAATTGCTCGATAGCTCATTTGCTCGGTGAGCTTCGAGTCGCTCGAGCAATTACTTTTCAGTAACTGTTCTATAGCTTATAAAGGATATTTGGGATAGGTATGTCTTGTGGTGGCCTAGAAGGTTGGGCTAAATAGGTAATAATATCCTTAGATAAGTATCCTATAAAAGGTATCCTCGAAAGTTATACTCAAATAATACAATAACAGGCCATAGGTCTCCTCAAATACTGAAATGAGGCTTAGAGTCGTATGTGCGAGTCACTCGAGTGAGCAATTGCTCGATAGCTCATTTGCTTGGTAGACTTCGAGTCGTTTGAGCAGTATGTGCGAGTCACTCGAGCGAACAATTGCTCGATAGGTCATTTGCTCGGTGGGCTTCGAGTCGTTCGAGCAATGACATTTCAGTCACTGCTCGATACCTTATTGGCTTTGGGAATAATATAGAATTTTGTTATATAGAAGGGAGATAACTCTGGATTCAGATTATGGAAAATCAAACAATCTGATTGGTTAGTTAGCGCCAGTAAAGTGAACTGATTGGGTGATCTAGATAAATGAAACAACAAGAGTACTCGGAATAGGGTCAGAACTAACAAGAACATACTAGAACAGCTAAATATAGCAATAATGAGCAAAGCTGTTCCAGTTAATAGGCTCTTCTACTCTACTGGAGTATACTCCAGGACAAACGAACATGGTCTGGTAGACGAAAACTATCACATAGATAGTTAGAAGCAGAGAATTCTGAAAGAATTCGAAATAGTACAACTTGTCGGGTTGTTTGCGGTAATTCCACGAATAGGGAAATTACTCGTATTCAGTCGAACACACCCTCCGAACATACCCCTGTCTTGTTATAGGCCTTTGGGCAACAAAGCAACCACGTGCTACCATAGAAACCAAGATGGCGACCTCCAGTATACAAATAGGACGACGGAAACACTATCATCCTAACAACACGCGCTGCGCATGCGCACTAACACCACGTATCACTGTGCGGATAACGTCACAACATGGCCGCTCACGCGGGTTACCATGACAACACAACATGGCGCCATTCGGTCACGTGACTTTGACGTCACATGAGATCCCCTGATGAGATCCCCCAACTGGGGGGGGGGGGGGGGTCAAAGGCGCGAGCACTACTACTGCCGTTGCTTGTGGTTCTCTCCGGGTACTCAGGCTTCCTCCACACTGTTCGACAGGAGGTGGCCCTGGCCGTCGAAAGTGTCGTTAAGCTCCAATAAATAAATAAATAAATGGTCATCGCAGAGTATAACTTCATGAGTTGGAAAGAAAACGCGCTTCTATTACTCAAGTCTAGATAGGTTGAACTGAATCATATTTGAAAATTAGTGTCGCACTCCCTCCGTCTTTTAAATCCGAAGGCCTGATGTTGAGAAAAATATTGTTCAGATTCAGATTCAGAAAATTTATTTACAGTATACATAGATGGTTACAATTACAATAATGGTGTCAAATACATATAATTCATAAGTTTAGTGAACAGTATACTGTAGGGGATGGCATGGCCAGATTGGCTGTCTATCTGTCACCCCCTTGGAAAGGTGTATAGTAGTTGCAAACAGACTGTGACTAAATGGTACTTACTCAAGACAGTTCTCCCCTCCCCCTTGTGAACATTTTAATTCTGGATCCTCTCTGAAGCGACACCCTCTCATAACGTATTTATTAGATATGATTTTCTTTCCCAGAATTCCTCTCTATCAAGCTTAGCTGATATGACTTCAAACTGGGCTAATATGACGCCGATCTGGGCCGATATCAAGCAAGGTAGAGTTGTCCCCCTTGATGCGTTACAAGGCGCGATCAATTATTTGTTTACTTCGAAATCGTACCCGTTCTTCGTTGAACGGAATCAATAAATTCCCAGGCAAAAGGGGGGGGGGGGGGTAGTTTTTTGTATGTTGAGGGATTAGTTGTAGCAATAAGTAAGGATCAGGTGGATGGAGAGAAAAAAGAAGAGTTGTATACAAAATTTAACCCTTTACCTATCTTGAACAGCAGACGACACTTGCAAAAACATTCTTGAATGACTAAATTTTTTCATTTTTTGTGTCAAAAACATAGGTTATGACCCCTGACTGGAACGAGCTCGACGAGCTCGTTCCAACGAGGGGTCATAACCTATGTTTTTGACACAAAAAATGAAAACATAATGAAAATTAGTTGACGATTTTTTAGAATAGCGCTGGCCGGTTTTGGCCATTACGTTGGGTAAAGGGTTAACGCAACCTGAGATTCAGAGTCGAAAGGTGCGATTTGGCGAATTGAGAAATGTAGCCATCTGAACGTCGTGGATTCCACAGTGGGGAAACTGAGACGTTCGGATAGATGAACTACGAGACGAGGAAACTTCGGACATTATGAAAAGAATGAGAAACAGTAACTGTCAGAAAACTCTCAACAGATTATTATATTTATTTATTTATTAGTGTTTAAGGTTACATACTTATGCACAATGGCTAATCATTACCGTGACAGTTTTACGGGTGGAGGAAGTCGGAGTACCCGGAGTACCCGGAGAGAACCACCGAGCAACGACGAGCAGCTGCGAGCTCCCCAACATCGTAACTCCACACTGCAGCCCAGGCAGGGTTAGATTGGTTGAAGACATGCGCACCATCGACGTGCAGTACGCCTTAGTACACGGCGTCATCGCGCCCCCATGTGGACACTCGGGGTTAAGTACATTGCCCAAGGACACAACGCGGGAGTCCGAATCGATCGCTCAGACGGTCACCCATCCGAGGACTAACCGGGCTCGACGTTGCTTAACTTCGGTGATCTGACGAGAACCTCTTAACAGATCTGAAAACATTTTGTAATTATTGTTTGGGTTTAATAAGTAAAGAAGTTATTACTTGGTTCGTTTTATGTCAGCCCTCGTCTACTTTGACCTCAGCCTTCGACCTTCGGTCTCGGGCTGATTTGAAGTTACCTCGGGCTGATATCTCGGTCGATATCAAACTAACCAAGTAATAACGACTAATTATTAATCAGATACCTGGAGTTACGATGTTGGGGAGCTGACAGATGCTCGGTGGTTCTCACCGGGTACTCCGACTTCCTCCACCCGAAAAACTGGCACGGTCGTGATTAGCCATTATGCACAAGTATGTGACCTTAAACACCAATAAATAAATAAATAAATAAATAAATAAATAAATAAATAAATAAATGCTTGCCAGCCAACATTAACTTGGCTTCCAGGGCACTTTACCTGCATTGGCAGATGCCAAGATTTTGTCCAGAGTCCCACAGTATCCACCTTCCTTTATACGTAAGTCATTCTAGGTTGATATAGCCCCGAACTCGGCTGATACAGGTTTGAACTCGGCTGATACATGTTTGAACTCGACTGATACAGGTTTGAACTCTGTTGATACAGGTTTGAACTCGGATGATATAGGTTTGAACTTGGCTGATACAGGTTTGAACTCGGATGATATAGGTTTGAACTTGGCTGATACAGGTTTAAACTCGGATGATATAGGTTTGAACTCGGCTGATACAGGTTTGCACTCGGATGATATAGATTTGAATTCGGCTGATACAAGTTACCCAGGTTATTATCGTGTGTGACTCTTCTTCTGCCAGGCACCGCCACCAATGCGTACGCGTTCCTATTGGCAACGAAATTGTTTACCAAGAGGTCAATGCTCGTATTAAATAGTTTGCAAAAATATATTAAATGCAATAGTGCATTCTTTCCTGCAACCAAATGGAAATGAATCGATCAGTAAGAGTATGCTGAATGTTTGGAAACTCCAAATACTGCGAATCAGCATGCATTTATTTATAAACTCACATGGGCGGCGGAATAAGGGGGGGGGGGGGGGGGGCTGAAATATATTCGGTGAAGGCCTGGGAAGTGCCATTTCCGGCAATCTGGGTGCCATTTTTTGCCAAAATTTTGGGGCACGCTACGCGGCAACTGATGGTGGTGCTCGGCTTAGATGGTGTTACCGATCCGCCCCCCCCCCGATTTTTCCCTAGCATGACTCCCCTAGCTCAGATGCATGGAAATGGGAGGGGGACCCTGGAATTAAAAATGTTCGTACCACCGTCCGAACCATGGTTGGCCCGTCATACCGACACCATCCATCGCCCGATCCAGCCCACCCACTTTGAAAATCGTTCCGCCGCCCTGACTCAATAACTGTATCGAACTGTGACAGACACGCAGTTTTAGAATATTAAACCATTGAATCCTGATGGCATCTTCCACGCCAGTTCAGCTCTTCGTCCTCTGAATTTCAATGTGTTCTATGTGCCTACTGGCACATAGAACACATTGGAACTGGGGGGTCGACTTGTCATCAATTGGTAAGGTCTATATTCGTTACATGGGAGAAGACCTCTCAATATTTTCAACGTGCAGCCTTGGGACTGCACTTCGAAAATCTTGATTGGTCTTCCACACATATTCACTGAGCAACTATTTACTTTATGAAGTCAGTTTATATCATGATCCCGGCTGGGAAAAGCGATGTCCCCCCCCCCTTAAAGGTGGGGTCTGGGGAACATTTAATGCATGGAGGGTGATTCTGAGACCTGCTAAAAAGATTTTTGTAGGAATTAAATAAACTGTATTCTAATTTTGATAATAGGCTAATCCGTGTGGTGGAGATTTCTCACTGTGTATGTTCGGTTAGATCTATAATAAAATCGTCCTGCCTGACGTTGAGATAATAAATAACAGTCATATCAGTATTGTTTGATATCCGTATCAGTATGGTTTGATATCCATATCAGTATTGTTTGATATCCGTATCAGTATTGTTTGATATCCATATCAGTATTGTCCTGTCTGACGTTGAGATAATAAATAACAGTCGTATCAGTATTGTTTGATATCCGTATCAGTATGGTTTGACATCTGTATCAGTATTGTTTGATATCCGTATCAGTATCAGTATTGTTTGATATCCATATCAGTATTGTTTGATATCCATATCAGTATTGTTTGATATCCGTATCAGTATTGTTTGATATCCGTATCAGTATTGTTTGATATCCATATCAGTATTGTCCTGTCTGACGTTGAGATAATAAATAACAGTCGTATCAGTATTGTTTGATATCCGTATCAGTATGGTTTGATATCCGTATCAGTATTGTTTGATATCCGTATCAGTATTGTTTAATATCCATATCAGTATTGTTTGATATACATATCAGTATGGTTTGATATCCGTATCAGTATTGTTTGATATCTGTATCAGTATTGTTTGATATCCGTATCAGTATTGTTTGATATCCATATCAGTGTTGTTTGATATCCGTATCAGTATGGTTTGATATCCATATCAGTATGGTTTGATATCCGTATCAGTATGGTTTGATATCCATATCAGTATTGTTTGAAATCCGTATCAGTATTGTTTGACATCCGTATCAGTATCAGTATTGTTTAATATCTGTATCAGTATTGTTTGATATCCATATCAGTATTGTTTGATATCCATATCAGTATTGTTTGATATCCATATCACTATTGTTTGATATCCATATCAGTATTGTTTGATATCCATATCAGTATTGTTTGATATCCATATCAGTATTGTTTGATATCCATATCAGTATTGTTTGATATCTGTATCAGTATTGTTTGATATCCGTATCAGTATTGTTTGATATACGTATCAGTATTGTTTGATATCCGTATCAGTATTGTTTGATATCCATATCAGTATTGTTTGATATCCATATCAGTATTGTTTGATATCCGTATCAGTATTGTTTGATATCCATATCAGTATTGTTTGATATCCATATCAGTATTGTTTGATATCCATATCAGTATTGTTTGATATCCGTATCAGTATTGTTTGATATCCATATCAGTATTGTTTGATATCTGTATCAGCATTGTTTGATATCCGTATCAGTATGGTTTGATATCCGTATCAGTATTGTTTGATATCCGTATCAGTATTGTTTGATATCCATATCAGTATTGTTTGATATCCATATCAGTATTGTTTGATATCCATATCAGTATTGTTTGATATCTGTATCAGTATTGTTTGATATCCGTATCAGTATTGTTTGATATACGTATCAGTATGGCTTGATATCCGTATCAGTATGATTTGATATCCGTATCAGTATTGTTTGATATACGTATCAGTATGGTTTGACATCTGTATCAGTATGGTTTGATATCCGTATCAGTATTGTTTGATATCCGTATCAGTATTGTTTGATATCCATATCAGTATTGTTTGATATACATATCAGTATGGTTTGATATCCGTATCAGTATTGTTTGATATGTGTATCAGTATTGTTTGATATCCGTATCAGTATTGTTTGATATCCATATCAGTGTTGTTTGATATCCGTATCAGTATGGTTTGATATCCGTATCAGTATGGTTTGATATCCGTATCAGTATGGTTTGATATCCATATCAGTATTGTTTGAAATCCGTATCAGTATTGTTTGACATCCGTATCAGTATCAGTATTGTTTAATATCTGTATCAGTATTGTTTGATATCCATATCAGTATTGTTTGATATCCATATCAGTATTGTTTGATATCCATATCACTATTGTTTGATATCCATATCAGTATTGTTTGATATCCATATCAGTATTGTTTGATATCCATATCAGTATTGTTTGATATCCATATCAGTATTGTTTGATATCCATATCAGTATTGTTTGATATCTGTATCAGTATTGTTTGATATCCGTATCAGTATTGTTTGATATACGTATCAGTATTGTTTGATATCCGTATCAGTATTGTTTGATATCCATATCAGTATTGTTTGATATCCATATCAGTATTGTTTGATATCCGTATCAGTATTGTTTGATATCCATATCAGTATTGTTTGATATCCATATCAGTATTGTTTGATATCCATATCAGTATTGTTTGATATCCGTATCAGTATTGTTTCATATCCATATCAGTATTGTTTGATATCTGTATCAGTATTGTTTGATATCCGTATCAGTATGGTTTGATATCCGTATCAGTATTGTTTGATATCCGTATCAGTATTGTTTGATATCCATATCAGTATTGTTTGATATCCATATCAGTATTGTTTGATATCCATATCAGTATTGTTTGATATCTGTATCAGTATTGTTTGATATCCGTATCAGTATTGTTTGATATACGTATCAGTATGGCTTGATATCCGTATCAGTATGATTTGATATCCGTATCAGTATTGTTTGATATACGTATCAGTATGGTTTGACATCTGTATCAGTATTGTTTGATATCCGTATCAGTATCAGTATTGTTTGATATCCGTATCAGTATGGTTTGATATCCGTATCAGTATGGTTTGATATCCATATCAGTATGGTTGATATCCGTATCAGTATGGTTTGATATCCTTATCAGTATTGTTTGATATCCGTATCAGTATTGTTTGATATCCGTATCAGTATTGTTTTATATCTGTATCAGTATCAGTATTGTTTGATATCCATATCAGTATTGTTTGATATCCGTATCAGTATGGTTTGATATCCATATCAGTATTGTTTGATATCCGTATCAGTATGGTTTGATATCCATATTAGTATTGTTTGATATCCGTATCAGTATGGTTTGATATCAGTATCAGTATTGTTTGATATCCATATCAGTGTCAGTATTGTTTGATATCCGTATCAGTATTGTTAGATATCCGTATCAGTATTGTTTGATATCCGTATCACTATTGTTTGATATCCGTATCAGTATTATTTGATATCAGTATCAGTATTGTTTGATAATCGAATCAGTATTGTTTGATATCCATATCAGTATTGTTTGATATCCGTATCAGTATTGTTTGATATCCGTATCAGTATTGTTTGATATCTGTATCAGTATTGTTTGATATCCGTATCAGTATGGTTTGATATCAGTATCAGTATTGTTTGATACCCATATCTGTATCAGTATTGTTTGATATCCGTATCAGTATTGTTTGATATCCATATCACTATTGTTTGATATCTGTATCAGTATGGTTTGATATCCGTATCAGTATTGTTTGATATCCGTATCAGTATTGTTTGATATCCATATCAGTATTGTCCTGTCTGACGTTGAGATAATAAATAACAGTCATATCAGTATTGTTTGATATCCGTATCAGTATGGTTTGATATCCGTATCAGTATTGTTTGATATCCGTATCAGTATTGCTTGATATCCGTATCAGTATTGTTTGATATCCATATCAGTATGGTTTGATATCCGTATCAGTATTGTTTGATATCCATATCAGTATTGTCCTGTCTGACGTTGAGATAATAAATAACAGTCGTATCAGTATTGTTTGATATCCGTATCAGTATTGTTTGATATCCGTATCAGTATTGTTTGATATCCGTATCAGTATTGTTTGATATCCATATCAGTATGGTTTGATATCCGTATCAGTATTGTTTGATATCCGTATCAGTATTGTTTGATATCCGTATCAGTATTGTTTGATATCCATATCAGTATTGTTTGATATCCGTATCAGTATTGTTTGATATCCGTATCAGTATTGTTTGATATCCATATCAGTATTGTTTGATATCTGTATCAGTATGGTTTGATATCCGTATCAGTATGGTTTGATATCCGTATCAGTATTGTTTGATATCCATATCAGTATTGTTTGATATCCATATCAGTATGGTTTGATATCCGTATCAGTATGGTTTGATATCCGTATCAGTATTGTTTGATATCTGTATCAGTATGGTTTGATATCCGTATCAGTATGGTTTGATATCTGTATCAGTATTGTTTGATATCAGTATCAGTGTGGTTTGATATCCGTATCAGTATTGTTTGATATCTGTATCAGTTTTGTTTGATATCCGTATCAGTATGGTTTGATATCAGTATCAGTATTGTTTGATATCCATATCCGTATCAGTATTGTTTGATATCTGTATCAGTATTGTTTGATATCTGTATCACTATTGTTTGATATCCGTATCAGTAGGGTTTGATATCCGTATCAGTATTGTTTGATATCCGTATCAGTATTGTTTGATATCCATATCAGTATTGTCCTGTCTGACGTTGAGATAATAAATAACAGTCGTATCTGTATTGTTTGATATCCGTATCAGTATTGTTTGATATCCATATCAGTATTGTTTGATATACATATCAGTATTGTTTGATATCCCTATCAGTATTATTTGATATCCGTATCAGTATTGTTTGATATCCGTATCAGTATTGTTTGATATCCGTAACACGTATCAGTATGGTTTGATATCCGTATCAGTATGGTTTGATATCCGTATCAGTATGGTTGATATCTGTATCAGTATTGTTTCATATCTGTATCAGTATGGTTTGATATCAATGTCAGTATTGTTTGATATCCGTATCCGTATCAGTATTGTTTGATATCCGTATCACGTATCAGTATGGTTTGATATCTGTATCAGTATGGTTTGATATCCGTATCAGTATTGTTTGATATCCATATCAGTATTGTTTGATATCCGTATCAGTATGGTTTGATATCAGTGTCAGTATTGTTTGATATCCAAATCAGTATCAGTATTGTTTGATATCGGTATCAGTATTGTTTGATATCCATATCAGTATTTTTTTATATCCGTATCAGTATTGTTTGATATCCGTATCAATATTGTTTGAGATCTGTATCAGTATTTTTTGATATCCGTATCAGTATTGTTTGATATCAGTATCAGTATTGTTTGATATCCGTATCAGTATTGTTTGATATCCATATCAGTATTTTTTGATATCCGTATCAGTATTGTTTGATATCCGTATCAGTATGGTTTGATATCAATGTCAGTATTGTTTGATATCCGTATCCGTATCAGTATTGTTTGATATCCGTATCAGTATTGTTTGATATCACGTATCAGTATGGTTTGATATCCGTATCAGTATGGTTTGATATCCGTATCAGTATTGTTTGACATCAGTATGGTTTGATATCCGTATCAGTATTGTTTGATATCCGTATCAGTATGGTTTGATATCTGCATCAGTATGGTTTGATATCCGTATCAGTATCAGTATTGTTTGATATCCGTATCAGTATTGTTTGATATCCGTATCAGTATTGTTTGATATCCGTATCAGTATTGTTTGATATCCGTATCAGTATTGTTTGTGACTAGGCCATTGGAAGGGACGGAACTATTTACGGCGTGTTCGTTTAAACCATACTAACTACTAAAGGTATTAAAATAGTATTTAGTATATTTTCGACTCACGAGTGGCTATATTTATTTATTTTTGTAGCGGTCGAGGTTTCAGGGCTATTTACCAACCAGCCTGGTTGGTCCGGACCTCCTAGCCTTGTGATAAATCGGTCGCTTTATATGGTAGAGGTCGACGGTTCGAATCTCGGCTCCCGCACTTCTCTCTCGATCTCTGTTACATTGGTGCCGTAACCAGCCCTCAGCAGTTGGTGACATTGTAGATGCTCTGGTGAAGCATAGTGTGTGTTTCTACCCCGTTGGGGTGGAATCTGGGGTGAGATTATCGATGAGTGAATCTGAAAGAACGTGAGAGTGGTGTAGCGGTCAAGGTATAAGGATCATTTACCAACCAGCCTAGTTGGTCCGATCTCTTAGTCTCGTGGTAAATCTGTCGCTTTATATGTCAGTGGTCGACGGTTCAAACCTCGGCTCCCGCACTTATCTCTCGATCTCTGTTACATTGGTGCCGTAACCAGCCCTCAGCCGTTGGTGACATTGTGGACACTCTGCTGAAGCATGGTGTATGTTTCTACCTCTTTGGGGTGGAATCTGGGGTGAGATTGACGGTGAGTGAATCTCAAAGAACGTGAGAGTGGTGTAGCGGTCAAGGTATAAGGATCATTTACCAACCAGCCTAGTTGGTCCGGATCTCTTAGTCTCGTGGTAAATCGGTCGCTTTATATGTCAGGTCGACGGTTCGAACCTCGGCTCCCGCACTTATCTCTCGATCTCTGTTACATTGGTGCCGTAACCAGCCCTCGGCCGTTGGTGACATTGTGGACGCTCTGCTGAGGCATGGTGTATGTTTCTACCTCTTTAGGGTGGAATCTGGGGTGAGATTGACGGTGAGTGAATCTCAAAGAACGTGAGAGTGGTGTAGCGGTCAAGGTATAAGGACCATTTACCAACCAGCCTGGTTGGTCCGGATCTCTTAGTCGTGTAGTAATGCTTTGTGGCCTGGAGGTCGACTGTTCGAGCCTCGGCTCTCGCACTTCTCTCTCGACCTGTTACAAATTATTTATTACTGCTTAACCCTTTCAAAACTGATGGTATCTTCCATGCCAGTTAAATGACAGAAATTGGAAGAGTCCATATCCATTATTTGGGGGTACTACGACCCATATCACTTCATTGCGGCAACTCGTTTTAAACGACGGTCTGACTCACGTTAACACGACATGATACTACGACCCATAACACTCCATTGCGGCAACGCGTTTGATACGACGATCTGAGTCTTGTCAACTGGACGTAATACCACGACCCATATCACTTCAATGAAGCGATAATATCTATATATCAACCTTGACAACAGCACTTCGTTCCCAGACTGATAACATTGTTACCTCAGCATGATATTAAGGCTGATATAAAAGCAATAACCTTTTACTGCGAAGCAATAAAATACTCAGTCTGATAACATGTTACCTCGAGCTGATATCTAGGGTGATATAAAATCGAACAAGCAATGACCTCCTACTGCAAACCGGTAAAATACTCAGTCTGATAACATGTTACCTCGGGCTGATATCTAGGGTGATGTAAAATCTAACAAGCAATGACCTCTTACTGCAAACCGGTAAAATACTCAGTCTGATAACATGTTACCTCGAGCTGATATCTAGGGTGATATAAAATCGAACAAGCAATGACCTCTTACTGCGAACCGGTAAAATACTCAGTCTGATAACATGTTACCTCGGGCTGATACCCTTAAATTTGTGATATAAAATCGAACAAGCAATAACCTCTTACTGCGAACCTGTAAAATGCTCAGTCCGACAACATGTTACCACGGGTGGAAATTTAGGATGATATAAAATCGAACAAGCAATAACCTCTTACTACGAACCGGTAAAATACTCAGTCCGATGAATGAATGAATGAGTGAATGAATGAATGAATGAAGGAAGGAAGGAAGGAAGGAAGGAAGGAAGGAAGGGATGAAGGAAGGAAGGAAGGAAGGAAGGAAGGAAGGAAGGAAGGAAGGAAGGAAGGAAGGAAGGAAGGAAGGAAGGAAGGAAGGAAGGAATGTTTGATTTATTTGGTAGTACAACATGCTACAAATACAAACAAAGGTCAGCAACATACATTGATCTCAAATACATGAATGCACTTACGGGAGTTGGTGTAGCCACTAGAGTAGTATGTAATGTGGTTTTGAGGCCTAGGTTGCCGAACCTCGGTGCCGGACCTCGGAAGTGACGTCATGTCACGTGACGTAGTGCCGCCAGGTTGTGTTGTCTTGGTAACCCGCGTGAGCGGCCATGTTGTAACGTCATCTCCATAGTGATACGTGATGTGAGTGCGCATGCGCAGCGCGTGTTGTTAGGGTGATACGTGGTTCCGTCGTCCATTTTGTATACTGGAGGCCGCCATCTTGGTTTCTATGGTAGCACGTGATTGCTATGTTACCAATGGCTTCTAACAAGACAGGGGTATGTTCGGGGGTGTGTTCCTTTGTAGAAGAGTAAATCTGATTACCACAAACAACCCGGTAATAACTCCAAATCACCAAAATCCACCCAAAATCACCGAAATTGACTTTATTTCATACGGATTTCCCATTTTATCTGCTTAGCACGTAGTGCTATAGTACCGAGAGGGTACCGGGGTGTGTTCCTTTGTAGAAGAGTAATGTTCTGGCTTTGAATTCGCCCAGATTCCCTTTTTGGATCCCTATCCCATGACGTTGTTCCCATTAAAAGACACCTTCCTTTGGTCATTGCCCAGAATTCTCTGCTTCTATCTATATATGCAATACTTTTCGTCTATCTGGCCCGGTTTCTTTGTTCTAGAGTATACTCCAATAGCGTAGAAGAGCCTATTAACTGGAACAGCTTTGCTTATTATTACTATCTTTAGCTATTCTAGTCTATTCTTGTTAGTTCTGACCCTACTCCAAGTACTCTTGTTGTTTCATTTATCTAGATCATTTATATAAATTATAGCTAACCAATCAGATTGCTTGATTTCCCACAACCTCTATGCAGAGTTATCTCCCTTCTGTACAACAAAAGCCAATATCATTCCCAAAGCCAATATCATTCCCAAAGCCAATAAGCTGTCGAGCAGTTACTGATAAGTCATTGCTCGAACGACTCGAAACTCATCGAACAAATGAGCCTTAGAGCAATTGCTCGATCGAGTGACTCGGCATATTGCTCGAATGACTCGAAGTCCGTCGAGCAAATGAGCTATCAAGTAATTGCTCGTTCGAGTGACTCCTCGAACGACTCTTCGACTCATTTCAGTATTTGAGGATACCTATGGCCCGGCATTGTATTATTTGAGGATACCTATCGAGGATACCTTTTATAGGATACTTATCTGAGGATACTATTACCTATATCACAAGGCATACCTATCCCAAATATCCCTTATAAGCTAAAGAGCAAGAGAGTAATTGCTCCATGAGCAATTGCTCGATCGACTCGAAGCTCATCGAGCAAATGAGCCTAAGAGCAATTGCTCGATCGAGTGACTCGGTATATTGCTCGAACGACTCGAAGCTCATCGAGCAAATGAGCTATCAAGTAATTACTCGTTCAAGTGACTCCTCGAACGACTCTTAGACTCATTTCAGAAAAAAGGGGTGCCGAAGGCCATATGTTTTCCAAAAAGGGGTGCCGAAATTGGGGTGCCTTCTGGAGAATCCCTTTTTTGTCAAATGAGCTATCGAGTAAATGCTCGATCGAGTGACTCGACATGCTGCTCGAACGACTCGAATCCCATCGAGAAAATGAGCTAACGAGCAATTGCTCGTTCGAGTGACTCCTCGAACGACTCTTAGACTCATTTGAGAAAAAGGGATTCCATAGCCATAGCCGTTTTCGAAAAAGGGATTCTTAAAAAGGGATTCTGTAAAATGGGATTCCTATTCGAGTCCGTATGGATTCCGTGTTTTAACATCGTCCACTCGAGGGTATTCCCCTTCCCTATTGGAAGAATTCAGTTTAATGGGTTATATTCTCGAGCTAAAATTCAGATCACCTTCGTTATATGTTCATTAAGTTTAAAATTTATTAAGTTAAACTTTGTTCAGTTCAAAGGTGTTAACATTGGGATATAGTTAGGGGTTATACTTCATTCAGTTCAAAGGGTGTTATTACCGTCATAGGGGTTATAGTTAAAAACTTTCTGGACTTCAAAGGGGTTTTAATTACATAAAGTTCATTCAGTTGAAAACTTTGTTCAGTTCAAAGGGTTCATTCAGGTTTGTTCAAATTAAGGGGGTTAACATTGGGTTATATTTAAGGGTTATAGTTCATTCAGTTAAAAACTTTGTTATGGTCAATTCACTTCGGTAACTTCATTGGATCTTTGTTCACTTTGTTCTGTTCCCATCCATCTTGATTGTATTGGATCTTTGTTCACTATGACTTCATTCGAACAGGTGTCTTGTATCTGTTCATAATTCAGATCTGTTCAGTCTGTCCAACTAGTTCGATCAATCCGACTAGTTTGACATTCTTTCACTTTGTTGTTTACTTCGTTGTTTTGTAGTGACTGGTCGTATCTGTTCAGAGTCTTGTAGTCATTGTTGAATTGGTTGTTATCAATCCCTTTCCACACCCTCGAGTGTCGATGTTAAAACACGGAATCCAAATTTTACGGACTCGAATAGGAATCCCATTTTACAGAATCCCTTTTTAAGAATCCCTTTTTCGAAAACGGCTATGGCTATGGAATCCCTTTTTCCTGAAATGAGTCTAAGAGTCGTACGAGGAGTCACTCGAACGAGCAATTGCTCGTTAGCTCATTTGCTTGATGGGATTCGAGTCGTTCGAGCAGCATGTCGAGTCACTCGATCGAGCAATTACTCGATAGCTCATTTGACAAAAAAGGGATTCTCCAGAAGGCACCCCAATTTCGGCACCCCTTTTTGGAAAACATATGGCCTTCGGCACCCCTTTTTCTGAAATGAATCCAAGAGTCGTTCGAGGAGTCACTCGAACGAGCAATTACTCGATAGCTCATTTGCTCGATGAGCTTCGAGTTGTTCGAGCAATATACCGAGTCACTCGATCGAGCAATTGCTCTTAGGCTCGTTTGCTCGATGAGCTTCGAGTCGATCGAGCAATTGCTCATGGAGCAATTACTCTCTTGCTCTTTAGCTTATAAGGGAAATTTGGGATAGGTATGCCTTGTGATATAGGTAATAGTATCCTCAGATAAGTATCCTATAAAAGGTATCCTCAATAGGTATCCTCAAATAATACAATGCCGGGCCATAGGTATCCTCAAATACTGAAATGAGTCGAAGAGTCGTTCGAGGAGTCACTCGAACGAGCAATTACTCGATAGCTCATTTGCTGGACGGACTTCGAATCATTCGAGCAATATGCCGAGTCACTCGATCGAGCAATTGCTCTAAGGCTCATTTGTTCGATGAGCTTCGAGTCGTTCGAGCAATGACTTATCAGTAACTGCTCGATAGCTTATTGGCTTTGGAATGATATTGGCTTTGGGAATGATATTGGCTTTTGTTGTACAGAAGGGAGATAACTCTGCATACAGGTTATGGGAAATCAAGCAATCTGATTGGTTAGTTATAATTTATATAAATGATATAGATAAATGAAACAACAAGAGTACTTGGAATAGGGTCAGAACTAACAAGAATAGACTAGAATAGCTTAATATAGTAATAATAAGCAAAGATGTTCCGGTTAATAGGCTCTTCTACGCTATTGGAGTATACTCTAGAACAAAGAAACCGGGCCAGATAGACGAAAAGTATTGTATATATAGATAGAAGCAGAGAATTCTGGGTAATGACCAAAGGAACGTGTCTTTTAAAGGGAACAACGTCATGGGATAGGGATCCAAAAAGAGAATCTGGGCGAATTCAAAGCCAAAATATTACTCTTTTACAAAGGAACACACCCCGGTACCCTCTCGGTACTCTAGCACTACGTGCTAAGCAGATAAAATGGGAAATCCGTATCAAATAAAGTAAATTTCGGTGATTTTGAGTGGATTTTGGTGATTTGGTGGGATTGTCGGGTTGTTTGTGGTAATCAGATTTACTCTTCTACAAAGGAACACACCCCCGAACATACCCCTGTCTTGTTAGAAGCCATTGGTAACATAGCAATCACGTGCTACCATAGAAACCAAGATGGCGGCCTCCAGTATACAAAATGGACGACGGAACCACGTATCACCATAACAACACGCGCTGCGCATGCGCACTCACATCACGTATCACTATGAAGATGACGTCACAACATGGCCGCTCACGCGGGTTACCAAGACAACACAACATGGCGGCACTGCGTCACGTGACATGACGTCACTTCCGAGGTCCGGCACCGAGGTCCGGCAACCTAGACCTCAAAACCACATTACATACTACTCACTAGGGCTGTCTTCCCGCCATCCCCCCCCCCCCCCCACCAAAAAAAACAAAACAAAAAAAACAAATTAAATGTGAAATGTGATACAATCCCGACAACAGCATATTTGCAGTTGAAAAAAAAATTGAATGAAAATATTGAATTATTCCATATAAATAAAATATTGTCCATCGTTTTTAGAAAATAACTCTTTTGGGTCAGTTGATAGATGGGGGTGAAATAACATAGCTAGGACCTACGGTCGGAACAAGCAGGATTATTACAGCTGACGTGATGAGGGTATGAATTCAAGAATTGCTCCGTTAAAGACTTTTTGAATAGTGATATGGAATAATTTTGAACCGATGGTTCTATAGTATTCCACATCCTAGAGAAAGTATGGATTGGGAAGTTTGCGGAAAATTGAGTTCTTGGTTTTAGTGTGCGTAATTTACCCGATTGTCTGGTGTCCATTCCTGAGGGGTTTTGGTATATTCTGAAAGTCTTCTCAAAGATTTCAGGGAGCATGCTGTTATACCAATCATGCATAAACAAGGAGCCCTGAAGTTTGTACAGGTCTGTGAATTTTAAGATACGCAGCTCAGTATGAACATTGTAATTCTTGCTAGCTATAATTCGGATGGCTTTCTTTTGTAATTTACTGATCGATCGAGTTGACGACGAGTGACCCCAGATGTGGATACCATATGTACTACTCAAAGTTTGCTAAGCACCAAGTACATTCAACTACCTGTTTTACATTGTAATGAAAAGTGTATACATTTTTTTATTTAATTATATCTCTAATGGTTTAAGTACAGAAATTAAGATTTTATTTGTTTGACATTATTTTTTAGCTTTTGAATTCGACAACCATTGAAAATGGATGTTATTGGTAAAAGAGGAAATTTTTCAATGTGCCAAAATATTGACGGAGCGAACCGGTATGGGTTCAATATCGAGAATGAGACCCATTGCTGTTAATTACAGCTTGACAGCGCCTTCTCATGCCCCCAATCAGGTTCCTGGTGGTCCTTTGTGGGATGTTGTTCCATTCTTGGACCAGCATGGCACCAAGCTCCTGGACACTTCTTGGCTGGACTGGACGGGCTAAAATTGCAAGCTGCAACTCATTCCAGTCATGTTCGATTGGATTGAGGTCAGGGGGGTCTTGCTGGCCATTCCATACGCTCAATCCCCTCCCTCTGTCGGTACTCCCCGACGGTATGGGCAACATGCGGACGGGCATTATCGTCCATCAGCATGAATCTATCACCCACTACACCTGCATACAATCTGACGTGGACATCCGGGATCTCATCAATATACCGTTGTGCAGTCAATGTACCACGTTCAAGGACACAAAGCTGTGTACGTCCATGCCAGCTGATGCCGCCCAGACCATGATTGACCCTCCAACATAGCGGTCATGGTCAGCAATGTTGGCTGCATGGAATCGCTCTCCTGGTCTTCCCTATACCCTAGAACCCTTATCTGTGTGGTCTAGGCAGTAACTTGACTCACCTGTAAAAAGAACAGGTCGTCAGTCTTCTCTGGTCCATCCAACGTGGTCCATGGCCCATTCATATCGTGCCTGGCGGTTGGTTCGGGGACAGCGGAATGCGAATACATGGTCTTCTCGATCGGAGACCACATTCGTGCAACTTTGCCCGGATAGTCTGCGTCGAAACATTTACCCCGGATGCATTCTGAAGGTCACTACGAAGCTGGGTTGCTGTGGCAAAGTGGTTCCTACGGGCCTGAATGATCAAAAACCGGTCTTCAGCTGCAGATGTTGCCCTGTCTCTGCCACCACCATGCCTTCTTACTGGGGTGCTATACTGTTAAAATCTTGCCTATACTCTGGTGATCACCGTATGATGCACACCAAGGGCTTCACCAACCCGACGATGGGTAGCCCCTCGCTCCACCATCCCTACAGCCCGCCATTTCTGCTTCAGACAAATGTCTTCTGACATTTGCATTTGCCATATTCAGTCATTAAATCACAAGGGTTTGTATTGAAATGAAGACTGAATACCCTACACATGTCATGTACATGTAGACAGTGCACGAAAACATCATGAAAATCAAGGGGTACATGCTTTCCATGACTGTCACGAAAAGTCTGCCTGTCAAGAGAGCTAATGTAAACACTGGGGACCATGTCAATACATTCCTCAATCATATCCACCAAAATATTGCAAATATGTCACAAGCAAATTTCACAATGATGTGTCAAATATTTGGTGCTTAGCAAACTTTGAGTAGTATACCGTGTGACTATGGATCAAAGAGTAAAATAATATTTTCAGGCATTCTTTCGGTAGAATCCTCTTCACTTTGTTTATGGCATAAGTTGCCCAGGAACAGTTGGAGCAGATTACTGAGATATGCTTCTTAAAGTTCAAAATTTTCATCCACGTGGATTCCTAGGAATTTTACAGTTTTTTCCTCTTGATTGTTAGCAACGAGTGAGATAATTGAATTGTTAATCATAACTCTTCTACTTTCAATTGTGTATAAGTCATTCTGAGGGTGAAAAATACTAAATTTTGTCTTGATCTCATTTCATGTGAGTTTATTAGCTGTGCACCAATAGTATATCGTCCCCTGAGTTCCAATGTGTTCTATGTGCCTACTGGCACATAGAACACATTGGAACTCGGGGGACGATATGTTATTGAGTTCGTTATTAACTAATTCTATTATTGTATCTAAGTTATTGTCAGACATATATGCAGTAGTATCGTCTGCATATGATAAAATTTTCAGCAATGCCGAGTTTATAATATCGTCAATGTAAATTATGAAGAGAAGAGGACCAAGAGTAGACCCCTGTGGGACACCAGATGTTATCACTTGGAAATCAGAACTCGCCTTTGGAAGGGAAACTGTCTGAGATCTGTCAGTAAGATAATCCTTGAACCAAGAGTTTGCATGGTCCCGTATTCCATAGAGTTCTAACTTTTTGAGTAAGATCTGGTGATTTATAGTATCAAATGCTTTGGAGAAGTTACGAAACAGAGCTAAAGTACAGTCCTTTGTTGGCTTATCATTCATTTCAGCAACATTGTTGATAAGATGCAGTACCGGATGTATTTTTGAGTGTGCCTTTCTGAATCCAAACTGATATTGATGAATTATCTTGTTATCTTCCAGGAAAGATATTAACCTGGAGTACATTAATTAATTATTTTTTCTAATATTTTCGAGAAGGTCGATATATGCTAATGGGCCTATTATTGTTGAATAGTTGATGGTCACCAGATTTAAAGACATGAATTACTTTTGCTATTTTCATTTTGCTGGGGACAATACCGGTTGAGAAAGATCGATTAATTACGTGCATTAAAGGGTCAGCGATCTCGTATATTATCTCCTTTAATTTTTTGGAGGACATATTGTCAAGGTCAAGGTCTCTACTTGTTTTTGATTTTAATTTGTTTGTGCACTGAATTACCTCGTGTGGGTAGTGGGCAAAATAAAAAGAATGTCTCAATTCCATTTCCATTAACGTAGTCAGTAAAATGCCGACAGGAGGTTGGTACTGAGTCGCTTAATATTGAACCGATGTTAACGAAGTAGGAGTTAAATTTGTCAGCTATCTCTTTGGGATAGGATATTTCCGCATCTCCATCGACTAATGTGGACGGGAATGTAAAGGTAGAATTAGATTTGTTAATTGTTTTTTTCCAATAACATGTTACCTCGCGCTGATACCCTTTGTGATATAAGATCGAACAAGCAATAACCTCATACTACGAACCGGTAAAATACTCACTCCGATAACATGTTACCCCAGGCTGATACCCTTTGTGATATAAAATCGAACAAGCAATAACCTCTTACTACGAACTGCTAAAATACTCACTCCGATAACACGTTACCCCGGGTTGATACCCTTTGTGATATAAAATCAAACAAGCAATAACCTCTTACTACGAACCGGTAAAATACTCACTCCAATAATATGTTACCCCGGATTGATACCCTTTGTGATATACAATTGAACAAGCAATAACCTCTTACTGCGAACCGGCAAAATACTCAGTCCGACAACATGTTACCTCGGGTGGAGGTTTAGGATGATATAAAATCGAACAGGCAATAACCACTTACTGCGAACCGGCAAAATACTCAGTCCGACAACATGTTACCTCGGGGGAGATTTAGGATGATATACAATCTAACAAGCAAAAACCTCTTACTACGAACCTGTGAAATACTCAGCCCGATAACATGTTACCTCGGGTGGAGATTTAGAATGATATAAAATCGAACAAGCAACAACCTCTTACTGCGAACCGGTAAAATACTGAGAAGCAATAAAATACTCAGTCCGATAACATGTAACCTTGGGCTGATACCCTTTGTGATATAAAAGCGAACAAGCAATAACCTCTTTCTGCGAACTGGTAAAATACTCAGCCCAATAACATGTTTCCTCGGGTGGAGATTTGATATAAAATCGAACAAGCAATGACCGCTTACTGCAAACCGGTAAAATACACAGTTCGTTAACATGTTACCTCGGGTGGAGATTTAGGATGATATAAAATCGAACAAGCAATAACCACTTACTGTGAACCGGTAACATACACAGTCCGTTAACATGTTACCCCTGGCTTATATCAAGGCTGATATAAAATCTACCAAGTAATATCTCCTCTTACTGCAAACCGGTAAAATACTCAGTCCGATAACATGCTACGCCGGGTTGATATATAGGATGATATAAAATCTAACAAGCAATATCCTCTCACTGCAAACCGGTAAAATACTCAGTCCGATAACATGTTACGTCGGGTTGATATTTTGGGTGATATAAAATCTAACAAGCAATATCCTCTTACTGCAAACCGGTAAAATACTCAGTCCGATAACGTGCTACGTCGGGTTGATATATAGAGTGATATAAAATCTAACAGGCAATATCATCTTAATATCAATACTTTACAAGACATAACAGGGATATTCGACCAGAGCTATTGATAAAATACATTTTTCGAATGTTTTATATTTTTCATTTCTCGTCCCAACATATAATCATGATGCCTCATTTGAACGAGGTCGTTCCAATGATGGTTTATAAGCTGTGTCTTTGAGATAAAAATGTAAATATTTAGTTATTAAAGAAATTATCTCGCAAGGGTCGTTTGTTCGTCGTGTTTGATGAAGTGTCAATATCAGAATAAACAAAATTAATCTTTTAATTCTCAGGCAACGGCGCATTCATTTTTTCGGCCCACATTTGTCATATTTATTTGGGAGGCAAAATTCAAAATGTATAAAACTATCACAGCGTGTGATTTTAGCGGTATCGCTAGACGATTTACAATACAATATGTCGTAAGCATTGATACAGTATTGTTATTCTCTTCGTGAAATATATATATACAAAATAAATATTTATATAACTGGTTGAGGGCTAGATTATTTTGGGTGGTCTGAATTTGTTCATCAAAAATTGTTTTTATTACAAATTATTGGAGAGTGCCAACAGGCACTCTCCAATAATTTGCAATGGAACAAGTTTTTATAAACAAACTGCTATTTACGTTTGAATGATTACGAAACATGGGCAAGGAAAATGTTGGATTTTGCACTGGAACCCTCATTGTGTAAGGTCTGATTGTGCCTTCTTAGCACTCAACCAGTTAGAAAAAACTCCTTTTTATTTTTTATCTCCATTTTAGTTGTTCTATATTGATTTTGTGTTGTACGATCAGTTACAAAAACAACTATCAGTGAAATCAACATGGAAGCTCTTGTATTTAAATTTAGGCTCTCACAACTGGATTTTAGACATCGTCGACCATTCCATCCGGAATAAAAAATAAAAATAAAAACCGCACTCCCCCATTCGTTTTTAAAAAAAAATTGTTTGAGAATCAATTATTTAATTTTATGAGGCGTTATGTTTATTTTTGTTTTATTATTTAGAAAGAACATTGATGGGAAATTGTACAGGAAAGTCTGGATATGAAGAACCATATCGTAAACGTGACGCACCGGAGCGTATTAAAACAACGACCATTAAGAAGAGGGCTAAGGGAAGTAGAGAAAAAGAAGAACAGACATTGTTACGATGTTCTATCAGTTCACATGAACATTTAATTAAAAATTGGAAAAGATGTTTTTTAATTGGGCGCGTTTTTCCTTGGGATAAAGTTCATCTTGACACCAATTTGGATGTTTGTTTGGAACCACAAGACAATTCACTAACCACAAAGAATTATTTAGAAGGCCTGTACGATGGCGACTTACACAGTCAGCTTGATGAAAACTGTGAACTGAGATTCCTGATGAAATGGATAGAGAAAGTATCTCACTTTGACGATAATGAGGTGTCGAAGAAGATTACCTGGGATATAAAATGTATCGTTAATGATATATTTAACCTGGCCTATGATCGATACCCAGATATTTTCAAAGATTTCAGTATTCATTTGGTTGGAAGCATGTCAGAAAGGACTAAACTAATATTTCCTTCCGAACACGATTTCTTTGTAACACTTCCTGGTCTTTTACGTAAGGATATATGCACGTTCAAAAACTCAATAAAACACAGCCTAGATATTGGTCTAATTTTGGTAAAAATTATTTATTTTGAAAGACACCAGATTTTTCGACCATACAGACATTATTATGAGCTAAAGGATATTTGTGAAGGTTCTCGAACTACAACTCTGCATGTAATATTTAATAATGGAAGCATCGCAAAAACCATAGACATTGATATATGCTTGGGTGTACCATCAACACTGCTAAATAGGTCAGATTTATCGCGTCCCATGCATGGAGCGGAACTAGCGTGGACGAAAGCGGTAAAAACAGGTCGCGAGCTACATTACTTTTATGATCGCATACACGAATATTTAGACACAACTTCTGTTTTTCTTGAAAGTCAATACTTCAGGCAATACAAAGCTAGCGACAATAGACTAAAATGTTATAGAGCCGCTAAATTTCTGGTAGGTGTACTTTTCCCCACATTCAGAAAGACCAATACTCGTAGATGCAAATATCTATGTAAAACACCTGTTATACCATCGTATTATCTGAAAACGGTTATGTTTTATTTGATGGTGTTTTATGAAGAAGACAAGTACTGGACAGATGACGTTGTTGGCAACAGACTTATAGAAATCTTTATTACTTTGAGATTGGCTATTGAGAAACAACATTTCACGTCTTTGTGGCTCCCATTTAAGGAACTTCCGTTCTTCCACGATGACCAAGCAAGAAAAATAACCACTTGGCCTGATCTCCTATTTTCGAGCGACTGTATAGGGGACGTATATAATCATCCTGTCGACGACGCTAGGTATGTTATTCACGCACAACGCTTGCTAGATGAATTCATCGACTGTTTGAACGAGGCAAGGAATATGAACGTTGGCAATGGAGACGAAAACCAGTCGAGACTCAGCCAGGCACTCTTTCTAGAGTTGAAAGTCTCTTGAGTGCGGCGAGGTACCACATGCAATGCTAAAAGCATTGCAGTAGGCACATTTTTGCACTCAAGGGGGCGATAACTTTGAAATTGTACAGAAATCTGTGTGTGTGACTTGTGGTGATAGCCTTCATTTTTAACCATTTACCAATTTTTCACAGGACATACACAGAACGACACACGTGCATGAATGGGTTAATCGATATGGCACGAGTGCCAGCGCAAAAGGATAAAACGAGAGGCTGCAGGCCTGGAGTTTTACCCTTGACGCAAATGCCGTATCGATTAACCCATCCACACGCGAGTGTCGTTCTGTGTTTATTACACGCCTTCACGTCTATAAAAGCAAATATTAGAAGGACACTAAGCAATTCATTTGACAACTCGTCCCCTGAGTTCCAATGTGTTCTATGTGCCACTTGGCACATAGAACACATTGGGACTCAGGGGACGAACTATCAACAGAAAGAACACATAAAAAAATAGTTCGTCAACGATTTCCGTTCGGCACATATGTGCGGAACAGATTTTCATTTTCCGCATGGTTTAGTGTTGATGTAGATGGGAATTTCATAGAACAGGCATGTTATAAATCTATCTGTCTATCCTCTCTCTATCTCCCAATTTATTTATTTATTCATTTGTTTATTTATTTATTTGGTTTAACGACACTTTCGATAGCCAGGGTCACCTCGTGTCGGACGGTTTTACGGGTGGAGGAAGCCGGAGTACGCGGAGAGATCCACAGAGCAAGGGTGAGCAACTGTCAGACTCCACAACGTACTAACTCCACACAAGCAGGGTTAACAATGGTTGGAGACAAGTGCACTATCGACGTGCAGTACGCCTTATACACAGCGCCACTCGTGTCTCCAAGTGGGCAATCGGGACGAAGTGCCACGCCCAAGGACACAACGCCGTTACCCCTGGCGAGAATCGAACCGTAAACCTTCCGGTTTTAAGTCCAATGCCGCCGTAGCACTGAACCACCACGCTACCCGCCCTACCGTTGAACCACCACGCTCCCCGCCGTACCACTGAACCACCACGCTCCCCGCCGTACCACAGAACCACCACGCTCCCCGCCGTACCGCTGAACCACTACGCTCCCCGCCGTACCGCTGAACCACTACGCTCCCCGTCGTACCACTGAACCACCACGCTCCCCGCCGTACCACAGAACCACCACGCTTCCCGCCATACCGCTGAACCACCACGCTCCCCGCCGTACCACTGAACCACCACGCTCCCCGCCGTACCACTGAACCACCACGCTCCCCGCTGAACCACCCGGCTCCCCGCCGTACCACTGAACCACCACGCTCCCCGCCGTACCACTGAACCACCACCCTCCCCGCCGTACCGCTGAACCACCACGCTCCCCGCCGTACCGCTGAACCACCACGCTCCCCGCCGTACCGCTTAACCACCACGCTCCCCGCCGTACCACTGAACCACCACCCTCCCCGCCGTACCGCTGAACCACCACGCTCCCCGCCGTACCGCTGAACCACCACGCTCCCCGCCGTACCGCTTAACCACCACGCTCCCCGCCGTACCACTGAACCACCACCCTCCCCGCCGTACCGCTGAACCACCACGCTCCCCGCCGTACCGCTGAACCACCACGCTCCCCGCCGTACCGCTTAACCACCACGCTCCCCGCCGTACCACTGAACCACCACGCTCCCCGCCGTACCACTGAACCACCACGCTCTCCGCCGTACCACTGAACCACCACGCTCCCCGCCGTACCACTGAACCACCACGCTCCCCGCCGTACCACTGAACCACCACGCTCCCCGCCGTACCACTGAACCACCACGCTCCCCGCCGTACCACTGAACCACCACGCTCTCCGCCGTACCACTGAACCACCACGCTCCCCGCCGTACCACTGAACCACCACGCTCCCCGCCGTACCGCTGAACCACCACGCTCCCCGCCGTACCACTGAACCACCACGCCCCCCGCCGTACCGCTGAACCACCACGCTCCCTGCCGTACCACTGAACCACCACGCTCTCCGCCGTACCACTGAACCACCACGCTCCCCGCCGTACCACTGAACCACCACGCTCCCCGCCGTACCGCTGAACCACCACGCTCCCCGCCGTACCACTGAACCACCACGCTCCCCGCCGTACCACTGAACCACCACGCTCCCCGCCGTACCACTGAACCACCACGCTCCCCGCCGTACCACTAAACCACCACGCTCCCCGACGTACCACTGAACCACCACGCTCCCCGCACTTGATATCAAAATTTAATTTATTATTTTAATTGTTGTTTTTTTCAAATTTTTTCTTAAAAAAATTTCAACAAAACCATATCATGTGATGACCCATTGGGACGATCGTTCCAATGAGGGGTCACATGATATGGTTTTGTTGAAATGTTTTGAAAAATATATTTTTTTCAACCGCTAAATTGACAAATTACGCGGGTGGATGCGGCCGATTCGTTAGGTAGAGGGTTATAGCTCGGTCGTTCATCAGTCACCTTGTTCCGCAACTAACGCAAGTTGTAAATAAAATATAAAAGGACGAATATTAATGAATATTTACACATGAATGTGATTTATAAATATCAAAAAATTGCTAATGAACAACCAGCCCCACCTCACGTACATTTCTTCAATGGACTATTAGCACAAATTGAGGCGACTTTTTACGCACTAGGGCCCTGTGGAAATTTCTTAAATAAATTTCTTCTCCAGGAGCGGCATTCTAGATACCAGCAACCCTGTGAATTTTCCGTAGTACATTTCATTTAAGTAAATTCAGTCGCCATTCAGAAACCTACAGGTCCCAGTAATAATGGAATTTCTGTAGTACTTTTTTAAATGACTGGTACAACGCATAACCCCGCAGAAAAGTACACATGCACTGGTTTAGTGTTATGTTCTAATCGATTAACTATAAGCACTTTGTACGGAAATCCAGTACAGGTTACGATAAAACGGCACAATATAAATTAACTTCATAATCCCGCATCTTTTTCTAGTCAGATATGATAATCTAGATGTGACAGATCTACACCCAAAGCTATAAGACAGCACTATAATAACCCTGAGGTCAAGAAGAAGAGATTACCTCAAACATAGAACAGTTCCACCCAAATTGGTACAACATTGTTAATTACGCTTCAGACTACATAACGTTGTTCTACAAAAATATGACGGACTGGAAAAGGAAATACACAAAACGACACACGCGTGTGAATTGGTTAATCGGTATGGCACGAGTGCCAGTGCGGAAGGATAAAACGAGAGGCCATAGGCCTCGAGTTTTATCTTTCCGCGATGGCGCAAGTTCCATATCGATTAACCCATTCACACGCATGTGTCGTTATGTGTTCATTACCCACCTTCACGTCTGTAAAAACAATTATTAGAAGGACACTCAGCAATTCATTTGACATCTATCAACAAAAAAAACCCACATTTTATGGCCAACCAAATTTGCGAGGGGAACCCGTATTACTATTTCGTCCCCTGAGTTCCAATGTGCCTACTGGTACACAGAACACATTGAAACTCAGGGGACGATTTTCAGCTATCACTAGCGATTCAAATTGTAATTGCGTTGCTCCTCTCGGATTTGTAGAAAATTCCAGTGAAATGTCACTTCTATTTAAAAATAGTCCGTCAACGATTTCTGTTCCGTACATATGTGCGGAACAGATTTTCATTTTCCGCATGGTTTAGTGTTGCTGTAGATGGGGATTACAAAGAACATACATATTATAATAGTTAAACCCCTGCATTGTGCAGTTCCATAAAAAGTGTCGGAAAATTAATAACGCTGTAACGTTGTTGGCGATTGAAGGTCGGAAAACGTCAATATTGCATTTCACTGCATAAAGTTTAAATCAAGGGAACTTTCAGCACTCATGGTTCTAAAAAACAAGATGAATAAATTTTCAAAATCTGACGTCAAAAACTGGAGATGTGACGTCACTACTGACAGGCGTTGTCCACTCCCACCTGCTGACAGTCTTACCCTAAAGTTACATGACAAATCATTATAACAATACAACAGATGTAAAGAGGAATCGATTAGTTGCCTCCATACACCTTCTCCTAGTTGTTGGGCCCCTCGGTGATGAACGATGAACGTGTTTTGTTGGATGACTTCTGGAAATTAGCTTGCGATTTCAAAAGTAGTTCGTTTTGGTATCTGTTTTTGAAACAATTGGGCTTCAATATTTGAATGCATACTGCTTCCTGTAATAAATTCTGTCTAACAGTTTTATCAACATAACAGGGAGCACGATGGCTCAGTGGTAGACTGTTGGACCTCTGTGCTAGAGGTCCCGAGTTCGATCCCCGTCCGGGGCGACCCACGTGCTGTCCTTGGGCAAGGCACTTTATCCCGGTTGCCTACATGGGGGCACGATGACGCCGTGTACTAAGGCGTACTGCACGTCGATGGTGCATATGTCTTCAACTGCTGTAACCCTGCTTGAAGGAGCTTGAACAGAGTTAGAAGGTTGAGGAGCTGACAGTTGCTCGTCGATGCTAGGTGGTTCTCTTCGGGTACTCCGACGTCCTCCACCCGAAAAACTGTCATGGTCACGATTAGCCATAATTGTGCATAAGTATGTGACCTTAAACACCAATAAATAAATAAATATTATCAACATAACACAATGTGCTAGTTTACTTGGCATCAATTGATTGTTTTCTTGACTTAAGAAAAACACATGTCACGGCAGCGAATCTGCTACGCGTACTTGAATTATAGACATAACACTCTAAAATCAGTTGGGTTAAAAATTAACCCAAATCAAATGGGTTGAGTGCATATGAACCCAGTTGGGTTCATATTCACTCAACTCAGTTGATTTGGCCTAATTTTTAACCAAACTGATTTTAGAGTGTACAATAAAGTTAAAACCCAGTAAGGAACACATTCTTTACATCCTTCCGTTCAGCACGAACATAATGTGACATTTACTGAAAAACTGAAAAATGAACCCCCTGCTAAGAAAAGGACACTACGCTATACATTTAGCCTATCGGGGGATTTGCGGTGGTGCCCTGAACGGCGGGGACCCCTGTTAGTATCAGTAACCGAAAATTGTGTCACCATGGACTGCTGCTCGGAAATATCTTGAACCTCTATTTTCCCCGACCACCGTCTGTACCTAACTCTCTGTCACACAGTTGCAGAACTGTTGCACCCCCACCCCGACCAAATGTCTGTACCTAACACTATGTCACTCAACTCTATCTTATTACCTCCCACTGAAACCTGCAAATCAATGTCCAAAGGATGAGATCTCTTCTTTCACTTTATTTTATTTTCTTTACATTATTTATTTGTTTGTTCATTTTTTATTTTTTATTTTAAAACGGGAATGGTGGGAAGACAGCCATTAGTGGCTTCGCCATCTCGCTGTTGTGCAACCATGCATGTAGTTGTTAATAATGTTACCTCTTTCTACATTTTTTGTTTTTAACTGTAGTCCTACTAAATAAATAAATATATAAATAAATAAGTCAATCGATCAATCAATCAATTAGTGTGTTTTGGGGTTATATTCTAATATATAAATGCGAATGTCTGTTCTATCTCTCTCGCTCTCTCTATCTTTGTTTCGGTGAACCTCTCCGTTTCTCGAACGATCGATCTCAAATTATCTACACGGGGGTAAATCGTCCCAGCGAATAACATGGGATGGGTACCGTGCCCGTGCGGGGTGACCTTGAAACTGATGACCTTGAGCTTTTATTTCGAAAACGGCTGGGCCGATCGGGCTAAAATGTCATATGTGCGGGTATATTGACCCATCGATCATTTTGACTTTATCGGAGTGCCCGTGCGGGGTGACCTTGACCTTGAAGTTGGTGACCTTGACCTTTTATTTCGAAAACAGTTATATAAATGCGAATGTCTGTTTCTCTCTCCCTCTCTCTCTATCTTTGTTTCGAGTTAACTCCTCCGTTTCTCGACCGATCGATCTCAAATTTTGGACACGGGAGTAATTCGTCCCTGCGAGTAACATGAGATGGGTGCCGTGCCCATGTGGGATGACCTTGACCTTGAAATTGATGACATTAACCTTTTATTTCGAAAACGGCTGGGCCGGTCGGGCTAAAATTTCACATGTGCGGGTATATTGACCCATCGATCACTTTGACTTTATCGGGGTGCCCGCGCGGGGTGACCTTGACCTTGAAATTGGTGACCTTGACCTTTTATTTTGAAAACGGCTGGGCTGATCGGGCTAAAATTTCATATGTGCGGGTACATTGCGGGGTGACCTTGACCATGACCTTGAAATTGGTGACCTTGACCTATTTCGAAAATGGCTGAGCCGGTCATATCTGAGGGTATATTGATATAACCATCTTCTCCCGTGCAACGCCGGGTATTCACCCGCTAGTATATATATATATATATTCTCCATTATGTATCTGTAAAAAATGTATGAGTCGAACTCTTGTTTTTAAGGCAATATCCCCATTACCTCGAGTCGAGATGAATCATTAAAACCAAGAGAGAGACTCGAATACAACATTTTGTTCATAAACACAATGGTGATGATGGATTTAACCTAAAATCAGGGACGTGGCAACAGGGGTGGGGGTGGGGTGGGGGTGGGAGGTTTCAACCCCCCCCCCTCCCCAATCCTGGCAAGAATGTCCTATAGTTGGAAATTCGGAGGGCAAGTAGTTGTAAAGTCCATCTATCTGGATTTTAGAGCTTCTTTGGTGATGCTGATGTCTCCTTTACATCCCAAAATCCCAATTCGGCTTCAAATCGGCAAAAGTTCCAACTGTTACTATTTACAACTACAGTGTACGCAATATCGAGCTTCATAAGTATGCATGATGTCAATCGGTACGAGATTTCTATAGTACGTTTAATTATCGTAATAAAAAAAATCCTCGAAATGCACTTCAGGAAATTCACATCACGTAAAATCATTCACAGTTACAAAATGATGAAACATCGAAAATTGATCATTCCTGTATAAGATCTGATTTAATGTTAGGACAGTGTGAATTGTTCAAAGTTCTCAGCTTGAGCATTTGTTTAGCACATATTCAATTCCCAGAATAATACCAAATAATAATAACCTGATAATTCTATCATAAATGTGTTGGCATTTCAGTTACTAGAATCAATTTCATCCCCTTTCCTGGCTTCATTTTCAAAATATTTCTCGATAGTGAATTTCCAACTATGGGGAGGGGCCGGGAGGGGGTTTCCCTCTCCCGGTGTCTCCCCCTAGTTTGAAATTCACTGCCATACACCCCCAATCGGAAACCTCTAGCCACGTCCCTGCCTACAAACCTCATCTCTATTTTTCTAAAACAAAAAAAATCAACAAAACCATATTCTGTGCCCCCCCCCCCCCCACCCCCCCCCCTTCGATGCGTGAGCTCGTGTGGGGGTGTCATGAGATGGTTTTGTTGATTTTTTAGGAAAAATAAATAAAATACTAATTTGCGATCGTGTCCGTTGATTAATCCTTTACCTAACATAAAAAGCAGACGATACTTGCAAACAAAATTAATTTTTTCATTTTTTTGTCTCAAAAACAGGTTATGAAGCCTCATTGGAACGAGCTCGACGAGCTCGTTCCAAAGAGGGGTCATAGCCTATGTTTTTGAGACAAAAAATGAAAAAATAATGAAAATTAATTGGCGATTTTTGTGAATAGCGCTGGCTCGTTTTGGGCGTTACATTGGGTAAAGTGTTAAAGGGTTAACTAGCATTTGAATTTCTGATTTCCTTTTCAGATTTATTGTCGTTTCGATCGAAATTGTTATGTATCTTCCTTGAACTTGAGATAAACTTAGTAAGCGCGTACATGCAGACAAGACTGATAAACTTAACACTACAACTGCGAGGTGTTCCAATGGGGGGCGCGGTGACGTTGCGGTAACCGGTTCTCGTCAGATCACCGAAGTTAAGCAACGTCGAGCCCGGCTAGTCCTCGGATGGGTGACCGTCTGAGCGATCGATTCGGACTCCCGCGTTGTGTCCTTGGGCAAGGCACTTAACCCCGATTGTCCACATGGGGCACGATGACGCCGTGTACTAAGGCGTACTGCACGTCGATGGTGCGCATGTCTTCAACCAATCTAACCCTGCCTGTGCTGCAGTGCGGAATTATGAGATGTTGGGGAGCTGGCAGCTGCTCGTCGTTGCTCGGAGGTTCTCTCCGGGTACTCCAGCTTCCTCCACCCGTAAAACTGTCACCGACACGATATGACCTTGGCTGTTAATGTGTTGTTATACCCTAATAAAAAAAAATTAAAAAAAGGTTGTTTCAGTTTGAATGCTTCCATAATAAGGTAGTCGGATTTGGCCAACCTTAACCCTTTAACCGCGGCACATAATGATTCAAAAGATCAAGAAGGATCTTGACAACGATTCTGTGCTCAATAGTAAGCCAGTGTAGCTGAAATAAAATTGGACCTATAATATTATGACAGTTGTTTTGCCACTGGTTATTATTCTGACAGCCCAGTTCCGGATAGTCTGCAATATTGTCAATGAAGATTGATTGCAACCATTCAAAAGTGAGTTACAGTAATCTAATCAGCTGGTGATGAAGGAACGGACCAGTTGCGTGGCGACCTCCCCCCCCCCCCACCCCCACCCCCTCATTGATCACGGAACAAATGCTGGAGATATTTCGCAAATGGTGGTCTGTCCTGCAGAACTGCCTAATATGCTTTTCTGCATTCAGGTTCCCGTCCATGAAATACCTCAGATTGAGAACCGCGGTCTTTGGCTGTATCATAATGCCCGCAACCTTGAGATGTAATTTGTCACATTTTTTTTTAACTAGGCATGACATTACCAAAGTATATGATCTCCGTTTTATCAGAATTAAGTTTAAGAAAGTTTGTTGTCATCTACTGTTTAATATCGGAAACACTCTTTCCAATCGTGTTATTGTGGCCAGATTGGATTCTGCCACGAAATGCACTTAACCCTTTGAACACTAGTGGTATCTTCCATGTCAGTACACTCTCAGCAATTGGGAGAGTCCATATTTATTACTTAGAAGTAGACCAATTAATAATTTCGACGTGCAGCCTTGAGGCCCCACAAATTCACTTGGCAGCCAGCCAACTTAATGGAAGTATGACATCTCATGTTCCTGGACCGGAAAAGCGCCCTCTCGGGTTCAAATGTTAAAGCTTAGTGTCATAAGCATAGAAATGAAATTTTAGAATGTGCTCTCGAATTATATTTCCAAACAGCAGGACGAAAATGGTATAGAGCAGGGGATCCAGTATAAACATATATCCTTATTCATCAAATGTGTCCACGTTATTTTGGAGATGTGAAGAAACACAAATATCTCCAAGTGAAATGTGATATGCAAGTACGACTGGCCACCACACAAAAAATATCAAGGCTTATCAACATATGTCTGAATGATCGTTATAAATTAATTTTCGCTAATAAATCACATCACCCACAGTATAGTAGATGTCCACGCACGCGTTTATCAGGTAATAAAAATCATCAGCAAAATTTTAATTAATGAAGCACCGGGTTGCTAATTAAGTTTTTGACAATTATTCCTGTAATTAATGTATGGAATCAAGTATTATTGCGTCCCTGGAAATATTGCCCACACTGGTAAGTGACCAATCCACGGGGGCCGTACTGTGAGAGAAAAAAATTACACTTTCATCTATTTGTCCAGGAAAAATATTTACCGAATGATTTTGAAATGAGAATTAAATTATATCAATCTCCAACGAAAGTTTATTTGATTGGTGTTGAACATGCACAAATGGAAATTCGAAAAGCAATATTCAAAATACCTGTAGTATTGGATTCGATTTCAAAATATCTGTATTGGATTCGATTTCAAAACACTTGTTTTGGATTCGATTTCAAAATACCTGCATTGGATTCGATTTCAAAATACCTGTATTGGATTCGATTTCAAAATACTTGTATTGGATTCGATTTCAAAATATTGTATTGGATTCGATTTCAAAATACCTGTATTGGATTCGATTTCAAAATACCTGTATTGGATTCGATTTCAAAATACCTGTATTGGATTCGATTTCAAAATACCTGTATTGGATTCGATTTCAAAGTACCTGTACTGGATTCGATTTAAAGTTTTAGAAATGATCTTAACCCTTTACCCAACGCAGACGATATCAAAATTTACTATTTTAAATATGATTTTTTTTAAATTTTTCAAAACATTTCAACAAAACCATATCATGTGACCCCTCATTGGAACGAGCTCAACGAGCTCGTTCCAATGAGGGGTCACATGATATGGTTTTGTTGAAATCTTTTGAAAAATAATATTTTTTCAACTGCTCAGTTTGCATATTACGCGGGCGGTTGCGGGCGATTCGTTAGGTAAAGGGTTAATGCACAAATAAATCCTTCGAATTATAAAATACTCATACGAAGCAATAAAATAATAAAACTTTGTAATTGGTAGAGGTCTTCATTCAAAAACCAATACGCAAACAAATTATTCTTAGTTAAGCATCTAATAAAGATAAACAAGTGGCAACGCTGCCGGTATCCCCAGCCAAGAAGTGGTTTACCAACCAGAAATCATAAAAATTGAAATTTTCTAGTGGACAAAACCCGTAACACTTCTAAAGTTCACAACCAGGAACCATAAAATTAAATTTTTTTAAGTCGAAAAATCTCTAAAAAGACCCATAGCACTACGTCCCCTGAGTTCCCATGTGTTCTATGTGCCTACTGGCTGCCTACTGGCACATAGAACACATGGGAACTCAGGGGACGACTAGAACAAATGATTGGACAAAACCCGTTACTTGTGAATATCCTTTACCCCATGATTGTCCATTAGCATACCAGAGATCATTCAAATCTGAAATGCGCAGTACGAGATACAAAGGTCTAAAGTTATTACGGACGGATGAACAGACGGACGGACGGACCCCATTTCTAGATCCCCGCAATCTTCTTTTTGGTGGAGGATAATTAAAGTTATTATAACAGTCCGCTGATCTTGATTGTTGCATTCCACCGAGTTGACGAGACAACAAATCAATCTAGAGTGTGTGCCCAACATTTGTTTCAGTCCAATGATCAACTTGTACCCACGATCCCCTTCCCGTCCACGAATGTCCAGGCCCTGGAATTATTACAGGCACGTAGCGACATCGGAGTGTGGATGTGTCCCCACATACGTAACCATCATACTTTTCAATAGCTGGAAATTCGAAGGTATAAATTCCAATAATTGGAAATTCAAAGAAATCAATTTCTTTCATGTTTTCAACTTTTCAGATTTTTCTGACCAGTCGATTTGAATTTTCAACCCGTGATCAATCTTTTCGATCAAATTCTCCAACATTTCCAATCAACAGACAAAATTTTCAGAAATTCTGGCTCAAATCTGTGACCGGTCCGGTTTGTTGGATTAATCGTTCTGTTTCCCTTACAAAGAGGACGCTACACAAGGACTCTGGACTGACAGCGATTCAGCCAATACCTACTCCTTCCAACTGACAGCTAGTAGGTATTGGCTGAATCGCTGTCAGTCTATAGTCCTTGCGGTCAGTGTAAGGAAAACTAATGGACCTATCGGGGGAAATGCATTTTTCTTGTGGATAAAATGACTAGTTTGAAGCCAGAAGGAGGCCTCAGAAACCATCTCAAGGGTTCAAAAATTAAAAACTTTCCCCGGAGGAGATACCCCGGGCCCCACAATTGAGAGGGTATTACTCTCCCCAAACTCGGGTCTACGGCCCCCGGGACATGCCTACCGTACGGCATTTCTTGCATGGACCGCAAACCAAGTTAGAGCTCTAAATGCACCCCCCCCCCCCCCTTAAAAACCCTCCAGCTGCGTCCCTGAGTTATTACCCCGGCTTCTCCGTATGTTCACCGGCCCTCACTGTTCATACTACTACTATTACTGGTTACCTAACATAACGGCCAAATCTGACAACCAAAATACAGCTTGTGACCCCTCATTGGAACGAGCTTTCCAGCCCGTTCCAATGGGGAGGGCTTTACGTGTTTCTGAGGCAAGAAATAAAGACTCAGTTATTCGGGGATTAGTTTTGTTAGGGTCTTCTTTTGATTTCTTTGTTTATTTAGTTTTTTCTCGTTTGTTTTTACAAGTTCCGTTTTCTTTTGGTGCTCGATAAAGAGACTGTCAGCCCTAATGCGACAAAGGACACCATCCTCGGTAGTATTTACGTCACACAACCCGTTTCAGTCGTCGGATTCGACAGTTCAACAGTTCAACTGTTGATCCCTGCTACTGACTCCTTTGTCCTCAGTGCGGATAGTACAGTCAATAGTCGAATACAGAATGCTTACTTGGATCGCCGTTGGAAGGGAAACGCGGAACCTGAATAGGAATACAAAAACATGTCCTTCGAAAAAATCAGATAAGAAAGGGTTGCCCATGAGGAAATGCCTACTATTGGGTGAGAATGTATACAGTCATTGGTATCATGGATGTGTGCACCCACTCAAACACTGAACTAAAAAAATCTGAATCCAGTCCCATTGAATTTTACATGTCTAGAACGCAAGATGACAAGAAATAGGAACGGCTGCAGTCTTATTCCCCACCTGATACAATACACGCAAGTCGCTTACGAAGTTGAACAAGTGTAAACATATTTCGAAATACCAGTGAGATGTTTTAACAGTAATCCATCTGTGACACAGATTCCCAACGTGTGACATGGTGAGAGGTGACTGATGAGAATTTAGTGGGTGATGGGAACGGTGCCTTCGGAACTGTTCTGAATATTTGCTTTTAACATCTTACCGAAAAGACATTAATCAAACCCGAATCACCGAGGGATGAGCAGTTCCGTTATTACTAATTGTTAACCCCTTGCGTTTTTATCCAACTCGTTGAGGCCTGGAAACATTAGTGAAACTAAATGTAACAGGAGGAGAGATAAGTGCGGGAGCCGGGGTTCGAACCGTCGTCCTCAAGCACACAAAGCTACCGATTTACCACGAGACTGAGAGACCCGGACCAACGAGGCTAGTTGGCAAATGGCCTTTATACCTCGACCCCTACACTACTCTTCCCTTCCTTTGAGATTCACCACATGTGAATCTCAACCAGGTTCCTCCCCCAGGGCGGTCGAAACACCCGCAGTACCAACTACTGCTGAGGATCGGACGAGCCACCAAATGTAACAGGAGGAGAGATAAGTGCCGGATCCGGGGTTCGAACCGTCAACCTCTAGCACACAAAGCGACCGATTTACCACGAGACTAGGAGATCCGGACTAACCAGGCTGGTTGGTAAATGGTCTTTATACCTCGACCGCTACATAAACATAATAAAAAAAATTTATCGTCTAGCAGTTCGTTCCCTGAGTTCTAATGTGTTCTATGTGCCTGCTGGCACACAGAACACATTGGAACTCAGTGGACGAGTAGCCTACTTCCCTTCCCTTCATAATTGTTTGGGCCGAACTTGGTGGACTTATTCCTTTGTGAGGCATAAATTTCGAGATTGGGTATAAACAATGAACTAAATTAAATCAATAAAACAATTCTCTCCTACAAATTCCACTCTTCGCCACATTTCTTAATGTTCGTTCCGGACAGGCGTGCCCCCTGGGTGTGACGACAGGGGGGGGGGGGGGGGGGTCTCACCAGCTAGGAGTATTTTTTTTCAATAGTTGGAAATTCCGAGGTAAAAAATCAAATAGTTGGAAATTCAGTAAATTAACATTGTTCATGAAAAATATTAAAATTCCAACTAATGATGAGAAATTTTGATCTTTTATTTCCAACTGGAAACTTGAGTTTCAAATTTCCTACTCTAAAACTGACATGGCCTCAAAATTTCGACTCTGACATCAATCCGGTAAATTTTCTGACCCAGACACATTATAAATGATGCTTTTTCCGTTTCAGGACCAATGAAAATTTTCAGAAGGGTTCATAACCCTTTACCCAACGCAGACGATTTTAAAATTCATTATTTTAAATATCATTTTTTTTTAATTTTTAAAGATTAAATGGAAGTGATATCATAAGTGAATTTTCATCCCATTTTCCTCTATTGATAATTCAAAAAAAAACATGACATAACTTATTGGAAAGCTGTGGGGGGGGGGGGGGGGGGAAGGGGGGGGGGGGCGTCGCGGTAACCGGTTCTTGTCAGATCACCGAAGTTAAGCAACGTCGGGCGCGGTTAGTAATTGGATGGGTGACCATTTCAGCATTTCAGCGACTGATTCGTGCTCCCGCGTTGTGTCCTTGGCCAAAGCACTTAACCCCGATTGCCTATATGGGGGCACGATGACGCTGTGTACTAAGGCGTACTGCACGTCGATGGTGCGTTTGTCTTCAACCAATCTAACCCTGCCTGTGCCGCGGTGCAGTGTTCAGAGTTACGATGTTGGAGAGCTTGCAGCTGCTCGTCGTTGCTCGGTGGCTCTCTCCGGGCACTCCGGCTTCCCTCACCCGTAAAACTGTCACCGACATGATATGACCCTGGCTGTTAATGTGTCGTTAAAGCCTTATAAAAAAAAAATGGAAAGCTGTCGATGAGAGGTTCCCAAGAAATGACAAGGCGTCGAAATAACAAACAAAAATGTCACAAATGTTTTGTAATCAAGAATTGATGTCAGCGGGTACCGCAGCTCGATGGCACAACACATTTTCCGAAAGGCACTGCCCAATTAAGACAAATGTACGCGAAGGACAGCTCCAGACTGCACTCTCTTTGCCTGTTTCTGTTGAATTTCCACAGGGGACCCGTCATGATGCTCATCAATGGAAGACACGCCCTCTTCCAAACTAAATGTTTTATTCCGCACTACTTGGTAAATCTTCTACACGCCGTATTAGTCTCATGATCGGAAACTTTTACCTATCCCCAGGGCGTTCTAGTTTCGGTGCCAGTGCCCATTTATATGATCTCCCCTCCCTGTATTTGTGTGAGTTGTATGTTATTCAAATAGGCTCCACATTTAATGAGAACTGAATGTTGATTTTAACGTTATTTTTCACTGATGTGTCTCTTAAGTTTCTTATAAGTAAGGAAAATAACTTTACTTTGAAATTCCCACCTCTGATATTCCATAATTTTAAATCAAACATACACAAATTACACATCAAAAAGAAGGTTGTAATATGTAGAATACGAAAATTACATTCAGTCAAATCACAGAGTAGAGAGTTGATAACATGCGTCAATGGTTCCTGGAAGTCTGCTACAGTACCTGGACAGATAATAAAATATTTCACGAGAACAGCTCGTGGCCTCCTGTGCTTCTGATATCCAAGAAAAAGGCTGGACATTCAAAATACCCTTCGATGCCGGTGTGACAGGAATGATAGTCCGTGGGAAAATTAGTCCCTCTGGACTACTATTCCCAGGAATGTTAGACCTAGGACTATAATTCCGCGGAATAATAGTCCAGAGGGACTAACGTTCCTACGGACTATCATTCCTGTCACACTGGGACGGACTGCATGTGGGGAAATTACAGTCTGGTCTAATCTGAGAGTAAATGAAGTCACTGTAAAACATATAGCCACCTAAACAGGAGGTACAGTACGTGGAGAGTGGATTGTAACTAAAACACCCGCGGAGTGGAGTATCGCCCAAAATATCACTTTCAAATTTTGTACATATAGACAAAAAACACAAGCAAAGTTTCACCCAATGGACCTCCGGGTTTAACCCGGAGGTCCATTGGCTGGAACTTTGCTTGTGATGGTTATGCTTTGCAACAAATTTGCAATTATTGCTCGGGTGGAATCTCCACTCTGCGGGTGATTTAATGATAATACACTCTCCACGTACTGTATAGGAGCATTTGTTAAGCAAAAGTTTGTGAGATTGTTCAACAGAATGTCGTACATCAAATGTCATGGGGACAAGAGCAAAACTGATCAATATTAGACATTAATTAAACACAGAGCATTATACGCACTGAAATTACAGTTTTGTAAATATCCCTCGCTTAAAGCATCCGAGCCTAACAGGAACAACCAGGGATAAATAAACCTCCTAAATCGTTAAAGGAAAAAACCCTGGAAACCTGCGTCCGACGTCATGCAGGGATGCCACAAGGAAGTGCGCGGACCTGCACTTGATAAAGAATAAGCTCAAATTAAAACTTGAACGTTTGCTCCTATCGAGAGACTGTCTTGGAATGACTTCAGCGACACTCTCGCTCAAACACATTTCGTGCGTAACGCTCTGCGTATTATCACGGGTGACCGTGCTGAGATAAAATCTCATCCAACAAATTAACCCAAGTCGAATCGACAAGACAATATTTTCTCGCTATTCTTCGAAACGCGAGTAAAGTACAAAACTGTCTGCATTTTTATTGAATAATGATTCCACGGCCGATGCAAATGTGTACATAACGGGATACCACGAATTTCAATCGAAAAATAGTCGTGTAATTCTAAGAAATTCAAAGAGGTGTCGTGATACCTTGCAAGTAATATAGCAACTGTGCAGTCTCCATATAATGACAGTCTGCAGTACGAAGGCGGCCAGTCTTATTATTTCATTTTGGGCGACCTTCTACGCCAATGCTCACTCGGCCCTGTTGAGAAAAGAAAACAAAGACGAGTGTTTTGAAAATCACCCCACTCAGCTCTGCCGTTGCGTTTTTGACGAATTTTTTTTTATGGATGTCTAAAGCATAGTTAGTCACGAGTTGAACAAGGAAACAAGAAATAGATTAACAGTCACAATACAACTATCCGTTTAAGTTGTATAACAGGATTAACGTGGTTGGGTAATCCCAACCTCCCGTTACACTTAGTCGGTTGTCAATCTTCTCGCTTTTATTACACGCCTTTTCTATGTAATATAAATCTACAGCAACACTAAACCATGCGGGAAATGAAAATCTGTTCCGCACAGATGTGCGGAACGGAAATCGTTGAAGGACGGTTTTTAAATAGAAGCGAAATTTCACGGGAATTTTCAACAAATCGTGCAATGCAATTACAAATTTGAATCCCTAGTGATATCTAAAAATCGTCCCCTGAGTTCCAATGTGTTCTATGTGCCAGTAGGCACGTCAGTATGCACGCCAGTAGGCACATAGAACACGTTGGAACTCAGGGAGTTAAATAGTAACACGGGTTACCCTCGGCAATTTTCGAATTTAGCGTGTGATATTACAAAATCACCGCGTCATAGCGTGTGTTATTACAAACAATAACAACCGTCGCGATGGACTATCACACGTTGTCAAGAATGGGTGAAGTCAACAGGCATGATCACGCAAATTAGCAAATTGTATCTGTCCAATCAGACGTCGTCTTTTGTCAAGTTTTATTCATGAAGTATAATAAAACTGCGATACCCCACTAGATTGCGTAACTTGGTGTCATAATTCGATTCCACTTGGAAAGTTGAACATTTTTTCCTAGGACCAAACACCCAGGACCTCCACCACTAGCCCACCGCCGCCTGGGGTGGGTTGGTGGGGTGGGTTACCGCGAAGCTCTCACTATGAATCCAAATGAAGTTGTCATGTTTACAACACCGTTAATACCAAACGGCAGTGGTGAGTCCAAGAACGATAACTCACTTTCGACAGATGCTTTACATGTGGTTTGTTTTTTATTGGGATTTAACGACACTTTCAACATCCATGGTCACCAGTCTTACGGGTGGAGGAAGCCGGTGTACCCAGAAACAACCACCGAACAGCGGCAAACAACTATCAGACTCCCCAACATACTAACAGCGCCACCATGTGGACAATAGGGATTAAGTACCCTGGTGGGGATCGAACCCTGGACCTTTCGCTTTAACCCTTTACCCAACGAATCGCCTGCATCCGCCCGCGTAATTTGCAAATTCAGCAGCTGAAAAAAATATTATTTTTCGAAAAATTTCAACAAAACCATATCATGTGACCCCTCTTTGGAACGAGCTCGTTGAGAGGGGGTCACATGATATGGTTTTGTTGAACATTTTTGAAAAAAATTAAAAACTTATATTTAAAATAATAAATTTTGAAATCGTCTGCGTTGGGTAAAGGGTTAAAGTCCAGTCCCATAACCACCGCGCACCAACTTTACATATGAACTGCAATAAAGTTTGATATTCACCTGTCAATCACATTTCAGCTGTTCATGTTAATTTTCCGGTATTTCAACATGAATTAATTGATATTAAAATTAAATGAACCACAGAGTATGAATTGTGTTTCGGCCGCTATTGCTTTGTACATCACTCTCATCTTAACGTTAATTCAGCAGATGTAATTTGCATTTATTTCAGGGAATCGGGATGTCTCAGAAGTATATAATGAAATTTCAAACTTTAAAATATGAACGTGTGCGTTGAGAATGAAGATATGTAGCGAAAAAAGTTGTATAAATAGCAGATATCGAAGATTTTCTTTTTATTATACGCCTTTTATAAGAATCTGATCAATACAATCGATAATTCCACCCGTTTCAACCTTGAAATGATGCATGAAAGTAAACAGATGATGCGCATTGATAAAGGAAGTGATTTGATCGATACTCGGAACAGGTAGCGTCTTGCGACGTGATTCAGTTGGTGGGTTTCATGCATCAATTCAAGGTGAATACGTGTTGAATTATTGCTGGAAATGATCGGTATCCACTCAAAAATGCGAGAGTTTCTTTTCATCATACGTTTTTAGAACAAATTGATCATTTCCAGTGATAATTTGACTTGTATTCACCTTGTAGTGATGCTTGGAAAGTTGCCATTTTCATTGATACCGTGAAAGTGAAAATTTCTATATCTTCACAGTGGGGGATACGATTTCTATCTTTCCGCCGTTGTTTCGATAATATATCGTTTAGCGTCTAATAAAAATAGTTAAATTCCGAGACACAACTGTTTTGACAAACTTCCGAGCATAGATCATAAATTGTTACAACGCCATCTCTGTGAATAGGACCTAACACATAATTTATTACTTGTTTAATATTTCCCCTAAAAACGCAGTTCATTACCCCAGATTGCAGCGAGAACGCTGATAGAGAGTGGGGTGGGTCTGGTAAGCATTCGGTCGCTAAGATGTACATGTCATGTTTGTTTATTGGAGTTAAATGGCACTTTCAACAGTCAGGGTTACATCGTGTCTGACAGTTTTAGGGGTGGAGGAATCCTGAGTATCTAGAGAGAACCACCGAGCAGCGGCGAGCAACTCTCAGACTCTACAAATTACTAACTCTGTACAAGCCGAGTTAGCAATGTTTGATGGCAAGTGCACCATTCGACGTGCAGTATGTCTTAGCGTGCAGCGCCAGCGGACCTCCACATGGGCATCGGGATTAACTGTGTTGCCTACGGACACAACGCAGTTACAACTGGTCAGTATTGAAGTGTCGACCTTTCCGTTTAATATCCAATACTCTAACCACTGAGCCACCGTGCTCCCACAAGTCACGTTAACTGCAGAAGCTAAAGAATAATCGGTTTGTGTGTTTCTAAGAGCGGAGTGTGCTATTAGAATATAAATGTACATTATCTTCCATGTTAGTTCAATGACAACAATATTATTGAAAGAGTCCATATTCATTATTTGGGAATAGACCAATTAATATTTGTATGAGCAGTATACAAGCAGTATGTGGAGTCACTCAGTAAAGCTTACTAGCTCATTTGCTCGATGAGATTCAAGTCGTCCGAGCGATGCCTGTTCCAGTTACTTCTCTAATGACTCTTGGACTTATTCTTAGAAACCCTTTTATCAGGTAACTATGTAACAGCGGGCGGGGTTTTGGTGAATGGAGTGATCTGATTGGTTAGTAAGTTGCAGTATAGTGAACTGATTGGATGATTGGTGTAAGTGAAACTAGGGTCATGCTGTTCGACCAAGAACTGGAGTACCCGGTAGGGTTAGAACAGGCCAGAAAAGCTAAAAAGAATATAGTAAGAAAATAGTAAGAATAAGCATAACAGTTCCATCTGATAGGCTTTTCTACTCTACTGCAGTAAACTGCGGAACAAACGAATAGAGTTGATTAGACAGAAAAGCAATAATATAGATACATAGATAGAAGTAGAGCAGAGGATTCTGAAGAAAATTTGTCGGATATATTTGTGTAATTCTATGCAGTGAAAGATGATTTGGTGAAACTCCCAATCAAAAACTACTCCCGTTGAATCGAACGCACCCTCCGAACATACCCCCCCCCCATCCTATTTGAGGGTTTGGGGTCTCATAGTAGCCACGTGCCACCACCGAAACCAAGATGGTCGACGGAAACACGTATCACCCAAACGACACGCGTTGTGCATGCACACTAACACCACGTATTACTATGGGGATGACATCGTAACATGGCCGCTCACGCGGGCTACCATGACAGCCCAATATAACGTAACAGGGTCACGTGACTATGACGTCACATGAGATCACCCATGAGATCACCCTGATCAGGGTTGTCCGGGTACATGATATACTGCTGATATACTAATAATAACCCGTGAATTAAAAAAAATAAGTTTCACCGTTCGGCAAAACCACAATTTTCGATATACGATAGTACCCGTATGTTCCATATATCATTCATAAGATTAAATAAATTCACTTGAAGACCAGTTGAAGGCTTATCAAAAAGAGAGGCATCCCCTTTTCCTCCTGATCTAGTTAGCCAATCACTGACCGAAAATTCCGTTTAATGACATTTTCCATATTCGCCGAAATTAGCTCTGTGGGAAAGACAATGTTGAAAATTTATGTTGTCGTGTTTCTATTTCTAGCGCATGTGTCCCCGCAATCTATTTCTGATTGCCAATAAACATGCTGTGAGTTTGATTGGAAGCATCAGTACAGTATATTTAATATAACACAAAGTTTGTTTTATCTAATAATGTACAGTTATTACTAAAATAATGCACAATTGTTGTTCGTGGGTTCATTTATTCGAACCACAGAAAACTTAGAAACTGCGTGGATCCAGAAATTATATCACTGAGATTTGTTTTCTTCCGATAACTTTCGGGCAACTTCCTTTATCTCTTCGCAACGTCGCGTCTTCTTAAATTTCGTCTCCATTGAAGTTTTAAATTACAGATTTTATTAATTTCGCGTGACATCGGATGTCTTAAACTTCGTATGTAGTGTTATTTACGTGGTCTTTCACACAGAAGTAAAGTATTAGAGTCGATATTTTTTTTTAAATTAGCGGCTTATTCTCCGACTCAGTTTTAATATATACCTGGAAATAAATTGTTTTTGGTTAACTATTCTGGATTCCCTCTCAAAACTTAAAATGTTGACCCATTCATGAGACGAATCGCCCCTGCCACAGAAGTTGTCCTAAGGTTGCGATATATATGTCGAGCCAAGGTTCAAACTACATTCTCCGAGCGTTGGCTGCAGTGACGGTGAAATTAAAATGATTTGTCATGTTTTGGGCGTAGGAGCACTGATTGGTTTTCTTCACTTTTTGTCTCAAAAACCTACATTATCACATAATCACCATGGAATATCTATCACATTGCAGAAAATATCGTTCACAACACGGCTAATACAATAATGGCGTCAGAAGTCAGTGGCAGCGGAAGCTCCATATAAGTGGAGGGGCACAAATATACATTTGTACATCGGTAAATGTACCATGACTCACTATAGTCTCTCGTTTAGATGAATATGCCGCTGTGTGGTCACTGTCCTGTCCGCTTATTCTCTTTCAACCATCCTCCAATCCGAAGGCCAGCCTTCGGGTTGGAAGATAGTTAAAGTAGAAGAAACGGACCGAAGCGATCAAAAGTGGGATTCTTTGGCAAAATATTGTTTGGATTTGCAAATAATGTTAATGTCTGTATATTGGGACATTTGCATGCGCCAGTTTTAGCTCATTGTGTTTATGAGAGACATATCTGTGGAAAAAAGTGGAGAGGCACGTGCCCCCTGTGTCCCCTGGCTCCGCCGCGTCTGTCAGAAGTCAACATCAGGGTCGTAACGGGTGAGTTGGTATCTGAAGTACAGTACGTGGAGAGTGGACTGTAACTACACCACCCGCGGAGTGGGGTTATCACCCAAACTATAACTTTCAAATTTTGTATATATCCACTAAAACACAAGCAATGTTTCAGCCAATGGACCTCCGGGTTTAACCCAGAGGTCCATTGGTTGAAACTTTGCTTGTGTTTGTTATGTTTTGCAACAAATTTGCGATTATTGCTTGGATGGAATCTCCACTCTGCGGGTGATTTAGTGATAATACACTCTCCACGTACTGTAGAATTAAACTTATCTTCTCTATTGTTTCATTAACTGTTTGCATGATGCGAATAGCAGACTACATTTTGTCAAAAAACAAAACATGTATGACCGAGCCATCTGTAGACTGTTGCAAATATTACCACGCTCGAATTGAAGGTATTCAAAATTTTATGTTTTAACCCTTTACGCAACGTAACGGCCAAAACCGGCCAGCGCTATTCTCAAAAATCGCCTATTAATTTTAATTATTTTTTTTCATTTTTTGTCTCAAAAACATAGGTTATGACCCCTCATTGGAACGAGCTCGTCGAGCTCGTTCCAATGAGGGGTCATAACCTATGTTTTTGAGACAAAAAATGAAAAAAAATAGTTATTCAATAATTTTTTTTGCGAGTGTCGTCTGCTTTTCATGTTAGGTAAAGGGTTAAATGTAAGGTATAATTAGTTGATTTTCAATCGAACTTTGTTCACTGCGAGGCGCCAGCATTCCCACGCTCAATAAGGTACCATTGTTTTATTTGAACTCTCACCCCACGTAGCGACCACGGTGGGCTGCTAATTATCTCTAGAAAGTTTATCTCAGCTCCCAGCACTGAGACTTGCATCAGCATGTTTGATCAATTTCCATGTTTACCACTATTAATTCTGTTCGCTAATTTGCAGTATTAGTAAAATTGTATGGTAGAATTAAATCCTTTGTTAAATATTATGAATATAAATGATATCCCAAATGTTCTATACTAACTTTGTAAGCACAAGTTACTGACCACGTTATACGGTCCTCGGAGATACTGACCACGTTTTACGGCTCTCGTAGTTACTGACCACTTTATACGGCTCTCGCAGTTACTGACAACGTTATACGGCTCTCGTAGTTAATGACAACGTTATACGGCTCTCGTAGTTACTGACCACGTTATACGGCTCTCGTAGTTACTGACAACGTTATACGGCTCTCGTAGTTACTGACCACGTTATATGGCTCTCATAGCCTGGATGTAACGTCTAACATGTTAGTGTTATTCTTGGAAATGTTTGCTGGATGTTAACCCTTTACCCAACGTAACAGCCCCGGACGAAAATGGTTAATTCTGTTAATTTCATCTTGCAGGCACCTTGTTCTCCCGTGAGGTGCGCTCTGAAGGCCCCGGAAGAAGGGATCCTGGCAGTTGAGGACTCGAGGCCCCGGTTAGGGCAGTCTCCAAGACAGAGATCAGGTCGTAAACCCTGTTTGGCCCTGGTCTCGAATTTTTTCAGATAATGTCCAACACACTGCTTTGGCCCCAATTTCGGGAGTAGAAGGATGGTCGGATGGTCTGTTCTGGCCAATCGGGAGCCCCCACCCCAAAAAGTACTGGGTGTCACGTCGGGGGGCATTTGGTGGTCATTCAATCAATCATTTCGTTTAATCACACATCATAATTGCCATTGTGTACTGTTTTTAAACACATTTTACCAAATACTTAGTTTTGCTGCACTACTGTTTGATTCAGTTCTACGTGGCAGCTTTAATTACAATATTTTATAAAGTGATTGGTTGGATGATCGCCATCTGAAGGCATGGTACTTCCACACACGGGCCAATCAGCCAGTGGCATACTTCGGTATCAATACTGGCTGAGTATCTTGCTCCATACCAGGTATGTGGGAATACCGGCAACCCGGTGGGTTCACTGCGTAGCAGTAACCCTACCCCTTGTTGGACTCCGTGGTGGGTGGGAGCCGGAGCAATGAACAATCAAAACAAAAACATGGACAAAATCCCACAAAAAAAACAAAAACGTGGTAGTGAATCGAAATTAACAATATCGGACTCTGATTCAGATTGTGAAACTTCGTGTATTGAGAAGAATTGGCCAAAATTTGTGATCATTTATGCAGAAGAAGAAGGAAAAAAAGTTTCAACTGTCAACCCATATGCTGTGGAGAAAACTATTAAAGGTATTGCTGGGTCAGTGAAGGAGATTAAAAAATTAAGATCAGGGGGGGTTTTAGTAGAATGTAGGTCGGAATTCCAGACAAGTAATTTATTAAAATTAGATAAAATTTTAGATATCAAGGTTGCAGCATTTCCGCACAAAACACTAAATACCAGCAAAGGTGTAATGAGAACAAGAGAGCTGTATGGTATGGATGTTTTGGAAATAAAAGAACTCAAATCACAGAATATTACAGACGTCAAACGAATTGAAATTAAAAAAGATGGTAATATAATTAAAACTAATACCTACATTTTAACTTTCGGCACTTCTAGACCACCCAAATCAATTAAAGTGGGTTATTTGAACATCGGAGTGGACTTGTATATCCCAAATCCACTTCGGTGCTTCAAGTGCCAGAAATATGGTCATGGCCAGAATAATTGTAGGGGATAGGAGTATTAAATGCGGCAAACAACATCAAGGACCCGGTAATAATGAAGTAAAATGCTGCAACTGTCAGAGCAATCATACAGCTTCATCCAAAGATTGCCCTGTTTGGAAACGAGAGAAGGAAATACAAAAAGTAAAATGTGAGAAGCAAGTTAGTTTTAAGGAGGCCAGGGACAATGTAATGTCAATGCCTGGAACGAAGATAACATCACCCACCTATGCAACATCCTTAAAACTAAAAATCCAAACTAAATCAGTTGAATGTCAGACAACATGGACATGGCTTACTAACAGTACAATTCCATCCTTTGTACAAGTTTTTACGATCGAGCAAACCATGCAAAATGAACCGAAATCTACTCAAATACAGGAAAATACAGTTAAAACGTCAGAGGAAAAAAAAGTCCACATCCCGAGAAAAGATACACCAAAATCATAACAGAAAAATGAACAAAAACCTACAACGGACCGAAAAAACGAACAACCCAAACAAACGCAAGGATCACAACAACAAACTCTGAGTCAGAATCAAAGACGAAAACTAGAAAAAGAAAAAAAAAAGATTTTAGAAAAAGAAAAATCAAAACATTTATCAGACAGAACTCCCAAAAGTTTACAGGACCCTGTTATGCGTAACAGGTTCGAGGGTTTGGAAGACATGGAAGTCGGTGAGTGCATAGATGAAACGTTCTGGCACTTGCGCCCGAACTCCACTCAGAATAAGTCCCCGAAGGTAAAATCACCTATAAAAGCTACTGGGGCTATTTCGCCCATACGTCCGCCATCTCAATCGCCAAGTAAGTATGGTTAATACAACCACAAATAATATAATACAGTGGGATTGTCGAGGTTTTAAGGCAAATTTTACTGAACTGGGTCTTTTAAGTCAAAAATATAATCTTGCAGCTTTTTGCCTGCAGGAAACTCTTTTAAAGAAACCCGAGGCTCAAGATCATTCAGCCTTTAAGCATTATACTTCGTATAATGCCTGGGCAGATGAAACTTATCTTCATATTCGAGGAACGTCCGTCTTAGTTAGAAACGACATTATTCACAGTCCTGTATCTTTACAATCAAATTTACAGGCTGTAGCGGTACGTCTAACTTTAGACAAGACAATTACATTATGTTCTATTTACGTTTCACCAAGTAAAACCCTACAACCGAATGATCTTAAGCTCCTGGTCCAACAGCTCCCAACCCCATACATTTTGTTGGGTGATTTTAACGCTCATAGCACCCTTTGGGGTAATTCCTGCAGTCAAGAAGATGTAAACGGGAACACTGTGGAAGAGTTCACGACAAAATATGACTTGTGCTTGTTCAATGATGGGTCAGACACTTATCTGCACCCCGCATCTGGTTCGTACACATCAATTGATCTTTCAATTGCATGCCCTTCTGTCTTCCTTGATTTTTCATGGGAGGTAGAAGGTGACTTATGTGGGAGTGACCACTTTCCGGTTGTGTTGGAGAGTGTGGTTCCGGCAGACGATGGGAGGGTGCCCCAGTGGAGCTTTAAAAAGGCTGACTGGGAGACCTTCATTTTGCTCTGTTCTGAACGCCTCACACTGGAGAAACTTAGTGAAAGTGCTGACCAGATTGGACATTTTACAACAGAGTTATTTGACATTGCAAGCCAAGTCATTCCTAAAACTTCGACAAATCCTAAACGTTTCAATAAAACATGATTTGATTCTGATTGCAAACAGGCTATAAAAGATCGCAAGAAATTTGAGAGGGAATTTAATAAGTCACCAACCATACGTAACGTGGACAAACTTCGTATAAATCGGGCAAAAACAAGACGATTTATAAAACAAAAAAGAAAAGTTCTTGGGAAACATATGTTTCTAAACTTAATCAAAACACCCCAATCAATAAAATATGGAAAATGATAAGAAAAATTAAAGTACAACATCTGAAAGATAACGGCACACTAATCACATCAAAAAAAGAAATTTCAAATAAATTGGCCTCCACATTTTATAAACATTCGTCGTCTGAAAATTGTAATCCTGAATTTCTCAAAATTAAAAAAACAACAAGAAAAACAAAAGCTCAAATTTACCTCCAATAATTTAGAGGATTACAATGAACCTTTCTCTGTGGAAGAGTTAAACAACTCTTTACATAGAGCAAAGGATACCGCAACTGGACCCGATGAAATACATTATCAAATCTTGAAACATCTGCCGCAACCATCTCTTGAGCTTTTACTATCTATTGTTAATGACCTTTGGGTGACTGGCCAGCTTCCACCGTCTTAGCGCAAGGCAATAGTAATTCCCATTCCTAAGCCTTATAAGGATCACAGCAACCCTAGAAATTATAGGCTTATTGCCTTAACAAGTTGGCTGTGCAAAACCATAGAGAGGATGATCAATGATCGGCTTGTCTGGTTTCTGGAATCGAACAATCTGCTTGCAGATGTTCAGTGTGGTTTCAGAGGCCAGGGAAGTACTGTGGATCATTTGGTCAGACTTGAAACGTTTATTAGAAATGCCTTCGCCAGAAAAGAACATGTGGTCGCCATCTTCTTTGATCTGGAGAGGGCATATGATACAACGTTCATGTATGGGATTTTAAAAGATCTTTTTAATATGGGGTTGAGAGGGCGTATGCCCCTTTTTATTGAAAACTTTTTAAAGGACCGCCAATTTCGGGTTCGTGTTGGGTCAACGTTATTTGATCCTCACGAGCAGGAATTGGGGGTTCCTCAGGGTAGTATTTTATCTGTTACCCTTTTTTCAATTAAGATTAATAGCATCATCGACGCAATTGAGAATATGGTAGATTCTTCATTGTATGTTGATGATTTTTTAATCTGCTATAGCAGCAAAAAAATGAATGCTATAGAGCGAAAACTTCAACTGTGCTTAAACAGAATTCAAAAATGGGCCACAGAAAACGGTTTTAAATTTTCAAAGATGAAAACAGATTGTGTTCATGTTTGTAAGCTTCGGAAGCATCACCTCGATCGGGAGTTAAAAATTGATGGGAGTCCTATTAAAGTTGTTGACATAAAACAACTAAAAGTTAAATGTAAGAAAGCTCTGAACCCAATGAAGGTCGTTGGTAGCACTGATTGGGGTGCTGACCAAAAAACTTTGCTCCATCTGTATAGATCACTTGTTCGATCAAAAATAGATTACGGTTCTATAGTTTACGGTTCTGCAATGAAGTCATACCTAAAACCACTTGATGCCATTCACAATAGGGGTATTAGAATTAATCTAGGGGCTTTTCGAACATCCCCAATAGACTCGATGCTTGTTGAAGCAGAGGAGCCTTCTCTTGAGAAGCGCAGAATTAAATTGTCTCTGCAATATGTGTCTAAACTTTTGGCCAATCCTTCAAATCCTGCTTTTAATTGTATTTCAGAACCTCAAAATGTTGACTTTTTTAACCGACATCAGAAACATATTCCTCCATTGGGAATTAGAATTAAACCCCACATGGAGTCTTCAAAAATTGATTCTGAATCTATAAAAGAAAACCGTAAATCACACATTCCTCCTTGGCATCTTAAAAAACCTACTGTTATTTTGGACCTTGCGTCTACCAAAAAATCTGATACCAATTCAAACAGAAATATGCCGAAATAAAGTCCAAGTATAGTACATATACAAGGATCTATACGGATGGATCTAAAGATGGTGACAAAGTATCATCAGCTGCTGTTACTGGTGATCATATCACCTCAATCAGAATACCGAATCAGAGTTCTATTTTCACAGCTGAAGTTAAAGCTATACAGCTCGCTCTTGAATACATCGAGAATGTACAGGAAAAGAAGTCGATTATTTTTTCCGACTCACTTTCCTCTTTACTTGCTTTACTCAACCCCAGGTTGAAAAACCCTCTCATTTTGGAACTTCGTAGAAGTTAACAACCCTCGTGTCTGGCCAGTATGATATCGTGTTTTGCTGGTTACCCGGACATGTAGGTATCGCTGGTAACACCAGAGCGGACAGTGCGGCAAAACAGGCTTTAACAAAGCCTCTCACTGATTTATGATCCCTTTCAGTGGATTAAGCCTCATATTAGTAGTTACATCAAATCTATGTGGGAGGTGGAATGGGGTGGAGCGACAAATAACAAGCGTCATCGCTTCCGACCAACTATTTCAGATCACTACCCGTCTAGTAACCTTTGTCGAAAGGATCTTGCAGTTTTGACGCGATGTCATATTGGTCATACACGACTTACACATTCCTTTTTGTTGGAGGGTAATTTGCGACCAGAGTGTGTTCCCTGCCAGCAGGTGTTGTCAGTGGGACACATACTTTTGAATTTACTGATTTTAATCATGTTAGAGGACAGTATTTTACAGTCAGATCTTTGAGAGATTTATTTTATCTTTCGAGCCCTCAAAAAGTCATCTCATTCTTGAAAGTAATCAACCTTTTTAATAAATTTTAAATTGTTTTTACCTTTTTAAATTCCGTCTATCTTTATTTATTTCACAGGTTGATTTACACAGCATTTTTTTGTACAACTGGTCTCACTTTCTCATTATGTTTCACACTCACTCATCATTTTTAAACCTCTTATTCCTTTCATTTCATATTTCAATCAATGATCTTTTTGAAATACATACTTTCATCGCCACGATATAGCCTAAGCTGCTGATGTGACGTAAAGCACCAATAAATAAATAAATAAATTACCCAACGTAACGGCCCAAACCGGCCAGCACTATTCTCAATAATCGCCAATTAATTTTCATTATTTTTTCATTTTTTATTTTTTGTCTCAAAAACATAGGTTATGACCCCTCATTGGAACGAGCTCGACGAGCTCGTTCCAATGAGGGGTAATAACCTATGTTTTGAGACAAAAAACGAAAAAAATTAGTTTTTAAAAAATTTTATTTGCAAATGTCGTCTACTTTTCATGTTAGGTAAAGGGTTAATAAATGTTATGTGTGTCTTATATCATGTGGATATTCTTTGATCCCGTAGCATTCAATACGACGACTCCCCCCACCCCACCCCCCTGGTCACACATGTATAACTAAACAATCTCATTTTTCTGTCTCGAAACTATAACTCATGGCACCTCATTGATCTTCCAATTAGGGTCATATGCTATGTTTTCATGGCAAAAATTGAATAAAATCAAATTTTTTTTTTTTTAGTCATTAGTTTAGCTAAAATGTTAAATTACACTTCGTGTGGTGAAAAGAATTTCAAATTCGTTACAATTTGACATAACATTTCTGAACCTACAGTTAAAACTAGAACTCCTAGAATAGAAGTGCGCTTATCTAGGCTTAATTGCGCGTAGGAATTGCGCGCAATTGCCATATCGAATGGCATCCAAAGCACGGCAGGTTCTCCTGGTTACTCATTGCAAACACAGGCAATGTTTCTGCCAATGGACCTCCGGGTTACCCGGAGGTCCATTGGCTGAAACATTGCTTGTGCACAGGCATACGTACAGAATTTGATAGCCTTACTATGGTCATAACGAGTAGATTAACGCACAGATCGACGTGCTATTTGTGCGCATTTCATGACAGGACTTTTAGTTTTGTTATTCTGGACATTATTTTTACAAGATGTAGTGTCGTGTCCTACTTGTATTTGATGACGGATAATAACCCTTTGAACCCAAGAGGCCGCTTTTCCGACCAGGGACATGATACGTCATTATTTCATCAAGTAGGATAACTGCTAAGTGAATGTGCGTGTGTGTGTGTGGTGGGGATGGGGGTGGGGGTAGAGCAATTAATATTTTCAACGTGCAGCCTCCAGATTCTTCCAATTGCTGCCTTTTAACTGTATGGAAGATATCACCATGGTCCTCAGGGTTAAATGATGGATAATTTTTTATTCATCAAAAGGGGTCGGCTTTATATGATCTGAAAAAAGTTGAGATATTGCCACCCCTCACCGTCCCTCCCCCTTTCCGCCGCCACAGGTTAAGTTGGAGGGCAGGCGGGCGGGCAGGCTCCGCCTTATACAGAGACGCTGGAAGCACGGGAGCAGAGGGGGTAGTTGCCCTCCCTGCCTTCGAACCGGGGGGGGGGGGGGGGTGAGGGGCTATAGGGGGTAGATAATACCCTTACCAGGTTCGTCACTCAATTGTTTTTCAAATTTATTCTCGGTGTAAAGCTAAAATACACCCCAAATCCATTCTGGAAACTTTCAAAATTCAATGAGGGATAGTGGGAGGTGGTGCCTCCTCTCAAACTCCTCCATGTTTCGGTATGTCATGGCGGGGCAGCAAGTGCGAGTAAATGCCCTTTTCCAGGGGTCTGACAGCCCCGCCCTGAAATGTTTTTAGCATCCCTGGCCTCATATATCGTCGGGTGAGAACCATAAGGTTTTATCTTCCACTGGAAGATAGAACCTTATGGTTCTCACGCGACGATATGGTTCATTTTCGCCCATCACAAATTTCTTCAGTCGTCATAATTTAATCTCACAAATCTGCAAACTTTGGAAAGAGGGCAAATAAACAGTAAACATTGACAAAACTTGTTTACAAAAATTAAACTGCATTTTCTGGAGTTAAATGATTTTTCGCGATAACCAGATGGGTAGAAGCGCAGAAATGTGCTATCAATAAAACACAAAGGGTCATCCGACCCACGTAGTCATTATGACGTGTACGAAATGTGTAACGGTATATAAGTGACTGTGTGTTTTCATAATTAGATATTACAGGTTAGATTTCAGAGACAGAATTCTTGTACCGTGTATTTTGTCGCTGTATTTATAAATAGTTCAGGAATTGCAACACAGAACGATGATTGTGAATTCTGTATTCCTTTTTGTTGTGTTTTTCACTCTTGGCCAACATACGGAATGTCTTCGTGTGCCGAAACAGATTCCAGTAAGTTTTAGTGAATATGTAATATTTGAGTAGAGTTACGCATTTTCATGGATGATTTATTTATTTATTTATTTATTTAATGGTGTTTAAGATCACATACTTATGCACAATGGCTAATCATGACCGTGATAGTTTTACGGGTGGAGGAAGCGGGAGTACCCGGAGAGAACCACCGGGCAACGACGAGCAGCAGCTGCCAGCTCCCCAACATCGTAACTCCGCACTGCAGCACATTCAGGGTTAGATTGGTTGAAGACATGCGCACCATCGACGTGCAGTGCGCCTTAGTACACTGTCATCGTGCCCCCATGTGGAAAATCGGGGTTAAGTGCCTTGCCCAAGGACACAACGCGGGTGTCCGAATCGATCGCTCAGACGGTCACCCATCCGAGGATCAACCGGGCTCGACGTTTCTTAACTTCGGTGATCTGACGAGAACTGGTTCATGGATGATTTAGAAGTTGGCTGGCTGTCTGCATGGCGGGTGGGATTTCTCGCTGTATTTGGGCTTCCGCATTAGCCATATGATGCCGAAGCAGGGATTATAGGAAAAATTGTTGCGATATTGGGACGTCTACAGAAGTTCGGAAAGGTTCTCTCAAATTGGCAAAAATTCCAACTGTTACTATTTAATACTACAGTGTACGCAATATCGAGCTTCATAAGTATGCATCATATCAACTGGTACGGGATTTCTACAGTATGTTTACTTATCGTAATAAAAAAAATCCTCGAAATGCACTTCAGGAAAATCGCATCAAGTAACGTTGTTATCCTGAGTTTATTCCATCATTCACAGTTACAAAATAATGAAACATCGAAAATTGATCATTCCTGTATAAGATCTGATTTAATGTTAGGAGAGTGTGAATTTCTCAAAGTTCTCAGCTGGAGCATTTGTTTAGCACATATTAAATTCTCAGAATAATACCAAATAATAATAACCTGATAATTCTATCATAAATGTGTTGGCATTTTAGTCGCTAGAATCAATTTTAAGTCCCCTTTCATTGCTTCATTTTCAGTTTTTTTCTCGGTAGTGAATTTCCAACTAGGGGGAGGGACCAGGAGGGGGAACCCCCTCCTGGTTCCTCCTCCTAGTTGGAAATCCACTACCCTACCCCCCCCCCCCCCCCCCCCAATCGGAAACCTCTAGCCACGTCCCCGCTTATTGGGCAGCGGTCTCCGAAAGCTTGTGATGGAAGTTCCGGGAGTGGTTTTCCAGTGTCATTGTTATGCCTTGACAACACGGTCCCACTCCCCCCGGATTTTTGAACTGTATGATCATAATAAACAAATATTTAACCCAATACACACGGAAGTCAGAGTATCAATTTTTTTCAATTTTCAACCTACAATTTCCCCCATTATGCAACTAGGCAGTTAAACAATTTAACCTTGTTTGACGGAGCTAGATAGGCTCTGTCAAATAAGATTGAATTATTGGAAGTTGCATTGTGGGAATATTTGCTGCTTGAAAATTCGGAATTTTGATACCAGTGTGCAGGGGGATTAAGCAATGCACGACCGGGGACCATAATCCCAGACAACACAGAACAACAGACTTGCACCATCGACGTGCAGTACGACTTAGTACACAACGCCACCGTGCACCCACGTGGGCATTTGGGATTATTGGGACTGCCTTATATCATGTCAGTTAGAAAATGGTTATTTAGGTCATGTATAGGGTTACTGTTGAAAAGACTCGAGATTATTTTGTCCGTTAGGAGACTAGTTCGTCTGTTATTTAAAACTCTTTATCTAACCTTAGCAGTAAACCACAGTTGCTCAAAAAATTCGTAACACTAAAAATGTTCATTTTTTGCATCAAAAACATAGCTTTTGAGCCCTCATTGGAACATGATATTGAGTAATTGTTAAACAAAAACACACCAATACCAAAGGGTAAGCCGATTGCCGATTAGCCATCTTTGACGTCAATGATATGAAGGTCGGAGGTAGCTTCAGGTAAACGATTCGATCAGACTATCTGTCAAAACTGTCAAACATGCGATAGAAACAACCAAAATGCTTCGCTTGAAACAACACTTCATTTAATGGACAGGTCAAAATAATATTGATTTTTTAGTGAAATGAATACTGCAATGAACCCCTTCCCACAAGCGAAGGTTGACTCGGCATCATGGTTTTGTTGTGTTGACGAGTGACAAAACTGCAGATATATCCCTGAAATGACACAAAAATGTCTGCGTGAGTGAAAATGCAAACCCTGGGTATCCAAACAACCAGCCCATACACATATTTGCAAGCATAACGCACAGAATTTCCTGCTGGAAGAGGTTGGGAGTGGAGAGGGAGGGGGCGTGGTCCATAACGAAGTGAATGAAAATAGTCTGCTAGTAGCAGTGTCGCGTGTCTACTAATAATATTTTGTCCATATACAGTAGATGTCAAAATGAGTTGAAGAATAACCACTACCTATATAAACTAAAGATGTAATGTTTCCTATACTAATAACACAAGAATCGGACATAAAAATATATAAATTCTTCTTTTAACTATTTTCTCCTTCAACTCAAACTTACATGTCACATAGTGGAAGCTGTCTTATTACAAAACACCCACGAACGGGAAGACCCACGCAGGGCCGCGGAAAGGAAATTCGGCGCCGGGGTTAATTCTGTGACGACAGCCCTTTCAAAAATGTCGGGATATTGCACAGATGCTAAAGGCATCTGCAGCAAGTGCCAGAGGCACGATCGAACGCAGAGTGGTTGGAGGGGCGGCGTTTCTCCCCCAACAAAATTTTTAAATCAGTTATTAAATGGAGTTTTCTGGTGGCTTTTGGGATAAAAAAATCACGTTATTCTTGGCCGTCAAAATGACGTTTTTCAGCAGTATGTTTCAAATTTCCAAGTTGATCAATGAGTATGCAATGACCTACCGCCCATTGCTATATTGACTGCACAATTCTTGAAGTGATAACTTGGTAACATCAAGTTGAGTTAATAAAGTTATTACTTCAAGAATCTTGCAGTTCAGAATTACTGCCGTTGGTCAAGTGCATAGCTTCATTCACGATACAGGCCCCTTTTTAACTGTTGGCACAGGAGTCGGAACCTTTGGGGAGGAGGACTGGGCCAAACATGGCCTGAAAGCCCGTATTTTTTGTTTTTCTTTTTGTTTTTAGAACGCCCTTTGAAAAGACGTACCAAACCAAAAAAATTATTAAAATGCAGCCTTTCGGATCATGTTTGGACTAGAGGGTGGGAAGGTGAAACCAAGATCCTTGACTCCTGGGCCAACCCCCCCCCCCCCCCCCCCCCCACACACACACACACACGTTCCAGGCTCTGGGAGTTACCCTGGCCCACCCTCTCCGCGACCCCGGATACATGACCAAAATGTGCATACATGGATATTGTATTACAGAACACACAGGGTGATTTTGTACTTCTCCTCTAAGTAGGTGGATATACATATATTTCCAACATATTATTGCCAGTTTGTAGAAATTTTGGGACTCAACAAGCTAATCTGCAGTTTGTGGATCACTATATAACTAACTTATCAGTGCTCCTTAAACTCCAGATTTGCTTTGTGAGTTACAAGTTTTTACTGACTGTCAGGTATGGTCAGTGGTTGATGCCCATGTGCATTGTTTTGCACAAGCAAAATTCCAGCCAGCGGACCTCCGAGTAGAATACAGAAATCACTTGACTTAAATACGTCGTAGAATAACCACTATAAACTACTAGTATGCGTCTTCAACTATACCAACAACACAAGAACCTGACACCATTTTCGGGAAAGCTCTCACAGAAAGCTTTCCGGAAAATGATTTTGGATTCTTGTGCCATTGGTGTATTGGCAGTGGGCGATTTTGTTCATTGTGGTTACGACTTATTTTGATTCATACAGTATTTGTAGACTTAAACATATGCCTCTACATTGTACCATGCATTTATACTCACAAGAAGTCTTTTTTCCACACATTTCATACTTGGCTATTAAATACATAATTGTTCATTTACAGATTAGTTAATCTACAATATTCTAGTACACTGATCACAAAAATGAGATATAATATATTTTGTACTTTACTTTTTAAACCTTTACCCACAGATAACATTAAAACTGGAAATTTAAATTTATTTTTTTCAAATTTACACAAAAAGCCTCAAGCAATCGAATCATGTGATCCTCGGAGGAACAATCTTGTTCCGATGACAGATCGCATTATGTGTCTTGTACAAAACTTAAAAAAAAACATTTTTACCTGCTAATTCATGAATTATGTGTGAAGATGCAGTCAATTTGTTAATTAAGGGTTAGGCAGTGAGGTGTGTGGATTATGGAGATTCTTATAAATCCATTTTCCAATGTTTGAGACAAAAAGAATTAACAGTACCAAAAGGGTAAATTCCCATCACTCATGGGTATGGTTTTTGGCATATCAAAGCTACGTCAACCAAAAAAATTAGTTTTCCTGAAATAATATTTTTTTTTGTGGACATTATAAATTACATTTTGAATTTCTATGCATTAGAAAATATAATGCAATAGGGATTTCAATGCAATTAACCCTCTTAAAAGCTGTGTATAAAACCAAAACATGTTAAAAAAGGTTACAGCATACATGTACATATATTTTTATGTCCGGTTCTTGTGTTATTAGTATAGGAAACATTACATCTATAGTTTATACCGGTAGTGGTTATTCTTCAACTCATTTTGACTTGTACTGTATATGGACAAATCAGTATTAGTGGACACGCGACACTGCTACTAGAAGACGATTTTCATTCACTTTTAGTGACCACGCCCCCTCCACCCCTACCCTTTTTTAGCTGGAACATCTGTGTGTTATGCTTGAAAATATTTGTGTGGGTTGGTTGTTTGATACCCAGGGTTTGCATTTTCACTCAAGCAGACCTTTTTGTGTCATTTCAGTGATAAATCTGCAGTTTTGTCACTCGTCAACAAAACCAAACCATGATGCCGAGTCTATCTTCGCTTGTGGGAACGGGTTCATTGCGGTATTCATTTCACTAAAAAATCAATATTATTTTGCCCTGTCCATTAAATGAAGTGTTGAAAGTGTGCTATTTTTTCTATCTTTATTAGCATTAAATCGAAAATGCACATTTTCTCGTTTCAAGCGAAACACTTTGGTTGTTTCCATCGCATGTTTGACGGTCTTGACAGAGAGTCTGATCGAAGTGTTTACCCGAAGCTACCTCGGACCTTGCATATCATTAACGTCAAAGATGGCTAATCGGCAATGGGCTTATTAACTGTTAACTTCATATCCATCAAATTGTTCAAAATTTTACCTCCCAAAAGGTTATTAATTCATCGTTAAAATCACATTGAAATCGAGGTGTTTAGTTTTGTGGCCAATGTAACATTTTTTTTTCAAGCTCATAGAAATTACGTCGCTTTTCAAGTGGGTGAAGACAGCTAGTTCTCTGTCAAAATCGCACAAAGTTAAAAATCACTATTTTTCTAAGTAGAATGGAAATATTAAATCTTACCCACAGCCAAAACTTTCTAAAACCATCAAATAATTTGAAGATTGCTTTCTTCGGAATGATGAACGCATAAATCATGTTATAAGAACTTGTATTGCTGAAACGGTTAAAAGGTTTTCTTGATCAATTAATCACATGGATTAACCTCGGTTAACCGATTAATTAGTTGTCCCGATAGATCACTGAATAGCTCAAGAAGTTAATATCTTTTTAAGTTTAAAGTTATTCCAGTTAGGGCTGTCACGATTTTTTAATTTGGCAATCGATTAATCGTCGCAAATAATCGATAGTAATCGATTAATCGTACCTAGATGACCCTCCCTCTCCCTTTCTTTGAAGTCGTTAAAAATGAAGTTGAAGTCAGTTGACCTACCTCAAGTAAACAACGAAGACGATCCTCTTTTAGATTCATTCAAAGCTTTGATGTTCTGAACTTTTGAACCGTCAGTGTAATAATCAAGACCGGTCGGCAGTTGCGAACTTCGCAACTGCCGACCGGTCTTGATTATTACACTGACGGTTCAAAAGTTCAGAACATCAAAGCTTTGAACGTACCTAAAAGACAAATGCTTCTAATGGCTTATTGAGGTTTAACGTCGACGTTCGTGGCCTTTCGCCTTCAGAAACAATAGTTTTTTATCCAATTTTATTTTAATTATTAAACGTCTAAAACGGGGTAAAATTTACCGATTCTTCGACAACGAAAAATACTAATCGATTTCGGCGTGAACGATCGACAATCGATTAGTCGTGACAGCCCTGATTCCAGTCAGCCTTTTGTCATTAAGTTATAAGAAAATACCCACAGATAAAATAAGAAACCTTAAACAAAAATGGAAATATGAAGAATTTTATCTACCAATAAGAATTTAACATCATTTTAAAGAGTATATCCTGAACTATTTGACAATATGAACGCACATTTGATGGAAAACAATTTTGGGTGAAAAATGATGTTTTACGCTTTTCTCCCACTGACAGCTACAATAAATTGAAAAAAGAAAATAACTTAGTTTTTCGCGCATGCGCATCCAAGTGGATAAAAATAGCTGTACATGATAACTAGCAAGAGATAAATGGTATCTCAGACTCGAGTCGTGACGAAAATATCCTGACCGGAAAAGAAAATATTAGGGGATGTCACAGCACTCATGAGCTTCGTTCTGTAAGTTGACATTAATGGTGGTGATGTATCGTTGGACGCATAGCCGTCAGAAAAACTACTATTTTGGGCCCTATTTTTATTAGCTCCGCTTGACAAGTCGTCGCCGGAGTGCTAGAATGTCCTATGTCCCCTATGGGACATAGGACATTCTAGCACTCAGGTGACGAAGTGTCAGAGGAGCTTTTCTGGTAATGATTTGTCCGTCGTCTGTTCATGCTCCGTCGTCCGGCGTCCGTCTGTTGTCAACATTTTTCTTGTCCGGGCCATACCTTCTTAACAGCTGAACATTTTTTGACGAAACTTTATAACAATATGTGATATCAAAAGATAGTGTATCGCGAATTAGAATTATTGCTCATCACTCAAAGGCGTGTCGTGACTTTGATCCAAGGTCATATCACTATGGTCAAGATCACAGACAGCAAAAGTTTGATCTTGTTATAGAGCCCTTGCCCGGTCCATATAACTTGGTATGATTGACCGATCTTTTTCATACTTCGTACCATTATTCCACATGACTCAAAGGTGTGTCGAGACTTTGATCCAAGATCATATCATCAAGGTCAAGGTCACACACAGCAAAACTTCCATATTGTTATACAGCCCCTGTCTGGTCCATATAACTTGGTATGATTGACAGATGTTATTTATACTTGGTTCAATTATTGCTCATGACTCAAAAGTGTGTCGTAACTTTGATTCACGGTTATATCATCAAGGTCACAGTCACCAAAACTTTGAAATTGTTATAAGATCTTGTCTCTTCTGAAAAATTGAATCTGTGTGACATATCGTGTTCGTCCAATTGTTAACAGCAACATAATGTTGTGTCATGACCTTTATCCATTGTCATATCATCGAGGAGAAGGCCACAAGCAGTAACACTTGGATTCTTGTCTTGTATTTAGCCTCCCCTAACAACAGTGACCCTGGGCGGGGCATGCTACCCTGAGAGGCCTCTTGTTTTGTCATGGTGTGTGATTGATTTAGTAAATAATACTCATGAATAGTGGTGTGGCCAAAATAATCTGTTGATAGTTTTGATTCAAATTGTGCATAGTCAGGAAAATTTCAGTAGAAGGTCGAGGTCACACGGGAGTGTTTAATGACTGACCCAGACATGTTTGGGAGGTGACATTTTGCAGGATTAAATTTCCTTTGATAAATCCTTTGGAAAAAAATGAAAAAGAAACTCATCTGTTTTTTCTTTGTCCGGATGTTCATTTTGGTTTGGAAAATCCTCAGTGGGGAATAAAGAATCCCTATAACATAGTTTTATCTCTTCAGATGAACGGAAATTTAAAATTTAACCCAAAAGGAGAAAATTTGGCCTTTTGTTTTTGAGCCAGCACCTGTATCATTCAGCTGAGTGTATTTAAATTATATAGTGAGATTTAATTGTGTGTTGTGTTTTCTCCATGAAAGGCCACACTGCGAGCGTCCAGAAAATGTATACATTATGAGAATTGTGAACAGGGGAAGTAATTTATATGCCAAATATCCTCGGCTGTGTTAATGAGAAGTTGTGCATTTCTTGAAAAATCGACATATTCAGCCGAATAACTGGATCGAGACCTCAACGCAAGAAATACTGGTGTGACATCGAGACTTGATTTGTCCGAATCTTTAAGTCTTTTTCTTCCATCAAATCTAATCAAGCAGCCATGACTAGATTTGATGGAAAATTCATGACATTTTAAATTGGGAAAATCACTGTACAAAAAGTTGCCACAATTTACAGGGGGAAATTGAGTTAAAAGTTCTCAAATTAAACTTATTTTAGTGACAAGAGATTTTCTGTCCTCGGTAGGAATAGCTGCCAGCCGCATGCATGGAGTTACAGCCATCACAATGCAATTAGACATGTTTGTAAACTAAATACGTACAGTACGTGGAGAGTGGATTGTAACTAAATCACCCACGGAGTGGAGTTATCACCTAATCTATAACTTTCAAATTTTGTACATATCGACAAAAAACACAAGCAAGGTTTCAGCTAATGGACCTCCGGGTTTAACACGGAGGTCCATTGGCTGAAACTTTGCTTGTGCTGGTTATGCTGTGCAACAAATTTGCAATTATTGCTTGGGTGGAATCTCCACTCTGTGGGTGATTTAGTGATAATACACTCTCCACGTACTGTATGAATGAAGACTCAGTTTTACGATTAAACCACATATTTCAACAAATTATGTCAATATCTTGATATTTTCAAGGCGAAATAAATATTTATTGCTTGAAATACCAATAACTGGAGCACGAAACAATATCTGCAATTCATTCTGAATAAACGTACTTCACATTAGATCAACTATAAAACGCGCGCAAATTCCGCAAAAGGTGGGTAAATAAACAGCCTATAACAGCGTCGGATTCCGTACGGAATTAGACTGGTGAACTGAGAGCCTGATTCGAAATATATGTGTAACCTGTAGGGTCAGTTTTTTTTAAATTTTACGTTTAATAAATTTACAAGGATGGCAATCGAGTCCTGCAATGTCTATTGACGCCTCTCCTAAGCGAAATGGTGCCCTCTCTTTGGCACAATATAGAGGCAGTAAGAGGCCCATTCTGATGAAGAGACTTCAGGATGTAGCCGCCACAATATTCATATTGACAAAGTTATCTTTCCTCTTTTCAGTCCAAAGTACGGCAGACACAGGTTACATATATTACGGCCACCGTGGACTGGTCACTTACCAGTACAACCCGGTGCTTCATCAATTAAACTTTTGTTGATGTGATTTTTATTACTTGGTAAACGCATGCGTGGACATCACTGCCCACACGAGGATTCCGACCAGTTCACGACGACTGTACTGCACATACAGCAGAAAAATAGGGTCCTTCGTTTTAATATTTTTTTTTCTCATATAGTTGCTTAACCCCCCTGCACACTGATGTAAAGATCACAAAATGTCAGGCCGCTAATTTTTCCCATGATGCAACTAGAAATTTAATCAATTCAATCTTGTTTGACAGAGCTCATTGAGCTCTGTCAAACAAGACTGAATTGATTAAATTTCTAGTTGCATTATGGGAATAATGGCTACTTGAAATTTTAGTATTTTAACATCAGTGTGCAGGGGGTTAACGCAGCATAAAAAAACGACCAGTAATATCTACAAAAACGGTCGTTTCAAGTTTTATTATTTTTTCATTTGTTGACTCAAAAATATTGCTTACCCTCCCCCCCCCCCCCACCCACCCTTTGGAACGAGCTCTTGCCAAGGGCTCCTAAAATGATTGGGATCAGACAGGAAAATTAGGATCAGTCGGGAAACTTAAACCATTTTATTTTTTTTCCTTATATTTTTCCTTTTTTCTGACCTTCACAAAATATATGGGGTGAGAAGTGGCCTCTTACATATCGTAACAACCTTATCTTCCAAATATTATTTCTAGTGTTAATTGTCGTTTTTATTCTTACAGAGACAAATCGGAGGAGATATATTCCACAACTCTGTTAGAGATAGCAATGTTTGTGAGGTAAGTGAAGATTAGAAAAGTTATATCGCGTTAATTGAAGATTAATGTCCGCCTTGTGTCGATTAGAAGTTTGCCATTCAAAATATCGGTGTATCTAATCCACATCACAAGAAAAAACCAGTTTACGAAAATTCGCGAAATTTCATTGAAACAGTAGGTTTTTTTAATGTTTTCTCTGGGGCGGGTGGTGGTGGTTTTGCGTCGTTCTGTTTCTCATCGTGAAATAATTATGGAATCAAAAAAAATGCTTTTGAATTTGGAGAGCCATATTCATCAACACAGAAACGTAAAACTACGATCTCTTTGGTGAATTCGCTATTTATAGGAAAAACGCACATATTTCTGTAAATTTATGGCAATTTAACAATTTCAAAGTTTTGGTGACTTCATCGACATGGGCCGGCAAGACGAACAAAAATTCCAAAAATGTTATTCGTTTCTGTACTATCAGATAATCGATTTTAAAGATAACTTTTCACGCCGATCACTCGTGGCGCATACATCAGATTTGACATCACGAAACCGCAATACAACGGATAAAATAAATAATCGATTTATAATTCCTTTACCCACAACGAATAAAAGACACTTCCACTTGGACAACTAAAAAATTTCATTTTTGTTTCAAACAAATAGCTCATTACACCCCATTGGAACGACCTTGCATCCCAGACTAATATCGGCATGAAAATCGACTTTCGATAAAGTTATCTCCCTTGAAGTTATCAGACGCGTAAGGAAGGTTCTATTAACTGGTTGAGGGCTAGATTATTTTTGGTGGTTTCAATTTGTTATTCACAATTTGTTTTATTACAAATTATTGGAGAGTGCCCACAGGCACTCTCCAATAATTTGTAATAAAACAAATTCATTTTTACAAAATATTATTTGAGTTTGACTGAAAATGAAACAGGAGTAGTAAAAGAGTTGGCTTTTGCTCTGGTACCCTCATTTTTCTGAAAGCCCCGATAGTGGCTTCTAGCACTTAACCAGTTAAGCAAGTAATTGTTGAGAAAACGCCTACGACAACAGTAGAAAATAATGCCAAGTTTCCTTTTGCTGCTTTTAATAGAAAAACACGTGCTACCATAGAAACCAAGATGGCGGCCTCGAGTATATAAAAAGGACGACGGAAACACTACACCCCTAACAATTTGTTCTGCGCATGCGCACTAAGACCGTGTAACAATATGAGGATGACGTCAAAAGATGGCCGCTCACGCGTGCTACCATGACAATTAGACACGACGTAACTAGATCACGTGATATTACGTCACTTCTGGGGTCCACGGGAGGGGGGGAGGTCCATCCAGTGGGGCACGGTCGGGTACATGCTACACTACTAATGGAGAAAAATTTACCAAGGCATTTTTACTGTTATTTCAGCATAAAAAACAAATGTCTGGGAATGGGGGGACTAGGGGAATGTACGTCCATTGTTGTATTCCAGTTATATCTAGTCATTAACCCTTTACCCAAAGAATCGCCCGCATCCTTCCGCGTAATATGCAAATTCAGCAGTTGAAAAAATATTATATTTCAAAAACATTCAACAAACCATATCATGTGACCCCTCGTTGGAACGAGCTCGTCGAGCTCGTTCCAACGAGGGGTCAAATGATATGGTTTTGTTGAATTTATTTTTAAAATTTAAAAAAAATAATATTTAAAATAATAAATTTTGATATCGTCTGCGTTGAATAAAGGGTTAAGATATTATTTGTATCGATTGATTTATTTTATTTTTTTATAAAACTTAATACTTTATAAACAATTAGGATATAATAAAGGTACAATGTTTGAAAACATGACTATTGAATACTATTATCAATAAAATATCCTGTTATTAAATGGAAGGCTGGAATATACTATGTAGATTATTTGGACCAAAATTCTGAGAGAATATTAATTATTCTTGTGTCTTCCGGGGTGTATGGGAGTTTACACCGATCTGGGGACTCACATACCTTGAGGCGCAGCCGAAGGGTGTATGAGTTCTCTGACTGATGTAAATTCCCATACACCCCGGAAGACACAAGGATAACGGATTTATTTCCAAATCTCTACATTCTGATAATCCAACAGCTAATTTTGCTTTCAAAATCAACATTTTCTCCTTTTCCAATAAATACGTTTATAGTAAATTGGCACACTTTTTGTTGCACTTTTTTGCTGTATTTACTGGTATTACTTGTGTTCTCTTTTTAGCTCACCTGGCCTAAAAAAACATGGCCGCCAGAGGCATTCTTTGATTCTTGTTGGTGGATTTTAAAAAAAATCTTCTCCTCTGAAACTTCTAGGCCAAATGTTTTGATACTTCACATAAATGATGACTGGGACCCCCTCTACCAACGATCCGCATTTAATGTTGATCGGGTTGTAAACATGGCCACAATTGCGGCTTATAGTTACTATAGAAACCCTATGGGAAATCACATTTTCATCTTCTTCTCTGGAACTACTGAGCCAACGTGAACCAAACCTTGTAGGGATAGTCTATGGGAGGTCTTCTACAAATGCTCCTCATTGTTGTTACCGTGCATCGAAAAACATGGCTGCCAAAAGCATTTTTTTTTTTCTGATTGAAGGATTTTGAAAAATCTTCTCTGAAACCACAGGGCCAAATGTTTTGAAACTTTGCATAGTTGATGACTGGGACACTCTGCACCAACGATCCTCATTTAATGTTGATCGTGTTGCAAACATGGCCACAATTGCTGTTTATAGTTACTATGGGGAAATCTCATTTTCATCTTCTCTGGAACTACTGAGCCGACGTGAACCAAACGTTGCTGGAATGGTCTATAGGAGGCTTTCTACAAACGATCCTCTTTTTGTTCCCGTTGATTGGAAAATATGACCGCCAGAGACATTCTCTGATTCTGATTGATGAGTTTTGCAAAAATCTTCCTCTCTGAAACTACAAAGTCAAATGTTTTGAAACTTCACTTGACTGATACCTTCTATCAATGATCCTCATGTAATGTTGATGTAATGTTGCAAACATGGCCACAATTGCAGCTCATAGTTACCATGGAAAGCCTATGGGAAATCAGATTTTATATGTAGTTCCAGGTGGGCGATTACAGGCTCTTTAGAGTCTCTAGTTTAATAGCTCTGTATCAATATGACTTACAAAGAGTCTCTTAAAATAAATTTGAGCCATTTTTAATGAGGCAGACAACAAAACAAAATGCATCACACCCCTTCCAAAAACAGCACTATAAATAAATAATACATACATGATACATGATACATATCTGTTTTTGTTTTCCTTAAAATGTTTTTGTAATAATTACCATATTTTTATTTTTTCACACATATTTATAATAATATAATAAAACAGTACTTTTTTCAGTCCATCTACCAGTTATTAGTCTGTGTGAAACGCAGGCTGTTGTTTTTGTACGGTTTCTTTTTTTTTTTTTGTTTTATTATTAGTCTGTGTCAAACACACAAACTATTGTTTTTGTACGGTTTCTTTTTCTTTTTTTCTTTTTTTTTTAATCTTCTTCTTCTTCTTCTTCTTCTTCTTCTTCTTCTTCTTCTTCTAATCACTTTTTTGTCCGCAAGATAACTCGAAAACGAATTGCCAGATCTCGTTGATTTTTAGCATAGTGACAGAGAGTCACAAATTCTCGGCGCTTAATATTTTTCAGCTTCCTGGGGCATTAGGGGTCTCCCTGGGGGTGTTTTGAAAGTGGGTCACGCCCATATCTCAGGCGTGGCGTGACCTATGGACCTGGGACCAACACCAAATGAGTCGCCACTCGATGGAGGTTCATAATTTGGGTCAAGGTCACGGAGCTTATCTAGGGGTCACTGAGAGCATTTTTCAGAATTGCTGGAAATCACATTTTTTGACCCTCTAATGCATTCCTGAAGTTCATGCATGCATTTTTACACAAAAAAGTGGGCGTGGTCAAAATTTTTGAAAGTGGGTCACGCTCACATCTCAGACATGGTAGGGTGCATAGACCTGGGACCAACACCAAATGAGCCTATACTCGATAGAGGTTCAGAATATAGGTCAAGGTCACGGAGGTCACCTAGGGATCATTGGGTGCATTTTTCAGAATTGCTGGAAATCACATTTTTGGACCCTCTATTGCATTCCCAAAGTCCATACATGCATTTTTACGTAAAAAAAGAGGACATGGCCAAAATGTTTTGAAAGTGGGTCACGCTCATATCTCAAGCATAGTACGATGAATGGACCTAGGTCTAACATCAAATGAGTCGACCCTCATTGGGGGGGGGGGGGGGGTATGGATCAAGGCCGACGAGGTCACCTGGAGAGCATTTAGTGCATTTTCAGAATTGCAAGAAGCCACATTTTTCGACCCACTAATGCATTCCCGATGTTAATTCATGCATTTTTACACGAACAAATTGGGTGTCACGCTCCTATCTCAAACATGGTATGATGTATAGACCTGGGACCAACACCAAATGAGTCGACACTCGATAGAGGTTCACAATATGGGCATGGGCACTGAGGTCAACGGGGATCATCGAGTGAATTTTTAGAATTGCTGGAAATCACATTGTTGGACCCCTGATGCATTCACTTGACTGAACACTCTGAATGCTGTGTACATATATGCCTTTCTAGTTTCTTGGAAAAATTGATCCGATTCCTGAATGAATATCTTTGAATACTGTCAATGAAACCCTATTTCTGAATTCTTTAAAACTATTTATCCCCAAAAATAAGCCTCCAGAGTATTCCAGTTACATAACATAGAAGGGGCGTTGTGGCTCAGTAGGTAGAGGTGAAGGCCCGCAAACCGAGAGGTCCTCTGTTCGAATCCCAGCTGCTGCAACTGTGTTGTGTCCTTGGGTAATACACTTTACCCCCATTGCCCACGAGTGGGCATGTTGGCAATGTGCACTAACGCGTACTAGAGGAATACTTGTCTTCAACCAATGCTAAACATGCATGTGTGGAGTCAGTCCGTTGGGGAGCCTGGTAGTTGCCCACCTTTGCGTGATGGTTCTCTCAGGGTACTCTGGCTTCCTCCACCCGTAAAACTGTCCAACACAGGGTGACATTGGCTGTCAAAAGTGTCATTAAACCCAATTAATAAATGAATAACATTCATAGAAGGCATGGTTTTGGTGTGGTGTAATATTTCTGCCTTCTATGCTCTGTTTGTGAACACCGATAACGATAACTTCAATACAATCAATCCTATCTTAATGTTTTTATTATACTGATGGACTGACCTGGTAAATGAGTCCACTGAAACAAATAACCATTATTTAAAGATATCAGAGAGAAAGCTGTAACATAGAATAGCATTTATGTTTATTTAATATCATGTTACATATTTGAATGGTCTGTTTTTAACCCTCTTAATACTTCAATGTGAGTACAAACACATTTCATATAACTCATGGCTACAGAATGTTTTTACGCTTTCTTTCTATAACATTTAATTCTATATGGAATCGGACACCTTTTCGGATGTACCTTCCAAAGTAAGGCATTCTTAACCCTTTACCCAACATAACTTTGAAAACCAGCCAGCGTCATTCACGGAAATTTCTATTCAATTTTCATTATTTTTTCATTCTTGCTTGAAAAACATTGCTTATGACCTCTCACTGGAATGAGCTCGTGTTTAAAGGATCAAAATGGAGTATTTAAAAGGATTATGTTAACCCTCTCAATATCTTAATATGGGTCCCCAAACTTTTACTTTTGCAATACAGAAATAATGACAACACTTTCTGTTCTCACAATGTTGCTCTAAACACGCATGGGCGTCGATGTGACCTCGTTTTAAGTAGTCTTTGTTGGTCTATTAGCTGAAATATCTTTTAACCTTCAGTGGCGAAGTCCAATTACAAAGCTGAGTATTGTCCGTTAATTTTACCCATAGACATCACTTGAGAATCGGTCCTGATTAACCCCTACTGTTCATTGCCAAACACTTAGGAACTCCTGTGCTCTGTTACATTATTTATTCTCAATCATAATTCAGGATCGACGGGTTTCAAGAAGCAATGGTGAGTGGCTTTCTCAAACACCTATCACAATTATAATAAAATAGAATATTTAAATGGCCTCTTTTTTTAACTCTCTTAATACTTCAATGCGGGTCCAAATACTTTCATTTAACTCACGACAGCAGAACGTTTTGTAGGTTTTTTGTCACATTGCCCCTCTGTTTACAACAGCCATTCTTAAACTCCAACCATCTTCTTATTTCCCGTACGCCTTGTTTATGACCCTAGATGCATTTAAGGCCTTTTAAATGGATCAGCCAGACGCGTGATGGCAATGAAGTTACGGCGTTGGACTTTAAACTGACAGGTTCACGGTTCCCTCACCACCAGGTGAATCTGCGTTGTGTCCTTGGCAAGGTACCTAATCCCGATTGTCCGCGAAGAGGCACGGTGACAATGTGTACTTTTTAAATGGCTTGCTTTTAACCCTCTCAATAAAACATTCATAAATCTCTACCAACGTAACGCCGAAAACCACACAGGGTTACTCACAGAAATTCCCATTGAATTTTCATTATTTTTTCATTTTTGCTGGAAAAACATAGCTTATGAACCCTTATTGGAATGATGTCATTTTTAAAGGGTTATATTGGAGTTTTTAACCCTTTACCCAACGAATCGCCCGCATCCCCCCGCGTAATATGCAAATTCAGCAGTTGAAAAAATATTATTTTTCAAAAAAATTCAACAAAACCATATCATGTGACCCCCCCCCCCCCCCCCCCCCCCCCCGTTGGAACGAGCTCGTCGAGCTCGTTCCAACGAGGGGTCACATGATATGGTTTTGTTGAAATGTTTTGAAAAATTTAAAAAAAATGATATTTAAAATAGTAAATTTTGATATCGTCTGCGTTGGGTAAAGGGTTCAAGGGAGTATTTTAATCCTCTTCAGATCTTAATATGGGTTCCAAAAATTTTATTTATGCAGTGTGAGAGTAATCTTAACCCTTTCCATTCTCACAATGTTGCTTTAAACAACATGGGCATCGATGGGACCTCGGTATTTTGCAAATGCCAATAAGCCTTCCGATAGGCTCTTGGGGGCCTTTAAGGCCTTTTGACGTCTATATTCCATCATTACTGAATTTATTTCACTCGCAATATATTTTCCAGAGGTACTATGTACTTTAACATTTTTTAACTAATATGAATATTTGCTCTCATCCACAAATACGGTAGATCCGGAGTTGGCGGAGCCAATATTTTTAAAGTGGTTTATGGTCATACTTTAGGCTTGGTATGACTTATGGACATCGGACCTGCATCGAATTAGTTGAACTTGCTATAGGTTCAATATATGGTCCACCTCAATGCGGTCAAGAGAGGCCATTAGTGCGCATTTTTCAGAACTGTTAGGAATTGCATTTTATAAAAACTATAATGCAAATCTGAAGAATATACATATATGTCTTCATTCAAATAAGTGGCAGAACTGGTAATGTCCATTTCTGATTCCTTGATCGAACCCTTTAAATGCTGTGCACATTTATACCTTTTCTGATTTCTTAGAAACACTCTGATTCCTTTATGAATACCTGTAAATACTGTTAATAAAAATCCATTTCTGATTTGTTTAAAAAATATTTTACTCCTGAAAATAAGCATCCATAAACTATCTTTCTATACAATTTTTTCCTGATAATTTAACCCTTTTCAGACAGACTTGAATTTACTGGTGGCAGTAAATTCTGTTTCTCTTCTTCTTCTTATTCTCCTGTCGTCTGTCTTCTAAGCACTTTTTGGTCCGCACGAAAACTAGAAAACGAATTGTGCTATCTCGTTGATTTTTAACATATTACTGACAGAGAGTCACAAGTTCTCGGAAACTAATGTTTTTTCAGATTCCTGGGGCATTAGCTGGGTCCGTGGGGTTGTTTTGAAAGTGGGTCACGCTCATATCACAGGCATGGTATATGGTATAACCTATGGACCTGGGACTAACACCAAATGAGTTGACATTCGATGGAAGTTCAGAATATGGGTCAAAGTCACTGAGGTCACCCAGGGGTCAATGAGTGCATTTTGTAGAATTGCTAGAAATCCTAAAAACGGCCATGCCCTAAATTTATGGAAAATACATATATGTACTCGGCAAGTAGGGGTTGGAGAATCATGTGAGTGAGTTGGATATGTTGATATACAAGTTTGCATAATGTAAGAAATAGAGGATATTCACGAAAATTTGATGAATACCGAAAATATCTCGTGAGTGGCTACAAAGAAATATGAGGATCTTCACGAGCGACTGCGTCGCTCGTGAAGATCCTCATATTTCTTTGTAGCCACTCACGAGATATTTTCGGTATTCATCAAATTTTCGTGAATTTTCTTTTTATTTAATGCTCTACGACTACAAACTCTCCAATTTGTGGCCTTTATTTGCCATTAAGGCGCAAAATTTATGTGCCGAACCGGCGTCCATACAAAAATTACAACAACCAAACTCCAACCATTGGAATGTGTGAATATCCGCACAAAAAGTAGTCCCGACTTATTTCTCCCCTAACTTTTCGATTTACCAAGGCTGGCGAATTGAAATAATCGCAATGTGTTTCGAAGAAATAGAACAATAACAAAAAACACCACTTTCTTATTTTCAATAACAAGACACGTCATTTTATTTTTTTTGAACTCAATGCACTGAAGACGTGTGAAGTTGAACTGAAGAAATTTGAAAGTGATTTCGGCTTTTCGCTGGAAGGTGAATGAGAAAGTCAAACTTTGAAACCGCTGATTTAATGAATTGATTTAGTCACTGTCACTATCAATTATTCGAATTCGTTTGTATTTGGGACTCTGGAATTCATTACTGATGTGCTGACTCGTTTAAAGTACATGTGATTCGTCATCCGAACCTACGATGAAATATCGATTTCTAAATATCATTTTGATATTTCGTTTTGCCGACCGACAGGGGAATATGACTTAATTTTTCAGCGTGAATTGATGCCTGAGCATTAAATAAAATATATTCTCACAAATTTTAATAATGAAAAATGGCTATAAAAAAAATTCAATATCTGTTCACACAAAAAAATCGTTTCTCAGAGTGACAACATTAACCTTCTCACAAACACAATGTACATTGAGTTCACACGTTTACAACGTGACATACACATGTCCATCGGCCATGGAATCCGGCTTCAATTAAAAAAAACGTAGTGTCTGAAAGAGTTGGCATTTTCCCGATCATAGTCCTGTCGCTGAACCGAGATGTGTTTTTCTTGGATGTCTGAAGCACATGTGCCCACGAGTTGTTCTCGTGAAATATTATTTAATTATCAGCCGTGGTACGAATACAATAGCAGACTTCCAAAAACCATTGCTGCTTGCTGTCCAAACTGTGATTTGAATGTATAATAATTTTTGTTTTCCATACATCGCAACTTTCATTTTGATGCGTAGTTTGTGTACATGTATATTTAATTTGAATTTATAGAATATTAGAGAGGTAGGAATTTCATAGTAAACTAATTTGTCTCACTTATAAAACATCTTGGATCATTTAATCGCTATTAGTAGTTATCAATTATCATAGTCTCCTCGTTCACACGAAATAAAAGTAAGCCTGATTTCTCTCAGAATGACGGAAAATGCGAGGAAAATGGTGCGTTTCGGTTGAGAGTGTTGTACCTGAACTGGTATAGAAGTACACTTCAAGATCCGCCATTTTATCTTACAATCAACATGTATTTTGTCTGTATTGACTCCGCAACTGTTGTGTATCCGACCCCCTGATACAGATGTTTGTATCAGGGGGTCGGATGCAAGCACGTTCCTTTCGCGTGAGTTCCATTTGTTTTCTTTTTGTTCATCCGTACGAATAAATAGTTCGTTATATATTCCTCTACATTCTTGACTTTTCCCCAATATATTGTAAGATAAAATGATTATTACCATTATGTGGATGTACAAAATATGTATCCGAGTCTCGCTCCGGGTTCTAAGGGTAGATCACGACTCGTCTTCGACTCGCCGTGATCCGCCCTTAGAACCCGGAGCTCGACTCGGATACATATTTTGTCCATCCAAAAAATGGTAATAATCTCTATTTATCTCACAATCAGGGCGTTTTTGCACTGTTACGCAACTAAAGTTTAATGTATCTGGACCCTTGTTCCGAATCCGTATCAAGGGCCCCTGATACAAGCGCGTGATTCTGCTGTTGCCAAAACAACGGCATTAATATCATTTTTTGATCGCTTCGCGTTTTTTCCCTTCAGAGAAAACAATATTAGGTGAGGCGAAGCCGAACCTAAAATTGTTTTCTCTGAGCCGTATATGACACTGTATCTGCCAACTAAACGCCCTATAACGTCTTTATTATGCACGGCATGCTTAAATGTCACTGGGGAAGTTAATTCAACGAATAGTTAAATTATGCGCACTTTTCGGCATCTTGGGCTGGTTTATAGCCTATTATTGGGATTTTTCCTGAACGCTCGAGTCGAGTCTTCTCTCTTGAAGTTGAAGGATTAGCTTTCGCTATGAAATGTGGAAAACTCCACCTCAATAAACGATGAACGGCATATTTTAAAATATAATAAACCTTTACACCAAGAGGGATATTTAATTCACCAGTAATTATAGCAAACGTAACAACCAAATTCACGTTGACGAAACACACAGTTGCTCCACTTCGCAAGACAGTATTCAGTAAAGTGAATCTCAGTGACGTAATTTTCTCTGAAGTGTGAAGTCATCACTGACCTCAATATGGAGATCAATGAACGCTATTCTATTTTTCAATTTGCGTCTTTCCATCGATAAGGCAAATGAAAAAGTTCCTCTTAAAATAGTATTATAACACATTTTGTGGTCAATATTGTGAGATAAATTTATCATTACCACAGTGTGTCTCTCCGGAAATTCAGATCAAGTCTCGATGTAGGCATAGAATCGCATTTCGACTCGCCCTTACGGGCTCGTCGAAATACTATTCTGTGCCTACAACTCGACTTGATCTGAATTCCCAGAGACACACACTGTGGTGATAATCTGTATGGACACATCTTCTGAAAGCGTGTTCCTGTTTTATTATTGTATAGCTAGTTTTGAAAGGTCTTGTAAACATTAATTTAACCTCGTGATTTTCAGTACCGGCCGCCCTGGACTGGCCACTTTCCACGGAGGGGTGGAGGGGGGGGGGGGTGGAGGGGGGGTGGAGGGGGGGGGGGTGTATTTCCACGGACGCAATAATATTAGATTGCAACACGAATGGCAGGAATAATCATCAAATTTTAATTGATGAAGCACCTGGTATGCCCGGTGCTTCATTAATTAAAATTTTGCTGATGATTTTTATTACCTGGTAAACGCAAACACTAATTATAGGAATAATCATCAAACAATGTTATTAATGAAGCACCGGGTACAACCCGATGCTTCATTAATTAAAATTTTGCTGATGATTTTTTGTTACCTTGTACACGCAAGGTGAAGATCACTGTCCACGCGTTACGACCAGTTCAAGCGACTGTACTGTAATCATGGACTTGGACTTATATTATACGCAACACCTAAAATATGAGGAAAAATTTAAACTGACACGCCACCTGTCTGTCACTTTGTCAGTAAGAACTATTATAGAGGTAGGAGATATGGGGATCATATGTGTACGCATTGTCGGTACATATCGATTGTGCAGTTGTAAGTGAATGATAATTATACAGAAAATAATTGGGTATCTGATGTCCGATTATTGTTTTCGTGTTTCACCTGATCGTGGAGGAAATGTCACTCATCTCGTATACCTTACGGAGGAAGTGTCAATCATTATGATTGTACTTTGTTTCACAATTTCATTAATTATAGTAGATAGTTAAATTCGTCTTATGGAAAGTACTGAATAATTGCAAACTGACATTAACTATTTTCCTAACACGAATAGAGTCGGCCAACACTTAACTGGTCGAGGGCAATATTATTGGTTCAATTTGTTCATCCAAATTTGTTTTATTACAAGTTATCGAAATGTGCCCGCAGGTACTCTTCAATAATTTTTGATAAAAATTATTTTTGGTGATCTGAAATTGTTCATCGAGATTTGTTTCATTAAAAGTTATTGAAGAGCGCACAGGCACTCTTTAATAATTTGTGATAAAACCAAATATTATTTGCGTTTGATTGAATATGAACCAAGAGCAAGAAAAATGTTGGCTTTTGCTCTGGTATCCTCATTTTTTTCTTTTTGAAAGCATAATAGTGGCTTCTAGCACTCAACCAGTTAAGAAACTTATTCTTTGTCTAAAAAAACAGAGCCCACAGCTCTTAAGTAGAACGAGCAATGGGGGTCATAAGCTATACTTCTGAGACAATAATTGAAAAAGATAAAGTTTGAATGGGGATCTTTTAGAATAGCGCTGGCCAATTAATACCGTGACGTTGGCTGAGAGATTATCTGTTTCTGTGCCAAGACCGATCTCTTAGATACAGAATATCAGCCACATGCCTGACACACGTCTTTCGTAAGATCTGTGTCTTGTTGTATGACACGATGTCAATGTTGGAAATGCCTAAATTTCCTGAGCTGCAGGAGACAGATAGATGTTATTAATACCCAAATGTCCTAAACTACACGAGACAGATAGATGTTATTAATACCCAAATTTCCTAAACTACACGAGACAAATAACTATTATTAATACCCAAATTTCCCAAACTACACGAAACAGATAAATGTTATTAATACCCAAATTTTCAAAACTACACGAGACAGATAGATGTTATTAATAGCATAATTTCCTAAACTACACGAGACAGATAGATGTACCCTAATTCTCTAAACTACGCGAGACAGACAGATGTTATTAGTGCCCAGATTTCCAAACTATGTGACACAGATAGATGTTAGTAATACCCAGATCCCCTAAATTATACGAGACAGATAGATGTTACTGATACCCAAGTTTTCGAAACTACACGAGACAGATAGATGTTATTTAATACCCAAATTTCCTAAACTACATGAAACAGATAAATGTTATAAATACCCAAATTTTCCAAACTATACGAGACAGATAAATGTTATTAATGCCCAAATTTCCTAAACTACACGAGACAAATAAATGTTATTAATACCGTAATTTCCTAAACTACACGATACAGATAGATGTACCATAATTTTCTAAACTACTCCAGATAGACAGATGTTATTAATACCCAAGTTTCCGAAACTACACGAGACAGATAGATGTTATTAATACCCATTTTTTTCTAATCTACACGAGACAGATAAATGCTATTAATATCCAAATTTCCTAAACTACACGAAACAGATAGATGTTATTAATACCCAAAGTTTCCCAATCTACACGAGCCAGATAAATGTTATTAATACCCAAATTTCCTAAAGTACACGAGACAAATACATGTTATTAATATCCACAGTTCCCAAACTACACGAGACAGATAAATGTTATTAATACCCAAATTTTCCAAACTACACGAGACAGATAGATGTTATTAATACCATAATTTCCTAAACTACACGAGACAGATAGATGTACCCTAATTTTCTAAACTATCCGAGACAGACAGATGTTATTAATGCCCAGATTTCAAGCTATATGAGACAGATAGATGTTAGTAAAACCCAAATTTCCCAAACTACACGAGACAGATAGATGTTATTAATACCCAAATTTCCTAAACTATAAGAGACAAGTAGATGTTATTAATGTCCCTAACTCCTAAACTACACGAGACAGATAAATGTTATTAATACCCAAATTTCCCAAACTACACGAGACAGATAAATGTTATTAATACCCAAATTTCCCAAACTACACGAAACAGATAAATGTTATGAATACACAAATTTCCCAAACTACACGAGACAGATAGATGTTATTAATACCCAAATTTCCTAAACTATAAGAGACGGGTAGATGTTATTAATATCCCAAACTCCTAAACTACACGAGACGGATAAATGTTATTAATACTCAAATTTCCCAAACTGCACGAGACAGATAAATGTTATTAATACCCAAATTTCCCAAACTACACGAGGCAGATAAATGTTATTCATACCCAAATTTCCCAAACTACACGAGACAGATAAATGTTATTAATACCCAAATTCCCCAAACTACACGAGACAGATAAATGTTATTAATACCCAAATTTCCTAAATTATAAGAGACAGGTAGATGTTATTAATGTCCCAAACTCCTAAACTACACGAGATAGATAGATGTTAATAACACCCAAATTTCCTAGCCTACACGAGACAGATAGAAGTTATTAATACCCAAAGTTCTAAAACTATACAAGACAGATAGATGTTATTAATACCAATATTTCGTAACTGCATGAGACAGATAGATGAACCCTAATTTTCTAAACTACACCAGACATATAGATGTTATTGATACCCAAATTTCCTAAACTACTCGAGACAGGCAGATGTTATTAATATCCAAATATCCCCAACTACTCGAGCCTGATAGATGGTATTAATACCCAAATTTCCTAAACTACACGAGACAGACAGATTAGTTATCAGTTATTGATACCCAAATTTCCTAAACTACTCGAGACAGACAGATGATATTAATACCCAAATCTCCTGAACTACTCAACCCTGGTAGATGGTATTAACGCCCAAATTTCCTAAACTACACGAGACACATAGATGTTATTAATACCCAAAACTTCTAAACTACTCGAGGCAGAGAGATGACATTAATACCCAAATTTTCTAAACTACACGAGACAGATAGATCTACCCTAATTTTCTAAACTACACGAGACAGATAGATGTTATTAATACCCATTTTTTTTAAACTACATGAGATACATAGATGTTATTAATCCCCACTTCTCCCTAACTACTCGAGAAAGAGCGATGCTATTAATACCCAAATTTCCTAAATTGCACGGGACAGATAGATGTACCCTAATTTTCTAAACTACATGGGACAGAGAGATGTTATCCATTCCCAAATTTCCTAATCTAAGAGAGACAGATTAATGTTTCTAATATCTACATTTCCTACACTACACGAGACAGATAGATGTTATTAACACTCAATTGTCCTGAACTACACGAGACACATAGATGTTATTAATACCCAAATTAATCACAATACACGGGGCAGATAGATGTTATTGATACCCATATTTACTGAACGACATGAGACAGATAAGTATTTGTAAGTTGGTTTGACACCGATGTCTATGTTAGAAATTCCCACATTTCCTAAACTACATGACACAGATAAATATTTCTTATTTGGTTTGAAGCATGCTTAACAATAGTAGAATCAGATGACATAACAATGGTATTTGTAATTTATGGACTATTCAATGGGATACCACATCTTTACGTGATAAAAATACATCTATGTGATGGGGAAATCATTGAACTACGTCCTCAAATGATCTCAAATTGAACAAAAAACATGCTAGCCTGGCTGTTGGGGTTGAAATATAGGGTCTACCCGAAAAAAATTCTTAATAAGCTAAACTTGGTATCGTTGGAATGTGGAGACCTTTGTGTATAACATATCCAAAATCCGTTAAAATCCGCTTTGGGAAAAACTTCTACTGCGCCCTGAATAGGGGTGGGGTCTGAAGTAAATCATGATGGTAATTGTCACTACGGGACTCCATACGTACGCTAAGTGATCTAGATAAAAGTTGTTTTCAGTACATATTTTCTTGTCCCTATATCCCGATAAAATCGGTCTTTTGATTGGCCAGAATGCCATGGACAAATAGCCATGGCAAAGGATGCACCCAACATCCCAGGTATATGAGAGCGTGCAACATCCAGTGTATAAGCGCACGCGAAACATCTTGGGCATATGGTTCAAACGAAAGCTGTCCGATTTTGCTCGCCTCGAAATAAAAATCGAACCCCAAAACACGAAAATAGTCACAAATATCACCACATTTCCGACAATTCAATCATAAAAATAAAATAAGAGCAAATAATTCGTTCCCTGAGTACCAATGTGTTCTATGTGCTAGTAGGCACATAGAACACATTGGAACTCAGGGGACGATATGCCAACAAAATACTGTTTACTCGTTTTCTGAAGGGATGTAACTCTATCGGTTGTCTTCTGCGATTATAAAAACAAAATAATTATCACGAATTTGGTCCAAGTGATTGTGGAGCTGAGAAATGCGTCCACAAATTTCTTTCCACTATGCTTGTATTGTGTTTCAAAGGGGACAAAAACGTTATCTCCGCCTGCGGCTCGGTGTTTAAACACCGACATCCAGGTATTAAATCTCCATATACCACACATTTTCGCGGAGATAACTTATAATATAAGTAGTAGGAGATGAGGTAAACGTGCCTGTCTGGGGGGATCTCATATGTGACGTCATAGTCACGTGACCTGGTGACGTCATCTTGTGTTGTCATGGTAACCCGCGTGAGCGGCCATCTTGTGACGTCATTTCCATAGTGATACGTGGTGTGAGTACGCATGTGCAGCGCGTGTTGTTAGGGTAATACGTGTTTCCGTCGTCCATTTTGTATACTGGAGGCCGCCATCTTGGTTTCTATGGTAGCACGTGATTGCTATGTTACCCAGTTTTTTTGCAATAGGACGGGGTATGTTTTGAGGATGTGTTCCTTTGTAGAAGAGTAATTTCTCGATCTGTAGAATTACCATAAACAACCCGACAATCCCTCTAAATCACCGAAATTTACTTTATTTACTATGGATTCCCCATTTTATCGGTGTAGCAAGTAGTGCTATAGTACCAAGGACACAGGGGGTGCGTTCCTTTGTAGAAGAGTAATTTGACTTACAATTTCTCAGAATCCTCGTTTAATTACCCAAATAAACCCGATAATTTTTACTATTTCGAATTCTTTCAGAATTCTCTGCTTCTATCCATATATACAATAGTTTTCGTCTATCTGGCCATGTTCCTTTGTGGTAGAGTATACTCCTGTAGTGTAGAATAGCCTATTAGTTGGAACAGCTTACCTTATTATTACTATATTTAGCTATTCTGGTCTATTCCTGTTAGTTATGACCCTATTCCAAGTACGCTTGTTGTTTCATTTATCTACATCATTTATATAGATTATAACTAACCAATCAGATTGCTTGATTTCCCATAACCTATACTTAATCGCACAGAGTTATCTCCCTTTATTACAACGCAGTTGTATCCGATTCTCGTCGCCTCTGTATCCAATGGCCATATCCTAGGGAATCCTTTTTTGTCGTATGTGCTTATGTGAAAAGGCACAATGTGACACAATGTGCCCTAGCACATAGGCACGTGCTTTATGTGCCGACATGTGGTTATATGTGCTTATGTGAAAAGGCACAATGTGACCCAATGTGCCCTAGCACATAGGCACATGCTTTATGTGCCGATATGTGCTTATATGTGCTTATGTGAAAAGGCAGAACGTGACACAATGTGGCCTAGCACATAGGCACATACGTGTTTATGAGGACACCTATGACCTGGCATTGTATTATTTGAGGATACCTTCGAGGATACCTACTGGAGAATCCCTTTTTTGTTATATGTGCTTATGTGAAAAGGCACAATGTGACACATTGTGCCCTAGCACAAAGGCACATGCTTTATGTGCCGATATGTGCTTATATGTGCTTATGTGAAAAGGCACAATGTGACACAATGTGCCCTAGCACATAGGCACATACGGGTATTTGAGGATACCTATGACCTGGCATTGTATTATCTGAGGATACCTATCGAGGATACCTACTGGAGAATCCCTTTTTTGTCATATGTGCTTATGTGAAAAGGAACAATGTGTCACATTGTGCCCTAACACATAGGCACATGCTGGATGTGCCGATATGTGCTTATATGTGCTTATGTGAAAAGGCACAATGTGACACAATGTGCCCTAGCACATAGGCACATACGGGTATTTTAGGATACCTATGGCCTGGTATTGTATTATTTGAGGATACCTATCGAGGATACCTTTTGGAGAATCCCTTTTTTGTTGTATTAGGCCATGAGAAATCCCTCAATGAGGTCTAATGTAGTCTTACCAACGGCTTCCGTCCTATCTCCAAAGCTCCAAGGCCACTACTTTTCTATGGTCTATCTGTCCCATTATTAGCTTCTACGGCAGTCTTGTTCAATCAGATTTCCTCTGTATACATATAAACGGGCTATATAAGGCATTCCGTAATTGAGATTCCTAGCCGATTCCGCAAAATTTGCTAGGGCACATTGTGTCACATTGTGGCCTGTCACATAAGCACATATAAGCACATGTCGGCACATAAAACATGTGCCTATGTGCTAGGGCACATTGTGTCACATTGTGCCTTTTCACATAAGCACATACGACAAAAAAGGGATTCCCTAGGATATGGCCATTGGATATAGAGGCGATGAGAATCGGATACAACTGCGTTGTAATAAAGGAAGATAACTCTATACGATTAAGCATAGGTTATGGGAAATCAAGCAATCTGATTGGTTAGTTATAATCTATATAAATGATCTAGATAAATGAAACAACAAGCGTACTTGGAATAGGGTCATAACTAACAAGAATAGACCAGAATAGCTAAATATAGTAATAATAAGGTAAGCTGTTCCAACTAATAGGCTATTCTACACTACAGGAGTATACTCTACCACAAAGGAACATGGCCAGATAGACGAAAACTATTGTATATATAGTTAGAAGCAGAGAATTCTGAAAGAATTCGAAATAGTAAAAATTATCGGGTTTATTTGGGTAATTAAACGAGGATTCTGGGAAATTGTAAGTCAAATTACTCTTCTACAAAGGAACGCACCCCCTGTGTTCCTTGGTACTATAGCACTACTTGCTACACCGATAAAATGGGGAATCCATAGTAAATAAAGTCAATTTCGGTGATTTTGAGGGATTTTCGGGTTGTTTGTGGTAATTCTACAGATCGGGAAATTACTCTTCTACAAAGGAACACATCCTCAAAACATGCCCCGTCCTTTTGCAGAACAATTGGGTAACATAGCAATCACATGCTACCATAGAAACCAAGATGGCGGCCTCCAGTATACAAAATGGACTACGGTAACACGTATCACCCTAACAACACGCGCTGCGCATGCGTACTCACACCACGTATCACTATGGAGATGACGTCACAAGATGGCCGCTCACGCGGGTTACCATGACAACACAACATGACGTCACCAGGTCACGTGACTATGACGTCACATATGAGATCCCCATGAGATCTCCCCAAACAGGCACGTTTACCTCATCTCCTACTACTAATATATAATGAAGGATTATTTAATTGCAAGGTCATTAGATAATATAATTTACAATCAAATGGGCAATTGTAAACCTATTTCTCATTAAATTCCTAAAAAGATCGTTTAGTTCAACTGGATTCATCATCGATTACATGCCTAATGAAGAGCGTTGCACTTTTATTAGTTAAACAGACTTTCATCGTGAGCCTCGCGACTTATGATGAAAGTTAGTTTAATTAAACGCTCTTTGATAGCTTTCATTGGGACACAATGACGCCGTGTATATATAAGGCGTGCGCATGTCTTCAACCAATCTAACCCTGCCTGTCCTGCAGTGCGGAGTTACGATGTTGGGGAGCTGGCAGCTGCTCGTCGATGCTCAGTGGTTCTCTCCGGCTCCCTCCACCAGCGATATGACCTTGACTTTTAATGTGTCGTTAAATCTTAATAAATATATAAATAGCTTTCACTGAACTACATTGACTTTCATATCAGTCAGTCTCTAATTTATCGTTCTTGCGTGAAGGTAGCGATTGTTTCTATAGAGGATAAATAACTCGTTGCTGTTGGATTGGCGAGGAAAAGCTCCCCAGTCGCGGACCGTTAGGTATTTTGTGTGGCATTGTGTTTAATGTTCGCCTTCTGTTGAAACCTATCGGTGTCAGCATACACAGAAGGCTTATTGTATATTCAAAGAGCATTGTTCATGGTTGAGTTTTTTTTCATTCCCATACTTTCTGGCTTGGCTTGGTAAGTGTTCAACGATGGCCGAACCAACCCCGCATTTAGGGGTCAGCAACTTTCAAGAGGACTTGTGCATCTTATCATTTTACTGCATGTGAGAATGTAATGTGGAAACTAAGGGAAATACATTGGTATGAGTTATGGGATAAGATTTGGCAACTTTGATTGACTTCGCTGATTAGCGAGGATATATAGACAGAACAGCATACACGTTCGAGCTGTCATTTGTTACCGCACTAGATCGATTTGGGCGGAGGGATAATATTGAACGAGAAGCCGAAGGCTTCGAGTTCACTATTATCCGTCCGCCCAAATCGATCGAGTGCGGTAAAAAATGACGGTTCGAACGCATATGCTGTCTGTATTTATTGCACGCCTGCAGTGTACTAAATAATTATTAAAAACACAAATTATTGCCAAAAATAACCAGAACGCAAAAAAAGAAATAGTTAAATTGTCCGCGCACGTGATCCGTATTGTTCAAGGACATACAAAAAAAAATATTGTTCTCTTCGGTTATTGCAGAGAAAGCGTGTATTTTATGAAAATAAAAGGATGGGCGTGCAATAAAACCACTTATCTGAATATTTAAAAGGGCAACAAAAACAACCCCACACCCCTTGGTAAATTATTGGTCCATAAAGACAGTAGGCGTGATTTCATTGATAACAAAAGAACCTTCGGTGTCAATCCAGACTGTATGGATACGGTTCCGTTCTCTTAGAAAAATATGGTCTACATAAGACCCATTTAATTTCAAAGACAGCTTCATATGTGGAAAGAATGCCATATCAGATCCCCGCCATCCCGGTAGAAGGCAAGTGCGAACGGTAGCGACTCTCCCTATTGGAAACAAAGTTTTAGAACGTTTCCGAATAAGAGAGGATTCGTGGACATTGAAGGTTCAGACGCATTCTAAGTTGCATTGATCTCATTGCTACAGAAGCCGTATATCTTGCATCTTGTTTCTCCACATGTTCTTGGGAGAAAGCAATGAAGATCCAGCTGAGAGAAAACCACCGGGCAGAGCACCAAATGTCGAAATTCAACGTTCTTTGTTTGTATTGCTGGAGTCTAGGGTGGTAGAGAACTGTATATTCTTGCCGAGTTGCTTACTAAAATGGTAGAGCTAGCAATAGGGTTAAAATCTTGTTCAATAAAACACCTTAACCCTTTACCCATCGAATCAGCCACATCCGCTCGCGTAATATGAAAATTCAGCAGCTGAAAAAATATTATGTTTCAAAAAATTTCAACACAACCATATCATGTGACCCCTCTTTGGAACGAGCTCGTTCCATTGAGGTGTCTCATGATATGATTTTGTTGAAATATTTTGAAAAATTAAAAAAAAATAATATTTAAAATAATAAATTTTGATATCGTCTGCATTGGTTAAAGGGTTAAACAGAAATTGGAAGAACTGTATGGGGAGTATATAATTTTTGCTGAAGTTGAAGGGCGAAGAAATATCATTTGCTTCAAAGATATGGCCAAGTATATGATAAATGGTAAGTGGCACGCGGATAAGAAAGATGGCATACGAGAGGAGGCAGACCGAGTTGTGACCGTTGCGAAGATGATTAGGGTAAAGTTGCGGAAAATGAATTATGATAATAAAACCCACCCCGCCAGCGAGGATATACAGTCAAAACTAGAAGTCCTGTCATGAAATGCGCACAAATAGCGCGTCGATATGTCCGTTAATCTACGCGTTATAACCATAGTAAGGCTATCAAATTCTGTACATATGGCCTGTGCACAAACAATGTTTCAGCCAATGGACCTCCGGGTTACCTGGAGGTCCATTGGCAGAAACATTGCCTGTGTTTGCTATGAGTAACCAGGAGAACCTGCCGCCGTGCTTTGTTTGCCATTCGATATGACAATTGCGCGTAATTCGTGACAGAACTTCTAGTTTTAACTGTAGGGAATATTGACAACAAAAATAAATGGATTTCTCGCTATTTGCAAATATTTTTTGAGATAGTAGTTCCATCTGAAATCAAACAGAATAGCATTGGGCACAGTGTAGCAAAAGCTGCGAGATTCCGATCGGTCATTACCCCTACCCTTTTTTGTTCTGGAGTTGAAATGGATCCCGTGTTCGGGTCAAAGTGGCTTGTTGGTGAACTGTATAAATTGGGGTTTTCAATTACTTTTGACGAAGTAAACAGGTACAAGCAATCGGTGATCCAGGTGAAAAGTGTTAAGAATACACTAGCTTAGTATTTTCTTTACACCTTTACTCAGTGGGTAGCAGATAACGTCGACCACAATGTCACTACTATTGATGGTAGAAGTTCCTTTCAAGGTATGGGGATAGTCGCAGTATCAGCACCGAAGGACGACACCCTACTTACACCTAGATCAAAAGTGATCATGTGTCAGAAACGTGCAACGATTGAAGAACTAATCGAAGAAAAGGGAGTGCCTATCATACAATATTTCAAACCTACAAAGCTGGGATTATATCCACAAAAAAGTTCCGACCCATGTTTGAGTAACAAAATCCACACACACTGCCTCCAGGTTTGAACACAGATTTGTTATTGCATTGCGGTTGACTTTCAAATCGAACAATGAAACATAGACCGAACTGATCTGGATACATGGACACATCTTTTCTTCCAATAGCGCCGAACCTACAGCCAAGTCAGAAGTTGTTTTTTTTTCTACCGATAATAGACCTCTACCGATCAGATGAGTCTTGTTTGATTTCCACTTTGTTGTATATTCAGAATCGCGCGACACATTTGGGAATTGTGACTCCATGCTTGACGTTTGTCCAAGTCATTTCGAATAGTTTGTATACTCTGCGGATTTCATCTGATGATGAGTGTCATGGGTAACATTGGTACCACGATGAATGGGTTCAAGTCAGATGAGGCTCTTGAAAACGCTTATGGCTCAAACGTAGTTGCTACGATGTTTTCTGGGAAGGCATTCTCGCGAGCACTCGGAGGATATGTCCTTGTGGACGGCGCCTTTACTTATCAGATGTTGGGTGAATTGATCTTTGAGGATTCAGATGAAATGTCCAAATCGACAGCCGACAACGCGGAATCAAACGCGACATCAGATACCGAAGTATCTGCAAAATCGAATGTCGAAGTACCTTCGTGATCAAATCGTCGCCTGGGTGCTAGAATGTCCTATGTCCCATATTTTTGTCAGGCGTCCCGGTCTATTAACCCATCGAGAGGAATGAATAACAGCCCGAGGGTTTATTACCGGTCAGAGACGAAGTCTAGGGTTGTTAATGAGCCGGAGGGCTGTTATTCAGTCCTCACAGGCCGTTAAATAACCGGGACGCCCGACGGAATCATGTTATTTCTATTATTACCATGACCGGGAGCGGGCGGCGAGCTGTTAATAAATGTTGCTTTCATTAACGCCAGCCGCTCGCTTCCGGTTGCATGACGTCATGAATTACTGAGTTTTAATTCCCCGCTTAACCTCGTTAATGTAATGGAGAACGCCCGCTGAAGTGATCATAATTTCTGTTATAACTGGTGTGGTGTCTTCACCTGGCTGGAGAAATGATTTTAACGTCAGTAGCTGTTACATCAATGAACTGATTACCAAGGGCAGCAGAAGCTCGATAAATGTGGAGGGGACAAATTTACAATGCTACTATGGTTCGACCCAATGTGAGAATGGTTTCAATCGTATTTCGGTAAATGTACCATGCCTCTCGTTTAGACGAAGGAACGGACCGAAGCGTCCGAAAGTGGGATTCTTTCGCTAAATATCGTTTGGATTTGTAAATAATGTTACAGGAATGCCTGTATATTGACACGTTTGCATGCACCAATTTTAACTCATTGTGCATCTGCGAAACATATCTGTGGTAAAACGTGGAGGCGCACGTGCCCTCTGTTCCCCCTGGCTCCGCATGCTCTGCTCATTACTGATATTATTCGTCTGTAAATAAAGTATTTAAGAGTGTATTTAGCCAATTTGGTATTATTTTTCATCTTCAGCATGTGATATGTCCAAGAGGGGCACGATGTACAGTCAAGAATAGACAATGCCGTTCAGACAATTGTGGCCAGATTGCCGTTTGTGAACGTAAGTAAATTATTCAGTTTTTCTTAACTGATCTGCAGCCCGTATTTGGGAGGTTGTTTCGGCCATTTTGTCGGCAAGCCGATAACCACACGTTGTAAATCGGATGGTTTCCTTCTTCAAACATTACCTTGTCGAATAACCACAGTCGGCATTTTGTCAAATAACTCTCAATATCTATATTTAGCTTCATTTATAAAAAAAAACAGTAAATGTACTGTGTAGAAACTCTTGGCGAACACATATCTACTTTGTCGGTTCATAAGGAATAAAAACTGGGCTAAAACAGGGACTGCCGCTCAGACTCCCACTTGAAGTTATAAAATTCGAGGCGAGGTCGAAGGTAATGTGTTTCACTTTGTCAGTCTGTTCAACTGGTGTTCAAATTCTGTCCCACTGTAGGCGACGTATAAATAAACTTTCTAATCAACGTTGACAGTGAATATAAATTTCCCGAGATACCTGAAGCAAACTCAAAGTTTATGAGATTAGATTAGATTATATTATTTAGCGATATAGATAGAATATGATACAAAAATAATCGTGGTCCTTTGAGATACATTATTATAACCTGCACTAAAGATACATTTATAGAACAGAGCAGAATCAGTATCTATACCGTAAGGAGGTGACGTAGCCAGACTTGCTGTCTATTTGTCATCTACCATAGCCAAGTTGTCAACACTGCACACGAACTGCAAGTGAATAGTTATTTGTGAAGGTGATTTATTACACCTGTTGGGTTTAATGTTTTCTTGGTTCTGAACTTGGCGGGCCAGACAGGGTTTGTTTTACTAGTACGAGATAGCAGACAGATGATTTAGCTTTGCTGTTGTTTCATGCATGGAATTCGAAATAAAAGATGGCCTTCCGATAATGCAGTTCTGGTTCAGCGACTACGTAGAATCTTGACTGTTTACATATTTTTTAAAAAATATAAAAAAATGGGATCATCAGGTGCAATTAAACCTACAATCTTGACAATAAGGATTGTCACATTCCACGTATAGCATGTACCCGACCGTCCACATTGGAGGGATCTCATATGTGACGTCATGTCACGTGAACCAGTGATATCATGTTTGGTTGACATGGTAGCCCGCGTGACGTCATCCCATAGTGGTACGTGGCCCTAGTGCGTATGCGCAGCGCGTGTTGTTAGGGTAATTCGTGTTTCCGTCGGCCATTTTGTATACTGGTGGCCGCCATCTTGGTTTCTATGGTAGCACGTGGTTGCTATGTTATCCAAAGGCTTAAAACTAGATTGGGGTATGTTCGGAGGGTGTGTGCAATTGAACAGGAGTAATTTTCCGATTCGTAGTATTACCACAAACAACCCGACAATCCAAATGACCAAAATCCACCCCAAACTATCGAAATTGACTTTATTTGATACGGATTTCCCTCCGAATCCTATTTAGGACCGCCATACCATGGTACCGAGAGGCCCCAGGGGTAAGTTCGATTGACCTAGAGTAGTTTTTTTCTGGTATGGATTTCCCCAGAATCCCATTTTTTCTGCCTATTACAGATGCTACTCTAACCCTAGAAGTTCATATAGTCCACACTATCTCTGGTTCCCTCGTCGAAGTCTTATAATCATCAGTGCTTGATGTTCCATAACCTGTATGCATAGTTATCTCTCTTGTGTATAATAAAAGCCTATGTGATTCCTAAAGCCAAAAATCTATCGAGCAGTTACTGATAAGTCATTGCTTGAACGACTCGAACCCCATCGAGCAAATAAGCTATCGAGCAATTGCTCTTTCGAATGACTCGCACATACGACTCTTAGCCTCATTTCGGTATTTGAGGATTCCTGTGACCTGGTATTGTATTATCTGAGGATACCTATTGAGGATACCTTCTGGGGAATCCCTTTTTTTGTCGTATGAGGGCCGTGAGAAAATCTCTCAATGAGATCTAACTTACTATTCCTCTTGACCTCATTTCTTTTGAGGGCATGAGGGCCATGAAAAAATCGTTCAACGAGGCCTAATTTACTGTTTCTCTTAGCCTCAATTCGGTATTTGAGGATACCTATGGCCTGGTATAGTATTATTTGATGATACCTATCAAGGACATTTTCTGGAGAATCCTTTTTTGTCGTATGAGGCCATGAGGGCCATGAGAAAATCCCTCACTGAGGTCTAATTTACTATCCCTCTTAACCTCTTTTCTTTTGTGGGCATGAGGGCCATGAAAAAAAATTCCTCATTGAGGCCTAATTTACTGTTTCTTTTAGCCTCAATTCGGTATTTGAGGATACCTATGGCCTGGTATTGTATTATTTGAGGATACCTATCAAGGATATTTTTTGGAGAATCCCTTTTTTGTCGTATTAGGTCATGAGAGCCATGAGAAAAACCCTCAATGAGATCTAATTTACTATCCCTCTTAACCTCATTTCTTTTGAGGTCATGAACATTTTTTCTGCCCATAACAGATGCTACTCTAACCCTAGAAGTTCATACAGTTCATATAGCTCGCACTATCTCTGTTCCCTCGTCCAAGTCTTATAATCATCAGTGCTTGGTGTTCCGTAACCTGTATGAATTGTTATCTCCCTTGTGTATAATAAAAGCCAATTGCAACTCATAGTTACCATGGAAAGCCTATGGGAAATCACATTTTTAGCTTAACTTCACATAGTCAAGATAAGCTATTGCCATCACGCGTGCGGAAGTCTGTTAGTCTGTGAGTCTGTGAGCATTTTCCTTTAGCACGGGCTACACCCCGCCGGTCTTGTCAGATCGTCACGAAATGTCATGTGCGGGTTTGGGGTCATGTCTAGATGAGAACGTCCTCTTTTGGTCGCGGTCGGGCAACCGGTATGGCTGCCAGAGCCCAAAACCCGAAAACCATTAGCACAGACTGCAGGTCGTATTTATGAAGGGATTCCATTGTAACTTGGTAGGATGCCTCTGTATGATGCCTAGATGAGAACGTCCCCTTTTGGGCATGATCTATCAACCGTGATCGCTGCTCAAGCCCGAAACCCAAAAACTTTTAGCACAGTCTGCAGGTCATGTTTAATATGGAGGGATTTCATTGTAACTTGGTAGGATGACTCCTTATGATGTCTAGATGAGAATTTCCCCATTTGGGCGTGATCTGCGAACCGTGACGACTGCCCGAGCCCAAAACCTGAAAACCTTTAGCACAGTCTACAGGTCATATTCATTGAGGAATTTCATTGTAACTTGGTGGGTTGACTTGATATAATGTCTAGATGAGAAAGTCCCCTTTTGGACGTGATTGGGCAGCTGTGACGGCTGCAGGGGCCCGAAGCCCGAAAACCTTTAGCACAGTCTACATGTCATATTTATGAAGGGATTTCATTGTAACTTGGTAGGATGACTCCAAATAATGTCTAGATGAGAAAGTCCCATTTTGATCGCGATCATGCAGCCTTGTTGGGTGCCCGAGCCCAAAAACCTTTAGCATAGGCAAAAGGTCATATTTATGGAAGGATTTCACTGTAATCTGTTAGGTTGACTCCATATAATGCCAAGATGATGACATCCCCTTTTGGTCGTGATTGGTCAGCTGTGAAGGCTCCAAGTGCCCGAAGCCCGAAAACCTTGAGCAGAGACTATGGGTCATATTTATGAAGGGATTTCATTGTAGCTTGGTCGGATGACTCCAAATAATGACTAGACGAGAACGTCCCCTTTTGGTCGCGATCATTCAGCCTTGATGGCTGCCCGAGCCCAAAAACCTTTAGCATGTCTGTAGGTCGTATTTATGGAAGGATTTCATTGTAACTTGTTAGGTTGACTCCATATAATGCCTAGATGATGACATCCCCTTTTGGTCGTGGTTGGTCATCTGTGATGGCTACAGGTGCCCAAAGCCCGAAAATCTTGAGCACAGTCTACAGGTCATATTTATGACGGGATTTCATTGTAACTCCATAGGATCACTCCCGATGATGTCCAGATGAGAATGTCCCATTTTAGTTGCGATCATTCAACCATGATGGCTGCCCGAGCCTAAAGCCCGAAAACCGTTAGCACAGTCTTCAGGTCATATTTATGAAGGGATTGCATTGTAACTTGGTAGGTTGACTTCAGATAATGTCTAGATGAGAACTTCCCCTTTGGACGCAATTGGGAAACTGACGGCTACAGGGGCCCGAAGCCCGAAAACCTTTAGCACAGTCTACAAGCCATATTTATGAAGGGATTTCAATGTAACTTGATAGGATGACTCGTTTTGGAATAATTTCACTGTAACTTGGTAACTTTCGTTGATATACGTTAACTGTGAGGGCCACATTCATTAACTGTGAGGTCATATTAACCCACGCCTCAGCTCTTTAGTACAGTGTACACCTCATATTATTTTTAACAAAAACATAGCATACAGGGAACAGAAATGAATATATTCCCAATTATCACAATTCTTGTCTTCTTTCATTATCCTTTCATAAACATTGAACATTATCCTTTTCATCAAACACAACTCACAAGTTAAGCTACAGTGTCATTGACACTTTCATTATATATAGTTCCAGGTTAGCGATTACAGGCTCTTTAGAGCCTCTAATTTCTTTACGCAAAGTGAAAGTACATTGCTTTACTTTGCTTTTTATTCTATTAAAAAAAATTCAGTCGTTTTTATAGCTTCTTATATTTTGTTCCGCTGGGAATAATTTTTTTATTGTAAAGTTTTGTCTTGTCAGTTGATGATTTCATAAGGCCTTTAGATATCCACGGTTGTTGTTTAATATATTTTTTCTTCAATTGGACATTAACCAAAGGATTTCAACCTGCAAACCAATTAATATGAGAAACCTTAATTTATCTGAATGGAAGAAATGAAGCTAAATGCTTCACTACATGTCGCTTGCGTCTAAACATTGGAGGAGTCAATTATAGTTTGAACTATTAAACACATCAGTTAGCCGTATCATGTGACATTCACAGGGACAAAGTCTATAAGATATCAAATAATCTGTAATTGGCAAATGGTAGGCCAACAATGAATGAAAAAAAAACTATGATACTTAATAGTGGTTTATCATGAAAAAGTAAAAGTAGATCAGGAAATGTTTACAAATTGGAACACTAAGGTATCTTTGGAAATTTGCTCATCATTCAGTGGAGCAGCTGGCATTGACTACAGTTAAGACTAGAAGTCCTGTCATGAAATGCGCACAAATAGCACGTCGATGTGCGCGTTAATCTATGCGTTATGACCACAGTAAGGCCATCAAATTCTGTACACATGGTCTGTGCACAAGCAATGTTTCAGCCAATGGACCTCCGGGTAACCCGGAGGTCCATTGGCAGAAACATTGCCTGTGTTTGCTATGGGTAACCAGGAGAGCCTGCCGTGCTGTGGATGCCATTCAATATGGCAATTGATCGCAATTTCTTCGTGCAATTAAGCCTAGAAAAGCGCACAGTTCGTGACAGGACTTCTAGTTTTAACTGTACGTTTAACAAAACAAATGACTTTTCAAAAGAAGTAGAATAAATATTCATAACATTCTCATATGCTATATTTAGGCAGCTTGTTTCAAGGATACACGAACAATCGCTTTGCAGTAGAAGCATTCTGAAGGATTCCAAGTTTGTGAACAGCACTGAAATTGCGTTTGTGGGTCATGTTTTGGTTTACCCTTTTGGGTCGATTATTTTCTACATGGAATGTGCCAAAATGGTCAGAGACATCAATTCAATTCAATTTCAATTCAATCTATTCAACAGTACACACAATAAAAAATTCAGATAACATATTTAAGATTTTAGAGGTGTACCATGTTAGGGAATACCATAGCCTATCTGGCTGTCTTCCTGGTATTCCCTGAGAAACCATAAACTTCATACCTGGCAGCACGCATACTTCATTATGCAACATCTTAATCACAAGTATACGATAAGAACCCAGGAACTGGGGGAAATCGGGTTGGAAGTATATAAGGGTAACGTTGGTAATTCAGAAATTTAGAAAGTTCCAAGTGTCTTTTATTTTTTTATTTTTTTTTAAAGTCTTTCAAATGGCGAAACGCACGTTCATTTGTGCGCCCAGCCAGTCCAAAGGCGTTGACTAACCATTCGATTCCTATTTGGCGAAGAACTTTCCCTTATTCTATTTAATGATGAGATGAGAATGCTATTTCTTATATCTTTTGACTCTTGCCAATATTGTGCCAATTCAGTTGTTTAGCAAACTGTGAATTGTAAATGTTGTACAAGTGCTGCCCCTCCGCCGGATCGATACGAGGATCCATGGAGCGCAGGAAATATATCGACCGGGACCGAAGGCCGAGGCAGACATTCTCCCCGCACTGCATGGATCCCCACACCGTCCCAGCGGAGAGAGCAGCAACTGTTTTATTACATTCACCCGGTGTAGGATTAAAATAACCAGGCGTTGTCAGCACAGTCTGGGCATTCAGGATAATAACAGTTTACTGTATCGCAATACTGGTCAAAGAAGTTGTCTGTTGTGATTTTTTTAAATTGTTGGCGAGACAGAGTTTGCATGGATGGGTCAATTTCATTCCATGCTCTTGGATAGGAAGGTCAGCTGAGAATTTTGTTCTTGGTTTTTCTATATATACCTTGCCACATTGCCTGGTTACCATGGCCGAAGGATTTTCATATAATTTAAAGTATTTATTAAAACCTTCCGGAAGTTGATTATTGGCCCAGTCATGCATAAATAGAAGGATAGAAAGAGTTTAAACATCATTAAATTTGGGAATTCGGTGGTACTTGAACAATGGGTCAGTATGGGAGGTATGTTTTTATTACTGATAATACGAATAGCCTTTTTTGCAACTTAAAAACTCTATTTGTTGGGGGGCGTGTCCCCAGACATGGATGCCATATAGCAAATGGGTGTGAACAAAAGAAAAGTACAGGGTTTTGAGGGCACTTATTGGAAGAATTTTTTTGCCCTCTTTATTGCATCAAAAATAGGAGGGGACCGAGAACTGAGCCTTGCGGCACCCCCACTGTTATAAATTCAACATTAGAAGTTATATCAAGGTATTGGACATACTGTTTTCTGTCTGTTAAGTAATCTTTGAACCAGTTAAGAGCTATTCCACGAATGCCAAATGTTCTAATTTTTTTTAGAAGAATGAGTTGATCAATAGTATCAAAGGCTTTAGAGAAATCGAGAAAAATTGATATAGTACAATCTTTGGTCGGTTTGTCATTCATGCGGGCGACATCATTGATGAGGTGAAGAACTGGGTGTACAGTGGGGTGTCTCTTTCTAAAACCAAATTGGTACTGATAAAATACATTTTGGGTTTCTAAATAGCTCGAAAGGCGACTCTGCTTTTCTAAGATCTCTGAGAAGGCAGGTAGGATTCTGATGGGTTTGTAGTTATTGAAAGATTGTTTATCTGCAGATTTATAAACAGGGGTGACCTTGGCTATCTTCATTTTTATGGGGACGATGCCGGAATTGAATGATAAGTTAATAATGTGGGTTAGAGGCATAACAATTTTCGTGATGATTTCTTTTAATTACTTACTAGAGACTAGAGACACCAATATAATCTTTACTCTTTTTGGTGTGCATTTTCTGTACACATTGCAATATTTCAGCTTGGCATGTTGGGGAAACAAAAAAGGAGTCACTGGAACTTGTTTTTAGGTAATCGGAAAAATGTTGGCAGGATGGAGTGACATCGTTTTGTAGCTTGATACCAATATTAACAAAAAAAGGAATTAAATTTGTCGGCTATTGTTTTGGGATCAGTGAATTCAACCCCACTTTCGACAAACGAGGATGGTAGACCAATAGTCCCCTTGATTTGTTAATTGCTTTCTTCAAGAGTTCCCATGATTCTTGAGGTTATTTTTGTGATAATTATTCCGGATAAGCAGTTAGAGGAAATATTATTTGAGAAGATATGATATATTAATGTTGCTGAGTGACTGGGTATCCGAGTTGGCCTGGTCAAGATAATTTGGGGTTTCGGAATGAGAACTTGTTTTAATAAGTCAATGTTAAAGTCGCACTTAATATATGCTTCTTTATTTTCGTGATTAATTTCATCTGTTATTTCGTTCTATATATCTGCTTTGGGTTGAGTATTACATGTAGGTCTATATGTGACACAAACTAATTTTTTAGTATTATTTACGTTCATTTCGATAAATAGGTACTCGATTACATGGGGAATAAAGACAGACAAGTTATTTCGTATTGTAGACGCAAGACCCTCCTTCACATAGATACCGATACCACCTCGCCCAGGGGGCGTGGTGGCGTTGCGGTGACCGGTTCTCGTCAGATCACCGAAGTTAAGCAACGTCGAGCCCGGTTAGTCCTCGGATGGGTGACCGTCTGAGCGATCGATTCGGACTCCCGTGTTGTGTCCTTGGGCAAGACACTTACGATGACGCCGTGTACAGAGGCGTACTGCACGTCAATGGTGCGCATGTCTTCAACCAGTCTAACCCTGTCTGTGTGCAGTTCGGAGTTACGATGTTGGGGAGCTGGCAGCTGCTCGTCGTTGCTCGGTGGTTCTCTCCGGGTACTCCGGCTTCCTCCACCCGTAAAACTGCCACGGTCATGATTAGCCATTGTACATAAGTATGTGACCTTAAACACCAATAAATAAATAATAAATAAATATTACCACCTCGCCCATCATCTCCCTCGCGTCGTGTCTTATTGATAAGTGGATGATAGCCTGCTAAATAATATGGCATATCAGATGGAATTCGAAAAATTTCGGTTAACACTATAATGTTAAAGACATTTTCTGAGTCCTGCAGATTGGCCAGAAGTTCATTTAAGGAGTCCCAGTGGGCGCTTAGATTTTTGCAGTTAAGATGAAACATTGAAAATTGCTCGTCTCGTTTAGTGTTTGATAATTTAAATTCATTAGGGGAGTAGTATTTACAGTCACTGCTATAATCACTAAATAGAGAATCTTTTCAGCGGTCATTTCGCATGTTCTGTCGTTATAGACTTTTATCTAACAATCATATACATTTTAACTTGAAAACCACGAGAAACGGTACGTATCACATAATGTGTTCCGATTCCGCATCATATAGACATCTCATTCTGATTCCATATCATACAGCTGACCCGTTTCCGGGCTATCATAACAGGCGCACGAATACATTCTATGCGCGTTTCAGTGATCGTCTCAGCTGATCGCTTACAAAACAAAACAGAATTCCTTACAATTATCTACAGAACTATTAATAGCCAATGACCACCCCCACCCCACCCCATCCCCCCCCACCCCCCCACACACACAATAAATAGAAACTGCACAGTTAAATGTTACACTCTTGCAAACTCAAGCGTATCATCATAGGAAGTGACATTGAGAGTGAATAATTTTACAACGCAACTTTGAAAATTTGCGGTGATCGCGTTACTCATTGTTTGTTAAAGTGCACAACAATATTGTTCCATCAAATATGGGTTTTTTAAAACTTTTTATCACCCAACATTATGTCCCAAAACATATTAATAATTTAAGATTTAATGTTTATGTGACAGAATTGTTAGATAAATGAATTATCTCGGTGGGGTCCAGAAAGCCGGCTCGTTGAGATCCCATTCTGGACACCACCTCGAAACTGATACAAATCACAGGACATTTATTTATAAGATCAATTCTGGATTCGTCTGCACCTCGCCTAATCCTATATTACCCGCCACTATTATCGCAAACAGAAACACCACCAAGTCCAAATGATATTTCACACAGTGATGTCGAAGAGAAGTATTCGCTTTCAGACTGTTAAATTTCCCATTACGTTCGGCTCTTTCTGTGTTTATAACTCCTTTGATTTTGGAACCTTTACTCCAGCTAGATAAATTTAAAGAGGCAGCTGAATACATTGCTCTGAAACATAAACAAAAATAATAACAAGAACATATATACAAGTTTCATTCTTATTTGCATTTAGGATTTCTGAGATTGAACGGTGGAACTTTGTCAGGTATACAATTAATTAACTTCTATAAGGGTATATACAGAACGTGTACACAGTACGTGCAGGGCGGAACACCTCCGTGTCGTGGCGAGGCAGATCCTTCTCACGAGATACATACGATACTTCCCATGAATTCCTCATTTTTTGTATGCTTTATGGTCGGTAAAAGCAAGGGATATCTCTCTACAATAAAATGTTACAGAACTGTAATTGATCATCAGATTCTCAGCTTCAGAAATGGCATATCTCCAGTTAATGCTTTTAAAAATATATGGCAAATTGGTAGTAAATCACAGCAACATTTACAGTAATTTCACTCACAAAAACTTCTCTGCACCTCAAATCATCTTTTATATAAGTTTAAAGGGCTTCTTTTTAACGGTGTTGCTACAATTATAACTGTTGCAGTAATTTTAACTTCAGTAATTTGAATGATTTATAGACATTGCAGAGGAAATGCACAACAGCTAGTTCCGGCGATTTTCAGCCGTTTACAAAGATCCTGTATAAGAACGCCTTTTCATTTTAGTTTTATTCATTTATTTGTTTATTTTTTTGTCTCTTTATTTTCTTTTCGTGGGCTCTAAATTTTGGATAAGATTGTGGACAACAGTTCTGATATACCGCGACCTATGGCTTGTTTTGGTCCCCCATCTTTCTCAACCCGACCACCCTGATTCTCCGTGCTTATAGCTGCTGCTGGGTAAGATGATTAATTTAAGTTGGTTGAAGCAAGTTCCCGGTCATTCTCGTTTGGAGACCATTTTAACCATTTGAACCATCGTTTCCTGGAATGGTATCGCCTTTGTGTCCACCTACAGTAAGATGGGTCAGTCCAATATCAATATACAGGGATGATAAAATAATAACTGCAGTCTGCAGCCGCGCGGCTGCAGACTGCAGTTATTATTTTATCATCAATACCCCGTGTCTTGGACCTAAAATCGGTCTTGCGAGTACAAAGGATTAACCTTTGTATAGCCATTGAAGTGTAATTTGATACAAATCCTCCCCTTACGAGTTTGTGAGCTTATCTTTTTCTCCTCATCTTCTGTCACCGTGCTTTTGCAAGTATCTAATCATAGCTGACGCTTTTTACTCCCGACAATCGTAACTTTATCACCCTACCCTGGACACTCTGAGTTGTCTCCTCTTTCTTTGTGTTATTAACCCACTTCCCAAGTAGCCTGGAGTTAGACCCGTTTGAAAAATTGTATTGTATTGGCAAGTGGCCTCATTTTATTTACTCAAAGTCAAAGTTACTTCATTCCTTTCTTAGACTTCATCTTCCTTTTACATGTTTCCACATCATCCTTTCACTGGTTGTTTTACACCTGGATGACGCGCATTTCTTTTTTCCGTTTTTAAAGGCGTTTAACTCGGGTGTGTGGAGTCTGCAAATTTTGTCCACACCCAGTGGCGAGTGGGTGGTGGATCACCGCCTCAACAAGGTGCGTTTTCTGAGTGCTGTAAATTATTATGACAATAATACGTCTTTATACTGATGAAAACATGTACTAACTTTTGATAATGCTGAATTCTTTTCTAAATTGCCCCTGTCCTTGACATCAGACACATTTACTCAGGGACGTGGCTAGAGGTTTCCGATTGGGGGGTGTAGGGTAGTGAATTTCCAACTGGGGGAGAGACCGGGAGAGGGGGAAACCCCCACCTGGTCCCTTCCCGTAGATGGAAATTCACTACCGAGAAAATGTTTGAAAATAAAGCCATGAAAGAGGGCATAAAATTGATTCTAGTAACTGAAATGAGAACACTTTTATGACAGAATTATCAGGTTATTATTATTTGGTATTATTCTGGGAAATGAATATGTGCAAAACAAATGCTCAAGCTGAGAACTTTGAGCAATTCACACTGTCCTAACATTAAATCAGATCTTATGCAGGAATGATCAATTTTCGATGTTTCATCATTTTGTAACTGTGAATGTTGGAATTAACTCAGGATAACGATTTTATATGATGTGATTTTCTTGAATAGCATTTCGAAGATTAGTTTTTATTACGATAAGTAATGTACTATAGAAATCTCGTACCGATTAACATCACGCTTACTGGTGAAGCTCTATATTGCGTACACTAGTTGTAAATAGTAACAGTTGGAACTTTTGCCGATTTGAAACCGAGTTTGAATTTTGGGAAGTAAAGGAGATATCAGCATCACCAAAGAAGCTCTAAAATCCAGATTGATGTAATTTCCAACGACATATGACTTGCCCTCCGAATTTCCAAACTATAGGAAATTTTGGCCAGGATTGGGGGCGGGGTGACAACCCCCCCCCCCCCCCCTCACACACACACCCTCCCCTGTCGCCACGTCCCCGCATTTACTGTTTCATACGGGAATGGCAGGAAGACAGCCTTCTTGGTTATGCCATTTCCATGCAGTGTATAATTACCTTTCTATAAAATGCCACAAGCATATTATATATATTCATATACAATATGTAACTGTATACTGCAAATAAAGACATTTCTTACTTATTACTTACTTACTTAATGTCCTCACATTCTTTTCCCGTGATATCAGAGTAGTCTGAAACATTAACAAGGTGTTTTCATTGTATGATAGAGTAGTTAAGATGGATATAGATGTATAGTATTGTAGATGCCCCCAAGCAGCTCTCAGAAGGCCAAATTGGGTTGCCCCACAATCCGAAATTCACCCATCGGGGCTTATATTTGATCTGAATTTGGGAGAATCCACTTGGATTGTCTCCAAAATGGTCACGAGACTCCATACAGTTAAAACTAGAAGTTCTGTCACGAACTGTGCGCTTATCGGAGCTTAATTGCGCGTAGGAATTGCGCTCAATTGCCATATCGAATGGCATCCAAAGCACGGCAGGTTCTCCTGGGTACTCATAGGAAACACAGGCAATGTCTCTGCTATTGGACCTCCGGGTTACGCGGAGGTCCACTAGCGGAAACATCACTTGTGCACAGGCAATATGTACAGAATTTGATAGCCTTACTATGGTTATAACGCGTAGATTAACGCGCAGATCGACGAGCTATTTGTGCGCATTTCATGACAGGACTTCTAGTTTTGACTGTACCTGCTAGGAGTGTCTTAGAATCCCATGAGGCCACCATTGTCCGATCTGCTTACCATCCACAAACCACCAAGGTCTCTTAGGTCGTCAGGTCAACTCAATCTGGTTCAGCCCGTATCTAAATTTACTAGTGCTGGTGATAGGGCCTTTGCGGTTGCTGGCCCAAGGCTTTGGAGTTCTCTTCCAGTCGATATAAAAAATAGTAAATCACTTGAATCATTCAAGTCTGGTACTGAAACCTACCTTTTTCGAAAGGCGTTTCCTTCGGTGGTCTTTTAATTTTGGTCATAAACTGACATTACCAGGTGCGTGGATGTGACTGAGTCAGTGAGGATTGCCTCGTTACTCGTCAAGTTACACTCACATACTTGTTTTGGTAAAGTTGTATGTAGTTTGTTTTGTTTTTTATTTTGTTTTAATTTAATACCCTTTTTCTTTTAGGTTCTGTCGCTTATCGCCACGATATAGCCTAGGTTGCTGATGTGGCGTTGGGCACCAATAAATGATATAGCGATCCATGTATCAATGTATCTGTGAGAGAAAGTATGTGTATGTGTGTATATGTATGTATGCAATTATTGTACATCCATTGAGCACCGTGTGTGGATTCTAGGCTTTAAAATTTGTATTATTATTATTATTGTTGAAACCCTGTAGTATACAGATAACATATGTTAACCCTTTACCCAACACAGCTTTATAAATTTTAAAACATAAACTGAATTTGATAATTTAAAAAAAACCAAAACAGTATTTACCAATAAAATCTTACATAAAAAGATGTCGTTAGAAGCAGCTCATTGAGCCGGTTCTAATGGCAGCCATATTTGTACAATTTTCTTGAGGTCATGTTAGCCTTGTATTGGTTAATTTGCTGCCGTTATGATAGTTAAAGGGTTAAATTGACTTTCACGCAGATCCTACCAGAGGTGCAGAATCTCCATGGATTCTCGCGGATTTTGTTGCGCAAATCATTGCGCGAATCGATTCCAGGATTCTCGTCGCCCTGCCCATTGACATAAACCATAGTACCATTGTCCTACTTGTTGCATAAAGATCGTCAGCTACACTGCCCGTACATAACTATCACTTAATACTCAAAGTTTGCTAAGCACCAAGTATATCCAACTACCTGTTTTACGTTTTAGTTGAAATATTTTTATGAAAAGTGCATATATTTTTTATTTAATTATATCTTTAATGATATAAGTACAGAAATTGAAATTTTGTTTGTGTTTGACATTATTTTATAGCTTTTGAATACGATAACCATGGAAAATGGATATTATTGGTAAAAGAGGAATTTTTTCAAATTTGCCAAAAAGTTGACGGAGCGAACTGGTATGGGTTCAATATCGAGTATGAGACCCATTATTGTTAATTACAGCTTGACAACGCCTTCTCGTGCTCCAATCAGGTTTCAGATGGTCCTTTGTGGGATGTTGTTCCATTCTTGGACCAGCATGGCACCAAGCTCCTGGACACTTCTTGGTTGGACTGGACGGGCTGAAATTGCAAGCTGCAACTCATTCCAGACATGTTCGATTGGATTGAGGTCAAGGGATCTTGTTGCCAGTCCATACGCTCACTTCCCTCCCTCTGTCGGTACTCTCCGACAGCATGGGCAACATGAGGACGGGCATTATCGTCCATCAGAATGAATCTATCACCCACTGCACCTGCATACAATCTGACGTGGACATCCAGGATCTCATCAATATACCGCTGTGCAGTCAATGTACCACGTTCAAGAACACAGAGCTCTGTATGTCCATCCCAGCTGATGCCACCCCAGACCATGACTGACCCTCCACCACAGCGGTCTTGATCAACAATTTTGGTTGCATGGAATCGCTCTCCTGGTCTTCTCCATACCCTAGAACGCCTATCTGTGTGGTCTAGGCAGTACCTTGACTCATCCATCTGTAAAAAGGACAGATCGCCAATCTTCTCTGGTCCATCCAACGTGGTCCATGGCCCATTCATATCGTGCCTACCAGTGATTCTGAGACAGCGGAATGCGAATACATGGTCTTCTCGATCGGAGACTATATTCGTGCAACCTTGCCCGGATAGTCTGCGTCAAAACATTTACCCCGGATGCATTCTGAATGTCACTGCGAAGCTGGGTTGCTGTGGCAAAGCGGTTCCTGTGGGCCTGAATGCTCAAAACACTGGTCTTCAGCTGCAGATGGTGCCCTGTCTCTGCCACCACCATGCCGTCTTATTGGTGTGCCATACTGCTGAAATCTTGCCCATGCTCTGGTGATCACCGTATTGTGCACACCAAGGGCTTCACCAACCTGACGATGGGCCCGCCACATTTCTGTTTCAGACAAATGTCTTCTTACATTTGCATTTGCCATATTCAATCATTAAATCACAAGGGTTTGTGTTGAAATGAAGGTTGAATACCCTACACATGTCATGTACATGTAGACAGTACATGGAAACATCATGAAAATCAAGGGGTACATGCGTTCCAAGACTGTCACGAAAAGTCTGCCTGTCATGAGAGCTAATGAAAACACTGGGGACCATCTCAATACATTCCCCAATCATATCCACCAAAAATGTCGCAAATATGTCACAAGCAAATTTCACAATGATGTGTCAAATATTTGGTGCTTAGCCAGGCTTAGCAAACGTTGGGTAGTATAAATTAAAGATATCATCTATAGCGCCTCAATAAATGTTAAAAAAAGTAAAAAATACCCCATGAAATATACTCTTCATAGGATGTTGTTTGTCAAGCTGGGGACGCTGCTCGTTGGAGCACTTCATTATCTCTTGAACATGTCTAAAAGAACTTGTGTAAAATAACTGTGATTTGCTATACCACCAACTACCATCTCAATTACATAGATCAATAACAGACACGGGAAGTTTGAATTTCAAGATTCAGTTTCGCTTCGGTTTCAGGGAAAAACACTCGGTTTGAGTTCGGTTTTTCCCTGTGTTAAGAACATGCAATGAATAACACTTAACCCTTTGAACTCGTAAAACCGATGTTTAGGTCCAACGCATAATCCCATTTTTGACTTATTATAAGAGGTCCATACGCGGGGTGTTGATGATAAATTAATAACTGCAGTCTGCAGTCAGACGGCAATAATTATTTTATCCTCCCTGTATATTGATATTGGGCTGACCCATCTCACTGTAAGTGTGTACAGAGTCGATACCATTCCAGAAAATGAAGGTTCAAATGGCCAAGTCTCCTTGGCTTGGAAAAAATCCACAGTAGTGTGTACGATAGCACTCACCACAAACAGCCCCGACTATAAGAATCTCCATTGGGTTCAACCTAACTTCTCTTTGATCATTCTTAGGGGTTCTGGGGCATAAGTTACCAAGCTTGTTCAGTCAGAGAAAAAAACATAAATTAGAGTAACAAAAGGCTATCTAATCTATATTGTGTTCTCATTGTCACACTTTCTCCCTTATTGACTCGTCCAGAGGACTCCACCAACCGGACTCCACCAACCAGACTCCACCGACCGGACTCCACTGACCGGTGGACACCGACCGGACTCCACTGACTGGATTCCACCGACCAGACTCCAGACTCCACCGACCGGACTCCACTGACTGGACTCCACCAACCGGACTCCAGACTCCACCGACCGGACTCCACTGACTGGACTCCACCGACCGGACTCCACCGACCGGACTCCAGAGGACGAGTCAATAAGGGAGAAAATGTGATGATGAGAACATGACATGACTCTTCAGTAATGGAGAAAATGTGATGATGAGAACATGACATGACTCTTCAATAAGGAAGAAAATGTGATGATGAGAACATGACATGACTCTTCAATAAGAGAGAAAATGTGATGATGAGAACATGACATGACTCTTCAGTAATGGAGAAAATGTGATGATGAGAACCTGACATGACTCTTCAATAAGAGAGAAAATGTGATGATGAGAACCTGACATGACTCTTCAATAAGGAATAAAATGTGATGATGAGAACTTGACATGACTCTTCAATAAGGAAGAAAATGTGATGATGAGAACTTGACATGACTCTTCAATAAGGAAGAAAATGTGATAATGAGAACATGACATGACTCTTCAATAAGAGAGAAAATGTGATGATGAGAACCTGACATGGCTCTTCAATAAGGAAGAAAATGTGATGATGAGAACCTGACATGACTCTTCAATAAGGAAGAAAATGTGATGATGAGAACTTGACATGGCTCTTCAATAAAGAAGAAAATGTGATGATGAGAACCTGACATGACTCTTCAATAAGAGAGAAAATGTGATGATGAGAACCTGACATGACTCTTCAATAACGAAGAAAATGTGATGATAAGAACCTGACATGGCTCTTCAATAAGGAAGAAAATGTGATGATGAGAACTTGACATGACTCTTCAATAAGGAAGAAAATGAGATGATGAGAACATGACATGACTCTTCAATAAGGAAGAAAATGAGATGATGAGAATCTGACATGACTCTTCAATAAGGAAGAAAATGTGATGATAAGAACCTGACATGGCTCTTCAATAAGGAAGAAAATGTGATGATGAGAACTTGACATGACTCTTCAATAAGGAAGAAAATGTGATGATGAGAACATGACATGACTCTTCAATAAGGAAGAAAATGTGATGATGAGAACCTGACATGACTCTTCAATAAGGAAGAAAATGTGATGATGAGAACCTGACATGACTCTTCAATAAGGAAGAAAATGTGATGATGAGAACTTGACATGGCTCTTCAATAAGGAAGAAAATGTGATGATGAGAACCTGACATGACTCTTCAATAAGAGAAAATGTGATGATGAGAACCTGACATGACTCTTCAATAAGGAAGAAAATGTGACGATAAGAACCTGACATGGCTCTTCAATAAGGAAGAAAATGTGATGATGAGAACTTGACATGGCTCTTCAATAAGGAAGAAAATGTGATGATGAGAACATGACATGACTCTTCAATAAGGAAGAAAATGTGATGATGAGAACATGACATGACTCTTCAATAAGGAAGAAAATGTGATGATGAGAACATGACATGACTCTTCAATAAGGAAGAAAATGTGATGATGAGAACATGACATGACTCTTCAATAAGAGAGAAAATGTGATGATGAGAACCTGACATAACTCTTCAATAAGAGAGAAAATGTGATGATGAGAACCTGACATGACTCTTCAATAAGGAAGAAAATGTGATGATGAGAACATGACATGACTCTTCAATAAGAGAGAAAATGTGATGATGAGAACCTGACATAACTCTTCAATAAGAGAGAAAATGTGATGATGAGAACCTGACATGACTCTTCAATAAGAGAGAAAATGTGATGATGAGAACCTGACATAACTCTTCAATAAGAGAGAAAATGTGATGATGAGAACCTGACATGACTCTTCAATAAGGAAGAAAATGTGATGATAAGAACCTGACATGGCTCTTCAATAAGGAAGAAAATGTGATGATGAGAACCTGACATGACTCTTCAATAAGGAAGAAAATGTGATGATAGGAACCTGACATGGCTCATCAATAAGGAAGAAAATGTGATGATGAGAACTTGACATGACTCTTCAATAAGGAAGAAAATGTGATGATGAGAACATGACATGACTCTTCAATAAGGAAGAAAATGTGATGATGAGAACCTGACATGACTCTTCAATAAGGAAGAAAATGTGATGATGAGAACCTGACATGACTCTACAATAAGGAAGAAAATGTGATGATGAGAACTTGACATGGCTCTTCAATAAGGAAGAAAATGTGATGATGAGAACCTGACATGACTCTTCAATAAGAGAGAAAATGTGATGATGAGAACCTGACATGACTCTTCAATAAGGAAGAAAATGTGATGATAAGAACCTGACATGGCTCTTCAATAAGGAAGAAAATGTGATGATGAGAACATGACATGACTCTTCAATAAGGAAGAAAATGTGATGATGAGAACATGACATGACTCTTCAATAAGGAAGAAAATGTGATGACGAGAACTTGACATGACTCTTCAATAAGAGAGAAAATGTGATGATGAGAACCTGACATGACTCTTCAATAAGGAAGAAAATGTGATGATGAGAACTTGACATGACTCTTCAATAAGGAAGAAAATGTGATGATGAGAACATGACATGACTCTTCAATAAGGAAGAAAATGTGATGATGAGAACCTGACATGACTCTTCAATAAGGAAGAAAATGTGATGATGAGAACATGACATGACTCTTCAATAAGGAAGAAAATGTGATGATGAGAACCTGACATGACTCTTCAATAAGGAAGAAAATGTGATGATGAGAACCTGACATGACTCTTCAATAAGGAAGAAAATGTGATGATGAGAACCTGACATGACTCTTCAATAAGGAATAAAATGTGATGATGAGAACATGACATGACTCTTCAATAAGGAAGAAAATGTGATGATGAGAACTTGACATGACTCTTCAATAAGGAAGAAAATGTGATGATGAGAACATGACATGACTCTTCAATAAGGAAGAAAATGTGATGATGAGAACCTGACATGACTCTTCAATAAGGAAGAAAATGTGATGATGAGAACTTGACATGGCTCTTCAATAAGGAAGAAAATGTGATGATGAGAACTTGACATGGCTCTTCAATAAGGAAGAAAATGTGATGATGAGAACTTGACATGGCTCTTCAATACGGAAGAAAATGTGATGACGAGAACTTGACATGGCTCTTCAATAAGGAAGAAAATGTGATGATGAGAACTTGACATGGCTCTTCAATAAGGAAGAAAATGTGATGATGAGAACTTGACATGGTTCTTCAGTAAGGAAGAAAATGTGATGATGAGAACTTGACATGACTCTTCAATAAGGAAGAAAATGTAACTATGACCACGCGCCGTATTCGCCACTTTGTCTGATAGACTAAATGACGAGAGCTCATGGGGGCAACTAGTCCACCCCACCCCCCCCCCCCCCCCCCACCCCCAGTAAGATTGTTTGCACAAACACGGTAAAACTATCCGGCCGTTTTTTTCTGGGTCTTGCGATTCGGTTTTCCGGTTGCCGCAAAAACCGGAACCGAACCGAAAAATAAAGAAACGGCCATCTCTTGTCAATAAAACTTACTTCATTTCCTTTTGTAGATAAAACTCAAACAAAACAGACTAAACATTCAAAACCACATTGACCCATCCCGAACAGATTGAAGACAGCTATAAGTGGTCTTCAACGACAGAAGGCAATATACAGTACTGACATTAAACTGATAAAAATGTACATTGGAATGAAATTGAATCTAAAAGAATATTCAGAAGGGAAGATCCGAGCTGTGAGGTTTAAATGATTTAGATTACGTTACGGTTTAGGGAAAAATCTCGGTTTCGGTTCAAGTTTTCTGTGTGTTAAAAACATATAGTGAGTAACCCGTCACACTCTTCAACTTGAAAAAGAATCCGCCATAGTTTGTACTACATCGCTCACCACAAAAATCCCTGTCTGTAAATATCTCTACTGGGTTCAGACACCGCTCTTCACAAAAATCCCTGTCTGTGAATATCTCTACTGGGTTCAGACACCGCTCTCCACAAAAATCCCTGTCTGTAAATATCTCTACTGGGTTCAGACACCGCTCTCCACAAAAATCCCTGTCTGTAAATATCTCTACTGGGTTCAGACACCGCTCTCCACAAAAATCCCTGTCTGTAAATATCTCTACTGGGTTCAGACACCGCTCTCCACAAAAATCCCTGTCTGTAAATATCTCTACTGGGTTCAGACACCGCTCTCCACAAAAATCCCTGTCTGTGAATATCTCTACTGGGTTCAGACACCGCTCTCCACAAAAATCCCTGTCTGTGAATATCTCTACTGGGTTCAGACACCGCTCTCCACAAAAATCCCTGTCTGTAAATATCTCTACTGGGTTCAGACACCGCTCTCCACAAAAATCCCTGTCTGTAAATATCTCTACTGGGTTCAGACACCGCTGTCCACAAAAATCCCTGTCTGTGAATATCTCTACTGGGTTCAGACACCGCTCTCCACAAAAATCCCTGTCTGTAAATATCTCTACTGGGTTCAGACACCGCTGTCCACAAAAATCCCTGTCTGTGAATATCTCTACTGGGTTCAGACTAACTTTCCTTTAATCATTGTTAGGGGTTCTAGAGGATCAGTTGCTAAACCTATTGAGTCAGAAATAAAACATAAATTAGGTTAACAGGTTGAATAAAGTTCTTCTGATCGATGTTCTGTTCACATTGTCACATTTTCGCACTTATTGCCAGAGAGACTAAGTGGAGAGACTCCACGGGGGCCACTGATTCCGTTCCCTCCCAGTAAGACAGTTTTATCAGTTTATGAACAAACACGGTAAAACCGTTCGGCCGGTTTTGTTGGGTGTTGTGGTTCGGTTTTCCGGTTTGCAGCCAAAACTGGAACCTATCCAAGAAACTGATCAAGAGGCCCCAGGGGGCCTGGGGGCGCTCACCTGACATGGTAGTCCAAATATCAAACCAGGGATTTGACTTGAATAAGCTGCATACGCCCCTCCTAAGAAAAGCATATACCAACTAGATGAAGCGATTGTGCCCACACAATACACAGGATTTTCCTTCTATTTTCAGTTCCTGCACGTTTACGTCCCAAAATTGAGATAAAAGCATAAAAAACAGATTTCTTTTTATTTTTTATTAAGGCTGATGGTGTCTTGGTGGTTTCGAGGGAGATTTATCGAATGAGATCAAGACCTATCCATTCTCTCATTATTCAGCACTTGCCAGATGTTCTTGACCATATCATAATTCAGCACATAGTACTACATGCATCTAGATGCTTGTAGAATTCATAGATTTAGTTCATTGCATAAACGCAACAACGGTATCAGTTCATGTGATACACTAGTCTATGCCTGTGTCATATTGCAGTTGTACAGTGAACTTGGGATTGCCATCAACCAGGTCTTTCTAAAACCCCGAACATGTTTTCCCTCCAAAGCACACGGGAATAATTGGACCCGAATGCTGCTTCAGTGATAAACAAGGCCTACCGCTAGGAGCTTACACTCACCAGGCAAACACACTTTAATCAACATTCATAAATGTGCGTGGCGGCCAAACACACATATATACTAATCTTCAGAATCGTATTTTAACAGTGGGTTAATGTGTCCGGGTAAATGCAATTTCCTAAGGATGATAGAGAAAAGAGTTTAGTGAACAAAAATATGCAAATAACAAAACCCACATGACTATCATTCAACAAGATTCACCCTTTATTCACCTCTCTTCTGCAACGACTAATGAAAATGTTAATACATACAGTACGTGGAAGAGTGGATTGTAACTAAATCACCCGCGGAGTGGAGTTATCGCCCAAGCTATAACTTTCAAATATTGTACATATCGTTAAAAACACAAGCAATGTTTCAGCCAATGGACCTCCGGGTTTACCCCGGGGGTCCATTGGTTGAAACTTTGCTGGTGCCGGTTGTGCTTTGCAACAAATTTGCTATTATTGCTCGGGTGGAATCTCCACTCTGCGGGTGATTTAGTGATAATACACTCTCCACGTACTGTATACTATTCAAAATAATAATTTTTGATGACAGACGTCGGTCAGGTCGTCCAAGGGTGACAACTGCTAACCAGGATCGTTTCACCCGAACCACATCATTAAGTAACCGCCATCAAAGTGCCTCAGAAATTGAACAGCAGCTGCACCGAGCGACAGATGTGCGAGTCAGTTGTCAGACTATCCGAAATCGCCTACACAGCTGGAATTTGTACGCTCGACGAACTAGAATAATTCCACGTTTGATTGAACGTCACATTGCCGCAAGGCGTAATTGGTATTGGTGTGGGGCACGACAGCGTTGGGACAATCGTCGGTGGAGCAACGTCATGTTTTCCGATGAAGCAAGGTTCACTCTCGACATCCACGACAGAGAGTGTGGAGGGGGCGGAACGAACGATACCATGGCGTAACCGTTGGGCAGCAAGATCGTTTTGGTGGTGGATCGGTTATGGTGTAGGGAGGCATAGCCATGACAAGCAGAACAGCATTACATGTCATCCAAGGGTATGTCACGTGTCAGTACTACCGTGACAATACGCTAGCAGTTCATGTGGTGCCATTTGCGCGACGTCACGGCCGTCGACTCATTTTCCGAGATGACAATGCAAGATCACACACGGCCCGTGTCGCTACAGTGTGTCACCAGGAGCAGAACGTCACTACAGTGCCTTGGCCAGCACTAAGTCCAGACCTTTCACCATCGAGCACATCTGGGATATGCTTGGCAGGTGCCTACGACAATGGCAACACCCCCCTACCAATGTCCAGGAACTCGCCGCTGCTCTGCAGGAAGAATGGAATAACATCAGTCAACCTGATATTGGACGTTTCGCGAGGAGTATGCCACGTCGGATCCGCGCTTGTCTCGCGAACCGAGGAGGATTTACAAGGTATTGAGGTCTTGGAGTGAATGTGGTAAATTCTCTGACTGACCGTCCATGTCTTCTGCAGTTCAGTGCGTGGAATGTGTGCTTGTCAGACACCCAACTATCGCTGAAATCATTCACCAGATGTCACAGTGTAATGCCTCAATTGTCTTTTTGATGATAATATAAAATATATTTCTTCATTTATCTCACTTTTATCAAATATCCCCTACTTTCTTTGAATGTATATAAACATTCTTTTTCAGTGTTCACACAAGGAGATAATATATGCAGTTTACCTGCCGTGAGTGGTGGCTGTGCTTACTCATATAACAGCTGGTTCTTCGATCAAGAAACACAAAGCTGTCAACGATTCGAATATTCTGGATGTGGCGGCAATGCAAATCGTTTTAGCAGTGAGAGGCATTGCCAGCTTGCCTGCAACAGAAGTAAGTTGCCAACTTTTGAATTAATTATATCAAGGTTTCGAAGTAATTCAATGAGAGTAAGCAGTTGACATGTGCTTCAAAAATTGGCTGGCCACGCGCATGACTAGTAGATATAGAAATTACCCCGCCAAACAAGGGCACTGACTCTAAAAAGGAAAGGCGTTATTGGGCCAAGACTATAGATACCCTTGATATGACAAAAACAAAATAAACTCAAGATGCTATATGTTTTTTTTATCTATACGATTTCCAAGATGGAGATTTATTTATTGAATGGTGATTAACGCCACTTCAGCAGCTAAGGTTATGACTCTCTCAGATGGAGACTGGGTGTTAATAAGTATGTACACTCTTAAATCAGTTGGGTTAAAAATTAACACAAATCAACTGGGCTGAGTGAATATGAACCCAAGTGGGGCTGCAAGTTGGTTTACTCCACTCTTAAACTTAGCAGCCATTCTACTTAATGAACGTATGACGTAACATGTTCGTGGGCCGCGAAAGAGGCCTTGCGTGTTCAAAGGCTTAATTCAGATATGCTGTGTCTCACCTAAGAGCTAATTCAGAACACAGTAAGTCTTAATTAATAGGTGTTTAGATCTTAATTAAATAATATATATACAAGTATCAGTTCAAAGACAATGACGCTCGACTGGGAGATATTGTAAGTCAAAATTAAGAAATACGAAGTCTTAATTAAGAGATACACAATCCTTAAATAAAAGAAAAAGAAGTCTCAAATAAGAAATACTCTGAGCCTGTATTAAATGATTAACCTTAATTAAGATCCTATATGTCTTAATTACGAGATAATATGTCTTAATTCATAGATACTTTTAAGTTTCAATTAAGAGATAAAGCTGTCAGTGAATTTAACACCAAGATTATGGGATTCCATATATAAAGATTGAAATTTCTAAATGTTAGCAAATGTGCGCATCATTTCACAAACTTAAGACATTTTCGTGTGGAATTGTATAAATGTACAGAAGCGTAGAGGCGGTGGAGCCGGGGGGCACATGGGACACGTGCCCCTCCATATTTTTTCCACAGATATGTTTTGCAGTTGCACAAAGAGTTAAAATGGGCACATGCAAACGTGTGAATATTCCTGCAATATTATTTGCAAATCCAAACAATATTTAGGCAAATCCCACTTTCGGTCGCTTCGGTCCATTTCTTCTACTTCACCTATCTTCCAACCCGAAGGCTGGCCTTCGGGTTGGAAAATGGTTGAAGTAGAAGAAACGGACAACACAGTGACCACACAGCGGCATATTCATCTAAACGAGAGACTGTCGCGAGTCATGATACATTTACCGAAAAACGATTGCAACCTTTCTCACACTGGGTCAAACCTGATATTATTGTAAATATATGCCCCTCCACTTTTATCGAGCCTCCGCCGCCCCTGCAGAAGCTGGCTTCTTTCAACTTCTGTCCAAATGAATTTCAATGTTTGACTGTTACTCCCTGTTGAAAGTTTTTTTAAAAATAAGAAAACGGCGTTTTCACCATGTTTTTTTTCTGTTCATTTTATTAACAGTGTACATTATGGCATATAATACTGACACATTTCTTTCCATCTGTATAAAATTTGTGTAAAGTCCAGGAGGCGGGAATTGCTGTGGTTGTTTGTCCTGGAAAAACTAAAAAAAAACTAGAGAATTGTAATTTGTTGGACAAATTACGGGCTTTCCCAACTTTCCAATGTGAAAATGAAGACTACATATAGCAAAGCAAAGTGTTTGAATTTTAACATTTCCAAAATGATAGACAAAAATCATCCAAAGTTGGCTAATTTTGGCATTCTCTCACGGTTCTCTTATTCACGCCCTCATTTTTTTTGCCTGGGGGTTAAATCTTGAGATTAAAAGGTAAACAGTAACTTTCTTCTACAATCATTGTTGCAACTATCCATACCAAAATAATTGCTACTGCAACCTGGCAATTAGAGGAAATGAGTACAGATGTTTGCAAAATTCACTGAAAATCTTTTTTTTTCTGACAGTACTATTCTTTACATGGCCAAAGCTTATGTTGTGTTAAGCCCCAAAGCATAACTCACAGGAGAGGATTTGTTCATTAGGCATCTCTGCCTATAGTAAAACAAAGTGTTTAGAATTAACCCTTTCCAAAATGACAGTAAGGTGCAACCACAGTTAGCTAATTTGGGCATTTTCGAATGGAACTCTTACCCTCATTTGCTTGAGAGTTAAAGTGGAGATTAAAAGCTAAACAGTAATTTTAGTTTTCTTCTGCAAGCATTGTTGCATCTATGCATACAAAAATTATTGTTACAATAACCTCGCAATTATGAGAAATTTGCCCTTTAAGTTAGCAAATCTTGAAGATAAAATGATATATTCATATCATTTGTGGCCAATAGGGGTTAATTTTGAACTATTTTTGTGTTGATTTTAGTGTATCATATTATGCTCTTAATGTGTGAACATCAATCACAGACTGAGTGTCTGAAAAGAGACATGGACTAATCTTGAATCTTGATATTTGAATGAACATGTACAAGTTGAGGGTACTCCAATTCAAGGCCAGACAACTGGGTGAGGGTTAAAACTTGGAATAAAACATATAACAGCAAAATTGTTCTTGGATGAATGCCCCATCTTCCTATGGGAAAGGTTTTGAGACAGTATGGCTCCAGTGCTGAGAAATTGCATATAAAAGTTAGCGAAAATAACAATTATTCCGACGGTACCCTTATGGGAAGTCTCAAATCTGCCAAGAGTTAAACTTTTGATAATAACATATAGAACAAAATTTGTCATACATTGACTGCTGCAAGCAGCTATAGAAAGCATTCAGAGCTCAATGAATTAAAAATGGAGTAAATTGTCATCTAAACTTACCAAATTCTGAAAAAATGGAGTTTTTTTGGATGGTACATACTTTTATGCAATCAGAATGGGATAGGGTTAAACTTTACAACCAAACTTACAACAGCAAATATGCTCGGTAGTCAATTGTGAATACGTACATGAAAAGTGTTTGAAATTAAGCCTTTCCAAAATAATAGAAAATGCAACCAAAGTTGACCAATTTTGGCATTTTCAAACGGTACTCTTATTCTCGCCCTCATTGTGCTTGAGGGTTAAACCTGAGATTAAAAAGTAAACAGTAACTTTCTTCCACAATCATTGTTGCATCTATCTATACCAAAATAATTGTTACAACAACCTTATAATTAGAGAAATTTGCCTTTGAAGTTGGTAAATTTTGAAGAAAAAAGCTATATTAATGTCATTTTTGGCCAATGGGGGTTAATAGTGAAAGATTTGAGTGGTGACTGTGGTGTATCATATTATGCTCTAAATGTCGGGAAATTTGAGCTAAATAACTGTAAACAGTTTTGAGACTTTCGAAAAATGTTGAAATTTTGAAAGATTTGGCAGAATATTTTGAAAATACGCGTTTTCACAGACATGACGATACCGCATTTCACTAGATTTTATGACATTTCATAAGTATGCCAAATTTGGTTAAAATCATACAGCTTATTTTTGAGCAGTTCAACAGACAAAATTCACGGAGGAAAAAAAAAATAAAATAAAAAAATAAAAATAAAAATAAAAAAAAAAAAAATAGAGAAGAAAAATTTTGAAAAAGAAGAATCACAAGGGTCTTTCCCAAACTGGGTTTGGGAAAGCCTAATAATTACAAATTACTATGAACACACATCACTTTGATCGGTCGTTGTTCAGTCGAAGGGAGGTAAATGGGATTATTCTTATTTCTAAATTTCCCTCGTCAGTGCTCACCATCACAGTTAACATTTTTAATGAGAAAACTATGTTATCGGTGAAGAAACGGAAAGGGGGTGTGGATGGCTGTGGACCTGTGCTTGTCTTCTCAGTAAGCCAGTTCTGCTTTCTCTGTATTTTATAAAACAATAACTAACGCCTGGAAACAAGTCATTCAGCATGAAGTATAATAGGTGGTTTATTTTATACCGACAATGTTGTCACGGTAGGGTCGTAGTCGTAAATACTCACAGTACCAGTAAACTCAGTAATTACACAAATAATCAGCATAAGATTTTCATCAGACCTCTCGTTGGTTCGCTTCGGTGAAACTGTTTTAAGGAGGAGCAATAGCCTACAGTTAAAACTAGAAGTCCTGTCATGAAATGCGTACACATAGCACGTCGATCTGCGCGTTAATCCACGCGTTATGACAATAGTAAGGCTAGCAAATTCTGTACAGATGGCCTGTGCACAAGCAATGTTTCAGCCACTGGACCTCCGGGTAACCCGGAGGTCCATTGGCAGAAATATTGCCTGCGTTTGCTATGAGTAACCAGGAGAACCTGCCGTGCTTTGTTTGCCATTCGAAATGGCAATTGCGCGCAATTCCTACGCGCAATTAATCCTAGATAAGCGCACAGTTCGTGACTGGACCTCTAGTTTTAACTGTATGATTTTATAGGAAGAAAACCAGTGGCGTAGGAAACATTTCGAACTTGGGAGGGGGAACGGTTACTCAAAGGCACCCACACACTACTATACGAATTTTGACATTTTCTGTTCTTAATATTCTAGTGGTGAGAACTCACCCCACAGTTATCTTTGCAACGGGAGTAGATGTAAACGAAAATTGATAGGTATCACCATAGCATTCGAAGAAAAGGCCATATACCGTCCCTTGAGTGGAACAAGACGCCAACTGCAATACTTTGTCATTTTTTAGATCTTTTCCGACGAAATATCTGTTATGATGAGTGTTATCTACTTAAACAGACACTTCACCCCCATTGCCCACGTGGAAGCTCGGTGACTCTGTGTACTAAGGCGTACTGCACGTCGATGGTGCACCTGTCTTCAACCAATTCTAACCCTGCTTCTGTGGTGTTAGTATGTTTGAGAGCTGACAGTTGCTCGCCATTGCTCGGTGGTTCTCTCCGGGTACTCCGGCTTCCTCCACCCGTAAAACTGTCGCGGTCATGATTAGCCATTGTGCAGAAATATGTGACCTTAAACGCCAATAAATAAATAAAAAATAATCTACTAAAACTGGATACGGCGACTTAATCTCGTTCCTCAGAAAACTATAGGATGAGTTGTCATCTTCATGAAGAAAAAAAAATAAGAAATATATCAACCGAAAACTCCTCGGGATTCTATTTCTTTCGAATGAAACGAAATGATTTCGAATCGAATGTAATTAATGAGAAGATTAAAAATCGAATCGAATATTAATCTCGAACGTTGGCTGCCCCAACGATGCACTGGGAGACATCTCATTACAGGAGCTCATTACGGGGGGGCCAATATTTTACCACCAAACCAAGATGTGGTGCCAACAATATACATTTGGAAGGTTTCAAAGGCTTTATTATTTATTTTTTCAGTGCGTTGTTTTCTATAAATTCGCTGTATGACAACGCCGGCAATTCAGAATCCACGCCTCTCAAGTAATCTGTAGGTAAAAGTCATAATCACGGCCTTTGTTATGAGTTAACTGAAGTTATAATCACGGCCTTTGTTATGAGTTAACTAAAGTTATAATAACCGCCTTTGTTATGAGTTAACTAAAGTTATAATCACGGCCTTTGTTATGAGTTAACTAAAGTTATAATTACGGCCTTTTTTATGAGTTAACTAAAGTTATAATCATGGCCTTTGTTATGAGTTAACTAAAGTTATAATTACGGCCTTTGTTATGAGTTAACTAAAGTTATAATCATGGCCTTTGTTATGAGTTAACTAAAGTTATAATCATGGCCTTTGTTATGAGTTAATCGAATTAACAGTTTATCTATTTAATCTGATTCTTCTCAAAACATTTCTTAGTTAGGCCACGCAAAATAAATTAATTGATTCTCAGGCATTGTTTTTAATCAGTGAGGGAGGTAGTAAGGGTTTTATTTTTAATTTTTATTTTTTGGTTGCATGTAATGAGTGTGGATTTGGAGGGTTTCCGTGGACTTTTCACACACAGAATATACAAAAAGTGCATACTAAGTGCATACTAATACAAATTAACTCATTTAATTTTAACTCTTAAGAGTCTAATTCTAGACTTCTATCACTTATTTTACTGTAACAGCACAGTTGTCCCAATATCTTGTCTCCGGGAAAATTTGCAAGTTCCATTCAAAGTACCTAGGCAGACGCTTCTAGGTTAGTCTTGGCTGCCTATATAGACAGCCAAAACTTGCCTAGAAACATCTGCAAAGCCACATGATAGAGATTGTTTTTATTTATGCTTTTTCAGATTTCAGATATATACATCCACTTCAAGAACCGGTGGGCCAGATTCCAGGTATAAAAAAGTTTCGAGGCATTTTGGAAGACACGGCAAAGCAGGAAAAATATCCAATTAGGGTGGGAGTGGGGGTCAATTTCAATGCCGGTTTGCCTGAGAATCCAAAAAAACCTTTTTAACAGTGCGTTAATAATAGTCATGAAATTATTTTGTGAACGTTAACAATAACCTTTTATTTATTTATTTATTTATTTATTTATTTAATATCTATTTAATTATCTATTTATTAGTTTTAGTTTTTTATCTATATTTGTTATTATTTGTGCGATTTTTTGCGACTAAAATACTTGACAAAGACACGTGAAACTAAATATCGTCCTTCGAGAGCAACACGGCGGCATCTGCAATGCTGAAGCATTGCAGATGCGCCTTGTTGCACTCAAAGAACAACACATGACTACTTTGTTCTCATTTACCGCCAGATTCCATTTGGCACTAAAATCTTTCATTTGGCACCAAAAAAATTTATTTGGCTCCGAACACAAATTCCATTTGGCACTAACAACTTTCGGGACAAAGTGAACACGGAGTTGAATGAGTACCAACGTTTGTCGGAAGTTGTTCTATTTGCGCAATGCATATTATGTTGGATGATCTTGTGGAAGAATGAAAGGGATGAGGGATAAAGAACAAAAATTTATTTCTCACCCCTTCCAACTGTGTATATTTACAGGGCACCAGGAATGTACCCTGCAACCAGAAACCGGCCCGTGTCGAGCGGCGTTCCGTCGTTGGTACTATGACGCGGTTGATGGGAGATGCAAGATATTTACATATGGTGGATGCCAAGGAAACAATAACAACTTTGAAACCCAAGATGAGTGTGATCGAGTTTGTTCTGGAATAACTATTGTGTGATGATTTTATATATATAATGATGGAACTGTTGTCATGTCATGTTTATTCGATGCATTCCATCTCGGCCATACATTCGATACTGTATGCAGTCAAAGGCTGTGGAATTTGCCACTTACAAGCCCGTGAAAAAAGAATATATTTATTTATAATCACATACTGTGTTCACAAAAGTCGTACTTTTCTTTTTTTCATCGCGATCGAGTCGCGACATATCTATACACCAGACACCAGTGGGTTGAGTTTTCATAAAACAATAGACGCCTTTCGCGTAATGAATGACGACAGAAAAAATTACGAATGGTTAATAGCACAGTACAGTCGCCGTGTACTGGCCACTTTCCACGGGTGAGCAATATTTCGACGGTCGCAGTAATATAAGATTCAAAACACTAATTACAAGAATAATCATAAAAAATTTAATTAATGAAGCACTGGGTACAAGCCGGTGCTTCATTAATTAAAATGTTGCTGATAATGATTCTGATTACCTGGTAAACGCATGCGTGGACATCACTGCCCACGTGTGGATTACGACCAATCCACGTTGACTGTACTGTAGTAAATTCGTCGGGCGATCAAAAAAACATTTCTGCAATTTTCTCGTATTGGGCGGCAACGAATGAGTTGATTGCCAGTAAAATATGGAAATTTAGGCCATATGGCTATTACAGTTTAAGGACATAATCTTAGAGTGAACACTCACATTAAGTGTCGGAGAAACGATCTCAAACTTTTTGCAATAAAATATACCTGCGAGTTTCACCGAGGAATCGAAATCGTAACTACGGATAAGATAGGAAGAACACAAATTACAGTGACGTAGTACCCCATTCGTAATTCTCATCAGTCGCCGTTCATTGTGCAAAAGATCTGTATTATTACACAATCTAGAGCGAATTGCAAATAACAAATTGAGAAAGCGAATGGAATTCAATTTCTTTTTCCGCTGGATGAGATTCTACCGTGCTATGGGTAGAAAAGCAGAATAATAGTTACGATTTGATCACGATCTAGTCACAATCTGATCGAAATTGTCTGTGTAATCACTGTAATGTATGGTCATGTAATCATGTGTGATCACTGTACTGTATGGTAATGTAATCATGTGTATTCACTGTACTGTATGGTCATGTAATCATGTGTGATCACTGTACTGTATGGTCATGTAATCATGTGTGATCACTGTACTGTATGGTAATGTAATCATGTGTGATCACTGTACTGTATGGTCATGTAATCATGTGTGATCACTATACTGTATGGTTATGTAATCATGTGTGATCACTGTGCTGTATGGTCAGTAACCATGTGTGATCACTGTACTGTATGGTCATGTAATCATGTGTGATCACTGTACTGTATGGTCATGTAATCATGTGTGATCACTGTACTGTATGGTCATGTAATCTTGTGTGATCACTATACTGTATGGTCATGTAATCATGTGTGATCAATGTACTGTATGGTCATGTAATCATGTGTGATCACTATACTGTATGGCCATGTAATCATGTGTGATCACTATACTGCATGGCCATATAATCATGTGTGATCACTGTACTGTATGGTCATGTAATCATGTGTGATCACTGTACTGTACAGTCATGTAATCATGTGTGATCACTGTCCTGTATGGTCATGTAATCACGTGTGATCACTGTACTGTATGGTCATGTAATCATGTGTGATCACTATACTGTATGGTCATGTAATCATGTGTGATCACTGTACTCTATGGCCATGTAATCATGTGTGATCACTGTACTTATGGTCATGTAATCATGTGTGATCACTGTACTGTATGGTGATGTAATCATGTGTGATCACTGTACTGTATGGTCAGGTAATCATGTGTGACGACTGTACTATATGGCCATGCAATCATGTGTGATCACTATACTGTATGGCCATGTAATCATGTTTGATCACTGTACTGTATGGTCATGTAATCATGTGTGATCACTGTACTGTATGGTCATGTAATCATGTGTGATCACTGTACTGTATGGTCATGTAATCATGTGTGATCACTATACTGTATGGTCATGTAATCATGTGTGATCACTCTACTGTATGGCCATTTAATCATGTGTGATCACTACTGTATGGTCAGTAATCATGTGTGATAACTATACTGTATGGTCATGTAATCATGTGTGATCACTATACTGTATGGCCATGTAATCATGTGTGAGCACTGTACTGTATGGTCATGTAATCATGTGTGATCTCTGTTCTGTATGGTCATGTAATCATGTGTGATCACTATACTGTATGATCATGTAATCATGTGTGATCATTGTACTGTATGGCCATGTAATCATGTGTGATCACTATACTGTATGGCCATGTAATCATGTGTGATCACTGTACTGTATGGCCATGTAATCATGTGTGATCACTATACTGTATGGCCATGTAATCATGTGTGATCACTGTACTGTATGGTCATGTAATCATGTGTGATCACTGTACTGTATGGTCATGTAATCATGTGTGATCTCTGTACTGTATGGTCATGTAATCATGTGTGATCACTGTACTGTATGGTCATGTAATCATGTGTGATCACTGTACTGTATGGTCATGTAATCACGTGTGATCACTGTACTGTATGGTCATGTAATCATGTGTGATCACTGTACTGTATGGTCATGTAATCATGTGTGATCACTGTACTGCTTGGTCATGTAATCATGTGTGATCACTGTACTGTATGGTCATGTAATCATGTGTGATCACTGTACTGTATGGTCATGTAATCATGTGTGATCACTGTACTGTATGGCCATGTAATCATGTGTATTCACTGTACTGTATGGTCATGTAATCAAGTGTGATCACTATACTGTATGGTCATGTAAACATGTGTGATCACTATACTGTATGGTCATGTAATCATGTGTGACCACTGTACTGTATGGTCATGTAAACCTGTGTGACCACTATACTGTATGGTCATGTAATCATGTGTGATCACTGTACTGTATGGTCATGTAATCATGTGTGATCACTGTACTGTATGGTCATGTAATCATGTGTGATCACTGTACTGTATGGTCATGTAATCATGTGTGATCACTGTACTGTATGGTCATGTAATCATGTGTGATCACTGTACTGTATGGTCATGTAATCATGTGTGATCACTATACTGTATGGTCATGTAATCATGTGTGATCACTGTATTTATTGTATGGTCATGTAATCATGTGTGATCACTGTACTGTATGGTCATGTAATCATGTGTGATCACTGTACTGTATGGTCATGTAATCATATGTGATCACTGTACTGTATGGTCATGTAATCATGTGTGACCACTCTACTGTATGGTCATGTAATCATGTGTGATCACTGTACTGTATGGTCATATAATCATGTGTGATCACTATACTGTGTGGTCATGTAATCATGTGTGATCACTGTACTGCATGGTCATGCAATCATGTGTGATCATTGTACTGGATGGTCATGTAATCATGCAATTTTTGTTTGGTCTGTTTCATGTTTGCTTCCCCGGGAAGGGAAGCAGTGCTTGTTTACTGTGGTAAACCTGCTCTGTTTTATTTGTAAAAGAGGATCCCGTCACGAATGCCTCTAAAATTAACAACATGGGTATAAATGATTGATTAAACTTGGATTTATCTCCATGTTACGGTCATGATTTGCTATTGTGCACAAATATGTGTCCTTAACTCTTCACCCAGTGTACACGATATCAACATTTATTATTCCTGTTATTGTTTTTTAATTGTTTAAAAAATATCGACAAACTATATGAAGTGACCCCCCTCATCGTAACGAGCTCGGTGAGCTCGTCCCAATAAGGGTCACATCCTACTGTTTTGTTAAACTCTTTTGAAAAATATTTTTTGTTCAACTGCTTAATTTGTAAATTACGTTGGTGAATGTGGCAGATTTGTTAGGTAAAAGGTTGATCACCAATAAATAAATTAATAAAATTCATGTTTGTCTTGCATTCGAGAAACAATATAATGCTACACGACAACACATGCGGCTTGTTTCAACTGTGAAATGTAGTTTCATTGTACACGTAACTGTTCAATTGTTTCATTGTTTCGTTATTGATAAAATCACGTGAAGCATTTTTGTTTCGTCTGTTTATTTGTTTGTTTTTGCCTTTTTTGTTCGTCTTGTTTCATCCATATGTTAAACCTTTAGTTGAACATTCACCGGACCCTTTGTAATATGAATTGATAATCAAGATCTATATTCAACGCATTACAGTCCGCAACAAATAACAAGAGGCTTGCATCGCAAAGCACTGATAATTCAAATAACAGGGCGCACAATGCATTACTATCCACATCAAATAACAAGGTGAGCAATGCATTACTATCTACATCAAATAACAAGGCAAGAAGTGCATTACTACCTACAGCAAATAACAAGGTGCACAGTGCACTACCAGCCACATCAAATAACACGGTGAGCAATGCATTATTATCTACATCAAATAACAAGGTGTGCAATGCATTACTATCCACATCAAATAACAAGGTGATCAATGCACTACTAGCCACATCAAATAACAAGGTGAGCAATGCATTACTATCCACATCAAATAACAAGGTGAGCAATGCATTAATATCCATATCAAATAACAAGTTGAGCAATGCATTACTCTCTACATTAAATAACAAGGTACGCAATGTATTTCTATCCACATCAAATAACAAGGTGATCAATGCATTACTATCTACATCGAATAACAAGGTGAGCAATGCATTACTATTGGCATCAATTAACAAGGTGATCAATGTTTTTCTATCCACATCAAATAACAAGGTGTGCAATGCATTAATATCTCCATCAAATAACAAGGTGCGCAGTGCATTACTATCTACAACAAATAACAAGGTGTGCAGTGCATTATTATCCACATCGAATAACAAGGTGAGCAATGCATTACTATCCACATCAAATCACATGATGTGCAATGCGTTAATATCCACATTAAATAACAAGGTGAGAAATGCATTACTACCTACACCAAATAACAAGGTGTACAGTGCATTAATATCTACATCACATAACAAGGTGAGCAATGCATTACTATCCACATCAAATAACAATGTGAGCAATGCATTACTACCTACATCAAATAACAAGGTGTACAGTGCATTAATATCTACATCAAATAACAAGGTGAGCAATGCATTACTATCCACATCAAATAACAATGTGAGCAATGCATTACTATCTACATCAAATAACAAGGTGTACAGTGCAGTAATATCTACATCAAATAACAAGGTGAGCAATGCATTACTATCCACATCAAATAACAATGTGAGCAATGCATTATTATCTACATCAAATAACAAGGTGTGCAATGCATTACTATCTACATCAAATAACAAGGTGTGCAATGCATTACTATCTGCATCAAATAACAAGATGTGTAATGCATTTCTATCTACATCAAATAACAAGGTGCGCAATGCATTACTATCTACACCAAATAACAAGGTGAGCAATGCATTACTATCTACATCAAATAACAATGTGTACAATGCATTATTATCTACATCAAATAACAAGGTGAGCAATGCATTAATATCTACATCAAATAACAAGATGTACAGTACATTAATATCTACATCAAATAACAAGGTGAGCGATGCATTACTATCCACATCAAATAACAATGTGAGCAATGCATTACTATCTACACCAAATACCAATGTGAGCAATGCATTACTATCTACAACAAATAACAAGGTGTGCAATGCATTACTATCCACATCAAATAACAAGGTGTGCAATGCATTATTATCCACATCAAATAACAATGTGAGCAATGCATTATTATCTACATCAAATAACAAGAAGCACAATGCATTACTATCTACATCAAATAACAAGGTGTGCAATGCATTACTATCTACATCAAATAACAAGGTGTGCAATGCATTACTATCCACATCAAATAATAATGTGAGCAATGCATTATTATCTACATCAAATAACAAGAAGCACAATGCATTACTATCTACATCAAATAACAAGGTGCGCAGTGCATTACTATCTACATCAAATAACAAGGTGAGCAATGCATTACTATCCACATCAAATAACAAGGTGAACAATGCATTACTATCTACATCAAATAACAAGGTGAGAAATGCATTACTATCCACATCAAATAACAAGGTGAGCAATGCATTACTATCTACATCAAATAACAAGGTGTGCAATGCATTACTATCTACATCAAATAACAAGGTGAGAAATGCATTACTACCTACACCAAATAACAAGGTGAGCAATGCATTACTATCTACATCAATTAACAAGGTGAGCAATGCATTACTATCCACATCAAATAACAAGGTGTGAAATGTATTACTATCTACATCAAATAACAGGTTGAGCAATGCACTACTAGCCACATCAAATAACAAGGTGCGCAATGCATTACTATCTACATCAAATAACAAGGTGTGCAATGCATTACTATCTACATCAAATAATAAGGTTTGCTGTTACCAATGGTGGCGCTGTCTGGGAAGAGGATTCCGCAGACGAGTATTGGTACCCCACTCCCACCCTCCTATAAAAATTAGAAGTAAATGTACCCGCCTACAATAATTCTCAAATGATGTAAACAGCCTGACAAGTTACACGCAAAGTTTAAGCCGTTGGATCTGTGGAATGAACGTGGAGATCCATCAGCTAAAATTTTGTACACTATATTTTGTTGACTCGGTAACTAAACTATTTAACCAAGTCTTTGAAACACATCATTACCCACTAAGCTGGAGTAATACTGTTCTCATAACAATGTATAAAAAGGGGACAGCTATGACCAGAACACGTTTTGTGCAACTGCTGTCAGCGACTTCATCGGCAAATTCTTCATCGGAGTATAAAAATTAAGAATAAATATTTTTTGGAAGAAAATTCTCTGTTTAGTGACAACCAATTTGGCTTTCGTAAAAACGCAGAACAAAGGACAGGGCCTTTTATTTGTTCTCAAAATCGCATTACAGAGGTTTAAAAAATGAATAAATCACTATGTACTCCCTTTGAACATTTAAGATAACGTACGACCGGATCGACAGATGTATATAGAATATACCCATAGTAGCCTGGTTTACCAACTTTGCTTGTAACTTGTCAGGTGAACATTTGGTACACCAAGCTACTTTGGGTATATTTTATTTATACCATGATCGTCAGAGTAAGAAGAGCTCAAATGTTAATAAATCAATATTCACACGTGTGAATCTGTTTTTGTTTACATAAGCATCGGTGAGCTGTACTTTCCCTGGCAATTTTATCTCCGAAACGAAATAGAAAACGAAACTCGCAAATTACGGGGCCTTTTTTTATTTTAATAACATAATAACATACTATTTCGAGTTATGGATGCTTTATTAACATGAGACAACGCATGTTTGTTAATTTTTGGTATCTTCTGAGGTAAACTCATTTAAAACGTAATAAATAATTGCCGCTTTCATTTCACTCTTCGCGAGGCGACGAGCGATAAATTTAGACAAGTTCGCATTCAGGTTGCCGTCATCAAAGGTCAACTGGGATGTAGTTCCACTTTTGGTGTAAATTTTAACTCTTGAAATCCCATTGCTGGCGTGTTTACCATGGTTGGTGTGGGAAGCTAAAATTTATATCATAGGCTTTTTTAGCTCACCGAAGGGAGCTTAACTTATCACTTGCCGTCCGTCGTCGTCGTCCGTCGTCGTCGTCGTCGTCCGTCGTCCGCCGTCGCCCATAGTGAATTTTACATTATCGACTTCTCCTCACAAACTACTGGACCAAATTGGACCAAATCTGGTGTGCATGTTCCTTATCATATGCCAATTCCAATTTGTTCAAATAAACTTGCCGCGCCCACAGGGGGCTCCACAAGTGGCATAAGTCTAATAGCACCCATAAATTTTTTCAAACATTCAAAAAATCTTCTTCAGATCCACCAGTCAGAATCTTCTCATATTTGTTATGCAACATCTCTAGGGGGGTCAGATTCAAGTTTGTTCAAATGTAGCCCCTGGGTTATTATTTGGGCTCTCTATTGGAGCCCGAATTTTAACTTAGTGCAGTATGTGGAATATTCTTTAAAAATCTTCTTCTTCAGATCCACTGTTTGAAATCTTTTGATATTTGGTATACAACATCTCTAGAGGGGTCAGATTCAGTTAGTATTTGGGCTCTCTATTGGAGCCCAAACTTTAACTTGGTGCAATTTGAGGAAAATTCTGTAAAAATCTTCTTCTTCAGATCCACCAGTCAGAATCCTTTCACGTTTGGTATACAACATCGGTGGGTGGGGTGGGGGGTGGACGGATTCAAGTTTGTTCAAATCGAGTCCCTGGGTTAATAACTGGGCTCCCTATGGGATTCCGAATTTTAACTTAGTGCAATATGAGGAAATTTCTTTTAAAATCTTCTTCTTCAGATCCACCAGTCAGAATCCTTTCATATTTGGAATACATCATCTCTAGAGGGGCGAAATTCAAGTTTGTTCAAATTGGGTCCCTGGGTTGAAATTTTGGGTCTGGTTCGGACTTAGAAATTGTGGACCAAAATTGTAAAAAAAAAACTTTTTTATGCGTTTTGTTCAATTTTGAGACAAAACAAAAAAATTATAACCTGAAAATTTGGGGTCCGGTTCCGACTTGGATATTTTGGACCAAAATTTGGAAATTTTATTTAGTTTTTTATGCGTTTTGTTCAATTTTGAGACGAAAAAAAAAAATTTGTGGCCTGAAAATTTTGGGTCCGGTTCCGACTTGTTTTTAAAATCTTCTCCGTTTGACCATGTAGTCCGATGCTTTCATATTTGGTATACAACATCTCTAGGAGGGTTAGATTCATGTTTGTTCAATCCTAGTCCCTGGGTTGATATATGGGCTCTCTATGGGAGCAGAAAATTTAACTTAGTGCAATAAAAAGAAATTTCTTTAAACATTTCTTCAGATCCACAAGTCAGAATCATTTCATATTTGGTATACAACATCTCTTGGAGGGTATGACTCAATTTTGTTCAAATCTGGTCCCTGGGTTATTAATTTGGGTTACCTATGGGAGCCTGAATTTTTACTAAGTGCAATATGAGGGAATTTCTTTTAAGATCTTTTTCTTCAGATCCACAAATCAGAATCCTTTCATATTTGGTATACAACACCTCTAGGTGGATCAGATTCAAGTTTGTTCAAATTGCGTCCCTGGTTTAATATTTTGGCTCCCTATTTGAGCCCAAAGTTTAACTTAGTGCAACGTGAGGTGATTTCTTTAAAAACCTTCTTCAGATCCACCAGTCAGAATTCTTTCATATTTGGTATATGACATCTCAAGGGGGATCAGATTCAAGTTTGTTCAATTTGAGTTCCTGGCTTAATATTTGGCCTCTATGGACGGGGGTGGGGTGGGGGTGGCAGGGGGGCATGTTAGGTTCAGGTTTGTTCAAATCCATTCCTTAGTGTTTTTCCATAAAATTTGCCTCTCATGACTTCATTCCATTGTAGTGTTGATGAACCATGTCTGACTGAATGTAACCCCAAATACGTCTTTGAACCACTTTGGCAGGTGAGCGATTAAGACTCCTTGGGGCCTCTTGCATATATAGTAGAATAGGGAATCATGGCATCTAAATGGTGCTTATAAACGTTGTAATATGGGGGTATGCGAAAACGAATATGCAAGTTTAGAGTATTTATATATTTCAAGTTTTTATCGAATTAGAACTAAGTGTACTGCCCAACTGTCCACAACCGGTGTCAGGCAAGGCTGTATTGTCTCGCCTGCACTGTTTAAAATCGGTTTAGATGTTATGGGATTCAAGATTCATGAGTAATGTGCTCCCGTAGAATTAAATAATACAACGATTAATCACTTTCTCTTCGCGGACGAATTAGTTCTAATCTCCGATACGGCTTGTGAATTACAACGATGCCGAGACAAGTTGGGGGATTATATTGAAAGTAATCGCCTTGGGAATAACATTAACAGGTTGAGTGCTAGAAGCCACTATCAGGATGTTCAGAAAAATGAGGGCACCAGAGCAAAGGCAAGCGTTTTCCTTGCTCATGTTTCATATTCAGTCAAATAAAATAATATATTGTTTATCTAAATTTGATCTATTACAAATTTCTGGCGGGTGCCCCTGTGGGCACTCTCCACTACTTTGTAATAAAACAAATTTTGAACAACAAATTCAGACCACTAAAATAATAACCTAGCCCCCAAGCAGTTAATAAAACAAAGGTGATGGTATTCAATACTCGGAAATTAAAAAAATCATTAATTTCAAAGTCACATCAAATAAAATTGCACACATACCTCAGTATACAGTACGTGGCGAGTGGATTGTAACTAAATCACCCGCGGAGTGGAGTTATCACCCAAGCTATAACTTTCAAATTTTATATGTATCGACAAAAAACACAAGCAATGTTTCAGGCAATGGACCTCCGGGTTTAACCCGGAGGTCCATTGGATGAAACGTTGCTGGTGCTGGGTATACTTTGCAACAAATTTGCAATTATTGCTCGGGTGGAATTTCCACTCTGCGGGTGATTTAGTGATAATACACTTTCCACGTAATGTACATATCTTGCCTTCTGCTTTTAAAGTAACGAAGAACTTCAAGCTGCACAAAAGAAATTAGAACTAAAAGGAATGAAAGTTCTGATGAGTGACGTCATATGGGGGTTGTTATGGCAGCGCCCGTGAACGGCCATGTTTTGATGTCATCACCATGGTGATATGTGGTGCCAGTGTGCGTTGTTAATGTGACATATGTTTCCTTTATCCATTTTGTTTGTTGGGGCCACCATTTTGGTTTCTATGATGGGACGTGGTTGCCTGGAAGACTGCATTTTGAGCCAAAATACTCCGTGGGAACTCCGGAAAGTTAAGCAGTGCTTGTTAACTGTGGCGAACAAGCACGATTTCACTGGTAAAATAGGACCCACTCACTAATATCATGTGACCCCTCAATGGAACGAGCTCAATGAGCTCGTTCCAATGAGGGGTCACATGATATGGTTTTGTTGAAATATTTTGAAAACTTTAATTTTTTCAACTGCTCAATTTTTATATTACGCGGGCGGATGCGGGCGATTTGTTAAGTAAAGGGTTAATACGGATTTCCCCTGAGTCCGCATTACAGTAGTAGCATGCACATCTATAGGGATACAATAATATAGTGTTTAATACACTGTCATCCTACTTCGGACTGTCTCTACAATGCTGGATGTATAAAACACTCACATTCTGCCGACAACAGCCCTTACAATATCGGATGTGTAGTACAAAGATATCCTACCTTCGGCGGTCTCTTCAGTGCCGAATGTATGGTTCACTGATATCCTGCCTTCGACGGTCTCTGCTATGGCGGGGGTTTAGAACACTGACATCCTACCTTCGACGGTCTCAACAGTGTCCGTGAGGTGTAGTACACTGACTCGTACCGTCTCTACAAAAGCGGGTGTTGACCTCACTGGCATCTTACCTTCGAGGGTCTATATAATGCCAGGTGTTTAGAAAACTGACATCCTACCTACGTTGGTCTTTATAATGCTGGGTGTTTAGTACACTTCACATACTGTTATTGTGCCGGATGTTTCATGCACTGGCCTTATACATGCGAAGGTCTCTATAATGCCGGGTGTTTAGTACGCTGACATCCTGTCATAATGCTGGATGTTTCGTACACTGACAATCAACCTTTGATGGCCTCTACAATTCCGGGTTTTCAGTACAATACACTGACGTCTTGGCCGACGACGGATTCTATAATGCCGGGTGTTCAGTACACTGGCATCCTGTTTAGCGCCGGATGTTTCATTCACTGACATACTATCTTCGACGGTCTCTACAATGTCGGTCATAACCGTTGTTTTCTCCCCCACAGCATGTGTAACATACGGCTGTCCAGGGTGAGATAGCAGGGAGAGACAGGTGGATCCCACCCCCACCCACGTGGCGTTATATATTTATAACGTTATTATGACGTTATGCATATTGTATCAGTTTCTTGCTACCAACTAATTCATATTGACGTCATCAGAATGCAGTGTGATCAAAGTTTGATGCTCTAAAACTCTTAAAACCCCATGATGCCACCGTTCCTAATGGATTTCGTGGTATATACCTTTGGTATATACGTAACTTTTGCATGCTCTTTCCGATGGTGTCATTAATTTTTCAAAACAACGAATACCAAATGAGTTGATTATATCAGCACGTGACCGCCGATTACCTCTGGCTAACGTTACCGCTGTATGGTGGGGGGAGAAAAATAATCCCTGATGGGTACGGGTATGGGATGGGAAAATCTCACCCTCGAGACAAGATATTTGGTCCAGACACTCGGCAAGCCTCGTGTCTGGCCCAAATATCTTGCCCTCGGGTGAGATGTTCCCATCCCACACCCGTACCCATCAGGGATTATAATAGTCTCATTGTTCTATTGAGTAATTAGTGCACTGACATCCTATCATCAACGATCTCTGCAATGCCGAATTGCAGTATACTGACATCTTACCTTCGACGGTCTTTACTATCCCGGGTGTTTAGTTTTTTTACATCCTACCTAGGATGGTCTTTACAATGACGGATATGATAATTTCTACACTGCCAGATGTGTAGTAGAATGACATCATACCTTCGATGGTCTGTACACTTCCGGATATGTAGTACATTGACATCCTGCCCTTGAAGGCCTCTGCAGTGCTGGGTATTTAGAACACCGACATTCTACCTTCGACGGTCTCTACAATGCCAAGTGTTTAGTTCATTGACGTCCTACCTGCGACGGTCTCTACAGTATCAGGTGTTTAGTACACTGATATATTACCTTCGATGGTCTCTATAATGCCGTGCGTTTAGCACACTGTCATCCTACCTTCGACGGTTTCTACAATGCCATCGTGCTCAGTACACTGGTATCCTACATTCGACGGTTTCCATAATGCTGTGTGTTTAGTACACTGTCATTCTACCTTCGACGTTTCTACAGTCCTATATTCGCCGGTCTCCAGGAGGCCGGATGTTAATGGCATCTTACCTTCACTTCTAGGGTCTCTATAATACCGATGTTTAGTACACTGACATCCTACCTTTGACGGCCTCTATAATATTGGGTGTTTAGTACAGGGCCATCCTACCAACTGCGGTCTTTATAAATATGCAGGACGTGTAGTATACTGACACCCTGCCTTCAACGGTCTCTGTTAAGGCGAGTGTTTCGTACAGATACATCATGCCTTCGACGATCTCTATAATGCAGGGCATTTAGTACAATGGCGTCCTCTTATAATGTTGGATGTTTCAATGCACACTATCCTACCTTCGACGGCCTACATACTGCTAGGTATTTAGTGTATTGGCATCTTATCTTGGGCGATCTCTATAATGCTGATGGTTATTTAGTACACTGGCATCTTATCCTCGGCATTATCTGCCGGGTATTTAGTACATCGACTTCCTGTCTTCGACTGTCTGTATTATACTAGGTTTTTAATACACCGACATTGGACCTTCAACACGGACACATGATAATCAAATATACAATGCAACAATCCACCCACACCGACCCGATCAATTATCATTCATTTAAAATATTGTAAGGCCCATACTTACGTTCAGTGTTTGTAAAACTAGAACAAGTGCAAAACCATACCGATGCAATAAAGCAATGGATATAAACGGGGTGGTTATGGCAACGCGTCTATTAACCCTTTACCTAATATGAAAAGCAGACGACACTTGCAAAACAAATTCTTGAATTACTAATTTTTTTCATTTTTTGTCTCAAAAACATAGGTTATGACCCCTCGTTGGAACGAGCTCGACGAGCTCGTTCCAACGAGGGGTCATAACCTATGTTTTTGAGACAAAAAATGAAAATATAATGAAAATTTATTGTCGATTTTTGTGAATAGCGCTGGTCGGTTTTATCCGTTACGTTGGGTAAAGGGTTAACCAATAGCCATAATGATTATATGGAATGGAGAGTTAATTATACGTTCCGGAAGTTGGGCCCACGGGAACATTTTCCACTACTTTATATGGCTAGTCAACCTCTGTTTCTCTGTGGTTGTGCTCTTTACAATCCTGATCCTGTGCCTCTCCTTGCTCAGATGTTGCTCATGCACCTTTTCATCTGCGAATGGCTGTAAAAGGGTCAATGCGGGTGCGTGGATCAGTGTAGGTGCGTTAAGGAACAAAGAAGGGCTCTCATAAAGATCCCTTTCGATAAAACACCTAACCTTATTTCATGGGGACAAAATGTCCACCATAGGATGGGCTAGGCTTTGCCTTTGGGTCACTTCCATGTGCAGGCTCAGTAAAATTGACAAGACAGGCCAAGAAGATATGAAATGATTTATGGAGTCAAGGCGCTGGGGCAGGAGGACCATATGGACGTTGCCGGAGTCAAGTCAGTTTTGTTTTGGCCACTACCGAGGAACCTTTAGCTGTTCAGTTTCTATTGATAACGTTGCTGGAGAAGACCATGCCGTATGCACATAAATGCATAGGCCTGCAGTTTAGCTTCGGGCGCACAATCCAAGTGATATATTGGGGCCCAATGAGGTGCTTTTTTCTGATCCGCTGCGCCTCCAAATCAGAGGTGGAAACTATATGACCATCTATTTGTCCATCATTTTTTTTGTTTAATGTAACTTTTCCATGCCACTCTCTGTATATATTTAGTTACTTGTAACAGGTCCCCTACCCGCTAACCAAAGGAAGGACATGCATTCCACCTGCTCCCGAACTTTGCACTGTTTTCCCACATTTTTTCATGCTGTCGGTATATGTATTTTTTGTCTGGTCATTACTGTTTCGACCTCGAAGAGAAGCAGTCAAACATGTCTTTTTTCCGAATTTCTTTCTGAATCTCATCCCCGTTGTGCATGTCTGGAAGTGTCTTCCTTGAACATTGGAGATAGAGCTTGTGAGCTTCCATTGAGAGCCGTTATGTGGTCCCCTGTGCAAGGCTTTCAACTTACTTGCAAGGTTTCTCCAGAAGATTAATGGGTTGTGACATATTGGATTGGAGTCACCATCGGCGAACTTGGATCCTTTACCGATCAAGAGTTATCTCTCGTGAAACAGAAGTAAATTCTGCGTTGTCGTACCCCTCCCTGGATGGTAGAATTACTCAAATTTTCAGAAATGTACCGGGTTTTGGGGGCAAGTGAATGAGATGGGACCGACATTCACACCAAGGAGGCCGAAAAGGTCCCCACTTCCGAAGAAAAGAATGTATGAAATACAAAAGAAGCGCAGCATGGGGGTTGTGTTATGTAGTGTATCGAATTAGCAGTGTTAACTTTATGTATTTATTTATATATTTGGATTTACCGACACTTTCGACAGCTAGGACACTTCGTGTCGGACAGTTGTACGGGTGGAGGAAAACGGAGTATCCCGAGAGAACCAACAAGCAACTGCCAGACTCTCCAACCTGTTAACTCCAAACAAGCAGGGTTAGCATTGGTTAAAGACAAGTGCGCCATCGACGTCCGGTACGCCTTGGTACACAATACCACCGTGCCCACCCGCGGGCAATTGGGATTAAATGTCTTGCCCAAGGACACAACGCGGTTGCTGTAAGTGGGATTCGAACCAAGTACCTCTCGGCTTGTAGCCCGCATCTCTACCTACGGAGCCACCGCGCTTCCGCTCGATGTATCCACTGAATAAACCGAATTTTCTCCAAAAACACTCCGTTTAAAACCCGCTTGAGATTACACCGGTGCCAACTACGATGATGGGCTAGACATTTCCAAGTCAGAGTAGGGAGGTATTGAATGTCAAGTTCGATTTTGGTATTGATATTTTTAGAATGATTCACCTCAGTATCGGTACGGTATTCGGTGTCAACAACATACATTAAGTAGTATGTCTCGTATGTTTCACCCCTTAGTTGCAGGACGCCGGAAGTGACGCCATGTCCCGTGTCCCAGAGGCGCCATGTTGTCTTGTCGTGGTAACCCGCGTAAGCGGCCATGTTGTGACGTCATCCCCATAGTGATATATGGTATTAGTGCGAATGCGCAGCTTGCGTTGTTAGGGTGATACGTGTTTCCGTCGTCCATTTTGTATACTGGAGGCCGCCATCTTGGTTTCTATGGCAGCACGTGATTGCTATGAGACCTAAAACCTTCTTATAGGACAGGGGTATGTTTGGAGGGTGTGTTCGATTAAATAGGAGTAATTTCCAGTTTCGCAGAATTACCACAAACAACCCGACAAGTTGTACTATTTCGAATTTTTTCAGAAATCTCTGCTTCTATCTAACTATGCAATAGTTTTCGTCTACCTGACCATGTTCGTTTGTCCTGGAGTATACTTCAGTAGAGTAGAAGAGCCTATGAGCTGGAACAACTTTGCTTATTATTGCTATATTTAGCTGTTCTTGTCTGTTCTTGTTAGTTCTGACCCTATTCCGAATACTCTTGTTGTTTCAATTATCTAGATCGCCCAATCAGTTCACTTTCCTGACGCTAACTAACCAATCAGATTGCTTGATTTCCCATAACCTGTACTTAATCGTGCAGAATTTCCTCCCTTATTACAACAAAGTCCTATCCGATTCTCATCACCTCTATATCCTATGGCCACGTCCCATGGAATCCATTTTTGTGAAACGTCTCTGGTTATGGAATCCCTTTTAGTCGTATGAGGCCATGAGGTCTATGAGAAAAGCCCTCAATGAGGCCTAATTTACTATCCCTCATAGCCTTATTTCTTTTGAGGGCATTAGGGCCATGAGAAAAACCCTCAATGAGGCCTAATTTACTATCTCTCTTAGCCTCATTTCAGTATTGGAGGATACCTATGGCCTGGTATTGTATTATTTGAGGATACCTATCGAGGATACCTTTTGGAGAATCCATTTTTAGTCGTATGAGGCCACGAGGGCTATCTGAAAGGCCCTCAATGAGGCCTCATTTACTATCCCTCATAGCCTCATTTCTTTTGAGGCCTTGAGGGCCATGAAAAATCCCTCAATGAGGTCTAATTTACTATCCCTCTTAGTCTAGGCAAGGCACTTAACCCCGATTGTCCACATGGGTACCGTCGATGGTGCGCATGTCTTCAACCAATCTAACCCTGCCTGTGCTGCAGTGAGGAGTTACGATGTTGGGAAGCTGGCAGCTGCTCGTCGTTGCTCGGTGGTTCTCTCCGGGTACTCCGGCTTCCTCCACCCGTAAAGCTGCCACGGTCATGATTAGCCATTGTGCATAAGTAGGCCTCATTTACTATCCCACATAGCCTCGTTTCTTTTGAGGCCATGAGGGCCATAAAATAAAATCCCTCAATGAGGTCTAATTTACTATCCCTATTAGCCTCATCTCGGTATTTAAAAGCCACAATCCAAGGCACCCCAATTTCGGCACCCCTTTTGGAAAACGTCTGGCCTCGGCACCCCTTTTTGTCGTATCGAACACACCTTCCGAACATACCCCCGCCCTATAACAAGGTTTTAGGTCACATAGTAACCACGTGCTACCATAGAAACCAAGATGGCGGCCTCCAGTATACAAAATGGACGACGGAAACATTTATCACCCTAACAACACGCGCTGCGCATGCGCACTAACACCACATATCACTATGTGGGTGACGTCACAACATGGCCGCTCACGCGGGTTACCATGACAACTCAACATGGCGCCTCTGGGTCACGTGACAGGACGTCACTTCCAGGGTCCTGCAACCTAAGGGTGAAACTTACGAGACATACTACTCATGTATTCACACCAATACCAATATTGAATGGCATTTAAGGTATTCTTCCGACACTAGGTGATCCTGGCTCTCGAAAGTGTCGTTATACACAAATAAATAAAAAAATAAATAAATAAATAAATAAATAAATAAATAAATAAATAAATAAACAAATAAATAAATAAAACTGCCTAGTTATTGTTCCCTGTTGTACAGCAGATGAAGTCGCCGAATTGTCAAAACGTTGGAAGTAGCACAGGCACATGCTGTCTCTCAATTGTTGCAACAAAAGTCCTGAGAGAAAATCTGGGTGTTTTCTATCAACGTCTTTGTAATATCATATGACCGATTGTGAGTACCTTTAGAATTACACTGTCAATGGGCTCTTCCTGTCCTGAATTGTTGCATAATGTTTTAATTATTCATTAATGTCGACTATATTTTTTTATACCGAAGTTTCGGTATTTTGAGATTCCCTCGGTACGGTAAATCGGTACCTATAGCGAGCGGTATTTTCTACAGATTGAAGAGTAACATAATATATGTTAGGACAGAGTAGGGAATTGTAGATCTGGGCTCGGCCCATGCACTGGCTGGAACATAAGAAAGGAAAGAGGTCATGTGGCTTCATTGACATAGATATCTAGATCCGAGCGAACTCAAATCGGAGAGTATAGGGATAAATCGGGCTATTTGGTGGCAATTCAGTACACCCAGATCCCTGTTCTAACCTTCTCGTTTCCTTCGTACTTCGTCGTTACTGCGGTGATGGGGTCATTTAAGGTCTCTTCGTGGGAATTGGGGCTCCATCGCTGTCATCTGGTGTGCAAGTTCGGTCCGAGGTTCTTTCTTTCGGTAATTACTTTATTAACGCGGTAACGTTTACGTCCTCGGGCCAGGCACTTAATCCCGATTGCCCATGTAGGGACACGCCGGCGCTGTGTACTAAGGCGTACTGCACGTCGATGGTGCACTTGTCTTCAACCAATGTTAACCCTGCTTATGTGGAGTTAGTATGTTGGGGAATCTGATAGCTGCTCGCCATCGCTCAGTGGTTTTGTCCGCGTACTCCGCTTCCTCGACTGAATAAATAAATAAATAAATAAATAAATAAATAAATAAATAAATAAATAATGTTTTCCGGGGGACTATAGCTGCAAACGAGTCAGTATCCGTGATTTCCCTTCCCTGGGGGCTTATTCTCACTTACCCAGCAGACTGCAATTTCAGTCCAGTCCAGAATTGGTTATGGTCTGTTTTTATATTCACCGGGAGCAATTCTCACTTACCCAGCAGTGTTGTTTTAGCGAGAGTTAGCCATGTATTTGTTGACAAACGCTTCTCGTGCCGCGGAATGTTTGGTCAATCTTATCAGTAGTCATCAGAAGTTACTGATTAGTATTTGCACTGATTATTGTTAACCTTTATGACAAACATCTTTGTGCGGGTAGCTTTGATTATTATTTTTTTTTTTTATTATTATTATCGCTATCATTTGTAATGTGAGTATTATTTATGTTGTTGTTTTTTGGGGAGCATATAAGACGATCCGCATCCGTTCAATCATTAGAATATTTCTACACATCAGAATGGCTAACGCTCAAGTAAATGTGCATTATATTCCAAATGATAGAGGAGGTCGATATCTCATATACAACAATTTCAAATTCAGTGTCAAGACTCGCAGAAATGAATCCGTCCATTGGAAGTGTTGTGTGAAAACTTGTAGGGCAACTGTCAACACAAAAAATGATATGATAACTTCAGTGAGAGATGTCCACAACCACGCAGCCGACAGTTCCAAAATAGCTGCAGAAGCAGTCATTGCAGAACTCAAAGCTACTGTCCGCAAGAATAGCAGACCGATCAGCACTATATTCCAAGAAGAATTAGCCAGTAAGTAATTTTTTAATCTTTGTTATAAAAAAATAATTAATTTTATTAATTTATAATTTATAATTTAAAAATTTGAAATTAAAATTAAAGGTAAATGTTTTCAAAGTTTTAAACCTGATTCTTGAATGTTTTATTTTGATTAATTAATTAATTAATTCATTCATAATTTTTTACAGGTCTGCGAACTGACGAGACTCACCCTGATATTTTAGCCAAGATGCCAACATTTTACTCGGCAAAAGCATCTTTGTACAGATCTCGAGCCAAAATGCAACCCAAGCTTCCAAAACGACGTGAAGACATCGTTCTCCCAGAGCATTACACAACAACAACAACTGGGGCCAATTTTCTACTTGCCAACGACGGTTCTAATGAAAGACTTATAATTTTTGCTACAGACGAAAACTTGTGTCATCTTTCACAGGCTTCTGTTTTTTATTGTGATGGAACATTTGACAAATCACCAAAAATTTTTCTTCAATTATATACTATTCATGCATTCGTCGATGGTCAAATGCGACCACTTGTCTATGCTCTGCTCCCCAACAAAACCCAAGTGACATATGAGAGATTCTTCACACTCACCAGCCAACGTGCCGCAGATAGCCAAACACCCCTAACGCCGAGAGAAATATTCATGGACTTTGAAATTGCAGCCCAGAATGCTGCAGCGACAGTTTTTCCGTTGGCTAATTTGAAAGGGTGTTTCTTTCATTACCGCCAGGCTGTGTATAAGTATGCTACAAAAGACTGTAAATTGCCGTACCAGGAAAATCTTGAAATAAGAACACTTGTGAAACGATCGATAGCTTTGCCGCTTTTGCCAGTAAACAGAATCAGTGATGCCTGGTTTGAAATCCTAGAGGAGTCGCCGGAATCTGAGGAAAGAAATGTCACCAAGTTCACAGACTATATGACTACCTACTGGGTAGAAGGAAGTCACGGACGTAACCTCTGGAACCACCATGAGACAGAAGGACCTCGCACCACCAACCATGTCGAGGGTTGGCACCGAAAATTACAACTGTTCATACCACCCTCAAAACCAAACATCTTCACATTGGTAGAATTCATAAAGAAGGAACAGGCTTTCCATGAAGTGGCAATCTTACAGACGGCAGCCGGTGCCAAGAACCGTCCACGACAGCGACGCTACCAAAGGATCGATCAATCTCTAAATCATTTCAAACAGCTTTACCGCCGCGGAGAATTGGGAAATTTGGCCTTCTTAGACGCTGTGGGCCATGGAACAGGTTTTTAATTATAAATTAATTAATATATATGTATGAAAACATTGTTACATGCAGCTTGTTAATTATGAAAAACAGATTCATTTTTTTGTTGGTATTTTCTATCATTATAAATATCATTATAATTATGTGTTTGAAAATTATTATTGATGATGATCACGGCACTTCGCTAATAAATGGTTAATATAATATGGTATTTTCTATCATTATAAATATCATTATAATTATGTGTTTGAAAATTATTATTGATGATGATCACGGCACTTCGCTAATAAATGGTTAATATGAACACTGGTCTTCGTAATATAAATGTATGAAAACATTGTTACATGCAGCTTGTTAATTATGAAAAACAGATTCATTTTTTTGTTGGTATTTTCTATCATTATAATTATGTGTTTGATAATTATTATTGATGATGATCACGGCACTTCGCTAATAAATGGTTAATATGAACACTGGTCTTCTTCTTGTCTGTAAATTAATTATAAATATATGGTCGTCAAACAGTGAAAAATAGCGATATGGACTATAGTCGGCAACCCTTTGATATCGGATCAATTAGCACCTATACCGAGAACAATACCTGCTGGGTAAGTGAGAACATCCCTCCCTGGGATGGGTGATAAAGCCCGATTAAACCCAATTAAAGGGGGTTATTTAAAAAACGTTATTCTCTTTTGTTTCCTAAACATAACATTCTTAATTAAAAAAGAACATGAGACTGACTAGCTGATCTGCCAACACCAAAGGACAATGGGTACATTGTGAGAGATTATAAAATAATAGTATTGCCATGATTATGAAAGGGAAAATAAGCTGCCAATTTAAAAAAAATATCCACTCTCGTATTTTGCTTGTATGTGAAAGAGCATATGAAAAAAAAACACTAAAAACACTGTATTCAGAAGAGACCGAAGGTACGGCCGTTTTTGACAAAGCTCATAAACGCGTGAAAATGCACCTACATTTTTTTGTCCAGAAATAAACAGTATCGTGTCGCCATTTTATTACTCGCCTCTTTCTATGAAATCCTCATCTATAGCAACACTAAACCATGCGGAAAATGGAAATATGTTCCACACATATTAATTTGAATCGCTAGAGGTAGCTAAACATAGTAACACGGGTTCCCCTCGCAAATTTGGTTAACGATAAAATGTGTTCTCTTTGTTGGCCAAATGAATTGCTGAGTGTTCTTCTAATAATTGTTTTTTTTTATAGACGTGAAGGCGTGTAATAAACACAGAACGACACACGCGTGTGAAGGGGTTAATCAATATGGAGCTCATGCCATATTGATTAGCCCATTCACACGCGTGTGTCGTTCCGTGTATTTAGGTCTCGTTGTCAAGTTTCGATTTTATTGTTTAAAAATGTATATATTTTCGATAATCCTCCCCACGGGGCTAAATGTAAAGCGTAAAGATAGGTTTATGACGGACTCCGAAAACCGATTTGTCATTTAAACAGACCAGCAATAAGTCAAGCGCTGCTAATTAAGCATGAAATTTAATGTCCATTAAGGCGCACTTGTTGAACGCCACATGGGCTATCTGATAACTGATGGAGTAAGAGAAATAGTGTTCTCCTGTGGTCATTATCTGTGTAATTGTGGCCAGTTAATAGGAAATTGTTGTGAAAACAGTACATCGCATATGCTCTGGACACACACCCATATTACGCATCTAGCATGTCACCGAAATGCCATGCCATGCCATGCCGAATTGCGAGTCTTTCAAAGAAACTTTAAAGCGAGTCTTAAATTAAGATAGATTCAAGCGGTCAAGTTCAAGAAAAGCAATTACAATGAGAATTGATGGTCTGGCTATGGAAATAAAAGGAAACAAAAATCGGGAGTTTCTCGAAAAATTCATTCCAGTTTGAAGGTGTGTAAGGCTTTGGGTCGTTGCGAGCAGATGAGCGATGTTCCATGCTATAGGTTAGAGGAGGCGCCACATCAGTGCGAAAGTATAGGCACGTTGTGAATGTAGGGGAGCCACAGAGCTCATATTTAGAATAGGAGCAGTCGCGGGCCAAGTCGGTGGCCATATTTGAGAATAGGATCGGAAACACGAATTACGAGCTCAGATACGTAGGCAGAATAGGCTTTGCCTGTATGAACATTATTCTGAGATAAACGTAGGGGAACGTTTAACCCCATTGGTGGCGACTGCTTGAGTGAAAAGCGTCAAGTAAAGTGACAATAAGCTAGTGGCCGTGGGACGGCAGTGGTGGAGTGACATTCCGCCACTTGTTGGAGGGAATGGGATATAGTCAAGTGACAATACGTTAGTGGCCGTGCGATGGCAGTGGTAGAGTGACATTCCGTTACTTGTTAGAGCAAAGGAGTCCGGATAAAGTGACAAGACGTTAGTGGCCGCGCGACGGCCGTGAAGGGAAGAGGCGACCAAAGAACAAACACCAGAGAGAAGGAGGCAAAACCAGCAACAGCATAGTATGCGGGCCCGCAAGTGACTGAAAAACTGTGTGGGTAGCGGGTGACTGACGTTTTGTTTTTCATGTTCATTGGGTCCCATGTAAGTCACAAATTACCATATTTATTTATATGTATATGTATTAAAATTGTTGTTTTCAGTGAACCTCTGTTAATTTATGCTTTTCGAGGAAAAATCATTGACCCCTTCAGGATAAGAACCACCCCGACAAAGTGAAATGGGCGGGTTCATGACGGCGAGACATATGTTTACGCACGGATACAGGCGACAGTCCTTGAGTTTGGGCTGAATACGCGGCGTGTATCTATTTCCCCCAACAGCGACAAAGCCCCGGTTTCCGACACTCGTTACAGTTATTCAGGTGAAAACGTTGTTTTTTCAACAAATGCACGGCTTCTCATTAACACGGCCGAGGATATTTCGCATTTAAATTACCTCCCCTATTCACACTACGCACAATGTATACAGTTTCTGAAAGCCTGATTATGGGCTTCTCTTGAGACAACTGCACACAATAAAAATCTTAAAATATCACTCAAATACACTCAGCTGAATGACACTATTGATGGCTAAAAAATGGCTCAAAATTGTCAAAATTGTCTCATTTTAAGGATAAATTTCCAATTTTCGTGCATCGATAGTGACAAAACTGTGTTATAGGAATTCCTCATTCCCCCACGGAAGATTTTACCGCATAAGATGATCATTCTGACAAATACAAAAGACATATGGGTTTTTATTCATTTTTTAGAAGGCTTTCTCAAAGCAGATTCACCCAAAAATTGTCTCATTTGTAACCTTCAAATTGTCAGGTCCCAAACACGTCTGGGTAAGTCATTGAACACTCCTGTGTGACCATGACCCCAACTGAAATGCACTTGTCAGTACACAGTTTCAGCAAGACCATCAAAACATTAGCTTGGCCATATCACCATTATTGAGATTTATTTACTAAATCCACACCACAACAAAATAAAGCTATGGCTCAAAATAGCCATTTGGCCTAGGATATTCAATAACCTCGGATATGACCTTTTAATAGGAAACGAGACCTTAGCGTACTTCATTGCGACGTATCTAAATCCTTTAAGTAGTCCAGAAATGTGGGTGAATCTCAACGATTTTTGGAGGATTTCTCGAGGTACGCAGATGCTATGAAAAACGCGTAACATCACGATTGATGTCTACACAACTTGTTGGTCCAATTGTGCCAGTGGTCTAGAACTCTCCTTTCATACCTATTCATGGATTCCATGTATTCGAGTAGCGCGAGAATATTGGCGTGATGTACCGCAGTGCTCAAAGGCCGACGCTTGGGGGTGGGGGTGGGGGGGGGGGGGCGATTACAATGAACCGATGAATCTCCCTGAAGCCATGAAAAATAGAAAATGTCAGAACTTGGTCGAGCAGGAATTTATCAACCTAGAAAATAAATCGGGTTTGTGTTGAATGAAGATAAGAATTCCAAACTCCTGTTGCACAATATGATGGCAAAATCATCACAGCATATAAATTTTATTATATGACTATGTAATTTAACCGCTAAATATCACAACTGTTTGAAGATCTTTTTCCTGATCCCCAAAAATTCACACGGCGGAATCCGATTCCGTATCACAATAGTATGACGAGCTATTTACGGGTGCGTTCGAATACGCATAATTAGCTGTTCCGGTAGCAGAGAGTACAGGAAGCTGGCCGTTCACTTTGTTACGTATTCATGCGCATCGGGGGATTCCACGGAAGAGTGCACCTGCTTCAAAAATAAGTGTAAACAAAAGTAGTTCTTTTTTACTTCAATCCAATTTACCAAAACAAAAAGGGCTGGGGGAATTGCTAATGCTAGTGTTGGCCTGCGATGTTGAACTGCAAGCCAGAAATAAATCTTTTATCGCTACAGTGATCTGGGTCGTCGCATCACGTCTCGTTGGGGAGGTCAGATCGCCGGATCCGGCGATCTGACCTCCTCAACTCGACGTGACACTACGACCCAGATCACTTCACTGTTGCGATATGTATTTAGTGCATTTGTGCGTATTAGCTGCGTATCTGTGTTTTGGGATCAAATCAGTATTTTCTGCTATTTCATTTGCTTGGTAGTCCCCTGTACTGCGATTACTCTCGCGCTCCTAATTAGCTGCGTATCTATGTTTTGGGATCAAAGCAGTCTTTCCTGCTATTCCATTTGCTTGGTAGTCCCCTGTACTGCGATTATGAGATTACACTCGCGCTCCTAATTAGCTACGTATCTTTGTTTAGGGATCAAAGCAGTCTTTTCTGCTATTTCATTTGCTTGGTAGTGCCATGTACTGCAATTACACGCGTGTCCTCATTTAGCTGCGTATCTGTGTTTTGTGATCAAACCAGTCTTTCCTGCTATTTCATTTCCTTGGTAGTCCCCTGTACTGCGATTACACGTGTGCCCCTAATTAGCTGCGTATCTGTGTTTTGATATCAAAGCAGTCTTTTCTGCTATTTCATTTGCTTTATAGTCCCCCTGTACTGCGATTACAAGTGTTCCCCTAATTAGCTGCGTATCTGTGGTTTGAGATCAAAGCAGTCTTTTCTGCTATTTCATTTGCTTGGTAGTCCCCTGTTCTGCGACTACACTAGTGCCCCTAATTAGCTGCGTATCTGTGTTTTGGGATCAAATCAGTCTTTTCTGCTATTTCATTTCCTTGGTAGTCCCGTGTACTGCGATTACACACCTGCCCACAATTAGCTGCGTATCTGTGTTTTGGGATCAAATCAGTCTTTTCTGCTATTTCATTTGCTGGGTAGTCCCCTGTACTGCGATTACACTCGTGCCACTAACTAGCAGCGTATCTGTGTTTTGGGATCAAATCAGTCTTTTCTGCTATTTCATTTCCTTGGTAGTCCCCTGTACCGCGATGACACTCTTGCCCAGAATTAGCTGCGCATGTGTGTTTTGGGATCAAATCAGCCTTTTCTGTTATTTCATTTGCTGGGTAGTCCGATGAACTGCGATGACAAAAGCGGACCAAGAATTTCAACTGGATCGCGATCCCCTCAAAATTCGGTGACGTGACATGCGTTATTTTTTCACAGTTCCTTATTCAACATTCGTTATTAACCGAGAAAATCGGTCGATAACTACTGTTGAATAAGGAACTGGGAATAAGTAACAGTTGTCACAACCGTTAAAAATTCTCTGTTCACTTTCCCCTCTCTAATACTATAAAATCTCAATTGTCGACAATACTCAATCTGAGTTGCTATTGCTGTCATCGATGTAGCTAGAGAGGAGGTGGGGCTGGGGGACTTGAAAATGCGGGAGGGCTAAAAATCTCTCCTCTCGCTTTGCCTAGGGGAGTGATTAGCTCAAAAAGGTAAAAGTTGCAAAATGAAGTTTTTCTATTAATGAATTCTGCCTATTGGGCCTTGTACATTTTATTTGGTACTGCTAACAAGGTAGTCTCCGTGAAACAACTACACTGCCCCCGACACCTCTATGCCTCGACAAGGCCCGGACGGGTCATTTTGCAGAGACCACTAACATAGTAGAGATCTGAAAAGATGTGGGTTTTAGAATAGACTGTTATGGTGAGCATTATTTTCTATGGCTTGGAAATTTTTTTAGGGCGATCAGTAGGCGAGAGAATAAATCGCTCTTCTGAAAATGCCAGGCCTGAAAAATGGTTCATGTACTCTCATCCTGGGGTCAATACTATAAAACGTTTACAGTTGTATTTTTCCGAATTGTATTTTCTGTTTATGGAAATAACTAATTGAAATGAACCATTAGCATTTTAAAAGATGTGGCAATTTGCCAGTTGGCAAATTGCCATATCTTTTGAAATGCTAATGATTCACTTCCGCCATTTATATTCACTTGAAGAAAATACAATTCGGGGCAAACAGAACTGTAAAAGTTTTATAGTACTGGTCCCTGATTATGGACGGATATTCATTATGTCATTTTGTAGTTCTCACAAGTGGAAGACCAATTTTGTGGGGAGTTGCGTTCGCACCCGTCGCGCCTCCCCTATCTTCGCGCCTGTGCGATAATGAATGGGTGTCAGTCGCTTTAACAGATATAGTACACAAAAAGAAGAAACGCACCAAGTTCGAAACAAGGAAAAAGTCGGGGACTACAGTGATTAGCAGATGTAAGTGAGTATGTTTTTATTCAACAGAATACAAGGGTTCAAACTGTTTTCACAATAGTTGTTTACAGAAGCGATGGTATTCTGCTGGGAGACAGCATCGCCAGAATGGACGTCTCCCTGCAGTTCCCAATAATATGAACGTAAACGTGAGGAAGTGTGTAAAACCCTGGAATTCAAAAAAAAATGTCCTTTGTGTGGAATTACGATGTTGGGGAGCTGACAGTTGCTCGTCGTTGCTCGGTGGTTCTCTCCGGGTACTCCGGCTTCCTCCACCCGTAAAACTGTCACCGACACGATATGACATTGGCTGTTAAAGTGTCGTTAAACCTTAATAAATAAATAAATAAATACAAACTCGAGTATTAATGCGACCATTTACGGAGATATGGATGTTTCAACACACTCCGATCTCATGTCTAATACCACAACTCTTGCAATACCGATGTCTTATGTATCTGCTCCTTCATCTCAGTACCAGTCGATTACTATCACTGCATTAGAGGATGGTAACTTACAATATCCCTCCCAAGGGACATCATTCTGTCAACAACATTGATATTCCGGCATCAAACAAGGGTGCCTTGCGGTACCCTTACCGTTTCGTCAATTTCCCTTTGTCAATTCCTTTTTCGTCAATAGTGCAGATCAGCATTCCACAAACATGTTGGGTGACGTTAGAGGGAGACATACGTCATCTTTGTGTCCAAAACAAATCATAGGTAGATTAATTAACAGGTACAATTCTGGTCAGAAAATGGTGAACATTAACTCGATTCAGCGTCAGATTAATAGATATTGGTATATTACGCGCTTGATCCTTTGTGTTAACCCTTTAGCTAACGTAACGGCAAAAACAGACCAGCGCTATTCTCAAAAATCGCCAATTAATTTTCATTATTTTTTTCATTTTTTGTCTCAAAAACATAGGTTATGACCCCTCATTGGAACGAGCTCGTCGAGCTCGTTCCAATCAGGGGTCATAACCTATGTTTTTGAGACAAAAAATGAAAATAATAGTTATTCAAGAATTCTTTTTGCAAGTGTCGTCTGCTTTTCATGTTAGGTAAAGGGTTAAAAGGAACGTTTATAGTAATTATCAATTTTAATATTATTAATAATATGGTAAATCCGAGTGGAAAACAAAACTGTTGGTTAAGAGCACACTTAAAAGTGACTGCCTTCAGTCGGAATCGAGTTGCGTGTCTTCGGTATGATGGAAAGCAAAAATGAGCTATCATTTCGAAAGTTCAGCATTCGAAATGCATTGATATAAAAAAAAGTATTGTCAATACATGTGCCGTACAGTACGTGGACAGTGGATTGTAACTAAATCACCCGCGGAGTGGAGTTATCACCCAAGCTATAACTTTCAAATTTTGTACATATCGTCAAAAAACACAAGCAATGTTTCAGCCAATGGACTTCCGGGTTTAACCCGAAGGACCATTGGCTGAAACTTTGCTGGTGCCGGTTGTGCTTTGCAACAAATTTGCAATTATTGCTTGGATGGAATCTCCACTCTGTGGGTGATTTAGTGATAATACACTCTCCACGTACTGTAGGTGTTTGCATATATCAATAATATTTATTTTCACAACGGGTAACGTTGGTAGTTTTTGTAAACTGACGTCATAATCTGTCTTTATGATCAACAATGGCTATTCTTAACTCATTTCTGTGCAGAGTTTCTTGAAAGCTTCAATTCTACTATACTAAAAGAACAGACCAATTTTTTCCAAGAATCTTCTTCAATTTTCTGACGGCATATTCACCAGAAAGTGTTCTTCCAGGTGGGAGCACACCAACTGTGGATTGTTATTTTTAAGTATCAGACGCTGAAGTTCTTTACTTTTTGTGAAATTTGCGAAAACTGAGGGAATTCCGATTAAAAGTGAGATATTTCCTATGTAGGCCTATTGTTCTTAAAGATGCGCATGACGTCACGCGGGTATCTGGGACATAAATACATCTGTGTAAAAAAACGTTATTTTGTCAAGCTTTATCTGCTTGTAGAAGTAATAAAAAATTTCCATTTCTGAATAACTCCTGTGTAGTGAATAAAGCCAACAAGAGTTAAAAATAACGAGGACCTTTCAGGTAACTTACAATCAATTGACCTTTCCTGTGCATTCCGCCATTCCATTTGCATTGCGGGGTTTTCAAACGTAATCTGCCCCACCTACGGGTGGGACAGATTACGTATGAAAATCCCACAATGCAAATGGAATAGCGAAATGCTGGAAAGATCTAAACTTTTTATCAGACGACTTCACTTCGCGGACATAGTGTCAATTCTAACCTCTGATTACCAGTTTTCTATTAGAACACAATAAATAGAAAATCCCGGATAAACTTAACACTGGTAATCGGTAGCCAGAATGGGAACTGATCATCGCTATTTTTGGACTTCTCACTTTTTAATGGATTTTCGCGGTCCTCCTTAATTGTACAGGACGCCGCACCCCAGAATAAACATATTTAGTTTGTCAATATCACTGACTTCTTAATTTTGTGCTTGCGTGGGGTTTAATTTGGTGTGTTTTTGTAATAATATGATACTCGTCTCAGTGGACAGTTTTATCACAAAACAGGTTTTGGATGTGGAGATCGTTGTTTATTTATTGGGTTTTATCTTTCAACAGCTAGGGTCAGATCGTGTCGGACTGTTTTATGAGTGGGGGAGCCGGAGAGAACTCTTGAGCAGTTGCGAAAAATGTTTGGTTCCCCCTGGGGCCCACGAAATTGATGCAGCCCAACACCTGTTGGCACGTGAAATTTCCTGAAAATGACGAAATGGATCTGACGACATTGACTGGCGATATATCGAAATGTTCTCTTTGTGGACTGGCATTGGCAGTCCGCATAGAGGACATTTCGACATACCAACAGTCTAGTCTGTCGTTGATCGCTCTGATTGGGCCGAACTGTTGTCTTTTCGATGGACCCCCACCCCGCAGAACCAATTTTGTCGAGTGATCGATAAAGATAATACAAAAGTGCCATCGAAATGTCCTTTGTGTGGACTGCCATTAATCGCACAGATACAAGGAGGCCGCGTTCGTTCAGTTCGCAAAATCAAACTTTTCTCCGGTTCTGGGCCCCTCTGGTGCATTCCCGGGTAACTTTTCTTGGCCCAATCCGCCCCTGAAGTTAGTAAGGATTGAAGGCAAGTGCACTATCGACGTGTAGTACGCCTTAGTACACGAGAATTGACGCAATGTGAATTAACGGAACGATAATCAACCCAAACATGACTCTTACCACCCACAGGTGAATTACAACATATCCCCAGGCGCATTGTACAGCTGTGTTTAAGTGGAACCGGTGGTACTGTTAGTATAGTAACACGACTTTGTCGGGTATTGCGGTTTATTAGCGGCCCACCAGAAATGATTAATAACACTTCGCCTTATTAGGGACCCTCGACACCCCCCCCCCCCCCCCTCGGACCACCGATTATAAGCTGCCGGGCTGTTAATCAATCCTCTTGTTATGCTAACTTAAAGTGTATGCTATTGGCAGTGGCACCTGGTTTGAAGCAGATGCGGACTGGTCGTATGGTCCCCAAGAAAATGTACGCTGCCCAACACCTGTTGGTGCATCAAATGTCGTGAAAATGACCAAAAGGCGAAATGGATCTGATTGCATGGACTGTCGGGTTATCAAAATGCCCTATATGTGGACTGCCATTGGCACCATACCACCAGTCTAGTCTGCCATTGGCAGTCCACATAGACAGCATTTAGATATACCAACAGCCTAGTCTGTCATTGATCGGTCAGATGCAAGGAAACAACGTTCATTCGGTTCGAAAAATCAAAATTTTCTCCCCATGCACCGAACTATGGTCGGTCTGATAAGGCTGCACGGTATATCGATAAACCGATATATACCGGTATTCAAACCAATATCGATTGAATACCGGTGTAATTACAGAAATATCGGTTTATCGTCATTATTCATTTACCCTCAATTTAATTTTCAAGATGTCTTGAGTTTTTTAACTGTAGCTCCGAATGAATAATATTATCCCTTTATCCAAGGAATCGTCTGCTTGAGCCCTCGTAATACACAAATTCAGCAGTTGAAAACATAATTTTCAAAAGTTTCAACAAAACTATATCATGTGACCCCTCATTGGAACGAGCTCGTTGAGCTCGTTCCAATGAGGGGTCACATGATATAGTTTTGTTGAAATCTTTCGTTAAAATCTGATAAACTAATTTTGAAAATAATAAATTTTGATATCGTCTGCGTTGGTTAAAGGTTTTTCGAACCGCATCATCAAGCCATGCTAATTCGTTCCGACTGTGATGCCTCGAGTCTCGATTGTGGCATTTGTGTTCATATATCTGAACAGTTTTCGATATACCGGTATACCGCGGTATTTTTTTAATACCGATACCGGTATTCAGTTTTGAATACCGTGCAGCCCTACCAGGTCTGAAGAGTTCTAGGCCCGCTTTGGTGCAATATTTTTTGCGAAATGAGCGACAAAGATGATACAACAATGCCATTGAAAATTCCCTCTATGTGGACTGTCATTGATTATTGATTATCAGGGGAATGCTGATAAAGTCTATTACCAACACATCAATTTCCCTTTCATCAATCACTGTTTAGTCAACCAATTAATTACAAATTATAAGGGGAATATATCAATAATATTTATTTTCACAACGGGTAACGTTGGTAGTTTTTGTAAACTGACGTCATAATCTGTCTTTATGATCAACAATGGCTATTCTTAACTCATTTCTGTGCAGAGTTTCTTGAAAGCTTCAATTCTACTATACTAAAAGAACAGACCAATTTTTTCCAAGAATCTTCTTCAATTTTCTGACGGCATATTCACCAGAAAGTGTTCTTCCAGGTGGGAGCACACCAACTGTGGATTGTTATTTTTAAGTATCAGACGCTGAAGTTCTTTACTTTTTGTGAAATTTGCGAAAACTGAGGGAATTCCGATTAAAAGTGAGATATTTCCTATGTAGGCCTATTGTTCTTAAAGATGCGCATGACGTCACGCGGGTATCTGGGACATAAATACATCTGTGTAAAAAAACGTTATTTTGTCAAGCTTTATCTGCTTGTAGAAGTAATAAAAAATTTCCATTTCTGAATAACTCCTGTGTAGTGAATAAAGCCAACAAGAGTTAAAAATAACGAGGACCTTTCAGGTAACTTACAATCAATTGACCTTTCCTGTGCATTCCGCCATTCCATTTGCATTGCGGGGTTTTCAAACGTAATCTGCCCCACCTACGGGTGGGACAGATTACGTATGAAAATCCCACAATGCAAATGGAATAGCGAAATGCTGGAAAGATCTAAACTTTTTATCAGACGACTTCACTTCGCGGACATAGTGTCAATTCTAACCTCTGATTACCAGTTTTCTATTAGAACACAATAAATAGAAAATCCCGGATAAACTTAACACTGGTAATCGGTAGCCAGAATGGGAACTGATCATCGCTATTTTTGGACTTCTCACTTTTTAATGGATTTTCGCGGTCCTCCTTAATTGTACAGGACGCCGCACCCCAGAATAAACATATTTAGTTTGTCAATATCACTGACTTCTTAATTTTGTGCTTGCGTGGGGTTTAATTTGGTGTGTTTTTGTAATAATATGATACTCGTCTCAGTGGACAGTTTTATCACAAAACAGGTTTTGGATGTGGAGATCGTTGTTTATTTATTGGGTTTTATCTTTCAACAGCTAGGGTCAGATCGTGTCGGACTGTTTTATGAGTGGGGGAGCCGGAGAGAACTCTTGAGCAGTTGCGAAAAATGTTTGGTTCCCCCTGGGGCCCACGAAATTGATGCAGCCCAACACCTGTTGGCACGTGAAATTTCCTGAAAATGACGAAATGGATCTGACGACATTGACTGGCGATATATCGAAATGTTCTCTTTGTGGACTGGCATTGGCAGTCCGCATAGAGGACATTTCGACATACCAACAGTCTAGTCTGTCGTTGATCGCTCCGATTGGGCCGAACTGTTGTCTTTTCGATGGACCCCCACCCCGCAGAACCAATTTTGTCGAGTGATCGATAAAGATAATACAAAAGTGCCATCGAAATGTCCTTTGTGTGGACTGCCATTAATCGCACAGATACAAGGAGGCCGCGTTCGTTCAGTTCGCAAAATCAAACTTTTCTCCGGTTCTGGGCCCCTCTGGTGCATTCCCGGGTAACTTTTCTTGGCCCAATCCGCCCCTGAAGTTAGTAAGGATTGAAGGCAAGTGCACTATCGACGTGTAGTACGCCTTAGTACACGAGAATTGACGCAGTGTGAATTAACGGAACGATAATCAACCCAAACATGACTCTTACCACCCACAGGTGAATTACAACATATCCCCAGGCGCATTGTACAGCTGTGTTTAAGTGGAACCGGTGGTACTGTTAGTATAGTAACACGACTTTGTCGGGTATTGCGGTTTATTAGCGGCCCACCAGAAATGATTAATAACACTTCGCCTTATTAGGGACCCTCGACGCCCCCCCCCCCCCCCTCGGACCACCGATTATAAGCTGCCGGGCTGTTAATCAATCCTCTTGTTATGCTAACTTAAAGTGTATGCTATTGGCAGTGGCACCTGGTTTGAAGCAGATGCGGACTGGTCGTATGGTCCCCAAGAAAATGTACGCTGCCCAACACCTGTTGGTGCATCAAATGTCGTGAAAATGACCAAAAGGCGAAATGGATCTGATTGCATGGACTGTCGGGTTATCAAAATGCCCTATATGTGGACTGCCATTGGCACCATACCACCAGTCTAGTCTGCCATTGGCAGTCCACATAGACAGCATTTAGATATACCAACAGCCTAGTCTGTCATTGATCGGTCAGATGCAAGGAAACAACGTTCATTCGGTTCAAAAAATCAAAATTTTCTCGATTGTGGCATTTGTGTTCATATATCTGAACAGTTTTCGATATACCGGTATACCGCGGTATTTTTTTAATACCGATACCGGTATTCAGTTTTGAATACCGTGCAGCCCTACCAGGTCTGAAGAGTTCTAGGCCCGCTTTGGTGCAATATTTTTTTGCGAAATGAGCGACAAAGATGATACAACAATGCCATTGAAAATTCCCTCTATGTGGACTGTCATTGATCACTCAGATGCAAAGAAGAAGCGTTCTGTCGGTTCGAAAAATCAAAATTATATCCGTGTTCGGTGCCCCCTTGGTACGTTTCCCGACAACGTTTTTAGACACAGACCGCGCTAGGGCTGCACGACATTCAAAACTGAATACCGGTATCGGTATTCAAAAAAATACCGCGGTATACCGGTATATCGAAAACTGTTCAGATATATGAACACAAATACCACAATCGAGACTCGAGGCATCACAGTCGGAACGAATTAGCATGCCTTGATGATGCGGTTCAAAAAACCTTTACCGGACGCAGACGATATCAAAATTTATTATTTTCAGAATTAGTTTATCAGATTTTCCCCAAAGATTTCAACAAAACCATATGATGTGACCCCACATTGGAACGAACTCAACGAGCTCGTTCCACAGAGGGGTCACATGATATAATTTTGTTGAAATTTTTTAAATTTATTTTTTCAACTGCTGAATTTGTATATTACGAGGGCACAAGCAGACGATTCCTTGGATAAAGGGATAATATTATTCATTCGGGGCTACAGTTAAAAAACTCAAGACATCTTGAAAATTAAATTGTGGATAAATAAATAATGATGATAAACCGATGTTTTTGTAATTACACCGGTATTCAATCGATATTGGTTTGAATACCGGTATATATCGGTTTATCGATATACCGTGCAGCCCTAGACCGCCCTTGGTTTAAGGTCGTTTTTCCGTATTTTAATGGAAATTTACCGCAGTGTAGCAATTCCAGTAAATAATTTCTATCAACAAAACAGATAAGTGTTAAACAGTTTCATCACTCTATAAAGTACCTAGCTCTGTTCATACTTGAGTATAAAATAGTAGACATAATAGTGAATTGTATGATTGCCTAAATGTATAGGCTCACAGAGAAACAATGAGGTAAGTAAATCACAAAGTTTAGTCACGGATGTCGTTGTTCAGTGGCTCTAGTATACCCTATTCTGACAAGCTCTCTGACATTCTTCCAATGTTTTGAAATTATTTTTGTTTCCAAGACATCCGCCATATAGAAACTGTATACAGTTTCTGGACGTAATATCGTAATACCATCTACTGAAGGCAGCTTTGCAAAATCCTGTCTCTGGTCGCAATTGACAAATGTCTTGACCTGCAAATTAAAGAAACTCAAACTGATAAAGTTAACTAATAGTGCAGATACTCAGAAGCGTCGCGAAGATGACCAGTTGGGGAGTGGAAACCAGATTTGTCCCGACTGTGGCGGCTCAAGTCCCGACTGATAAAATATTCACTTCGTGTCGGAAAGCTAAATTGCTATAACATGAGATCTAAGTTGTTATAACAACATAGCGAAACTGTATATCCCAGCCTAGGGATTAGATACCCTACGGATTACCAATGCTAGTTGTTACATATTCTAGCAGTTACCTTTCGTAGTGGTTTCCTATGCTCGTGTCTACATATCCTATAGTTACACATCCCTGGGTGGTGGCCTATCCCAGTGGTTACAAATCTTAGCGATTGCAGAACCCAGTAGTTGCCTACCATAGCGTTCACAAACCCTATAATATATATGGTATCACTGTAGTAAATATTTCAATTAGAGTTACCCGCATTGAAAAGTTGCACTCGGAAATGATGCAATCTCCAAAACAAAGCAGCCTTGAGAAAATATATTGTTTCAATGAACATTTAAAGCATTCAACTGACATCTTGCATAATTGTTAAATTCTCCAGATAAATAAAGAGGGTGATTTGATGACTCTTTGGACCTAAAAAATACAATTGACTGTTGGTGTGTTTTTGTTGGGAATTCCCTAAAAATTATGTGCACATGACCGGTACATTCCTTCCTGTGAGGTTTTCTCTCTTATTTGTTGCACACCCCCCCCCCCCCCCCACCCCCGTTTTGTGTACAAAAAAAAGTTGTCTGAAGGGCTATACTTGACAAAGATATTTGAATGCCAAAAATTAAAGTGATATGATCATATTTTTGTTCGCCTGAATATTATAATGGTCGCCTATGGGAGATTTTTTTAGTACTGTGATACCATACAGACAGAGGGGTTAGGCATCCAAGTGGTTACATATAGTGTTTACAAACATTCGCGGATACTACCTCAGTGATTATATAACTTTATTATTATCCATTCTATCGGTTATATATAACCGTTACGGGCCTGAAAAGAACCCGCGAACGATCGTTTAGGTTACACGTGGGCTACGTCACTTGCATAATACGCGAAACAAAGGACAAAGTAATACAACATAACGTTTTTAACCCTTTGAACTCTAGTGGTATATTCCATGCCAGTTCAAAGGCAACAATTAGAAGAGTCCATATTCATTATTTGGGGTAGACCAATCAATATTTTCAACGTGCAGCCTCTGGGCTGCACGTTGAAAATATTGATTGGCCTACCTTACATGTTCACTGAACAGCCATCCTGTTTAAAAACGTCATGGCGTATCGTGTTTCTGGCCGGAAAAGCGACCGCTGGGGTTAAAAGGGTTATAAATTACAAATCTCGCATGTTTTACCAGAGAAGTATGACAACTTTTCGGAACTCACTCGACTCCAAGGTTGAGTGTTACAAGCGCATATCAACAGATGACATGCTGTTTCCATCTTAAAATTATTTATTTATTTATTTATTTATTTATTTATTTATTTATTGGGGTGGCTCAGTAGGTAGAGGTGCAGGCTGCAAGCCGAGAGGTCCTCGGTTCGAATCCCACCTGCGGCAACCGCGTTGTGTCCTTGGGCAAGACACTTCATCCCCATTGCCCGTGTGGGGGCACGATGACGCCGTGTACTAAGGCGTACTGCACGTCGATGGTACGCATGTCTTCAACCAATCTAACCCTGCCTGTTCCGCAGTGCGGAGTTACGATGTTGGGGAGCTGGCAGCTGCTCGTCGTTGCTCGGTGGTTCTCTCCGGGTACTCCGGCTTCCTCCACCCGTCAAGCTGTCACGGTCATGATTAGCCATTGTGCATAAATATGTGACCTTAAACATCAATAAATAACAATACATTTATTTATTTGTGTTTAAGGTCACATACTTCTGCACAGTGGCTAATTATGACCATTTTATGGGTGGAGGAAGCTGGAGTACCCGGAGAGAACCACCGAGCAACGGCGAGCAACTGTTAGCTCCCCAACATACTAACTCCGCACAAGCAGGGTTAGCATTGGTTTAAGACAGGTGCACCATCGACGTGCAGTACGCCTTAGTACACAGCGCCACCGTGGCCCCACGCGGGCAATGGGGGTGAAGTGTCTTGCCCATGGACACAACGCGGTTGCCGCAGGTGGGATTCGAACCGAGGACCTCTCGGCTTGCAGCCTGCACCTCTACCTACTGAGCCACCCCAATAAATAAATAAATAAATAAATAAATAAATAAATAAATAAATAAATAAATAATTTTAAGATGGAAACAGCATGTCATCTGTTGATATGCGCTTGTAACACTCAACCTTGGAGTCAAGTGAGTTCCGAAAAGTTGTCATGCTTCTCTGGTAAAACATGCGAGATTAGTAATTTATAACCCTTTTAACCCCAGCGGTCGCTTTTCCGGCCAGGAACACGATACGCCATGACGCTTTTAAACGGGATGGCTGTTCAGTAAACAATTGCGCCTCCTTACATCTTAAAAGAATTTCCGCCAAAATAAATAGCAACAACTAACGTGTGATGTCGCTTTTAATATTAACATGTGCCAACCATTGAAGGGAGGAGTTAGAGGCTTGAAAAATCAATACGATGATGCTAAGCCCATGGGCAATCACTTATCATATAAATAATAGTTGTCCCATTTGAAACCAATGAGGCAGTAATTCTGTGGGTGAAACTGAATCAGCCTATATAGGCAGACTTGTTATCGGTTTTAGCCAGGAGAGCCCCTTGCCTAGATCGGAAATGAGATCTATGGCATCCTGAATCGACTGGTATCGGTTTGCTGACTTTTTGGGGGAGGGGAGGAGAATATTGTCATTTACCGATGACCCATGGGGAAAGAGAGATCGTGACGGAGAGGAATGGTAGATGAATGAAGAAGCGCGATCAGCTTCCAGTTTCTTGTGTAGTTTGGGTGAAACGACATGGGGGATCTCTGAGGCGAATCGAAGGTTAGTGGACGAATGATGTGGCGAATGGGAACGGCTTAAAGTGAAACCCGAGACTAGTAGTACGATATATCAGGCGTGTAACATTTCTTCATAGTTTGCCACTTGAATACATGTAGGTGTTTGGAGGCGCTCACTGAGAACTTGGTTTGGCTTTGAAATAAATCTCTTGATCCTCTAAAGGGTTGTCTAGCATTTTTATTCGGACCCTTTTGAAAGCTTTGGGGTTGGTGGCAGTGGAAACATCTATGTAAGAACACTTCTTACCTGCGTGAAATTTGTCGTAGAAACCTTTGAGATAATGTTTTCATCCTCGTCTCTAGCTCTGATTTTGGTGCAGTCATATGAAGTTGTTGGATCTATTGGCATTACGTCGCCTGAGGGCTAGAATGTGCCATGTCCCCGGACCAGCTGAAACCTGCCTGTTAATGGGGTTTACTTGCAACTGGAATGTTGATGTAGCTATTGGAGAGAGTTTAAGCTACATAAGGCACAGAATGTTGTGAAGTGGGTATTAGAAGACACCGGAGAATCATACATCAAGGTACAGTGGACAGCGACAACTCAGCTGTACTGGAAAATCCAGATGGAATAGGAAATTGTACACGTTGTGCCTGAACACAATGAGGCTAAGAGTCGATCGAGCAATTGCCCTGTAGCTGATTTGCTCGATGGGATTCGAGCAGTATGTGCGAGTCACTCAAGGTAAGACGGCATCCCACTTATGGAATCCATTTTGTGGAATCCCATTTGTGGAATCCCTTTTTCGAAAAATATGGCCTTCAGCACCCCTTTTTCTGAAATGGAGCTAAGAGTCGTATGTGCGAGTCACTCGAACGAGCAATTGCTCTAATGCACATTTGCTCGATGGGATTCAATGTTATGATTGTCACTCGTACATTTTTCAAACACTGTATTGGCCTCGCCTCCGGATCTGGTCGGTATGGAATTAATTATTATTTTTCTCATATTCTACATTTAAATATCTTGTTTTTAAACATTTTTTAAGGATTTTATATTTTCGAATTCTTTATTTTCTTCTATTCTAAAATTTTCAATCTTCGTCATCTTACATGAGTTAACATTTAATAACATTTCTCTTGTCTTGGTTATTTTTTTTTCGCCATAATATTCATTCCTATATCTTATTAACCTTTTGACCTCGACAGGCCGCTTTCCGGCCCAGAAACATGATACGTCACAATTGAATTACGAAGGGTGACTGCATAGTGAATGTGTAGAGTAGACCAATTAATATTTTCAACATGCCGCCCTGAAGCGGCATGTTGAAAATATTAATTTGTCTACCCCGAAATAATTACTATGGGCTCTTCCAATTACTGTCATTGAACTGACGTGGAAGATACCACTAGGGTTCAAAGGGTTAAATGATATTTAATTTTCATTTTTTTTCTAATTTTATTATATCCGGATATACACATAATTTTTTTTATATTTTTCTTCACTTCGGTCATCCCATTTTTTTCTGGCCCACCCCCGAAAGAAGAAGACAATTTTCCCCTCTTCGATCTTCCGTTCGATTTGCAGAGGAAAAAACATCGAAGCTGCAAAGAAATACAGACTTTTTAGGTCAAAAAGGTACCCGGTCCAGAATTTAACAGTAACGTCTTGGCAGTTCAGAGCAATTTCTTGAGAGATCATTTTTTTTAATTCTCCGACATCTTCTTGGCACAGTAACGTCTCAACATTTTAGTGTACCCCAATTGTAACAAGCACACTAAGGAGTAAGCAGTTATGTGTTGGTCTTGAAAAATTTTTTTTTTTTTAGTTTTTAAAAAAATTACTTATAAGTACCGTCTTTTTACACATGATAGTTAAAGAGTGAAGTAAAAACGGCCAAACTCAAGTAAATAGTTGTTATGTGTTCTAAGTGCATTCACTTACTTCTGTCACAAGTTTTGCGACATTCTTCACTTGAACTAAATTTGTTATCATTGCCACCACATCCACTATACACAAACGCTTCACATCTGTAGGACGTTGAATTATAAAACCATTGTCGGCTGTACTGTGAACACTGGCCAGGTTGTCTTGGCTGATAACAAAGCCCCAGGTTTTTCAATCTGGTCGTCGCAGAGTATTCTGAAATTAAATAACAGAATAAACATGCATTGCTCTGTAGATAAAATCGCTAGATTTCACCAAGTTCTTGTTTATAAATATAACTTACAGCGCTGATCACTGGCGGTGGCTCTTGAAAATTTTCTTCTTTTTTATTAACTTTCAGTGATACACTATTTGATGTTTAATCATTATTCTAATCGGGATTTGAATTGATTGGTTAAGTGGACCATTTAGACGGACTTCCAACGTCACAAGTTGTTATTACTCTAGAACCTTAAGCTATGTTTCTGAGGCATAAATTGAAAATACATAGAAATTGAAAACATGTGCTTAAGTATTTTGTTTGGTTTCTTCTTTTTCACATGAATGTGTTTTTGATTAAACCCCACCTACCTCTCTCTCTCTCTCTCTCTCTCTCTCTCTTGATTGGTTTGAACACTGCATTTCAGATCGAAAGGCCGTAGGTTCGATGCAGCTCCATCAGAGTTATGTGTCTGTGTCTGGGCTTGGGCAACACACTGAACCCTTTTACTGCCACTCCCACTTTATCCATATATGGAGGACCTTTATGTACGCCTGTATACGAGGAAGTTTAATAAAATGTATGACATACCTGAAACTCTATCATCTGATTAATTGTTGGAAAGGGCTCTCTGAGCCCTTTCCAACAATTAATCAAATGGTAGGTTTGATTTGTGCATACCAGAACGTACAGTTAATCGCCATAAAACAGGTGACAATAGTCGCTTGCGGCAGCTTAAGTGTTAATCCCAACTGCTCGTGTACACGCTAAAAACTAAAGTGTTAAAAACTACACTAGAAGTGCTGTATTTAACACTTACTAAGTGCTGAACTAGCACTTTGTTCAAGTGTAGATATCCCAGAACTTGACAGGTCTTACAATTAATACCACTTGACAAGTGTAATGTCGCGACACTTAAAAGGAAACAACGCAGATGACGCGGATCAGGCTCGAACTCTCGAGCCTGATCCGCGTCATGTCATCTGCGTTGTGTCCTTTTAATTATGTACCCATCAAGCGCAAATCAAATTATGGACGATTCTGGAAGAACCACCAATGCTAGACACATGGGAAGTGCCATCCATTCAAGTTTCAGATGTCTGACGATTGTAATGTCTAAGTGCTTAAAGCATTTTACTTTGGAGTGTTAAAATCAAACCCTAAGAGTTAGAATGGGTTTAACACCTTGAAAGTGTCAGTTTTAACACTTTAGTTTTTAGTGTGTAGGAGCAATTTGCTAAAACGTACTGCATGTCGATGTTGTCCCTGTGCATGTGGTTAGTAAGTTGGAGAGTCCGACAATTACCAATTATCCGTCACTGCTGGTTCTCTGCGGGTACTCGGTCTTCCTCCACCCATAAAGCGTAAAGATTTTATTGCTGGTTCTCTGCGGGTACTCGGTCTTGCTCCACCCGTAAAATGGAAAGATGTCACTGCTGGTTCTCTGCGGGTACTCGGTCTTCCCCCGCACGAAAAGCGTAAATATGTTATTGCTGGTTCTCTGCAGGTACTTGGTCTTCATCCACCCGTAAAGTGGAAAGATATCACTGCTGACTCTCTACGGGTACTCGGTCTTCCTCCACCTGTAAAGTGAACATATGTCACTGCTGGCTTTTTTACGGATATACTCAGTCTTCCTGCACCCGTAAATGGAAATATATCATTGCTGGTTCTCTACGCGGGTACTCTGTCTTCCTCCGACCATAAAGCGTAGAGATGTTATTGTGAGTTCTCTGCCGGTACTTGGTCTTCATTCATCCATAAAGTAGAAAGATGCCACTGCTGGTTCTGTGCGGGTACTTGGTCTTCCTCCGCCTATAAAGCGTAAAGATGTTATTGCTGGTTCTCTGTGGGTATTCGGTGTTCCTCCACCCGTAAAGTGGATATCTGTCACTGCTGATTCTCTGCGGGTACTCGGTCATTCCCCACCCATAAAGTGGAAAGATGTCATCGCTGGTTCTCTGCGGATACACGGTCTTCCTCCACCCGTAAAGCGTAAATATGTTATTGCTGATTTTCTGCGGGTACCTGGTCTTCCTCCACCCGTATAGAGTAGAAATGTTATTGCTGGTTTTCTGCTGGTATTCGGTCTTCCTCCACACGTAAAGAGGAAAGATGTCGCTGCTGGTTCTCTACGGATACTTGGTCTTCCTCCAACCGTAAAGAGGAAAGATATCACAGCTGTTTCTCTGCGGGTATTCGGTCTTCCTCCGTCCGTAAAACGTACAGAAGTCACTGCTGGTTGGTACTCGGTTTTCTCCGCCCATAAAGCGTGAATATGTCACACAGGATATGACCTGGGATCCTGAAAGTACTGTTATGCCCCAAATAAAATTCTCCGCGGTGGATTTACTCTTGCTAAAGTGGGGTCGGTTATAAACTGTTATAAACCACTACAGGTCAAAGTGTCTCGTAAAAAACCTCATCAAAAATACAATAGTACACCGTAGCAAGTCATGATACTGCTCCAAAACACTATGGGAAACCATTATCAACACAAATGGAAGGAAATCGGAGAAATTTGTGTGCATTGTACCTAAGAGTTGATGAAAAAGCATTGCATTTTTTTTTTATTTCACCGAATAGATAACACTCAGTACAACAAGATTAACCCTTTACCTAACCTGAAAAGCAGACGACACTTACAAAAATTATTCTTGAATAACTAACGTTTTTCATTTTTTGTCTCAAAAACATAGGTTACGACCCCTCGTTGGAACGAGCTCGACCAGCTAGTTCTAACGAGGGGTCATAACCTATGTTTTTGAGACAAGAATGAAAAAAATAATGAAAATTAATTAGCGATTTTTGAGAATAGCGCTGGCCGGTTTTGGCCGTTACGTTAGGTAAAGGGTTAACAACAAAGATGCACATTTATAAAATAAAACAGGAAAACGTTTTATATGCCTTCTTTCTAACTGTCCCTGGAGTGCTGCAGAAAGACACCCCCCCCCCCCCCCACCAAAAAAAAAAACAAAAAAAACCCCCAAAAAACCAAAACAAAGTGGCCATAAAAGTTTCCGAAAATCAGTGGTTCCTGGAATTTTTGTTCTCGTCCCATAGGAGTATAAAATAATGGGGAGATCGGGGGCAATTCTGCGGAGGGAATGAGGAGGGGAGACATCAAGGTCACCTGAATAATGACGTCATGCTGAGTTGTCATGGAATCGCGTGTAAAGAGGCCAGGATGTGACATCATCGCCATGGTGATGTGTGGTGTCAGTGTGCGTATACAGAGCATGCTTTTGCACTGAAACGTGTTTCTGTCGTCCATTTTGTTTAGAGGGGGGGGGGGGGGGAATCTTGGTTTCTACAGTAGCAGGTGCTTGCTATGTGACCAAAATCCCACTAAGTATGGGGGGGGGGGGGGGGGAGGTGTTCTCCTGTTGTGTTCGATTCGATAGTAGTATGTCTAATTACCCCAAATGAATCCGAAACTATCAAAAAGCTCCCAAATGCACTTTATTTTGCTCCAATTCTTCAAGGAATTTACCCGACCCTATACCTGACTACTACCCTCACCCTAACCCTCTCTAATTCGAAAAGTGCTATAGGACCTCGAAAGTGATGTTCGCTTACAGTAGAACATATCTAATTACCGAAAAGAAGCCGACAACTAACCATAAAACAACCATAAAAGTTCGGAAACGGGCTTTATTTAGTTCAAGTCACCAAGAGAGTATCTGTATCTGTATTTGGAAATTCTTCCTCTATCAGGAGCACCAATATCTCAAAGATATTGTAAAAATTAAATAAAAGGCCGATTCGGAGACGTGGATGGCAAGATAGCTAGCTTGTCGATTGTCGTTTATTTGTCCAACAGTGTGGCTACTATGATAGGCAAAAACATAAACGCAACGTGTAGACCGGTGCTGCAGTTCGAAGCTTATACCCGTTTTGTTCCGGGCGATGCACGATTCATTGCGCTTCCAGTCCTAATATTAATCACGAAGGGGTTTTCGCTTCCATTCATTCGCTCTAATGTCGGTGTTCTTGAAGCGCAACAAGTCTTGCGCCGACTCCTTAAGACATGGGAAAAGATTCCGCCAACTTGTCCAGTCGCACATTTGTTATGGAAGATATTAGACTGATGCTCCGATACTTCGAAAAATCTAGTCGGTAGACATATTAAACAGACTACGTAACAGATATATTTCGGTCGGCACACATTTTAAACAGTCTTCATGTGACAGATAATAGACTGATGCTTCGATACTGCTTTTATCTCAGTTGGTACACATTTTATACAGTCTTCGTAATCGTATAGCCGGTGTTATAGTCGCGTTCGCTGAACTTGAATCGCCGTCAGTACACTCTTGACTCTTCGGTTCCACTCCAGTCCTTTTAAATTTACTGAACAGCGTAGTCAACTTTGGGTTTGGAATGTCAAGAACAATAGAAACTAGAGAAACAGAATTTACTGCATCCAGTAAATTTAAGTCTGTGTGAAAAGGGTTAAAGTATCAGGAATAAACTCTACCGAAAGAGAATTTATGGAGGCTTATCTTCAGGAGTAAAATATTTTTTAACAAATCAGAAATGGGTTTTTCGTTAACAGTATTTACAGATATTCATACAGGAATCAGAACAATTTTTTATGAGAAACCAGAAAAGGCATATATGTGACCAGCATTTAAAGGGTTCGATACACGAATCAGAAATGGACAATTTTGGCTCTGCCCACTAATTTGAGTGATGAAATACATTCATAAACTTTAGAAATACATTAAGGTGTAAATGCATTTCCCAGTCTTTCTGAATAATATGCACTTGATGACCTCATTCAGGTGGACCATATATTGAATCTCCAGCAATGTTTAACTCAGTCGGTATAGTCCCAAGTCCACATCTACACTGAAGAATGAGCGCAACCCACTTTGAAATAATGGCGCCACCAACTTCAGATCTGTCATCTGACATTCAGATCGAACGGGTGAAAAAAACATAGATAAGTGCAAACTGGTTCTTGTTAACCAGCATGCCAAAATGCACAGAGATAGGACGGTCCGTATTTGAGTTGTCGCGCTGACAAAGGGTGCATAGACTCTATGTCGGAGATATTGTCATAAAAACCTTAAAAAAAACACCAAGAGCTCATTTGAAAACCTGCTCTTAAAAGCATCTAGTGACCTAAACAAGGCATACATAAAACTAGAACTTCTCCAATAAATTAATTTTAAACAGTCATAGCACTAACACAGTTAACAGAACATTCAACTATGTCAGTATTGCATCTTTTACCGGCATCCTGACAGTATTGTGATAGGTTTCAATAACAAATCTAGAGTGTAGTTTTACAATTACATGTACACTGGAATTCTTCATTATCAATTGTTTGTTTTTATATTAACTTGGTTTGGGAATTAATTCTGTACAATGAGATTAAATAAATAGATCATGTTATTGTATTTGACAGTCACAGCTTTCTCCCCACTGCTTTTTGTGAAATTCTTTCATGGAGAAAATATTCATACAGGAATCAGAACAATACTTCTAAGAAACCCGAAAAGGCATATATGTGCACACCATTTATAGGGTTCGATCAAGGAATCAGAAATGCCGCTACCATTTATTTGAATGATGAGATACATGTATAATCTTCAGAACTGCATTAATTGGTATAAAATGAAATTCCCAATAGGTCGAAAAAGTATGCATTTAATGACCTCTCTTGACCGCATAGAGGTGGACCACATTTTGAACCTCCAGCAAGTTTCAACTCATTTGGTGTGGGTACCATTACTATAGGTCATACTAAACCTGAAGTATGAGCATAAACTACTTTATAAATATTGGCTCCACCAACTCCGGATCTGCCATATTTGCAGATGATGGCAAATGTTCATATAAGCAAGGCAATGATGAAGTGCATGCACGGTACCTCTGGAAAATATATTGCAAGTAAAAAGGTTCAGTAATGTTGGAATGTTGAAAGGCCTTGAAGACCCCCAAGAGCCTGTCTGAAGACTTATTGGCATTGTCAAAATACCGAGGTCCCATCTATATCCATGTGTGTTTAGAACAACACTGTGAGAATGGAAATGGTTTTCATTATTCTCGATGATTTTTTTCGAAGAGAGGTGCACCATCGAAGTGCAGTACGCTTTAGTACACAGCGCCACCGTGCCCCCATATTAAGATTTTTAGAGGGTTAAAATATTCGCTTTAAATATTCCATTTTAATCCTTTAACCCTTTACCCAGATGGCAGAGGTGCAGGCTGCAAGCCGAGAGGTCCTCGGTTCGAATCCCACCTGCGGCAACCGCGTTGTGTCCTTGGGCAAGGCACTTCACCCTCATTGCCCAGGGGCACGGTGACGCTGTGTACTAAGGCGTACTGTACGTCGATGGTGCACCTGTCTTCAACCAATGCTAACCCTGCTCGTGTGGAGTTGGTATGTTGGGGAGCTGACAGTTGCTCGCCGTTGCTCGGTGGTTCTCTCCGGGTACTCCGGCTTCCTCCACCCGCAAAACTGTCACGGTCATGGTTAGCCATTGTGCAGAAATATGTGACCTTAAAACACCAATAAAAATAAAAAAAAACATTTACCCAACGAATCGGCCGCATCCGCCCGCGTAATATGCAAATTGAGAAGCTGAAAAAATATTAGTTCCAACGAGGGGTCCCATGATATTGTTTTGTTGAAATTGTTTGGAATGTTTGAAAAAAATGATATTTGAGATAATAAATTTTGCTATCGTCTCCATTGGGTAAAGGGTTAAATGGGGGTGCAATGGCTGAGTTGGCAGAGGTGCAGGCTGCAAGTCGAGCGGTCCTCACTCTGCCCTTGGGCAAGACACTTCACCCCATTGCCTACGTGGGTGCATGGTGGCGATGTGTACTAAAGCGTACTGCACATCGATGGTGCACCTGAGTAGTATGTCAGGGGCTTTTGAGGGAAAGGTTGCAGGACCCCGGTGCAGGACCCCGGTGCAGGACCCCGGAAGTGACGTCATGTCACGTGACCTAGTGCCGCCATGTTGTGTTGTCATGGTAACCCGCGTGAGGGGCCATGTTGTGACGTCATCCCCATAGTGATACGTGGTGTGAGTGCGCATGCGCAGCGCGTGTTGTTAGGGTGATACGTGTTTCCGTCGTCCATTTTGTATACTGGAAGCCGCCATCTTGGTTTCTATGGTAGCACGTGATTGCTATGTTACCCAATTGTTCTGCAATAAGACGGGGTATGTTCGGGGGTGTGTTCCTTTGTAGAAGAGTAAATCTGATTACCACAAACAACCCGACAATCCCTCCAAATCACCAAAATCCACCCGAACTTTTACTATTTCGAATTCTTCCAGAATTCTCTGCTTCTATCTATATATGCAATAGTTTTCCTCTACCTAGGCATGTTCCTTTGTTCCGGAGTATACTCCAGTAACGTAGAAGAGCCTATTAGTTGGAACAGTTTACCTTATTATTACTATATTTAGCAATTTCTGGTCTATTCTTGTTAGTTCTGACCCTATTCCAAGTACTCTTGTTTTTTCATTTATCTAGATCCTATTTATAGAACATAACTAACCAATCAGATTGCTTGATTTCCCATAATCTGTATGCAGAGTTATCTCCCTTCTGTATAATGAAAGACTATATCCAATGGCCATATCCTATGGAATCCCATTTTGGAAAACGTCCGTGGCTATGGGATCCCTTTTTTGTCGTATGAGGCTATTTAAAAACCCTCAATGAGTCCTCATTTATGATCCCTCATACCCTCATTGAATTTTGAGGTTATGAGGACCATTAAAAATCCCTCAATGAGGAAGAATTTACTACGACTCTTATCCTCATTTCAGTATTTAACAGGTATATCCTATGGAATCCCATTTTGGAAAACGCCTGTGACTGTGGAATCACTCTTTTGTCGTATGAGGCCATGAGGGCTATGTAAAAGCCCTCAATGAGTCCTCATTTATTATCCCTCATACCCTCATTGAATTTTGAGGTTATGAGGACCATTAAAAATCCCTCAATGAGGCATAATTTACTACGACTCTTAGCCTCATCTTGGTATTCGAGAATACCTGACATTATATTATTTGAGGATACTAGTTGGAATTTACATCCGGGTACTTCTGTTGGGGTAGTAGATAAAAAATAACAACACTAAATATAAATTTAAATTTCATTTATTCAAGTATACAGTTCAATGTCTCAAGGCATTTCTCTTTGCAGTTCTTCTTGCATGGGCTAACCATTTCATCTTCTTGTGGGTTGGAGCTTCTTCCCATCGCATGGCTAGGTTCTTGATAAAACACATTCTCTCATTTGATAACTTGGCTTTGTTGGTTGCTTTAATTTCCTGTCTGGCATCTTTGGGTTCCTCTTTCTCTAGCTGTTTCATAGTAGTAACTTCAGTCTTCTTAGTAGTAACTTCATTTGTGGTTTGAGTGGAAACATCTTTCTTAGCTTCAGTAGTAACTTCACTCGTAGTGGTAACTTCATTCTTTATGGGAGCTGGCATCTTTTTCTTGACTTCAGTAGAAACTTCGTTCTTAGTGGTAACTTCATTCTTTATGGGAGCTGGCATCTTTTTCTTGACTCCAGTAAAAACTTCGTTCTTAGTGGAAACTTCTTTCTTTGTGGGAGCTGGCATCTTTTTCTTGTCTTCAGTAGAAACTTCGTTCTTAATGGCAACATTTTTCTTTGTTTCTGTAGAAACTTTGTTCGCAGTAGTAACTTCGTTCCTGTTTGTATTGGGAGTCAGTTCTTCTGTCTTTATTCTTTTGTTTACTGATCGGCCAGTATCCACACATCGTTGTTTCTTTCCATCATCATCCATGTCTAGATTTTTTCTCTTGGCTGCATTTACCACACGATTCACTTGGGTCAGTTCCTGGGAAGTCAGCTTTAATCCAGCATCATTCTTGAAGATCTGTATATGTAAGTCATCTTTGAATCTGAGCACTGTTGTTGACACAGACATCTTCACTCTTCGACGTTCAAAACGGAAATGAATTTATTTATACAACACTCCTTTTATACTTTTCTAATCGTCTTCTTCTTCTTCTTCTTCTTCTTCTTCATCTACTCGGAATGAGTAGCTTGTCATAAGGTTGTCGAACAGAAATCTTCGCTTTTCCAAGGCATATTTCTGGGATTCTTCAAAGTCAAAGTCCTCTTCTTCACGAAGACGCTTGGCAGTTTCTTGAATTTTCTTGTGAATTGCGTCGTTGCAAAAATTTCGAATGTACACAAGGGTATGAATGTATTTCTCACTAATGGCTTCTCTAACATTCTTTTGAAGTGCTCTATATGCTGTTTCAACTGCATCTTCACTTTCCATTCCATCTTCGATATATTTGTTCAGGAGGTTGTCAAAATCGTTTTGGTATTTGTCAAAGGCACTTTGAACGATACCTCCCATCATAGAAACGTCTTCTTCCTCTTCTTCGTCTTCTTCTTCTTCATATTCCATATCTTCTGATAGTTCCGACGATTCACCAGAGTCCGAATCTCTTGACCAGTGTTTTGGTGCACAGCTGGATTGCATTGTGTCCGCTCTCTTCGAAGGTCAGATTACAAATAACAAATTTCTTATGAGCACGACCCTTTTATAGGATATCGGACAGTGCATTGATGACGGGTTTGATCAACTTTCCTAAAAATCCTCCTTTCTGTATGATCCGTCTTCTTTTCCGATAAGATAGTTCTCTCGTTGGTGAGGCAATTCTCCTTATTTCGTACTTGTGTGGAATCAGCTTAGCTCTCTCGGATTTGGTTATAGGTACGGCGCCCGTCAAGATGTTTGAGGCACAATCACATAAACATTGTATCAAATCATCACTGGCCATCTTCAGCATAGTCTTGGCTTCATATCGATCCGCATCAGAGAGGATTCGCAGTGTATCTAGATTTCTTTCTAATCTTGTAGTGTTGCTCGATGTTTCCGATTTCCTCATAGGGCAGTAAGCATTCTCGTGTCTGTGCATGTTGTCTGATCTGGAAAAGACCTTTTCGCAATATCTGCAGCAATGGACTTTCATGACTTCACTCTTTCGTGGTCGTAGAACAAATGAGTTTATTTTCACACCAACACTCCTTTTATACCTTTTTCAGAGCTAGGACTGGGTTGATAAGCGCCGAGAGAAAGCAACTCTTTCGTAGTATACATCTTTTGATATCTGGAGAAATCCCATCATCTGTTAGCAGCTTCAAGCAACTCTTTCGTAGTATACATCTTTTGATATCTGGAGAAATCCCATCATCTGTTAGCAGCTTCAATACATGTTCGTATTTTCGTAGGTCATCAAATTCAGCTAAATTCAGTGGTATCTTATCTTCGAGAATGTTGGTAGCACATTTACATAAACAGGTAATCAAATCTTCATCAGCAGCACGTAGAACGGCATCGATTTCCACCTTGTCGGCATCCCGTAAAAATTCTAAAAGTGCTTTATTCTGGTCAGTCAGTCCAGTATCTCTCTCCTCTTCTGTTCTTCTTGGACAGTTATGTTCTTCATGCCTACGAGCACTAAATGATCTGGTAAACATCTTCGTACAATATCTGCAGTGGAGCCGATGATGGTTCTTCTGGCGTCTTCTGGCAATATCCGATCTTGAAAATAACTTGGAACAGTATCTGCATCGAACTGGTAACATGTCTTCACTCGACGACGGTCAGGACACAAATGAATTTATTTTCGTGCCAACACCCTTTTTATACCTTTCCCAACGGAAGTACCCGGATGTAGTATGAAGTACCAGGATGTAAAGTCCAACTAGTATCCTCAAATAATATAATGTCAGGTATTCTCGAATACCAAGATGAGGCTAAGAGTCGTAGTAAATTATGCCTCATTGAGGGATTTTTAATGGTCCTCATAACCTCAAAATTCAATGAGGGTATGAGGGATAATAAATGAGGACTCATTGAGGGCTTTTACATAGCCCTCATGGCCTCATACGACAAAAAAGGGATTCCACAATCACAAGCGTTTTCCAAAATGGGAATCCATAGGATGTACCTGTTAAATACTGAAATGAGGATAAGAGTCGTAGTAAATTCTTCCTCACTGAGGGATTTTTAATGGTCCTCATAACCTCAAAATTCAATGAGGGTATGAGGGATAATAAATGAGGACTCATTGAGGGTTTTTAAATAGCCCTCATGGCCTCAAACGACAAAAAAGGGATCCCATAGCCACAGGCGTTTTCCAAAATGGGATTCCATAGGATATGGCCATTGGATATAGTCTTTCATTATACAGAAGGGAGATAACTCTGCATACAGATTATGGGAAATCAAGCAATCTGATTGGTTAGTTATGTTCTATAAATAGGATCTAGATAAATGAAAAAACAAGAGTACTTGGAATAGGGTCAGAACTAACAAGAATAAACCAGAAATTGCTAAATATAGTAATAATAAGGTAAACTGTTCCAACTAATAGGCTCTTCTATGTTACTGGAGTATACTCCGGAACAAAGGAACATGCCTAGGTAGAGGAAAACTATTGCATATATAGATAGAAGCAGAGAATTCTGGAAGAATTCGAAATAGTAAAATTTCGGGTGGATTTTGGTGATTTGGAGGGATTGTCGGGTTGTTTGTGGTAATCAGATTTACTCTTCTACAAAGGAACACACCCCCGAACATACCCCGTCTTATTGCAGAACAATTGGGTAACATAGCAATCACGTGCTACCATAGAAACCAAGATGGCGGCTTCCAGTATACAAAATGGACGACGGAAACACGTATCACCCTAACAACACGCGCTGCGCATGCGCACTCACACCACGTATCACTATGGAGATGACGTCACAACATGGCCGCTCACGCGGGTTACCATGACAACATAACATGGCGGCACTAGGTCACGTGACATGACGTCACTTCCGGGGTCCTGCACCGGGGTCCTGCAACCTTTCCCTCAAAAGCCCCTGACATACTACTCACCTGTATTCAACCAATGCTAACCCTGTTTGTGTGGAGTTAGTATGTGGGGAATCTGATAGTTGCTCGCTGTTGCCCGGAGGTCCTCCTCCCCAGGTACTCTGGCTTCCTCCGCCCGTAAAACTATCATGGTCATGGTAAACCACTGTGCAGAAATATGTGAAATTAAACACCAATAAATAAATAATCCTTTAAAAAATGAGCTCATTCCAATGAAGGGTCATAAGCTATGTTTTTCAAGCAAAAATGAAAAAGTAATTAAAACTGAATAGACATTTCTGTGTATAAAGCTGACCGTTATGTTGGTTAAAGGGTTAAGAATCCCTTAGTTTGGAAAGCACACTGCAAAGGTGTCCCATTCCACATAGAATTAAATGTTTCAGAAAAGAGAGCGAAAAACATTCTGTAGCCATGAGTTATATTAAAGATATTTTTTTACTCACATCGAAGTATTAAGAGGGTTAAAATCTGACCATTCAAATATTCCATTTTATTACTTTGTAACTGTGATAGGTGTTTCGAGAAAGCCACACACCACTCCATCCCAAAACCTCTCAATCCTGAGTTATGATTGAGAATAAATAGATTTTTTTAAAAAAATGCTTTGAAAAGTGAAGGTTTCTCTCTCTCTCTCTCTTCAATGACTGAGACTGAAGTTTTGTAACATGATACAACATAAATATTCAGTGTTGTTCAATGTACAAAGAATTCTATCTCGCTTTCTCTCTGGAGATTTCTGTTTTAGATAATGGTTACTGCTTCAGCTAACTCATTTCCCAGTAAATGTTGTAAACATATTTTTAACATCTAGAGCCCGAAGGCCCCACATGCCTCCAAATCATAGATGACCAAATACCAATGGCAGGCAGTCTATCAGTATACCAAAAATATTGAGAGAGGATTGATTGTATTTTGGGTTATCATGTTGACAAACAGTGCATAGAAGACATTCTATGAATGTTATTAATTTATTGGGGTTTAACGACACTTCAACAGCTAGGCCCGCCTCGTGTCGTACAGTTTTTATGGATGGAGGAAACCAGAAAACACAGAGAACCACCAAACAACAACAACAAGCAACTGTCTGGATCCCCAACATGCTAACTCCACACAAGCAGGGTTAGTGCAAGTGTATCATTGGCATGCAGTATGTTTTAGTACACAACATCACTATGCCATTATGTGGGCAATGGGGGTGAAGTGTTTTTGCCCAAAGACACAAGGCAGTTGCCGCAGATAGGATTCGAACTGAGAACCTCTCGGCTTGCAGCCTACACCTCTAACTGCTTAGCGACCGTGCCCCTCTATGAATGTAATGGGAATACTTTAGAGGCTTATTTTGGGGATAAAATAGTTTTAAAGAAATAAGAAATAGGTTTTCAATGACAGTATTTATAGATATTCATTCAAAAATCAGTTAATTTTTTCCAAGAAACCAGATAAGGTATATATCTTCACAGTATTCAAAGAGACCAATCAAGGGAATGCACAAGGAGGTTCAAAAATATGATTTCCAGCAATTCTGGTAATAGCCCTCGTGACTCCTGTTCGACCTTGGCCCAAATTGTGAATCTCCATCGAGTGTCGACTCGTTGGTATTGGTCCCAGGTCCTTACATCATACCATGCTTGAAATATGAGCATGACCCACTTTCACAAATGTTGGCCACACCAGTCCTTACATCATACCATGCTTGAAATATGAGCATGACCCACTTTCACAAATGTTGGCCACACCAACTTTTTAAGTAAAAATGGATGTATGGACTTCAGGAATGCTTTAGAGAGTCAAAAAATGTGATATCCAGCAATTCTGAAAAAATGCACTCAATGACCACAAGTGACCTCCGTAACCTTGAGCCACATTTTTGAACCTCCATCAAGTGTCAACTTATTTAGTGTTGGCTCCAGGTCCATGCATCACACCATCCTTGAGATATGAGCGTGACCCACTTTCAAAAATTTTGGCCACGCCCACTTTTTTCATGAAAAAATGCACATCTGAATTTTGGGGAAGCATTTGGAGGTCAAAAAATGTGATTTCTAGCAATTATGAAAAATGCACTCATTGACCCCTGAGTGACCTCCGTGACCTTGACCCAGATTTTGAATCTCCATCGAGTGTCGACTCATTTGGTGTTGGTCCCAGGTCCATACGTCATACCATGCTTGAGATATGAGCATGACCCACTTTCAAAAATTTTGGCCACGCCCACTTTTTTACATCAAAATGCATGTGTGTATGTCAGGAATGCTTTAGGGTGTCAAAAAATGTGATTTCTAGCAATTATAAAGAATGCACTTAATGAACCCTAGGTGACCTCCATGACCTTGACCCATATTCTGAATCTCCATCGAGTGTCGACTTATTTGGTGTTGATCCCAGGTCCATACATCATACCATGCTTGAGATATGAGCGTAACCCACATTCAAAAATTTTGGCCACGCTCACTTTTTTCATGAAAAAATGCACATCTGAATTTTGGGGAAGCATTTGGAGGTCAAAAAATGTGATTTCTAGCAATTATGAAAAATGCACTCATTGACCCCTGAGTGACCTCGGTGACCTTGACCCATATTTTGAATCTCCATCGAGTGTCGACTCATTTGGTGTTGGTCCCAGGTCCATACGTCATACCATGCTTGAGATATGAGCGTGACCCACTTTCAAAAATTTTGGCCACGCCCACTTTTTTACGTCAAAATGCATGTGTGTATGTCAGGAATGCTTTAGGGTGTCAAAAAATGTGATTTCTAGCAATTATAAAAAATGCACTTAATGACCCCTAGGTGACCTCCGTGACCTTGACCCATATTTTGAATCTCCATCGAGTGTCGACTCATTTGGTGTTGGTCCCAGGTCCATACGTCATACCATGTTTGAGATATGAGCATGACCCACATTCAAAAATTTTGGCCACGCCCACTTTTTTACGTCAAAATGCATGTGTGTATGTCAGGAATGATTTAGGGGGTCAAAAATGTGATTTCTAGCAATTATAAAAAATGCACTTAATGACCCCTAGGTGACCTCCGTGACCTTGACCCATATTTTGAATCTCCACCGAGTGTCGACTCATTTGGTGTTGCTCCCAGGTCCATACATCATACCATGCTTGAGATATGAGCGCAACCTACTTTCAAAAATTTTGGCCACGCCCACTTTTTTTACGTCAAAATGCATGTAAGAATGTCAGGAATGTTTTTAGGGGGTCAAAAAATGTGATTTCTAGCAATTATGAAAAATGCACTTAATGACCTTTAGGTGACCTCCGTGACCTTGACCCATATTTTGAATCTCCATCGGGTGTCGACTCATTTGGTGTTGGTCCCAGGTCCATACGTCATACCATGTTTGAGATATGAGCGTGACCCACTTTCAAAAATTTTGGCCACGCCCAAATTTTTTTTACGTCAAAATGCATGTGCGTATGTCAGGAATGCTTTAGGGGGTCAAAAAATGTGATTTCTAGCAATTATGAAAAATGCACTTAATGACCCCTAGGTGACCTCCGTGACCTTGACCCATATTTTGAATCTCCATCGAGTGTCGACTCATTTGGTGTTGGTCCCAGGTCCATACGTCATACCATGCTTGAGATATGAGCATGACCCACTTTCAAAAATTTTGGCCACGCCCACATTTTTTACGTCAAAATGCATGTGTGTACGTCAGGAATACTTTAGGGGGGGGGGGGTCAAAAAATGTGATTTCCAGCAATTCTGAAAAATGCACTCAATGACACCTAGATGACCTCCGTGACCTTGACCCATATTTTGAACCTCCATCGAATGTCGACTCATTTGGTGTTGGTCCCAGGTCTGTAGGTCATACCACGCCTGAGATATGGGCGTGACCCACTTTCAAAACACCCCTACAGACACCCCTGATACCCCAGGAATCTGAAAAACATAGGTGGCCGAGAACTTTTGGCTGTCTATCAGCATGCCAAAAATCAACGAGATAGGGCAATTCGTTTTCGAGTTATCTTGCGGACAAAAATGTGATGAGAGGACAGAAGACAGAAGAAGAAGAAGAAGAAGAAGAAGAAGAAGAAGAAAGAAGAAGAAGAAGAAGAAGAAGAGAAGAAGAAAAAGAAAGAAGAAGAAGAAGAAGAAGAAGAAGAAGAAGAAGAAGAAGAAAAAAAAAAAAAAGAAAAAAAAAGAAAAAAAAAAAGAAAAAGAAACCGTGCAAAAACAATAGTCTGTGTGTTTCACACAGACTAAATATATATCTTCTGACGATCTTCAAATCCGGTATTTTCCACGCCAATGACGCGCCAGGCAAAACGCAGAATTTTGAGACTCGTTATCCATTATCGATTTTCAGTTGGAAACTTTCAGTGTCGATGACGTAACGTTCAAAGAAATTTTGAAATCAGCGTCCTCCGTCCACCTCAATTTTTTCCCCGTGTGTTTTCTGTTTAAATGACTCTCCAAAAACTCAAGTTATCTGCACTAGCGGGTTCACAGTCGATTTCTTCCAACATTGCAACATGAAAATAAACCCGTTCCTCGTTCGAACACCATTTAATTTATCTTTAACTACGAGCCCGAAAATTCTCCGTTGAGCCGGGTTGCCGTGACGTCAGAACTTATCTTGAACCCAACTTCTGCCCTAACCAAGTCACTGGATGTCCAGCTGGATCGTTCTGTTTATCTAAGTAGGAGTCGGCACTTCCCCATAATATTTGGAATAATTAAACATTTTCGTTTTAACTACTTAATGAAATATTACGATTGTTGAGAATATCGCTGATCGATTAGGTGTTCTTACTTAAGGCTTCTCTTTTTAGTAGTATAGTACGTATGAATCGTGTCCCATTACCAGGGACTTTGCAGGAACCACTGGTGTTAAACGTTTTCTCGACATACTACTGCACACTGTTGGTCAACAGTTTATCAGTGGTTTCTAGTCAAGTGTTGGCTGCTTCCTGAGGCAGCCAACACTTGACTAGAAACCACTCAAGGTAACTCCACCATTGTACACTGGTCCTCTTCTTGACTGTATTGCCAAGAAGAGAGCTTTTGGTCGGTGTAACTTTTTCCGTGCGTAGCAGTAGAGGGTGTGGTTTTAAAGCCTGATCTTGTGGATCTCATTTATGGATCTCATGTGACATCATGTCAGGTAACCCAGTGGCGTCATATCGGGTTGCCGTGAACGCCTGCGTCAACAGCCATTTTGTGCGTCATTATCATAGTGGTACATTGTGTCAGGGTGAATGGGCACCGCGTGTTAGGATGACACGTGTTTCCGTCGACCATTTTGTATACTGGAGGCCGCAGTCTTGGTTTCTATGGTAGCGGGCGGTTGATATATGATCCAAAAGCATCTAATAGGCCGGGGTATGATCGGAGGGCATGTTTGATTGAATAGGAATGTATCTACCAAAAAAAAAACAACCCAAATCATTTTATCTGGTACGGATTCACCAAGAATCCTCATTTTTCCAACAGTAGGCGCGTTTCTTTGTAGAAGAATAAATCTAATTGCCCCCAAAAGACCCAACAATCACCCTAAACCACCAACAACTGTCTAAAACTACCGAAACGACCATGGCGAAGCCACATTTGGGGTCTATAAGAGCAGCGCGTTATGCAATAAAGTGCGTTCTATTGAATGACAGTACTTTTCTTGTTCGGCTTTTCCTCGGTTTCTACCTGTTGTTCGAATTCGTTGAGAATCCTCATTATAATATACTATTCAAAAAGTAGGGGATATTTGATAAAAGTGAGATATATGATGAAATATATTTCTATTTTCATCAAAAAGACAGTTGAGGTATTGCACTCTGACACCTGGTGAATGATTTCAGCGATAGTTGGGTGTCTGACAAGCACACAGTCCACGCACTGAGCTGTAGAAGACATGGACGGTCAGTCAGACAATTTACCACATTCAGTCCAAGGCCTCAATACCTTGTAAATCGTCCTCGCTTCGCGATACAAGCACGGATCCGACGTGGCTTACTCCACACCAAACGTCCAATATCAGCTTGACTGATGTTATTCCATTCTTCCTGTAGTGCAGCGGCAAGTTCCTGGATATTGGTAGGGGGTTGCTGGCGTTGTCGTAAGCGCCTGCCAAGCATATCCCAGACGTGCTCGATTGGTGAAAGGTCTGGACTTGGTCCTGGCCAAGGACGTGTAGTGACGTTCTGTAGCGACATGGGCCCTGTGTGCTCTTGCATTGTCATCTTGGAAAATGAATCGACGGCCGTGACGATTGAGTGTATTGTCATATGAGTATATTGTCATAGTAGACTACATAAACTACATAGGAGTTCGAGATTGGGAGGGGTTAGGTCGATAGCCGCCCTACCAACTGACTTCCAAAAATGCGAGTTATTAGGGCAAAATATTGCTCTCCACTTGGGAAAAATTACTGTTATGAATTCATAAATGGCACCACATAAGCTGCTAACATGTTCTCACGGTGGTAAGGCCCTGTGACACGCCCCTGGATAACATGTAATGCTACTTGTCATGTCCACACCGTAACAGATCCACCACCAAAACAATCGTGCTGTCTAGCGGTTACGTCATGGTATCGTTCGTTCCGCCGCCGCCACACTCTGTTTCGCCTGTCGTGGAAGTCGAGAGTGAACCTCGATTCACCGGAAAATATGACGTTGCTCCACCGACGATTGTCCCAGCGCTGTCGTGCTCCACACCATTCAGGCCTTGCTGCGATGTGACGTTCAGTCAAACATGGAATTATTCGAGGTCATCGAACGTAACATTCCAGCTGTGTAGGCGATTTCGGATAGTCTGATCACTGACTCGCACTTCTGTCGCTCGCTGTAGCTGCTGTCAAATTCTGAGGCACTTTGATGGCGTTTACGTAATGCTGTGGTTCGGATGAAACGATCCTGGTTAGCAGTTGGCGCCCTTGGATGACCTGACCGACGTCTGTCGTCAACATTGCCTGCCTGACGGTGGCGTGACCACAACCTGCTAATCACCGATTGAGTAACGTTGAGAAGTGGAGCCTCTGCAGTCTGTCTGTTGCCAGCTTCCAACATGCCAACGGCACGTAAACGTTCGTCGCGTGTGTCTTCACATACCTCAAAAGTTACGTTTCAACCAGAAACTATTAATGAACGAGCTTATACCAAGAAAAGAACGATGAGACCCTCGAAAAAGCCCGTCCAGTACAAATGAAAATTTCAAAACATACCCCACAGACATTTACGCGGCGCTCGTGCGAAAAACCTGCACGATGTTTTCGTGGGCCGCTGACACTCAATATCCACACTAAATTTGATAACATATTGATGTGTCCAATCACGCATATCCAATACCATTTTCCGAAAATATCAACATCAGTTTGGATATCCCCTACTTTTTCTGAATAGTGTAGTAGCACGTAGTGCTATAAGACGCGTTCTATTAAACAGGAGTACTTTTGTGTTTGGGGTTTTCCCCAAATCCTCGGTTAGAATTATTACAAACAACTCGGTAACTATTTCTTACTGGCTCGGATTTTCCCATTTTTTGCCTGTTGTTCCATTAACTCCAAGATGGAAATTATTCATATTTTACTGGTAAGGATTCCTACTTATAAGAGTAACACGTGGTGCTATAGGCCAAAGAGGTCACCAAACATGACCTGGCGAACCCCCCATCTTGGGCTTATAAGAGTAATATATATACATTGGCGAAGCCCCCACCCTGGGCTTATAAGAGTAATGTGTATACATGCAGGGATGTGGCAAGAGGGTTTCAGCTGGGGGGGGGGGGGGGGGCACCGGTGTAAATTCCAACTGTGAGTGGTTTCGATAGGTGGTTGCACTGCAGCGCTGGGTGATATCTTTTAACCCTTTAACCAACGAATCGCCCGCATCCGCCCGCGTAATATGCAAATACAGCTGCTGAAAAAATATTATTTTTCGAAAAATTTCAACAAAACCATATCATGTGACCCCTCTTTGGAACGAGCTCGTTCCAAAGAGGGGTCACATGATATGGTTTTATTGAAATTTATTTTTAAAAAAATTTAAAAAATGATATTTAAAATAATGAATTCTGAAAACGTCGGCGTTGGGTAAAGGGTTAAATTGATTATGAACCCTTCTGAAAATTTTCACTAGTCCTGAAAGGGAAAAAGCATCATTTATAATGTGTCTGGATTAGAAAATTTACCGGATTGATGTCAGAGTCGAAATTTTGAGGCCAATGTCAATTTTAGAGTAGGAAATTTGAAACTCAAGTTTCCAGTTGGAAATAAAAGATCAAAACTTCTCATCATTAAGTTGGAATTTTAATATTTTTCATAAACAATGTTAATTTATTGAATTTCCAACTATTTGATTTTTGACCTAGGAATTTCCAACTATTGACAAAAATACTCCTAGCTGGGGAGGGGGGGGTGAGACCCCCCCTCCCCCCTGTCGCCACAACCCTGTATACATGGGGGATCCATACGTGTACATGATCCTGGGTACGCGCCTAAGCGATAGTCGTTCTAATCTCCCCCAACAAGTTCGAAAAATAAGATGCAGACTATAAGCGGAAACACTTTGATCATCTGGATTATTCACACCTAAGGACCATACCACTGAAAACAATAACTGCCGGTAAGACCCCAAGCCAGACAGAGAGAAATATTCAATTTTGAATCTGATAATGACATCGTCCAACGTAAAGTTTAGAGATGATATGAAAATTTGTTATAGGCTAAAAGATAGATTATCGAAAAAATTGCGGAATGATAGAAATCTTATCCCCCATTGAGAAGGTATAGCAATTTTCACTTTCGGGGCATCAATCAAAATGAGGGCTTTCAAAGCATCACTTTAAGATGAATACGAGTCAAATTATCAATAGAAATGATTAGTTTGTTCTTAAACGTATAATGAAAAGAAAATCTAGTGTTTTTGAGTGGATACTGACCATTCCCAGGGAGCGCGGTGGCTCAGTGGTAGACTGTTGAACTTCTGTGCTTAAGGTTCAGAGTTCGATCCCTGTCCAGGACGACCCGCGTTGTGTCCATGGTCAAGGCACTTTCTCACGGTTACCTACATGGGGGCGAGATGGCGCCGTGTACTAGGGCGTACTGCACGTCGATGGTGCACATGTCTTCAACCGCTGTAACCCTGCTTGAGCGGAGTTTGAACATAGTTAGAATGTTGAGGAGCTGACAGTTGCTCGCCGATGCTCGGTGGTTCTCCCCGGCTTCCTCCACTCGTAGAACTGTCAAGGTCACGATTAGCTATTGTGCATATGTATGTGACATTAAACACCAATAAATAAATAACAAATAAATACTGACCATTCCCAGCAATAATTCAATAGGTATTCACCTTGAATTGATGCATGAAACCCGCCTGCTGAATCAGATCGCAAGCACGCTACCTTTTCCGAGTGTCGATCAAATCACTTCCGCGTATTAATGCGCGTCAGTTGTTTACTTTCATGCATCAATTCAAGGTTGAAACGAGTGGAATTATCGATAGGACTGATTAAAGCTTGTACTTTTGACAAGAGCTCGCAAAAAATAAACATTTGTCTCTGTCACTCATGAGATAATTTTCGGTATCCACTCAAAAACACTAGATATCCTCTATATATTCAATGGAACGGCTGAATGAGATACTAAAAACTCACCTTGGCATTCCGCTTTTAACGGACAGACTGGATCTCGGCACTGGATCTTTCGTAAAACACATCTCGAACCAGACGGACATATAACCCACTGCAACAACAAAAATAAGATCAACCTATTCAGACAGCAATCAACACCGCTGTAGTCCGACATAAACGCAGGTATTTCCCATATCTCAAGTTACTTTATGGTGGAAATTCCACCCTGTTTTTATTTACATCAACCTTCCCTCAGAGTCGTGTTACGAAGGCGTTACCATCTTCGTTCCATAAGGTTTTGAGTGTATTGTCATAGTAGACTGCATAATATGCATAGGAGTTCGAGATTGGGAGGTGTTGGGCCGATAGCCGCTCTACCGATTGCCTTCCAAAGATGCGAGTCATTCGGGCAAAATATTGCTCTCCACTGGGGAAAAATTACTGTTATGAATTCATAAATTGTAAAAGACACATTCGGGTGACAGATTACTTAAAAATACAAAAAACAAAAAAAATCTACCCACTGCGATAGAAAGCGCAATGGCTCAGTCATTACGGCATTGGACTTCCAAATGAAACCTATTAGCTACGTCCCTGAGTACGAGTTGTCATGGTAACTCAGGTTTCTGTACTAAAGCATACTGCACATCGATGGTGTAATTGTCTTCAACCAATGCTAACCCTTCTTGTGTGAACTTAGTGCGTTGGGGAGTCTTCCGGTTGTTCACCACGGCTCGGTGGTTCTCTCCGGGCACTCCGACTTCCTCCACCCATAAAACTCCCCGACACCAGGTGGCCCTGGGTGCCGAAAGTGTCGTTAAACCCAAATAAATAAATAAATAAATAAATAAATAAATAAATAAATAAATAAATAAATAAATAAATACCGATTGCGCAAACTCACTATATCTTAACTAATTTGCTATTTTGTTTTCAGGTATACTTGCTCCAGACAGGCCCGAAGCTAGTGGGGTGCAGAACGGGGGAATTCGCCCCCCCCCCCCCCCCCACGACATCGTCTGTCGGGAAGTTTTGTTGTCCGTCTGAAAAACTTTTGGTTGCTCGGATGTCAACATTTTCTCTGGAAGCCTCTAACCTGAAAAAGTCGATCATTTGGCGAAACCACAATTTTCATTCTGCAAAAACTCGAGTTTCAAAAATCTTTTGTTTGAAAGTGCTTGTCTTACATTACAGGTTGTTAACCCTTTATCTAACATGAAAAGCAGACGACACATGTAAAAAAAAATTCTCGAATAACTACTTTTTTTCATTTTTTTGTCTCAAAAACATAGGTTATGACCCGACGAGCTCGTTTCAATAAGGGGTCATAACCAATGTTTTTGAGATAAAAAATGAAAAAAATAATGAAAATTAATTGGCAATTTTTGAGAATAGCGCTGACCAGTTTTTGCCGTTCCGTTAGGTAAAGGGATAACCCTTTACCCAACGTAACGGCAAAAACCGGCCAGCGCTATTCTAAAAAATCACCAACTAATTTTCAAAATATTTTCATTTTTTTGTCTCAAAAACATAGGTTATGACCCCTCGTTGGAACGAGCTTGTCGAGCTCGTCCCAACGAGGGGTGTAAGAAAAAAGGAAAATATATATAAGAAATTACCATACATAGGATATGTGCACATAACCTATAAATGTGTATATATATAAATATATATATATATGTGTAGGTGTCTGTAGGTGTGTGTGCATGAATCTGGTGTATGAAGGCGAATTGGTCGCTATTGAAGGTTTTAAACCACTTTGTGGTGGCCTTAAGTTTTCGCACACTTTAGTGAGAGACAGAAAAATGGGTTAATTTCCACGTCGGCTGATTGTCTTTTGTTGATCGTCGAGGTGAAAGCAGCTCGTGCGGTGATCGGTCTGAACACGCACGGATTTTTGGTGATCTGGCAGTCGAAGTGATTGGGTTGTTTCCCAATACTTTTGGAGAACACATCGGGACTTCATAGAGGTGGGTTGTACTTTTGTACTCTCCTCCAGATTAACTCCCCATCGGGGCCGGTCACTATAACATGGAATTCTGATCCTCGTCCTACGCCGAATTCCCAATGACGGCTCTATTAATTTAGTAAAAAGACAAGTTTATTTCACGATTAGCCCGATGCATCTTATTTAGTTGTGAGATGCCTCGGTCTAATCGATGAAATTCGGCGTACGACGAGTTTCGGAGGGTCGATAGATTTGAAACTCCGCCCCTCCCATTTGGCAACTTTACGGAATTTTATGGTCGCATTCATTGGCATGATTCAACCCTTTGAAATGCGTATTTTTATTTAAGGGGAAGAAGGTGAGATACGACGGGCAGGCTGTTTGGTGTAACGGCCTAAAATTTTAGATGTGTAGACAAAATTTGTGAGCGCGAGGGATTCAGATTGAACAGCTCTTGATGTGAAAATTCGTAGTTTTATACGATTGATGGCGTAACCCTTCCGCCGGTACGAGAGTTTCGGGTGTTGGAACTTTTGGATCTGAGCTGTGTAGCGCTCCCCTTCTTTAGCCAAGGGTGGTAGCAGCCTGAGCGCTCCCCTTCTTTAGCCAAGGGTGGTAGCAGCCGTAATATTTATAAGAATCATCGATGTTTGGTATGTAACTCTTTTGCCGGGGAAGTGGGATTTGGTGATCGAAACAGTGGTTATGGCCTGAAAATTGAATACCTAATAGACGGTAGAATAAATTTGCTTACACCTATAGAGTGGAGATGTAGTTGTACATGCCAATTTGAATATGAAAAATGTAAATCCAAAATTTCATGTGACTTCCTCCGAAGTTGTAACTAGTAATTGGGGGAATTGTAATAAATGTTGAATCAATATATATATTTAAATCTTTCGTCATTTGTTGTTGATTGTTTTTTCCAGCTTATAGCCCTTTCATTGAGCCTTGACCGGATATTATTATTATTTTTTTATCATTAAACGCGGTTCAATAGTGGATTTGAAACATGCCCTTTCAATTCACCTATGTGTATGATTACCCTTGGTTGAGTTTTGCGACGGGGCTGTCGGCTGGAACTCATTTCTTATAAGTGGGTTCGAGCCGAGAGCAACGGCGCAAGAGGGGTGCCAAGGCAGCGTTAAACGTTTGTGATAGTCCTAGGTGACTGAGAAAGGAAAACAAATCACTATTTAGAAACGAACCTGCAGAAACCCCAGACAACAAATTTGTGTACGGCTAGATCTTGCTTGACTTCTGTGCGAGGCTGTCTGCTGGAACTCACTTCTTGTAAGTGAGTTTGGGCCGTGAGCATCGGCGCAGAGGAAGGGTCTAGGCGGGGTTAGATCAGTGTCGTTACAGGGGTCATAACCTATGTTTTTGAAACAAAAAAATGAAAAAAATTAGTTATTCAAGAATTTTTTTGTAAGTGTCGTCTGCTTTTCATGTTAGGTAAAGGGTTAAAGGATGAATAATAGCCTCTGTACGTTTCTTATGTGATGAAAGGTCAACGTCTTAACGTTACTGTACGAGGGGAAGGCTAACGTCACAACGCGACATTGGGCGCAATCGGAACCTATCTCATGTTTCTTTCCTGGTCAAATTAACTCTAGGTGCCAAATTTTGTTTCGGTCGACCGAATCGCAGTGTGGACTAGCAAACCTATATCCCACGCTGCACGGATTGAAGGGTTAACGCCAAACCGCGATGTTTGACGGGATCGGGGCAATCCTCTGTCCCTTTTGGATCAAATTATCCATAGGTGCCAAACTTTGTCTCAATCGGTCGATGCGGATTTCATACCTGACGTCGCACGTTATGAAGGATTAACCTCCAAGCCGATCTGTACCCGGTGTTGCACAGCTTGAATGATTAACACGAAGTCGGACGCAATCGGTACCCATCTCATACACGGCAAAGTCTATAGCCCACGAACAAACGCATGCAAAGGCAAACATTCACCTTCATATATTTTTCAACTCGTTGAAGATTTAACGTCAAAACGCATCAGAACCAATCTCATATCCCCCCACCCCCCCCCCCCCCCCCTGGTAAATTACCCCTACCCTAGGTGCGAAAGTTTGTCTCGATCGGGCGAGGCACGTTGTAGGCGAGCCGAACGAGATTCGGCGCTGCACAGATTGAAGGGTTAGCGTCAAAAGGCGACGTCTGGCGCGGTCGGAACCCATGCCCCGTCTCTTTCCTGGTCGAATTACTTCCAGGTGCCAAATTTTCTCTTGATCGGTCGAGGCGCGGCGGAGTCTGTACCGGCATTGAAAGTTGAAGGGTTAGCGCGACGTCGGGTCCGATCGTGACCAATTCCATGTCTTGTTCCTGATCAGATTTTTTCTAGGTGACAAATGTTGTCTCAATCAGTAAGGAATGCCTAAATATTCCCGAACAACTTGGTCTGAAGTGATAACGCGACGTTGATAGTAAATTCATCCTGCACATGTTACTCCCGAGAAAATACTACCCATGCCAATAGCTCGACATTATAAATTATTGTGATGAATTGACGGTAACATGTCTGAGGTTTGCAGGTCGGAGCTTATGTTCAAACCAAGGCGCGATTTAGGGATTTAGTTCGCGTTTTATTGAATTGAAGAAGTCCAGTTCTTCTGTTCGACCTGCCTGTTGAATTTTCGATTACGATAAAATAGTTTTCAAAAGAATCAGACAGATATCATGATACCAGTCGAATACAAATAAGCACGTCTGGAGTTTATAGAGGTCTTTAGCTTTCAATACTTTATTATTGCGAAAGAGGTGGTCTGTATGTGCATTATATCTCTTATTGCTTATAATGCGCAAGGATCGCATCTGTAACATCGTTAGCTCATGTACTGACCTCACATTTCCGCACACGTTTATTCCATACATTAAGTGATTATGTACTAAGCTAAAATAGAGGGGTTTTATGGCATCATGGGGAAATATGGTCTTCACTTTATTAAGGACAAAATTGGCATGAGCTATTTTAGAACAAATTTGAGATACATGATATTTATAGGATAAATTCTCGTCGATGTGGATTCCTTGGAATTTAAGTGATTTTTCTGTACAATCTGAGCCTACCCTACTTATTTCCTGGCCATTTATTAAAATCCTTGGTGAAGGTGTATGTAATTTAATTTTATTGGAGGGATTAATTAGAATGTATTTTTGTTTACGTTTAAGGAAAGCTGGTTTGCGCAACACCACTTAAATAAATTCTCAAGCTCTCTGTTTAGGTAAGGAATTAATTGATTTGGGTCGCGGCTCGAGGAGTGCACGGTAGTATCATCTGCAAATGACAGCAGATTCAGAGAAGTGGCATGACAAATATCATTGACATATAATAAAAACAACGTTGGACCGAGAATAGATCCTTGGGGAACCCCGTGTGTTATTGGGACCAAGTCGGATTGTTGACCACCATCTGCGACATATTGTTTTCTCCCCGATAAATAGCTTTTGAACCAATTTTGACTTAGTCCTCTTATACCGTATCTTTCTAATTTGTTTAGTAGGATGGAGTGATCTATAGTATCAAATGCTTTAGAAAGGTCAAGAAACATGGCAAGGGTATACGTTTTACTTTTTTTATTATTTTCATCAGTCACCCTTTTGAGCAGCTGCATGACAGGGTGCACAGTGATATGCCTCTTTCCGAATCCATTTTGGAAAGGATGCAATATACTAAACCGGTATAAAAATCTTAAGAGTCGTACAGACATGAGTTTTTCTAAGATTTTTGAGAAAGTGGGTAATAGACTGATAGGTTTATAATTAGTAAAGTTACGCTCATCACAGGATTTGAATAAGGGAATGACTTTGGCAATTTTCATTCAATACCGTATGCAAACGAGCAGTTGATGGTGTGCGTTAGTGGGGTAATAACATAGTCAATACTAAGCTTGACAATGTCTGAACTGATGTTGTCACAGTCTTGTCTATTTTTGGTTTTTAAAGATTTTACACTCCTGTTCTATTAAATCCCCATCTACAGCAACACTAAACCATGCGAAAAATAGAAATCTGTTCTGCACATATGTGCCGAACGGAAATCGTTGACGGACTTTTTTTAAATAGAAGCGAAATTTCACTGGAATTGTCTGCAAATCGTGCACCGCAATTACAATTTGAATCTCTAGCGATAGCTAAATATAGTAACACTAGTTCCCCTCGCAAATGTGGTTGGCGATAAAATGTGTTTTTTTTGTTGATAGTTCGTCCCCTGAGTTCCAATGTGTTCTATGTGCCTACTGGCAGCCTACTGGAGTGCCTACTGGCAGCCTAGTGGCACATAGAACACATTGAAACTCAGGGGACGAGTTGTCCAATGAATTGGTAAGTGCCCTTCTAATAATTGCTTTATAGACATGAAGGCGTGTAATAAACACAGAACAACAGACGCATGTGAATGGGTTAATCGATATGGCACTTGTGCCATCACGGAAGGATAAAACTCGAGGCCTGCGATGTCTCGTTTTATCTTTCGGCGATTGCACTCGTGCCATTTAGATTAAGCAGTTCACACGCGTGTGTCGTTCTGTGTATTTCCTTCTATCCTTCAATATTTATCACTGTGTCAAGTGTCAAAATATATCTAAATATGAGGAGCCGTCCCTTGAAATACGGAAAGGCTCTGTCCGTATTTTCGGGTGACGTTACTAACGTCAATGTCACCGAAAATTAAATGTCGGCCGATTTTGATGAAATTTGGTATGTTGTACAGACCAAAAAAATGAGACCGTTTGCGTTATTTTTAGGTTTTTCAATTTATCGCCATTTTTTCGTTTTACGTCATTTCAAACATTAATTTTCACAATTTTTAACAAAACACTTAAAAACACTCTTGTGGTTCCATTTGTCACGTATTTGTACAGGAGGCAGTTATGAATCTTCCCACATATTTATGTTTTCTCTACCTTTTATTTTCAACCTCAGTAGTACGCCATGTACCCGGACTGGTCTAGTTTGGATGATCTCGGTGGATGACTTCGCAAGTGACGTCTTATCACGTGACCCAGTGGCGCCTTGTTTGGAAGGCAGGCAGGCAGGCAGGCAGGCAGAGGCAGGTAGGCAGGCAGGCAGTTGGAGTTGTATTGGAAATTAGTAGGAAGGGCATGCACAGACTATTTACTTTTAAACATATTATATGAAAGAAGATTCCCTAAACTGGCTTGTCTCCACTTCGGCCTTCAAAGTGGACAAAAAATGTATATTTTTGGCCCTATGTTTAACAAATTTCTCCATCAGGCCGAAACAATGCTTCTGCTCGATTGGGAGATTTGTTAACCCTTTACCTAACATGAAAAGCAGACGACACTCGCAAAAAAAATTCTTGAATAACTAATTTTTTTTATTTTTTGTCTCAAAAACATAGGTTATGACCCCTCGTTGGAACGAGCTCGACGAGCTCGTTCCAACGAGGGGACATAACCTATGTTTTTGAGACAAAAAATGAAAATATTTTGAAAATTAATATGCGATTTTTGAGAATAGCGCTGGCCGGTTTTGGCCGTTACGTTGGTTAAAGGGTTAAATATGACGGCAAATGTGTGCATTTTTTTCAATTTTAGACGTGCGTTCAATTTCTTAAACATTTGAAGACATTAACAATTTATCGATTGTTATTTGACTTTGGAAAATACTAATCGATTGTACCGTGAACAATCGATAATCGAATAATCATCTTATTGTTAGTAACAGCTCTAGTTTTGTTATAGTAGAATGTGTTGTTTCAGCTGTATTCATCTAGTGAAGGGGGCGTGGTGGCTTTGCGGTAACCGGTTCTCGTCAGATCACCGAAGTTAAGCAACGTCGAGCCCGGTCCTTGGATGGGTGGACCGTCTGAGCGATCGATTCGGACTCCCACGTTGTGTCCTTGGGCAAGGCACTTCACCCCGGTTGTCCACATGGGGACACGATGGCGCTGTGTACTAAGGCGTACTGCACGTCGATGGTACGCATGTCTTCAACCAATCTAACCCTACCTGTGCTGCAGTGCGGAGTTACGATGATGGGGAGCTGGAAGCTGCTCGTCGTTGCTCGATGGTTCTCTCCGGGTACTCCGGCTTCCTCTACCCGTAAAACTGTCACCGACACGATATGACCTTGGCTGTTAAAGGGTCGTTAAACCCTAATAAATAAATAAATAAATAAATAAATTCATCTGTTGAACATTTAGGTTACTATACTTACCCGATCACACAATCTATCAATATCTTGTTCATTCCTCATTCCTGGAAATGGACCATTGTTTGCGTTATTTTCTTGGGTCTGAAATTGTAAAAATAGTTGATTACATCATACATTTAATAATTATAATTTACATAACATTTAAACAATAATGATGGCCGTGACACTGACACTGGCCGTGCATCATGCTTTACAACGTTCACACTTTCGCTGCCGAAAGCGACTATTGTCACCTATTTTATGATGATTATCTGTACGTTCTGGCATGCGCAGATCAAACCTATCATCTGTTTAATTGTTGGAAAGGGCTCATAGAGCCCTTTCCAACAATTAACCAGATGATGATTATTATTTATTTATTGGTGTTTAAGGTCACATACTTATGCACAATGGCTAATCGTGACCGTGACAGCTATACGGGTGGAGGAAGCCTGGGTACCCGAAGAGAACCATCGAGCATTGACGAGCAACTGTCAGCTCCTCAACATTCTAACTCTGCTCAAACTCCGCTCAAGCAGGGTTACAGCAGTTGAAGACACGTGCACCATCGACGTGCAGTACGCCTTAGTACACGGAGTCATCGTGCCCCCATGTAGCAACCGAGATGAAGTGCCTTGTCCAAGGACACAACGCGGGTCGTCCCGGACGGGGATCGAACTCGGGTTCTCTAGTACAGAAGTCCAACAGTCTACCACTGAGTCATCGTGCTGCACGCAGATGATAGAGTTTCAAGTGTGTCATAAATTTTAATCAACTTTCTCGTATACAGTCGTACACAGAGATCCTCCATATATGGCTAAAGTGTGTGTGGCGGTAAAAGAATTAAAGCCATTTTCTGGCAACACGGAACATTTCATGCAAAGCAACCTGGTGTTAGGAACGAAAAATTCTCTTTAAAATTTTGTCAAACAGAAAAACACGTTATTAAGATCGAATGTTTGCCTCAGGGGCGTTGCTTGGATTCCCTATGGGGGGGGGGGGAGTATATTTTTTTTTGTGGGGTGCTAGGTCGATCTCTGCCGCAGGCATATCCGAAGGCCGTAGGGGTTGTTATGGCAGGGGGATATCGGTGGGAGTTCGGGGGCCCTTTGGAAATGCAATGTCCTGAGAGTGAATCTGGGGCCCTTTGGTGCTTTAATTTGAATTTTTTTTAGGAGGTCAAGTTGGTCCATTATACACACAAATCAGGAGATTCATGGGAATGAATACAGGTCTCAGTATCACAGGTAGGTAAGCAGGAAGTACGACACGCCTGTTGTGATTACCACAGTGTAATAACAAAAGCACGGACAACTCCACACCACATAAGTAAATGTTTTGACGCCTAAGACGCACCTTTGTCACAAAGTAAGTTTCAAACTCTTTATTTTGGTTCTCTTGGGAGGATCTGCCTCGATCCCATTGTACTCTCTTCAGTCTGACACTACCGCATCAAAACAGAGCTTGCTTCTGACACCCGCGATACGTTATTTATTTATTGGTGTTTAATGTCACATACTTCTGCACAATGGCTAATCATGACCACAACATGGAGATAAAGTCAAGGTCAATCAATCGTTTATACCCCATGTTGCCTATTTTAGAGGACTCGCCCCAAGCATTCGTGACTGGGTCCTACTTTACCAGTGAAACAGAGCTTGTTTACCACAGTAAACATGCACTGCTTCACTTCCTGTGGTTCCCGCGGGGGCCGCGATACGTTGAAAATTCTTTCGTTGTCGTGGAGGTCAATGGACCTCTTGAACAAACAGGAAACCAATTTCCTGTTCAAATACTACTTATTGGGAACACGGCATGTAGTGTGTGCGAATTAACTGACAGATTAAATTGTGTGTACTGCATTAAAAGTTCCACCACAAGGGATTAAGTGTTCGCGGTAGCTTACATATCAAAATAAGTTGAAGTGTAACCTTAAGTCCACGAGACATTTCTGTCTTCTTGTTTCTTCGCAGATGTTGCCAGACCAAGCATGTCAACTGGTACCTGCACCGGTACAGGTACCGCCGGTTTTCTCATATCAAAACACGCTAAAGGTGCATATTCTGTCTGCACCACGGCCTCGATGAGGCAGACCATTTTGACGTTTCAAACGGGGCATCAAAGGTAATGAAAGCTCCGTCATCGGCTACTTCAAAGAATTTATTCTGTGGCGACATCAAAGTAATCATAAAGCACGATCCTTGTGCTTTATGATTACTTTGATGTCGCCGCAGAATAATCGGCACGATGCCATGTTTGTCTTGCGATCTTGGGGACTGGCGCTGTTTAAATGCAAATTTCTCCCATCTGACTGCGATATGTCACCCAAATGTTGATGCGTCCCGGTACCGGTACCGGTTTCGACGAGACAAGCTCTATCCCGTCCCGGTACCGGTTGTGTTGGTACCGACGGTACTTTGACAGGCCTGTGCCATACTCTGACATGTTTTGTACATCAGTTGGGCTTTAATGTGACACAACGAAGCTAACCTGATGTACAATGAGAAGGGGTAACATGCAGCTGATGTAAAAAGTGTTTACTTACATCGGTTAATGAAATCATTAAATTCCATATGCAACCAGGGGAGGCCACCAACAATTTGCAAGACGTGACGTGGGGGTGGGTGGGTCTCTTGAGTGCGCCAAAAATGTGCATTTTCAACTTGTGCAATTTTTTGAATTTTTAAAAAATATATCAATATATCAGCTAATATATACGATCATTTGTGTTTCAAACTTTAAAGATGATGTTGTACATCACACTCTTAACATAAATACAACATCAGGAGGCTTTATATGTGAGAATATTGGGCTTAATCTAGGAAAATGTCACACGTTAGTAAGGGGTGGGTGTTTTGTTCGAAATGTAGAAAATGTGCAGACAATATTTTGGGAAAATTCTCTCTGATGCACTAAATTCAACCCAAGTTATTTATTTATTAATAGAATTTGTATGGATAGAAGAGGAAAGTAGCAAACACCTGAGAATACTGACAGAACAATTCAAAAGAAAATTTGTTCCCGTATATGTACACCTGCTCTGGCCAAGCCTGATAATGAACAGCTTGTCATTTGTAGATTGGGGCCCACAACAGCCCACAGAGGTTTAAATTGGTGGTACCAGTTTAAGAACATTATGATACCCCCCCCCCCCCCCCCCCTAAAGTTTATTTTAGATTTTAATGGGAGAGTGGGGCGTGGGTGTCTGAGAACGGTAGTAGAAAATTTGCACGTAGGGGTGGGTGGGTGTAAAAAGGAGCTGAATAAAAAAAGGATGTCACGTCTTGCAAATTTTTAGTCCCCCCCCCCCCCCCCCCCCGATGCAACCGGTGCTTATGCTCTAGTGGAGAAAACTGGATTCCACCAAACGATAGAGTGCACAAGTAAAGGGCTCGTGAGAGGGCGGGAGCTGAGATATTAACTCCGGGGATTCGGGGGCTGACCCAGGACTAGAAACCAAAGTTGAGACAATATGAAACCAATCAGAAAAGGATGTGTGTCACACTGTGTATGGTGTGTGTGTGGGGGGGGGGGGGTCGTATCGCTTCCACATATGCCAAAGTTGTCTATGCACCTCATCCCCTCTGCGTTGATTTCATTGTGAAGCCCATTATTGTGTCATGGCTGTGGCGACGCTTCTACATTGCTATTGGAACCCCAATGTTTTAGATATTAAAACCTACCTGTTGACCGCCAACAACATACCAAAATCGCAGGGCTGTCAGAACTAGCAGTAATTTCCTTATAAATTCCTCCATTATAAAATGTAAACTGTCTTCAAAACGAATACACGTTCTCGAGCTGGCATAAAAAATACGAAAAGAAGAGAGAAGTTGGTTTGAATGAAGATTTAAATTCCTGATGAAGGCTTTGAAGAATAAACTTTTTTATCCACCCAACAAACCGCAATACGCACAATGATACTTTTTGTTTATTTAGAATTACAGAAAGAACACGTTTGTTTGGTATATCTCCGCTATTTCCGCGTATGACATGTCAAGGATGGTCAAACTTGTGTAAATAAGTGTTAACCATCTGCAGAAAGAGCATTTATAGTAAAATATTTTCCCGATCACAATAGAAAATTCGCTCCAATATATATAGGCCTATATCACACGAAACGTCGTTAATTTCGACGCAACAACCCATGTCTTATTTCCTGATTATCAACTAGTGTCTAATCGGCGTGTGGTCCCAAAGCAGCAGCATTGTATTCTTGTGCGTATTTCACATGACGTCAATTACGACAACAGGAGTATTAAAGCGCATTCATGACGTCATGGCGTGAAGCGTCTGAGCCAACGAACTGATTATCGGTTGTTTTGGGAGAATTTAGCGACAATGAATTAAATAAAAAGTGTAAAAAACATTCGAAAATTCGTGTGATATACAGAATATTCAACTCGTGATGAATTCGATTCACAACTCGCCTAAAGGCTCGTTGTGAATCAAATTCATCAAACTCGTTTCAAAAAATCTTATATCCAAACATCACTCGTTTGAGATCCTCTATATATTAGGCCCTACTGTGAAGTTTTTTCGGAAGTTGACCTCGTCGGGAGTCGATCCCGTGTCTTCGCACCCAGTCGCCTTGCCATAAATGCTCCGCCACCACACCAATAGAGCTAACGGCAACCCCTGCCGTCAGTAGCTTAGTTGGTATGGCGGCAGAGCATTATAAATGTGTGAAGATGCGGATAGATATTCCATTAACTGAAATTCCAGTCTTTAAAAGCTGGGACCATAGACCATTATATATATAGTACCCTAATCTACAAAATTGATAACTGAACGGCGGTCCCTCCACCGATGTGACAAGGAGATTATCCACCGTTCACGTCCTATAGATGAGTATTCGCCATCATGACGTTTACACTGCCTAAGCTATTTCTTCTGATCAAACACAAGTTATTAAACACACCAACTCATGATAGCCCCACCGATTACGTTTCGTGCATAAAATAATCTGTGCGGCCGACAAACAGCAGTTATTGTGGGACGCTATGCTGTTATGTGACATATTATTGGAGCGGCCCGGGAAGTCCTTTACAATGGCATGTCACAACACAGCATAACGTCGACCAGCCATCTTCAGTGGGTTATCGCACGGTAGTAACAACAAAGACATGCTAGCCTGTCATCGTGAATCAAGCGAGTGAGTGTGATGTGATGGAGTCATGTTACCCGACTACACAATAGATTTAGTTGAGAACTCATAACATGGGCTGTGCGCATGTCATGATCTAGGAATTATTCCATAACTGCCTTTTAATGTACTGTGATTTACATCTACTGGAAAATGAGTTTTCCATTAATATAAAATATGTTTGCTTGTATTGATATACGATCATTTTGTGCACACCAGCACAAGCACCAAATAATGTAATTTTGTCCCTATGTAAGTCTACATTGTTCAGATAGGCCCAGCATGTTCGCCAAATCCGATTTCAGTTGAATGAAATAACATGAGCTCTGCCAGGCGTGGCTACAAACGACCGTTCTAAGTCGAAAAGGGGACGTAACTCATGTAAAAATAATTTGACGGAACCCTTATTCAACTTTGTTCAGTACTTATTAGCTGGAAAAAACACACATACCAACTTTGGTTGAGATCAAATAATCCAAACTGGAGTTATTGGTGGGATACCCAAAAAGTTTATAGACGCGGTCGAATTCAAAGTCGAAAAAGGGTCGTAACGCATTAAAAAAATATATGGTCGGAACCCATAATCGCACTTAACCTGTATTACTATCTGGGTAATTACATACCAACTTTGGCTGTGATCCAATAATCCAAACTAGAGTTATCAGGTGGAAACCAAACCATTAGCGTAAATTAATTCTTGTAGAAAAACAGCGTGCCCAACTCTGTACAATTCTATACTAGGAAATAGTGACCATTTTCATCATTCCTAACCTCTACTGGGATACATATCCATGTCCATGTTATGACGTAAATAGACATTAACATTCGACTGCATACACATAATGAAGAGGGTGGTTTACCACTGAATCACAGCGCCATTTCTTCTCCACTCGAAAAGTGTTTATAATTGTTCATAACAGCACAATAAACACTTGCAGACTTTCATCACATGGACCACCGGGTACAACCCGGTGGTCCATGTGATGGAAGTTTGCAAGTGTTTCTTCTGTTTCGTCCCCAGAAATTGTAAATAACTACTGAGTGAAAATCTATCCCACAACGATTTAACAGTACTCCACCCTCTACATACTGTTGTCTCAATATTTTCTTTCAGTTTAATCGTTTCAGTTGGTGATTTCACTGCCGACCTCTCTAATAACTTATTACATTTTACAGTACACAGTGTAAACGCCCTTTCGTATTTGAGACCTCATTCTTCTGCAGTAAGGAGTGCATTAACTAACGAGCATTTTGTGAGATAATTCTGACAGGACTTCAACTGTAACTGTAGACGAGCAGAGTTATTGAAGGTAAGCATACCATCGACGTACAGTACACCTTTGCACTCAACCCCACGTGGGTAATCGGGATTAAGTGTCTTACCCAAGGACACAACGCATTACCGCTGGTCACGATCGACCCGTTGACCTTTCGGTATAAAGTCCAGTGCAACCGCGCACATTCAGGTTAACAACCCTGGGAGAATACACTCAATTATAAAGACTGATATGAACCTCAATAGGTCGGTGTACAGCAACCAATACATTACAGAACCCAAGAAAGTCCAAGTGATGGTATATACTGTAAAATGAGATATACGGAGGCTGAAGAGGGTGCACATCCGAATCTGATGCCCGTCACCAATGGAAATGAGACATCGATTGGAATAGAAGTATTAGTATCAGTCACTAGTATAAAGGCCTCGACGGCCTGGCTAAGATTCCAATTCTTCTTTGTGTTTCCAAAAACATTCGTTATGCCCCCAATTCGTTCGATATGAACCGTCCCCGAAATATCACGTAATGTGAATATGAGAAAAATAGGCCACGTTGCAAGAACAAAGGATATAATGCAGGAAGGGGTTCGTAATGTAGGTGTCTGAAACAGCCTTTTCCCCCTTATAGTTTTCTAAAATAGTGTACTGCTAGAATTATGTTAACCCTGGCCAATGCGACACTGAAACGCACAAGAATCAAAAGTAGCAGGTCCCATCATTCAAATTGATTACATTTCAATAATACGTCATTATCACTCTATACATCAAAATATCAACCTTCAAATAAGAAAGGATTTATTTATTCATTTGGCGGCGCGGTGGCGTTGCGGTAACAGGTTCTCGTCAGATCACCGAAGTTACGCAACGTCGAGCCCGGTTAGTCCTCGGATGGGTGACCGTCTGAGCGATCGATTCGGACTCCCGCGTTGTGTCCTTGAGCAAGGCACTTAACCCCGATTGTCCACATGGTATCACGATGACGCCGTGTACTACGGCGTACTGCACGTCGATGGTGCGCATGTCTCTAACCAATCTAACCCTGCCTGTGCTGTAGTGCGGTGTCACGATGTTAGGGAGCTGGCAGCTGCTCGTCGTTGCTCGGTGGTTCTCTCCGGCTTCCCCCCACCCGTAAAACTGTCACGGTCATGATTAGCCATTGTGTGTGACCTTAAATAAATAATAATTTATTCATTCAAAAGATTATGAATGGTGGCCCTGAAGAATATTTTTTAATTTTTAAAAAACATTCTGGGTGCTAAAAGAGTTTAGGCCCCTTCTGGTTCCCCCCTGCGCGCCTGACAACTTCATTTGGCCAAACTTTAATTGGCGTAAGAACAGGAACATGCATATCAAATTTGGTTCAGTATCGTCCAGTAATGTCTGAGTCGATAATGAAAAGTATATGCCGAAAGGACGACGGAAGGAAAATGATCGCTAAAACTCCCATTGCGCTTCACTCGGGTGACCTAATAATCAGGGATGTAGCTAGAGGAGGGGTGTGGAGGGGTGTCTCACCCCACCCAACCCCCACCCACCCCCACCCCCAAATAGTGCCTAAATTTCAAAAGTTGGAAATTCGGTGAGGTAAATTCCAAACGTTGGAAAATCAATAACTTCAATTTAATTTGCTCTTGTCATATTTTTTCGGTAAGAGCCAAAGTGATTTTCCAGTTTTCGATCAAAATCTGCGAATTTTCCAATCAGCTGACAAAATACTTCCGAAATTCCGACTCAGATCTATGACCGGTCCGTTTTTTAGACTTCATCGTTCCGTTTCCCTTGCACTGGCAGGCTACATAAGGACTGTAGACGGACAACTATTCAGCCAATATCTACTCCTTCCAACTGACAGGCAGTCAGTTGGAAGGAGTAGGAATTGGCTAAACAGATGTATGTCTATAGTTCTTGTGTAGCCTGGTGCCAGTCAGTTGGAAGGAGTAGGTATTGGCTAAATAGATGTATGTTTATAATACTTGTGTAGCCTGGTGCCAGTCAGTTGGAAGGAGTATGTATTGACTAAATAGATGTATGTCTATAGTCCCTGCGTAGCCTGGTGCCAGTCAGTTGGAAGGTGTAGGTATTGGTTAAATAGATGTATGTCTATAATTCTTGTGTAACCTGGTGCCAGTCAGTTAGAAGGAGTAGGTATTGGCTAAATAGATGCATGTCTATAGTCCTTGCGTAGCCTGGTGCCAGTCAATTGGAAGGAGTAGGTATTGGCTAAATACTGCCTTGGCCAGCACAAAGTCCAGACCTTTCACCAATTGAGCACGTCTGGGATCTGCTTGGCAGGCGCCATTCGACAACGCAAACAGCCCCCTACCAGAGTCCAGGAACTCGCCGTTACACTGCAGGAAGAATGCAATAACATCAGTCAAGCTGATATTGGACGTTTGGTGAGGAGAATGCCACCTCGGATCCGCGCTTGTCTCGCTAACCGAGGACGATTTACAAGATATTGAGGGCTGTTTGTGGTAAATCCTCTGACTGACCATCCATGTCTTCCTTCTACAGCTCAATGCGTGGAGTGTTTGCTTGTCAGACACCCAACTATCGCTAAAATCATTCACCAGATATCACAATGCAATGCCTCAACTGTCTTTATGATAAACATGTAAATATTTTTCTTCATATATCTCACTTTTATCAAATATCGCCTACTTTTTTTGAATAGCATATTAATTGATCTACTCCCCCCCCCCCCCCCCCCCCCCCAAATAATGAATATGGACTCTTCCAATTGCTACCACTGAACTGACTTGGAAGATAAAACCAGGGTTCAATGGGTTAAAATAACAAATTTTGATACAGTTTGTTATGAGTAAATGGTTAACCCTTTAGCGAACGAATCAGCAGGGTAATGCACCAACTCAGTTGTATTTTTTTAGATATCGACAAAACCTTATTATCCAACCACTCATAAAAATGAGCCTGTCGAGTTCGTTCCAATGAGGAGACACGTGATATATAGGTTTACTGAAATGTTTTGAAAACAAAATTTGAAAAAATAATTAAAGGGACAATAAGCCACGATTTGGAAAAAAAAAGTTGAGAATTTAACAAAATCACAATGTCCGTCATGAAGGCTCCATTGCTTTTCGACCTCGCGCGATTCGGCCCCAATAATTTTCGTGTGCTATTCGGCCTCGTATTGGTTCGAAAGGCGCAGCTTTCGAGGCCGATTGGCGTCTCAAATAAATTATTTCCCTTCAACTTTTTGACAATTAGTTGTTTATATTTTGTTATGTTCAGTGATTATTTTCAGTTACTTTTTTGTACATGCATTTAATGATTTTTTCACACCGTCAGTTTTTCAGTCTGTGTATTTCCCATTAAACTGTTTTCTGAAGATGAAAAAAAAATTCAGCGCACCGAAGGCTCAGAGGAACGATGTGAGCTTTAAATCCCTTCCGACCTGAATAACTTTATTTGCTTCATTACTTTATTTGCTAATGAATCCACGAGTGTCTAATAATAAATAATTTACAACTTGTAGTCAAAGCAAAGTAATCATAAAGTCGTGCTTTGGTAGTAGAATTATTTTGCAATTATTTGCTGTAAGGCACCAGTTGGTGTTTTCCAGTAAATAACTGCAAAATAATTTTATAGCTTCAAATGATCCAGTCGGGTGCTAATTTATATATAGTAATTGCTTTCCAGCAAATAATTTACAACTTAACCCTTTACCCAACGTAATGGCCAAAACCGGTCAGCGCTATTCTCAAAAATCGACAATTCATTTTCATTATTTTTTAATTGTTTTGTCTCAAAAACATAGGTTATGACCTCTCGTTGGAACGAGCTCATCGAGCTCGTTCGAACGAGGGGTCATAACCTATGTTTTTGAAACAAAAAATGAAAAAAATTAGTTATTCAAGAATTCTTTTTGCAAGTGTCGTCTGCTTTTAATGTTAGGTAAAGGGTTAATGCCAAAGCTAAGTAATAATAGAGTAATGCTTTAATAGTAGAATTATTTTTCTGAACAGTCTATTAGAAAAATTGTTTTCCAAACAATGTGAGTGTGGCGGAGGCGATAATTGTCCGCCATTTTGTTTCTAAGTGAACAGGAAGAAAAGGCCGGTTGGCTATGCTTCGCGCCTGCGCATTTTGTTATTGGCCCGGTGAGCCCGCTGTTACGGCCGCACCACCGTTTGGGTATAAAAAGGGGATTCTGCGCACAAGAACAAGAAACGGTTATCGAAAGTACTGGGGAACGTCTGCTCCCATCAGAATCGTGAACATTGACAGCGTGTATTGGGATGGATGAACAGATGGTGAGGTTTTAATTACCCTGCAGTGTATCGGCTATTGGTACACTGCCTCGGTGTAGTGGAAAAGCCTTTTAGGCTTTGTTCCGTCATTGTTGAGGATAGGCTAGTTCCAAAGCCGCACAGGCTTTGGAGGCGCAAAGCCTTATAGGCTTTGGTTTATATTAATATACGAAAATAGTCCAAAGGCAAAAGGTTTGTTTATAAAAATATAATTTCATGGAAGCTTCGTACAGGCTTCACCGCGTATGGAAACGTAATTGAAGGATTTTTTAAGGGGTTCATTTTAGTTCTAGTGGGTTGGAGGGGTCGTCTTCACCGTGAGAGTTACCGAGTTGGGGGTGTATGCAAAAGCTACTTAATTTGTACCCGGATTAGCGTTCCTCACTGGTTTTCCCATTTTTACATATTTCTCCCCTCTGAGGCTCTGTTTTATAAATGTGCATGGTTAGGTCAGGATGTGATAGGCTGGGTGTCATAAAAGTTTGTCCAATCCGTGTTGTGTGTCTTAAGTTAATGTCATGAGTTCCACAAAAGTGTAAATATTAAACCAGCTTACATTTTATATAAATATTTATATTCTCAATTTGACTTAAGTTATCTTGAATTTATTCCAACTCTAGATCTTGCCTTGCCAAAGTTGCCTTTGCCACAACACAGGTTATTTAACCCTTTACCTAACATGAAAAGCAGACGACACTTGCAAAAAAAATTCTTGAATAACTAATTTTTTTCATTTTTTGTCTCAAAAACATAGGTTATGACCCCTCGTTGGAAGGAGCTCGACGAGCTCGTTCCAACGAGGGGCCATAACCTATGTTTTTGAGACAAAAAATGAAAAAAATAATGAAAATTAATTGGCGATTTTTGAGAATAGCGCTGACCGGTTTTGGCCGTTACGTTGGGTAAAGGGTTAACGCGGCACGAGGAGTTGTTCCAAATTATACCAGACGAGTATACGTACGGCCAATACGTAGTTTAGAGTTGTGATAGAACCAACGTGGAGTTGTTAGAACCAGGAAGAACCCAGGGTTGTTGTCATCGGGCGTTTTGGATGTAGGCTTTCACTCGAGTGATGCGGAAGCGTACGGCTAAGACGGTCCCGACCACACAACCCCCTCCGGTTGGGTGGCCTGCGAGATAAAGAGAAGCCAGGTTTTGAAGAGTACCTTGATGGCACCTTTGGGGGGTCACTGTTGTTCAAGCTGAGGTCGCAATCCCTGGAGCTGAGGGGAAAAATTGGGAAAGACGGTGAAAGGGAGTGCCAGATGTGTAACTTGGACATGGTGGAGACCCTGGAACAGTTTCTTCTAGAATGCCCAAAGTATCAGTCTAAAAGAATGAGATTCACTGGGAGTATAATGGGGAAGTGTGATGGGAGAAAGAAGGACATGTGGTTAGGGGGAGACTCAAAGGAGTCTTATTACAGTGAGATGCGTCGAGGAAGTAAAACCGATTCCCGCCATCTTTACCGAACAAATGTTAAAGCTCCGAGATAACGACTGGGATCCATCCACCCAAGAAGTTGTTGAAAGGCTACAAACATTTGACACTGCAAAGTCAGCACTTTATAGAGCTCGAAGAAAAGAGACACCAAAATTACTGAACTACATACCCGCCGATCCATCGATCTACATTCGTTGAGTATGTGCAAACTCATTGGATAGAGGGAGATAAAGGAATTTTGAATCATTTTGACAACGATGGCCCACGAACCACCAATCACTTGGAAGCATGGCATCTTAAACTAAAGAAAAAGATACAACATTCTCATCCAAACATCTTACTCTTATTCAAACACTTAAAAGATGTTCAGAACGAGAACGAGCTGGTGCGAATACAGAAAGAAGCAGGGCAGAAATTCAGATGCTGGTCAAAGAAATATCTGAATATAGACAGAAGAATATCAACCCTCAAACTACGGTATATGGATGGAATCATCAATGCCATGACTTACACAGATTCTGTATCTGATCTTTTCCATCTTTGTTAATATATAATTTAAATAATAGAAAATTTTATAACATTATAAGTTTTTTGCTGTTTATGATAAAAATCCAAAATAAAAGGAATATGCTATTGTTCTGAATATGTATTTGTATGTATTGTATGTTAATATTCCATCTGATCGAATAAAAATATTGAATTTAATTTCTCTTTTCCTTATTCAAATCAGCCAATTTCTGACCCAAACGTCAAAAACTAATTACAAAGTCAAAACAGACTATACCCAACTCCCTATTGTGATCTTGTATAAACAAACCAGGTCTTTCAAATTAGTTTTCGACGTTCGGGGAATAAGCCCTAGCACTCAGGCGACGAATTGTATTTTGCATACTTGTATTTTCTTCTTATTAATGTAACTGACTAAAATGGATCATTAACATTTTAAAAGATAGGCAATTAGCCAACTGGCAAATTGCCAAAACTTTGAAAATGCTAATGGTTCATTTCAACCCATTTAAATTCGTATCTAGAAAATACAATTCAAGAAAATACAATTGTAAAAGTTTTGTAGTATTGAGGCTTGGTTAGATGATCACTCACGGAAAATTCTGAAGCAATGTTATTTTCCATTTTAGTGAAATCAGGTTTCTCAGAAAGACAAATATGAAGTTTATGTTCACAAGGGTCTATTTTATAGCACGCGCGTCAGTTAAATCTCTTTCAGATTGACGTTGTCGATAAACATGTGTTTTAACCCTTCACCTACCATGAAAAGCAGACGACACCTGCAAACAAAATTCCTGAATAACTAATAATTTTCATTTTTTGTCTCAAAAACATAGGTTATGAGCTCGTCCCAATGAGGGGTCATAACCTTTTGTTTTTGAGACAAAAAAATGAAAAAATAATGAAAATTAATTGGCGATTTTTGAGAATAGCGCTGGCCGGTTTTGCTCGTTACGTTGGGTAAAGGCTTTATAAATACATAACTGCAATTTATTTGAAATAATACATTTTTTATCTAATTGTACCCAACTAGTCGAGGGGTGGGAGACTGCAGACCTTCGGCCTCTAGGGACCAACCGATCAAGGGACCTTGTGTCTGAATTAGTATTAAAATCATGCACAGTTGTTGTTCGCGGCATAATCATTTATTGGAACAGCAACATAGTTAAAATTAGACAACGTTCAGAAATAATGTCATGGAGATTTAACAGATTTATTTACCTCCGATAACTTTTGGGTAGCTTCCTTTATATCTTCGCAATGTCACGTCTTCGGAAATTCCGCCTGCGTTAAAGCCTTTTAATTACAGATATCAACATGAAATGGCGAACAATGCCTTATTTTGGTGTTATCTGAATGCAGTATTGTTATGCATAAAATATAATGACTGAAGTGGAGCCCATTTAATTAGTCTGTGTGAAACACACAGACTATTGTTTTTGCACGAATTCTTTTTCTTTTTTTTTTCTTTTTTCTTCTTCTTCTTCTTCTTCTTCTTCTTTTTTTTTCTTCTCCTTCTCCTGTCTTCTGTCTTCTCATCACTTTTTTGTCCGCAAGATAACTCAAAAACGAATTGCCCTATCTCGTTGATTTTTGGCATGCTGATAGACAGCCACAAGTTCTCGGCCACCAATGTTTTTCAGATTCCTGAAGTACCAGGGGTGTCTGTAGGGGTGTTTTGAAAGTGGGTCACGCCCATATCTCAGGCGTGGTATGACCTACAGACCTGGGACCAACACCAAATGAGTCAACACTCGATGGAGATTCAAAATATGGGTCAGGGTCACGGAGGTCATCTAGGGGTCGTTGAGTGCATTTTTCAGAATTGCTGGAAATCAAATTTTTTGATCCCCTAAAGTATTCCTGACGTACACACATGCATTTTGCCGTAAAAAGTGGGTATGGCCACATTTTTTTAAAGTGGGTCACGCCCATATCTCAAGCGTGGTATGACCTGTGGACCTGGGACCAACACCAAATGAGTTGACACCCGATGGAGGTTCAAAAAATGGGTCAAGGTCACAGAGGTCAACTAGGGGCCATTGAGTGCATTTTTCAGAATTGCTGGATATCACATTTTTTGACCTTCTAAACTATTTCTGACGTACACACATGCATTTTGACGTAAAAAAAAAGTGGGCGTGGCCAAAATTTTTGAAAGTGGGTCACGCCCATAACTCAGACGTGGAATGAAGTATGGACCTGGGACCAACACGAAATGAGTCGACACTTGATGGAGGTTCAAAATATGGGTCAAGGTCACGGAGGTCACCTAGAGGTCACTGAGTGCATTTTTCATAATTGCTGGAAATCACATTTTTTGACCCCCTAAAGTATTCCTGACGTACACACATGCATTTTGACGTAAAAAAGTGGGCGTGGCCAAAATTTTTGAATGTGGGTCACGCCCATATCTCAGGCGTGGTATGACGTATGGACCTGGGACCAACACCAAATGAGTCGACACTTGATGGAGATCCAAAATATGGGTCAAGGTCACAGAGGTCACCTAAGGGTCATTGAGTGCATTTTTTCATAATTGCTGGAAATCACATTTTTGACCCCCTAAAGTATTCCTGACGTACACACTTGCATTTTGACATAAAAAAGTGGGCGTGGCCAAAAAAATTGTGAAAGTGGGTCACGCCCATACCTCAGGCGTGGTATGACGTATGGACCTGGGACCACACCAAATGAGTCGACACTTGATGGAGATTCAAGATATGGGTCAAGGTCACGAAGGTCACCTAGGGGTCATTGAGTGCATTTTTCAGAATTGCTGGAAATCACATTTTTTGACCTCCAAAAGTATTCCTGATGTACACACATGCATTTTGACGTAAAAAAATATTATTTTTAAAAAACTTGAACAAAACTATATCATGTGAAGTCTCATTGGAATAAGCTCGTCAAGCTCTTTCCAACGAGGGATCACATGACATAGTTTTGAGTTTTTTGAAAAATATTTAAAAAAATAAATTTTGGTATCATGTACGTTGGGTAAAGGGCTAATCAAATTAATAATCACTGAATATTTCTGCTAACAGTGAATATTTTTCACATATATATTAACAAATCATTTAACATAGTTTCACTATATATTATCAAATTATTATTTGAGGGCATAACATCAGCCGTTTGAAAAATACATAGAGAGTAATTGCTTGACGGGACTGGTTACGTGAAATAATTCATAAGAATGATGAGAGGTGAGGGATGTTGTACAAACATGTGTGCGCGAATGGGCACAAGTGTTTTACAATATACAGTATGTGGAGAGTGTATTATCACTAAATCACCCACAGAGTGGAGATTTCACCCAAGCAATAATTGCAAATTTGTTGCAAAACATAACAAGCACAAGCACAAGCAAAGTTTCAGCCAATGGACCTCCGAGTTAAACCTGGAGGTCCATTGGCTGAAACATTGCTTGTTTTTTGTCGATATGTACAAAATTTGAAAGTTATAGCTTGGGTGATATCTCCACTCCGCAGGTGATTTAGTTACAATCCACTCTCCACGTACTGTACATTGTAGTTCCTCACCTCGAATGAATTATTTCACGTAACCAGTCCAGTCAAGCGATTACTCTCTGTTACTTTTCATTATTAACGATAATTATATTATTTAACCCTTTACCAAATGTAACGGCCAAAACCGGCCAGCATTATTCTCAAAAATAGCAAATTAATTTTCATTATTTTTTCATTTTTTGTCTCAAAAACATAGGTTATGACCCGTCATTGGAACGAGCTCATTGAGCTTGTTCCAATGAGGGGTCATAACCTATGTTTTTGAGGCAAAAAATGAAAATAATAGTTATTCAAGAATTTTTTTGTGCAAATGTCATCTGCTTTTCATGTTAGGTGAAGGGTTAAAAAAAAAAAGCAAAAAAAAGCAAAAAACAATGAAGTCTCCATTACACCCATGGCAAAGCATCTTTGTTTGCGGGCAAAGATACATGACCCAATTGCTGACTGCATAATTCACTTGTGAAGTTATCGTTTATAATCAAACCAGGAAATCCCAGTAAAAGACACTTTGGAAAGTAATAAAAACTGAAAAATCCTCAAACAAGAAACAAGATAAATGTCTATAAAATTTATTTTAAAATATAACAAAAACATTGCGACATTGAAGAAAATCCTGCAATGGAAATAATATGCAACAAGTTACATGATGCGAAAATGCAAAGCGGTAACATAAAACAACCCAAAATATGAGACATCATTATCAGTAGAGCTGGGCATTTTTTTAAATGTTCGGTTCTAGTTCTTGTGGCAAGCCACAAAACCAAACCGCAACACTCAGTAAAAACCAGCTGAATGTTTTTACTGTGTTTGTACTCAAGATAGAAGATTTTTAAAGATCATTACACATATTGCCGTAAGTTAAAAATTCAGGTTCCGGTATTGAGCACAAACATGAACCAAGGTGCTTCATTTTAACACACTTGTATCTTACCCATCTATGGATGCTGTACACCAAGTAACAACAGATTCCGATCAGTGGTTCTGGAGAAAAAAAATTTTAAAACAGGTTTGCAAATATGCCAGGGTTCATACACTTCTAAGGGAGAAAAATTCCATAACTTTTCCAAAACTTTTCAAGGACTTTCCACACATTTCCAAGACCACCGACGAGAAACTTTCCATACCTTTTCCATACCCCAGTGTCCATAAAATTTCGGCTTTTAAAACATCAGACTTGACAACAGAAGATATTATCTTGGATGCGTCACTATTATTATTGCTTGCACATTCAGTTTTTTTCGTTTGATAGCTCATAAAAGAGTTGACTGTTTTTCTTGGATGTAGTTGCCTCCAAATGTTTTTTTTTTCCGTTCGAATGACTGACAAGTGCAGCTTCTCCCATGTTGGCAATGTCAATCGATTTCGCACATGGAATGCATCTGGGTTTCAGTTTATTAAGAGCCACAAAACTTTGATTCCGATAGCCACTTTTCTCTGAATATACAATTGCAAGGCATGTTTTGCGATATATTTACAGATTTGCAAAAATGAGGTCATCTGCCAGTGTTTCTAAAGTGTCTTGATACTTTACATCCATCGGTGTTTCTAAAATGTCTTGATAAATGCAAATAAAGACCGGCCAAATAGCAGATGTTCGTGAATTCCGACGACGCATCGAGATTTTCATTTTTTTTTGGAAACAATATTCGGATTTTCGAAACAAATGATCGATTCCATAACTTTTCCATACACACCTCTTCTGTGTTCAGTTTTCTCCAAGACTTTTTCCAAACCAGCTCAAAAAAGGTGCCGTTTTCCAGACTTTTCCAGGGTATGGAAATTTTTTTTCTAATTTCCAAAACTTTTCCAGGATTCCAGACCCGCGTGCGAACCCTGTATGCTGACTCAGCATATTTTTGATGCCCACTCCCCCCCCCCTCCCATAGAACACCCTGACACAACTGATGGCATTTTTCTTTACCATTCAATGTTCGGTAACAACCTGGCTCCCAAACATCTGTATCAGGTCAGGGGGTCAGATACACGACAGTTGCAGAGTTAATACAGACAAAATACATGTTGATTGTAAGATAAATGGAGATTTTAAGCATTGTGTGGATGTACAAAATATGTATAGGAGTCGAGCTCCAGGTTCTAAGGGCAGATCACGACGAGTCGAAGACGAGTCATGATCTACCCTTAGAACCCGAAGCGAGACTCGGATACATATTTAGTACATCCGCATAATGGTAATAATCATTTTATCTTACAATATACTGGGGATAAGTCAAGAATGTAGATGAATATATAACAAACTATTTATTCGTACGGATGAACAAAAAGAAAAAAATGGAACTCACGTGAAAAGAATGTGCTTGTATCCGCCCCCCTGATACAAACATCTGTATCAGGGGGTCGGATACATGACAGTTGCTGAGTTAATACAGACAAAATACATGTTGATTGTAATATAAATACGCATATCTAGAGATAACCTCTGAGTGCCAGTTCTCGGATCGATTCTTCGATTATTTCTTTATATTATGAATTTTAGTAGAGCGGTTTCTGGATTTAAAAGTTCAAATAAATACCTCTTGGAGAATTAGCGGTTTATTTTCAAATTTATGACGAAAATGAACATTGATATATTTTGGAATAAACTAGGAACAATCGAGCCTCCGACTGGAACGTAGAATGGTGACTTTCGCAGAAACTCCCAACATAAAGTGAATTAACAATGTAAAAGCAGCAATATATATACAAAAATGAGACAACAGAACATTTGATGTAACATGCATATGCAAGACCAGTTAAAACAGCTTCGCAAACAATACAAGTAATAACCAGGGAATTAAACGGAGCTGTGAAAAGACGAGTTGCGAGTTTGATAGTTTTCGAGTCTGCTGGATAATTTAGAGATTAGCTTTAAACTTTACAGTTTATAGCACTTTTCGGGAGGATATAATGCATACTGGAACAAATTACTAATTCGGTCAATTCAATGGCATGCAGTGAATAATTGTAATTAATCGAACATTTTTATACGTAAATGCTCAAATAATAGTTTATTATATTTACGAAAAGAAAAGATTGGCCGATGTTGGAACTAAATGTCACCTGTTATCTTAACGCTGCCACAAATTCCCAAGATGATTTATTGAAGTCCTGGGGGCACGGTGGCATTGCAGTAACCGGTTCTCGTCAGATCACCAAAGTTTAGCAACGTCGAGCCCAGTGAGTCCTCGGATGGGTGACCATCTGAGCGACCGATTCAGACTCCCACGTTGTGTCCTTGGGCAAGGCACTTAACCCCGATTGACAGACGACACTCGCAAACAAAATTCTTGAATAACTAATTTTTTTCATTTTTTGTCTCAAAAACATAGGTTATGGCCACTCTTTGGAATGAGCTTGACATGCTCGTTCCAAAGAGGGGTCATAACCTATGTTTTTGAGACAAAAAATGAAAAAAATAATGAAAATTAGTTGGCGATTTTTTTGAATAGCACTGGCCGGTTTTGGCTGTTATGTTGGGTAAAGAGTTGAGATGAACAAGAGGCTCCAATGATTCTGATGTATTAACCTGATAAAGGCCACCTGGATCCTTGTGATTTAAGGGTTTTAACTATTTATCACTTAGTATTTATTTTTAATTTTTTCCACCGACTGGGGAAGTAGTTTGAGAGAACAAGTACTGCCAGACATTTCTGACTTCCCACAAGGAAATTGCATTATTACTAATACTTCATATAGATAGAAAATTACCAATTTCCAAAGAATACAGTCATACAGTTAAAAGGGTTATAATGACTGACAATCTGATTCGAACAAACTTGAATCTGACCCCACTAAGGATGTTATATACCAAATATCAAACCGATTCTGACTGGTGGATCTGAATAAGATTTCTAAAGAAGTTCACTCATATTGCACTAAGTTAACCCTTTACCCAATGTAACGGCCAAAACCGGTCAGCACTATTCTAAAAAATCGCCAGTTAATTTTCAGTATTTTTTTCATTTTTTGTCTCAGAAACATAGGTTATGACCCTCAATGGAACGAGCTCACCGAGCTCGTTCCAATGAGGGTCATAACCTATGTTTTTGAGACAAAAAATGAAAAACATTAGTTATTCAAGCATTTTTTTTGCAAGTGTCGTCTGCTTTTCATGTTAGGTAAAGGGTTAAAGTTCAGCCACCGGTAGGGACTCCAAATATGAACTCAGTGACTTGATTTGAACAAATTTGAATCTACCCCCCATAAAGATGCTATGTACCAAATATCAAATGATTCTGACTGGTGAATCGGAAGAAGAGTTTCAAAGACTATTCCTCATATTGGACCAAGTTAAAAAACAGGCCCTCACAGGTAGCACAAAGGGAACCCATGGACTAGATTTGAACTAATGTGAATCTGATTCCATGTTAGGATGCTCATTAACAAATGTCAAAAGATTATGGTTAGTGGATCTGAAGAAGATTTTTAAATAATTTTCCTCATCCTGCACTAAGTTAAAATTTGGACTTCGATAAGGAGCCCAAATATGAACTGAAGAACTTGATTTGAAAAAGCTTGATATTTGCCATAGAAAGACCAAATATTAACCAAGGGACTTGGTTCGAGCAATCTTGAATCTGACCCAATGATGTATACCAAACATTAAAAGATTCTGACTGGTGTTCTGAGGATGAAGACTTTTTTAAAGAATATTCCTCATATTGCCCTAAATTAAAAATTCAGGTTCCTGTATTGAGCCCAAATATGAACCAATGGGCTTCATTTTAACAAACTTGTATCTGACATCCCCCCCCCCCCCCCTCCACCCCAATCCTGGACCACTACCTAACACCCTAACATTACTGATGGCAATTGTTTGTTTACCATTCAATTCTACTGTTCTCTGTTCCGTCTGATTTGGAAAATATGGGCATTTGAAAATATTTCTATTTTTTGCTCCTGTCGTTCCCAAGGGCAGGCATGAATGTTTTTGTATGAGTCAAGTACTTATGACCCAATAATACCACATACCAAATTTGGTTCAAATCGGACCATCAGTTCAGAAAATAGAATTTTGGGGAGGGGGGGGGGGGGGGGAGGGGGAAGGGGTCCAAAAATCTTATTCCTCCCATTACAAAGCCAAATATTGCTTCACGAACTCTGTTTGAACAAACTTAGATCTACACCTGAAAAGGAAGCTCCATAACAAATATCAAGTGAATTGTACTGGTTCATGAGAAGATTATTTTTAAAATATTTTGAAGCATTTTCCCCCACCACCTCCTTATGGGGCTGGGCACGTTGAGTTCAACAAAAATGCAATGTCTCTACGAGACCATCACTCACACAAACCACAAACGTTCACTTGAATTAGCCCAGTGGTTTTGGAGGAGAAGACCAAAACATGGTGTTGACGGACAATGGATGGAGAGCGATTAGATTAGCTCAGCTTGACTTTGTCAAAGTGATCTAAAAATTAAAAGTCCCCCACATTTGTGTTTTCAATTTGCATCAAACTTTCCCGGCACAGGACCAATTAACCTTTAAAGGCCGATTTCAGGCTTTTCCAATTTCCAAGTATGTACCTTTAACATGTCATCATCAGGAGGACCTGCAGACATTAAACAAATTGGCTGGGCAGTGATTACTGGTCAAGTCTTGGCAGCCTGTTAAAGCAGCCAAGACTTGAGTAGAAATGACCATTAACTGATATAGTGCTGGAAGCCCATATTTGGGCTTTATGTTGAAGTGCAGGTACCTCAATTTAAAGGTCTGATATTTGTTTATTTGCAGTATATAGATAAGGCTTTACAAATCTAATATACTTCTAACCACACTGAGACATACAAATACATACCGCAGGGAGATAACATAGCCAGATTGGCTGTCTACCTGTTATCTCCCACGCAAGAATATTTCAACGATCCAGCCGGCTGCAAATGTACTCTAAGGGTTTTAGCCCTTTTCTTTCTTGGGAAGTAAGATGTAAGAATGGTGGGGTGGGCAGGGGTCAGTGGTGGGAAGGTTATCGTGTTAGGTTTCATATTCTGGTGATGTGCTTCATATTATCTCTGAAGTGAAATTATTTTATCTCTTAGGATTTGTCTTGTTACAATTTATGGGTAAGTGCCATCTGGCACTCTCCCATAAACTGTAACAAGGCAAAGATGCACAATGAAATTTTAAGGATCCAAAATAATTTAGCACTCTACCAGTTAAGCAACTGGACATCTACAGGTTGCAGTCTAGTGGGAGTTCAACACAATGGCCCAGGCCCTTAACTGGTTGAGGGCTACATTATTTTTGGTGGTCTGAATTTGTTCATGAAAATTTGTTTTATTACAAATTACTGAAGAGTGCCCTCAGGCACCACACCCACAGTTACTCTTCATTAATCTGTGATAAAACAAATTTAAATAAACAAAATATTACTTGCATTGACTGAATATGAAACATGAGTAAGGAAAATGTTGGCTTTTGCTCTGGTATCCTCATTTTTCTGAAAGCCCTGATAGTGGCTTCTACCACTCAACCAGTTAAGGGTTAATAAATATCGGAATGTTCCAGACAACTAAGGGAGCTGATGCCCAAGAAAACACATTATCAAAAGGGAGTCATAAAATATCTTCTAAAATTCTTAACTTGGTTAACCCTTCACCCAACATAATGGAAAAATTAACCAGCGCTATTCTCAAAAATCGCCACTTAATTTTCATTTTTTTTTTCATTTTTTGTCTCAAAACACAGGTTATAATCCCTCATTGGAACGAGCTCATCGAGCTCGTTCCAATGAGTGATCATAACCTATGTTTTTGAGACAAAAAATGAAAATAATTAGTTATTCAAGAATTATATTTTTAAGTGTCATCTGATTTTGATGTTAGGTAAAGGGTTAAATAGTAAAATCGTCTGATTCTGGATATTTCCTAAACTGGAAACAATCTTTCCTGTATGAAGTAGAGGAGCTGCTTATAACATTATGCAGTACCTGCCGACCCCAAGTCTCATACCTTGAACAGTCAGTGTGCTGTAACACTTTAGGCTGGTCCTTATGAAAAAATTATCAACACCTCTCTCTGAACAAAATGCCCTCACACCCATCCTCCATAGTCATTCAACAATCTATAGAGAGGAAATATTTTTGCCATATATCCAATTCAAGAATTTTTTCCAGATATTTTAGGAGTCAAAACATAGCCAGAAACCACTGCTATAGTAATGTTACCTGCAGGCTTACATCTGCTAATAGTCTATACAAAGTGACATTTGTTCAAAGACAAACTCTGCAAAGTGGAAGTGAGCCTTTAATTCTTGAATTTATGAGAAATTATTGCAGAAATGGGCATCATGTTGCTGATAAGGGAATAATCTGAATCAATAAAAATCAATTCTTCATGCAAAGTGTTCCTGCATGGAAGAAATGAAGCATTTTGTTAAGAATTTAATGCTTAAACAGCATGTTTTGGGATGGTACGTTCCAGAGCATCACAAACGGCATCTTCCTACAGTAGTTTTTTTGTTTTGTTTTTTTTTATTAGGGTTTAACGACACATTAACAGCCAGAGTCATAGCATGTCGGTGACAGTTTTATGGGTGGAGGAAGCCAGAGTACCTGGAGAGAACCACCGAGCAATGACGAGCAGCTGTCAGCTCTCCAACATCGTAACTCTTAACTTCGGTGATCTGACAAGAACCGGTTACTGCGACGCCATTCCCCCCCCCCCCCACTACAGTTGTTAGTTTTGATTGCTCAATCTCCCTCTCAGCTACAGTTCAATCTCAAGTGAATTTTTCTGTCCAGTCGTCCAGTCAGCTTTTCGTTTAACTGGTAAAGTGCTAAATTATTTTTGGTCGTCAGAATTTGTTTACAGGTCTTTGCCTTGTTACAATTTATGGGAGAGTGCCTGTGGGCGGTGTGAGCCGTGCCTTTGGGCACTCTCTCATAAATTGTAACAAGGGAAAGCCCTGGAAACTAAATCATTTCATTTCAAAGATAATTGAATACAACGCCTTTTATTTGGGGTCCCCATGGTTTGGTTTAAAGCCCAAATATGGGCTTCCAGCACTCTACCAGTTAATTAGTGGCATGTTATTGTGTGTCTCATGTACCTAACTGTGCAGTTTCCTTCTGTACCCTTTTCTCTAGGCTTATGCCTGCACTGTGGACAGACAAAGCTGCCATGGTGGTGCTTAAATCCATGGGAATGTAAACTGGTTGAGACTTGAAAGCTAAATTATTTTTCATCAGTGATTTGTAACATGGGTATTTTTGTCAAAGGTACCAGGCTACAAGTGTGGGGAGCCTAATTTAGTAAGATGTTGTTCATTATACAATTATGGAATTTTGTGGTGGTGAATATATGAACCTAAAAAAACTTATATTGACCAAGGCATTAGGTTCATATCACATCATATTTACCACCACAAAAGTCCACAACTGTTTTATTATATACACCATTCTAAAAAAAACAATCTTCTATTTGTCAATCACACGGGTTATTTTGTGTGTCTTCAGGGGCCGAATATGGGACCCTTTCCCAATGTCATTTTGGCATGATTTTTCCCAATTCAAACCCAAAATTTCCCAATCTCAGTCCTCATTCAAATATAAATTTAATTCTTCTTTAATTCTTGAAGGTCTAATTTTGACTTTCACCACTTTTTACAGAAAAAAACAAGCAAATTCAGTGAATTTCACGTCTCCCGCTGGGCAGCAGTTTCAAGGAGAATTAATGCATCTCAAGACGTTCACAATGATAACAAAGATACCCAAGAAGTTTCGTGAAGATCGGTTCACAAATACGGCTTTTAGTCCGAGGTGCGTTGACGCAAGGGGCAGGCAGACATGCAGACTGACAGATTTTCAGTACAAAATTTCCCACATTCGAACATGACCTAGGTATTGATAAAAGTAATCCATATATGAAATTTCATCGAAATCGGTTGATTTTAAGGAAAGTTAGAGTCTGGAAACCATCAGCCAATCAAATTTCAGCAACCTAATTAAATATGCGTGGAAAATGTTCATATTTGAACTTGGACCCACAATTGATGAAAGTGATCTACAACCCAAATTTCATCGAAATCGACTGACTGTAAGGAAAGTTAGAGTCTGGAAACGAAAAACACGGAAGGTGTGCACTGTGTATTAGCAGTAGCACTGAATAAATCAAAGTTTCCCTAATTTGCATAATTTTTGCACGAGAACAAAACCCGTATTATATGTGATGTATTGCATGTTACTAAACATTCAAACAAAAATTTCATATAGAAGTTCTGTACAAAAAACTGATTACACCCAATTTCGGAACAAAATAGCCGCTCGCGGCCAGCTTGAATTTTAGACCAAACCCCAAAACACATATTCTGGTCTCACAATGATAACAAAGATACCCAAGACGTTTGGTGAAGATCAGTTCATAAATACGGCTTTTAGTCTGAGGTGTGTTGATGCATGGGCAGACGGACAGGCAGACGAACAGATTTTCGGTACAAAATTTCCCACATTCAAAGTTGACCTAGGTATTGATAAAAGTAATCTATATGTGAAATTTCATTGAAATCAGTTGATCTTAAGGAAAGTTAGAGACTGGAAACCATCAGCCAATCAAATTTCAGCAACCTAATTAAATATGCACAGACAATGCCCATATTCGAACTTGGACCCACAATTGATGAAAGTGATCTACTACCCAAATTTCAGCAAAATCTGGTCGTGAAAGGAAAGTTAGAGTCTGGAAACGAAAAACACGGAAGGACAGAAGGACACCCCAAATTTAATATCTCCCGTTTTTTTCAAAAAGCGGGAGACAAAAAATAGGTGCCCCAGAAGGCAGTTTTTCGATATGTTTGCAAGTTACATCCGAGGAACCTTGTCAGTTGTTTCTAGGCATGTCTTGGCTGCCTAAATAGGCAGCCAAGACTTGCCGAGACACAACTGCAAAGCCACAGAATGAAGACTATTGCATAAATAAGTATACGAACAATTTATTTGACAGAGATTACAGAGACTGATTATTATTTCATGTAACTGTTTGTTATAAAATGTATCACATGTACAATATACATGTACTAGCTTCTCTATTAATATTCTCAGTTCAATATGAAGGTAACATTTTTCTCCCAAATTCCCAATTGGCACCTTCAAGACTCGAATTTTCCCAATAGTAAGGGTCTCGGACCCTTTTGCAAAGAGAGCAGAAGAACCCCTGACCACAATATTCAAACGTTGGCAGTTGGTATGAAATGTCTAACCCAAGGACACAATATAGAAGATGCATGTTTAAAGCAATAATCTTTCAATCTGAAATTCAAAGCTCTAACCAATGGGCACCACACACCCACGTCGGCCAGATATGGTCACTACTTTAGGTAAAGGATTAAAATAATCTTTTAAAAGTGACATACGTTTATTTACAATGTGTAAACAAATATCAAGTTTGCAGATCTTGCTGCAGGCCTTTGAAAATTAAAAATTTGCTTAACCCAAAATTCGGATAAGCAAAAAATATTTGCCTAACCCATTTTTTTTTTGCTGAACCCATTTCACTTTTTCAGTTGAAGTTTCACATTACAGAAAAGAACTTGCATGAATGGAATAAAGGTTAAGCCACAGGACGTTTTCTCGAATAGTACATGAACCAAATACTAGTTCGTGCAATTTTTAAAGGCCTGTTGCTGTAATGATACTAAATGACAGAAACCATTTTGAATGTCCCTGTTTCTAAATAGTTCTCCACCAATGATCTCTATCCAACCAGATTACTGAAATATTCATTGGTCACCAAGCCAGAAAATAAGCAGACTGTCATCTGAAAAATGAGGTCCCCAGAGGGTGAATTTAGTGATGCTACCCTCTGTGAACCTCAATATGAATTAGGGTCTCAAAAACTAAACAGAAAGAGGTACCCAAAGGATAAATTTGTCCACTGTATGGGATAGCATCATCAAATTCACCCTCAGGGGCCTCATTCTGCAAATGTCAGACTGCTTATTTTCAGGCCTGTTGGTCACATGTAGATTAGTGTCTCAACTTTCACTATCTTTGGGTGGGGTGGGGGGTTGCTATAAATGAACAATGCTGAACAAAAAAACATTTTTTGAATCTATGCACTTTTCCATCACCTCTCAATCACTGTTCGCTTTTTAAAGAATGTATTTTGTTTCTGAAAAAATGGAAATGTTGATGGCAAGCACATTTTTTGGAGCAATACAAAATGAATATTAAAACATATTTTATTTATTATTGACAAAAAAACAAGTGCCAAGAATGGAAACTTAATACTAGTTATCATGCTAAGTAAACATTATGGCATTTGATGACGTGAAAGCCATTACACTGCAGGGTTCTTACAGTCATGGACAAAAAAAATTCATGGACTTTTCAAGGACATATCAGCATTTTCCAAGGATGTTTTTTTTAAATCTACATTTAGAATATGACCATTTTTAGAAGCCTTACCTACTTTAACCTTTTACCTTACATGAAAAGCAGACGACACTTGCAAAAAAATTCTTGAATAACTAATCTTTTGTCTCAAAAACATAGGTTATGACCCCTCACTGGAACGAGCTCAATGGGCTCGATCCAATGATGGGTCATAACCTATGCTTTTGAGACAAAAATGAAAAAAAAATAATTGAAATTAATGGGCCATTTTTGAGAATAGCGGTGGCCAGTTTTGGCTGTTACACTGGGTGAAGGGTTAAAAATGGCTTCTACCCCACTTCATCCTTCTAAATTCCAGGAAAATGGTGCTTCTAAAATGCTCTGCAACAGAATTATGGTACTTACAGAATGACACCCAGTTAAATAATGCCTGAGCTTTAATTCCTCATTCATCGATTATTCATTGTTTATGTTCATTTTTTTTCGTTTTTCAACTAAAACAAGTGCAAAAGAGATGTTTCAATTGTCCACTATTACACAGGTAAAAATAATATAGGGCAAAATTCAAGGACTTTCAAGGAGTCTGATGGATTTTCAAGTACTTTTCAAGTACATTTTCTGAACTTTCAAAATTCAAGGAGTAAGATTGAAATTCAAGGGCTTTTCAAGGATGTGCACACCCTGCACTGTGACTACAGTTCCAGCATAACAGCTTTCACAACATCAAATGCCATTTATTTATTATGGTTTAACGACACATTAACAGCCAAGGTCATATCATGTCGGTAACAGTTTTACGGGTGGTGGAAGCCAGAGTACACATACAGAACCACCGAGCAACAACGAGCAGCCGCCAGCTCCCCAACATCGTAACTCCGCACTGCAGTACAGGCAGGGTTAGATTGGTTGAAGACATGCACACCATCAATGTGCAGTATGCCTTTGTACATGGTGTCATCATACCCCCATATGGACAATCGGGATTAAGTACCTTGCCCAAGGATACAACGTGGGAGTCTGAATCGAGCGCTCAGATGGTCACCCATCCAAGGGCTAACCAAGCTCAATGTTGCTTAACTTAGATCAAATGCCATTAATGGGAGGAGTTACTGAATTGATTAACATGATGGCATCTAAGCATAGAGTTGCATGGTATTTCAATATAAAGAATATTTTCGATATTGAAAACCATATCTTAGCGTTACCATGAGTACATAAAATATTTCTTATACCAAAATCCGGTATTAGTGCAATGTAACAAGGCGAGTAAACACAGCAAATGGTAATTATGGTATAGACAATTACATTATAACTGCTAAGAAACACCGGTCTAACTAAAACAAACATGAGAAACTTCCAGTGTGCATGTACGTTGCGAGAATAATTAATAACATTGTGAATGTAATGATTTCCACATTTCATCCCATATTGTTACTATAGTAGATATGGCAGAAACATGTCAGCTAACTCTGTACCATCTCTTATTACAGTCACACATCACTGCTTATCAATACAAGAGAGATAATCCAATTAACTAAAAAGAATTTCATCATCGCTAAATACACTCCCTTGTTAACTCTTGTGTAAACTTTTGAAGTGAAATAATAAGTTACAACATTAGTTGCCGGCCGATCTTGCGATCTTTTTCTGTTCATTCACCTTCCGTTCCATACACGCTGATCATGCCAATGTGGATCAATGTCTTACGTACCGTTACCTATTTTTTTACCTGAAAAAAGTATATTTTCTTGGGGCCTATCAATTATATTGATTATTGAGTGATAAAACCCATAACACACAATATTTATAACGAGTTTGAGACTTTGAATCAAATTATTCAATATAGCACAGTATATATTCTTTGATACCATAGTACTTGTTTATCCCAATACAGTGAAGCCCACTTAATTAGATATCTCCTAACTGAATAACCCTGTTAAATGAATATAATTTCCCAACACAAAACCATTTACCATACCTCCAGTACAAATTTGACCTGTTAATTGAATATAGGTTACAGAATAAACTCCTGTTAATTGAATAAAAAATCTTGTAACCTGTCAAGAAATTACACTGACTCTCCCTAGTTTTCCTTTGTTTATAGACCTATTTGGCCTCAGTACATCCAATACAGGCATTTAATCTATTATATCTTGTTTGACAGAGCTCATGGAGCTCTGTCAAACAAGATATAATAGAATAAATGCTAAGTTTATCTCTAGAATACAGGAAAGTGACACAATCCCTGTTAATTGAATACTCCTGTTAATTGAATATTTTTTATTGGCAAAGTGGTTATTCAATTAACAGGATTCCACTGTACCGTGTAACTCTATCTTAGGGTGTAGGGCAGACTGGTTTAATGTTTTTCGCTGATGTTCCAGCAATCCAGTTGTAAAGAGACAAGTGTTCTCCACAAACACATGATGTCCCAACAGGTCCTTGTTTGTTTACTTTTTGAGATTCTCAGATACATATTTGATCAGCAGCTTATCTTTTTCATACCAAATGAGATCTGCATGAAGAAAGTCTTCTGGCACAAGGAAGTGAAATATTCAGTTGGATTTGACATTTTCCTTTATAAATGTTAAGAAAACCAAAACTAAGAGGAAAGTCTCTGTTATCGTTCCAACTGTAACTTCTGTAAGGCATCTTCCACAACATTTCTCATACTGGAAATTGTCTCCCTTGGATTATCACTCTTCATTATTGCATTGCCAGAGACAATCATATTTGCACCAGCCTGTAACGAAATTAGTTTTCTCAAATCACTCTGATTCACACTGAATGAATGAACTTCACCAAAAGTTTGAATACAGACAAGTTCATTCTATCCTCTTTACTTTTTTAATACAATGGAAAACTTTACGAAATGTAATATTCAAACAACAGCACTATTCCCAAACATCATCATTCATGTTTTAGGCCCCACAGAGTAGATCTTCTGTTTCTCAGGCCATTTTTTTTGCAAAATTGCATGTGGGCGGACATTTTTTTATTTTATTTTTTATTTTTGTAATTATTTCTTTGCCATCAAAAGTTCATATTCTTGGTATGTTTATGGTTTAGGCCTCAAAATTTACACAATAGCATGGGTGGTGGTGTATTTCGTCCCTTGAGTGCCAAGGGACAAATTTATCAATTTTATTAACTTGGGTAAAATATCTGACATAAATCATTTAATTTTTCTTTTTTGAAGTTTGCATTGGTTATAAAAAAGAGAGAATGCAGCAGCCAAAATGATCATGCGGAAGGGCCCTGAGAAACAGATTTTTAACTTTTTTATGCCTTATTACATTTTCATTTTTTCGTCTAAAAAAATAGCTTATGATCCCTCATTGAAATTAGCTTGTTGTTTCTGTGGCAAAAAAATAAACTTTTTCATTAGGCCTAAAAAAGTTAAAAAGCTGTTTCTCAGGACCTCCCTCATGGCCTTTTGGCTGCCACATGCTCTCTTTTTATAGCCACTGCAAACTTAAAAAAAAATAAAAATTAAATTGCTCATGTCTGATATTTTATCCAAGTTAATAAAATTCATAAATTTGTCCCTTGAATGCAACAGGGCTTTGCAATGCTATAGCATTGCAAATCTTTCTTGCACTTAAGGGACAAAATTCACCACTGCCCATGCTACTCTGTTGATTATGAGGCCTAAAACATAAAACAAACCAAGAACACGAACTTTTGATGCCAAGGAAATAATTACAAAAATAAAAAAACAATCAAATAAAAACCTGCTCACCCATAGTCACCCACATGAAATTTTACCAAAAAATCACCTAATGAAGAGATCTACTTTGTGGGCCCATTTTTGAGAATTATTTTGCAAGTGCTGCCTCCATTTGGTTTGGATAGAGGGTTAACCCTTTACCTACCACATCAGTCCCATGATTGGCACAACTCTAAAAACTGGCTATTCAATTTTTGTTCTTTTCTTTCTTCATTTTTTGACTCAAAAAGGGAAATGTTTAGCTATTTAAAAACATTTTTTGCATCATTTTTTTCTTGTCTTAAGTAAAAAGGTTAATTGAACTTCCAATTTCCATGGGTTCCCTAAAGAAATCACATATTTTTAAACAAATAGTGTATACCTAATGATCCAAAACATAAGCTTCTTAATACATTACAGTTAAAACTAGAAGTCCTGTCACGAACTCTGCACTTATCTAGGCTTAATTGCGCGTAGGAATTGTGCGCAGTTGTCATATCGAATGGCATACAAAGCACGGCAGTTTCTCCTGGTTACTCATAACAAACACAGGCAATGTTTCTGCCAATGGACCTCTAGGTTACCCGGAGGTCCATTGGCTGAAACATTGCTTGTGAAGAGGCCATATGAACAGAATTTGATGGCCTTACTATGGTCATAACGCGTAGATTAACGTGCAGATAGACGTGCGCATTTCATGACAGGACTTCTAGTTTTAACTGTATATGTGTACAATATATGTGGTCAAACTGATATGTGCATACAAAATTTTAAATCAAGATCATTTCACTGCAGATCGCACCCGGCCAGCTTGGCCTACATGTCACAGGCTAGTCAGGATTACTGCCCGATAGCGCATACGTTCTCTCTCACTCACCCACCCACCCACACCTACCCACCCACCCACATCCCCACCCACCCATCCCCACCCATCCCCACCCACCACAGAGCCTCTCTCTCACACACACATGCACACATGAGACGTGCAGAGAACTGAAAGTCTTATAAACAGAACACTCTGCTAGCTGCTGCTAGGAATTTGATCTAAATGGGCTGCATGCACCAATTGCCCATGTGCGGAAAAGTGCCTGTCCACGCCGATCGCACTGTACGCTGAAAAATGGTTATCCTGTCTATCCACCAAACTTTGGTGGGTGAAGAGGATATCCGTGTTCAGCGTTATTTTACTTCCATAGTATTATGAGCAGCTATCAAACTTTTCCCGTATGCAGACAGTTGTCTGAAAGATATTCTTGTTTAGGCCCCACTCCACAGTTTTCCAGGCATTTCTAAACATGGCATTCCATACATTATCTTCAAATGTGAATATTCTTTAACTTAGTTATCTAACCCAAAATATATATAAGCCACATGGAATGTGTTTTTGGATAACATCTATATTTTGACACTGCAATTACATCATCCAAATGACTTGAGTGTAAAATACCAAAATTTGGATGCCAACTTGAATAAATCTCTGAATAGTCTCTTTTTTTCGTGTTAACATCTAAAATATTTTTAAAACACTTCAAAGAATACAAAAACTTTGTTTTTTTATGTTTTTTTTTTTTTGGGGGGGGGGGGTGGGGGATGGGTGGGGGAGTTTCCATTTAAAGTGATGCTGGCTCCAATGTTATTAAGGGCCCAGGGATGTTTAGACATTTTTGCCAATCTGACAGTATACACCTGAGGACTTAACTGTTGTTTCTATACAAGTCTTGCTGCCTCTGTAGACTTCTTGAAAAACACATGCCAGGGTGCTGAAATTTGCAGGTTTTGCCAAAGACTGCATTTAACCCTTTTACTGTCACACCCACCTGGGCATTTATGGAGGACCTCTATGTACATCTGTACGTATGCAAGGAAGCTTAACCCTTTACCCAACGTAACGGCTCAAACCGGCCAGCGCTAATATAAAAAATCAGCAAATGATTTTCATTATTTTTTCATTTTTTTGTCTCAAAAACATAGGTTATGAGCCCTCGTTGGAACGAGCTCGCTGAACTCGTTCCAATGAGGGGTCATAACCTATGTTTTGGAAACAAAAAAATGGAAAAAAAATGAAAATCATTTGGTGATTCAAAAATTGCATACATGATACAACTCAACATTATCAAGCTCCAGGTGAAATATTGAATGAATCCGTCGCACAGAAGGCGAGAAATGTGTGATGAAAAATTTCAATGTTCAGTGAGTACAGTCAAATTTCAAAGTATCGGCAAACAAGAAGTGGCTGCACGGCAGATCTGAAACTTAGATACACGATACAACTCATCATTATGAAGCAGCAGACCACCAAATATAAAATCATTCCCTTTCAAAGAAGCCAAGAAAACTTTGACAGAAGAAGTGTTTCGGACGGATGGATGGACTGATGGACGGAGTCAAGCGGTTACTAGACCCGCTCTGCTGCTGGCGACGCAGGTAATAAAAAATGTGTTGTACATGTACTGAAAATTAATCATTTTAATGTGTTCAATGTGATAATTATGACTCCAGTGTAATAACAATGCTATGACTACCTATAAGAACTGATCAAAGCTGATTAATCATCAATGAGCTCACATCATATGTTTTGATTTTTCATCAAAGAAACATGTTTTTACAGCCTTCGATTCATTTTATTTCCTAATAAAAATATTTTCAAATGTACGACATACTATGATGGTGTTGCACATATTAAATTCTGTTCCGTGATATTTGAAATGCAGATTTTTTTCTATATTGGATTATAATACCTTACAAAAGTAAGTAGTCTATTATTTAATATAAAAAAATACTTAAAAATCCTATAAAATTTGACTGTGCACGAAACGCCCTTTGATATATTACGAAACGTCTTCTTTTGTATACGTAACAGCGAGTGTATGAAATGACACTAATCCTGTTTTGCTGATGTTTCGGCCTCTCTTTAACCCTTTACCCAACGAATCGGCCGCATCTACCCACTTAATATGCAAATTCAGCAGTTGAAAAAATATTTTCAAAAAAATTTCAACAAAACCATATCATGTGACCCCTCATTGGAACGAGCTTGTTCCAACGAGGGGTCACATGATATGGTTTTGTTGAAATTTTTTGAAAAACTTGAAAAAATGATATTTAAAATAATAAATTTTGATATCGTCTGTGTTGGGTAAAGGGTTAAACCCAAACGTTTCAGAGTCAGAAATCCGGAGAAATTGTTTTCATGCAGTTATTGGCAACAATGGCAAACTGTAACCACAGACTTTTCGCTTTTCCCGCCGTTGTTAAATATTGAAACAATAAAAATACTGAATGGAGAATAGATTTTACCTGCCACAGAAAATGTCAGTGTTTTCAAATTGATGCAGTGCAGTTTTTCGGTGGTGGCCCAAAACCGAAACCGCACCAAAAATACAGGCACCGACCCAACTCTATTTACAAATAATTTGGAAGCAAAAAAAACTGGTAACAGCAATATGAATGATGAATTTTGAGTATAATGCTGGGCAAATCTGATCAAGGTCTTTGGTAAAAAGTACTACAAATAATGTATGATGTGTATTTATATAATTAATCAATTTTAAAATCCTATGTAGTCCTCTTTAAAAGTCACAATTTACTTAGTGTTTATAATCTCTTAGGGCTGCACGATATTCAAAACTGAATACCGGTATCGGTATTCAAAAAAATATCTCAGTATGCCGGTATATCGAAAACTGTTCAGATATATGAACATATTTACCACAACCTAGACTTGAATCATCACAGTCAGAACGAATTAGCATGCCTTGATGATGCAGTTCGAAAAACCTTTACCCAACGTAGACGATGTCAAAATTTATTATTTTAAAAATTAGTTTATCAGATTTTCACAAAAAAATTCTACAAAACAATATCATGTGAACCCTCATTGGAACGAGCTCAACGAGCTCGTTCCAATGAGAGGTCACATGATATAGTTTTGTTGAAAGCTTTGAAAATTATTTTTTTAACTGCTGAATTTGTATATTACGTGGGCAGATGCAGACGATTCCTTGGGTAAATGGATAAATTTATTCATTCGGGACTACATTTAATAAACATGAGAGATCTTGAAAATTAAATTGTGGGTAAATAAATAATGATGATAAACCGATATTTTTGTAATTACACCAGTATTGAATCGATACTGGTTTGAATATTGGTATATATCAGTTTAACGATATACCGTGCAGCCCTATAATCTCTATGATTTCAACATTATCGCCCTATTCACCGAACAATCCCTGTTACTCCATTGTCTAAAATTTCATGAGTTTCTAGGAATGTGTGCCAAACCAAATGATTCTTCAGGATTTTCAAGCACCTCTTGAAGAACCCTGATCTAGCCTAACCTATAATGAGTTCCCACCATAAATGAGCTCGAGGGTGACTGAATAAAATATATTTGTGATAAGGCTTACCTCAGCACAATACTGTATTGTGGATGGGCCAACACCACCATCCACTTCAATGTCAAGAAAATGGTATTTATCTCTTAAAAACTTCACCTAGAATATAAATGAAAGTATCAATGACAGTGTAGCTTACCTGACTGTGTGTTGTGTTTGATGAAAAGGATAATGTTCAATGCTTATGAAAAGATTATGAAATATGACAAGAATTGTGATAATTGGGAATATGTTAATATCTGTTCCCTGTATGCTGAGCTTTCAATAAAAAATAATATGAGGTGTAGACTGTATTAAAGAATTGAGGGGTGGGTTAATGTGGCCCTCACAGTTGATGTATGTGGCCCTCACAGTTAATGTATGTCAACGAAAGTTACCAAGTTACAGTGAAATTATTCCATAACGAGTCATCCTATCAAGTTACAAATGAAATCCCTTCAAAAATATGGCCTGTAGACTGTGCTAAAGGTTTTTGGGCTTCGGGCCTGTGTAGCCCTCACGGTGGACCAATCGCAGCCAAAAGGGGAAGTCCTCATCTCGACATTATATTGAGTCATCCTACCAAATTACTATGAAATCCCTTCATAAATACGACCTGTACTCTGTGCTAAAGTTTTTCGGATTTTGCGTTTGGGCAGCCATCATGGTTGAATGATCACGACCAAAAGGGGATGTTCTTATCTGGGCATTATCTGGAGTGATCCCACCATGTTACAAAAAAATCCCTTCATAAATATGACCTGTAGACTGTGGTAAAGGTTTTTGGGCTTCAGGCTCCTGTAGCCGTCACAGCTGATCAATCATGACCAAAAGGGGATGTTATCATCTAGACATTATATGGAGTCAACCTATCAAGTTACAATGAAATCCCTCCATAAACACGACCTATACACTATGCTAAAGGTTTTTTTGGTTTTGGGCTTGAGCAGCCATCCTGGCTGAATGATTGCGACCAAAAGGGGACGTTCTCATCCAGACATTATTTGGAGTCATCCTACCAAGTTACAATGAAATCCCATCATAAATATGACCTGTAGACTGAACTAAAGGTTTTCAGGCTTTGGGTCCCTGTAGCCATCACAGTTGACCAATCGAAACCAAAAGGGGATGTTCTCATCTAGACATAATATGAAGTCCAGCTACCAAGTTGCAATGAAATCCCTCCATAAACACGACCTGTAGACTGTGCTAAAGATTTTTGGGCTTTGGGCTCAGGCAGTCGTCACAGTTGATAGATTGCAGCCAAATGGGGAAGTTCTCATCTAGACATCATACAGAGTCATCCTACCAAGTTGCAATGAAATCCCTCTATATTAAATATGACCTGCAGACTGTGCAAAAAGTTTTTGGGTTTCAGGCTTGGGCAGCCGTCCTGGTTGACAGATCATGACCAAAAGGGGATGTTCTCATCTAGATATTATACAGAGGCATCCTACCAAGTTACAATGAAATCCCTTCATAAATACGACCTGTAGACTGTGCTTAAGGTTTTCGGGTTTTGGACTTGGGCAGCCATGGTTGACCAATTGTGACCAAAAGGGGACGTTCTCATCTAGACATGACCTCAAACCTGCATATGAAATTTCATGCTGATCGGACAAGAACTACAGGGTGTAGCCTGTGCTGAAGGAAAATGTGAACAGACTTTCGCATGTGTGATGGCAATAGCTTATCTTGACTTTGCCAAGTTAAGCTAAAAACTTTGATGGGACAAAACTTGCTGTAAGAAGGGCCATGACTTTGCAAAATTTGTTGAATCAAAATGTTCCTTTGTATGTGTAAATCTCCACTTCATACTCAAAATTCCCACCAAAGTTTGTATTTATTTATATATTTTATTTATTTTTTGGTGTTTAAGGTCACATATTTCTGCACAATGGCTAATCATGACCACAGCAGTTTTACAGGTGGAGGAAGCCGGAGTACCCAGAGAGAACCACCAAGCTACGGCAAGCAACTGTCAGCTCCCCAACATACTAACTCCAGGGTTAGCATTGGTTGAAGACAGGTGCACCATCGACGTGCAGTACGCTTTAGTACACAGCGTCACCGTACCCCCATGTGGGCAATGGGGGGGTGAAGTGTCTTGCCCAAGGACACAAGCCAGAAGTGGGATTCGAACTGAGGACCTCTCGGATTGCAGCCTGCACCTCTACCTACTGAGCCACCGCACCCCCACCAAAGTTTGTAAAAATCAAAATGCTTTAACTCTTTACCCAACGCAGACGATATCAAAATTTATTATTTTAAACATAATTTTTTAATTTTTTTCAAAATATTTCAACAAAACCATATCATGTGACCCCTCATTGGAACGAGATCATTCCAATGAGGGGTCGCATGATATGGTTTTGTTAAATTTGTTTTTTAAAATACTATTTTTTCAAGAAATTCAACACAATGGCGATTTGGTGGACAGAAATATATTTATAACATACCTGTTCTATGAAATCCTCATCTACAGCAACACTAAACCATGCAGAAAATAAAAATCGCTGACGGACTACTTTTAAATAGATGCAAAATTTCACTGGAATTTTCTACAAATCGTGCAATGCAATTACAATTTGAATTGCTAGTGATAGCTGAAAATCGTCCCCAGAGTTCCAATTTGTTCAATGTGCCAGTAGGCACATAGAACACATTGGAACTCAGGAGACGAAACTGTAACACAGGTTCCCCTCTCAAATTTTGTGGGCGATAAAATGAGTTCTTTCTGTTGATAGTTGTCAAATGAATCGCTGAATGTCCTCCTAATAATTGTTTTTTATAGATGTGAAGGTATGTAATAAACAAAGAATGATTCACATGCGTGTGTAATACTGTACATATGTTGTAGTGGCAATTCACTCTCAAGCTTTGTGTCCTGAGGCTCACTGAGGCTACACAAAAGTGGTATTCTATCAGTTGCAAAACTAAATGTAAATAGACAGAACGTTCGAGAAATATGACTGCGCCATTCCAACTCGTTATGTAAAATACCCACCGATTCAGACACACATCGCATTCTGTGTTTATTACACATGCAATGCCATGCATTAAAATTCATTTAAATAAACAAATTTTAATTCCTCCGATATTTAAATCCAAAGGTGAAGAGTCTGTTTGTTTTGTTTGTAGCTGTACCAGTCAAATAGATCGATAATATATCAAAACAACCTTTTGGGAACCAGACTAAATTACATTCATTATCGTTTCTGTTGGGCGTGTTTGCTGAAATTCATATCGCTGTTTCCCTTCGGCTGGTGTCCATTCATGCCTAACCATTTGGTGGCTATTACTGTTAGTAAAAATATAAGTACAAATCTGCACAGGTTTGCAAAACTGCTGGGAGAAACTTTTTTAAAAAAAGTTTGAAGCATGTCAAGATGTCCAAAGATTTACTGAAATAAAGCTGACCAATTGAGATATAACGGGATCAGCATACGAGACAGCCACAGGAATGGGTTAATGTTGTGGTTGGAAATGACTGGGTTTTTTTTTAATAATATCTCATTTTGGTTAACTAATTTTTTTGTGAACCGACTCTATTTTGCTTTGGATATTTTCATTTCCACACTATGTGACAGACAACTGATAATTGTATGACAAAATTTGGAAATTTTTCGAAGCATAACTAATGACTCGACGCGAAAGGAACTAGTATAAACAGTGCTGGGAAAAGGTTCTGGCTTGTACATCACCATCTGAATACAGAAACATTTATGTCATAGTGGTGATTCCATTGAATACAAGGGTTTAATGTTTAATGGTTGTGTAATAATATGCAATATTTTTGTCTTGGAGAAAATTTGCAGAATATATTAACCTAGGGGCAAGGACCCAAAGAATCTTCGTAATTTGAATCGATTTCAGATTATACAATGAGATTCGGTTTGAGTTACATTACATGTAATTTTGAAGTATTTGATTCACCACAATGTTCTCAAATAACGTGAGTGTCTCCTTCTTGAACAGTTCTGAAAGTATTTCCAAAGCAGAACCACATTGAGTTTTTTAGTCCGTCAAGATTTCCGTTCCGCACAAATGTTCGGAACAGATTTTCATTTTCTGCATGGTCTAGTGTTGCTGTAGATGGGGATTACATAGAACAGGCGTGTAATAAAACAAGAGTTGTGTTTACTAAAGGGAAGATTGTTTGAAAGTTGTTGGACTTACCTTGGACATCATATCACTCATAAATTTCTGTCCTCCAAATCCAGGTTCGACTGTCATGATCAACACCATATCAACCATATCAACATAAGGTACTACAGTATTGACATCTGTCATTGGTTTAATACCCAATCCTACCTAATAATTAAGTAAAACAAAACAGATGTATTATGGTCTATAGTCTATTCCATTTACAAAAACTGTGATCACTAAAATGAACAGGAAATTTCCAATATCTGTTTTTATAACCACAGTACTATACTATTCTCGATCAGATTACGACTGGGTCCAGAGATTCTTCTCCCCTCTTTGGAAAGGGTCCAGGGCCCTTGCAATTTGGAAAATTTGTGTCATGGAAGCTCCAACTGGGAATTTGTTTGGGAGAAGAAACACAGAAAGAACAAGAGGGGGCTGCAGCCGGGACATAACCCCACAGTGCATACTTCCAAACAATGACAAGAGAAGAAATGAATCATGATACTGTGAAAGCTACTCGCATAAACAATCTTCATTCCAAATTTCATTGAGAGCCACTAACCCCAAACCAGAGACACAAAGCGAACAGACAAAAAATAGGCTATTTTATGAGGCAAACAGTAAAATTATTGTCTTTGTTTTACAGCAAGGTAATTGTGAAGGCACGAACACCTGTTACTGAAGTCTAGTAATGATCAGACCATCCACATAAGAGATGTAGAACAAAGACACAATGCCACGTGTGGGGAGGTGATTTGAATGTATTTCTTTGTTTTATTGCAGGGACATGGCTCATTTGAAAACCTTTCCCATAAACAATCTTCATTCCAAATTTCATCGAAATCTGATAAACCAAACCTGAAATATGAGGCGAACAGACAAAAAATTGGCTATTTTACAAGGCAAACCGCGAATTTTCAAAGTTAACAAGAATGTTGCTAAGGTAACACATGCCCCCCCCCCCCACCCTTGTGACCTTCACCTTGCAGATGAGGCGGAAAATATTATACGTGACACACCTTTTGTCTGTCCTTAACATTTGTAAAAAGTTTAACAATTGTACTATGATTCGTTTCTGAGTTATGGCTGAGACACAAATATTGACCGATTTTTAGTGTGACCTTGAAATGTGACCTTGACCTTGAAGGTACGAACCCGGCTATGGTGTGTGACACATCCTCCGATGGTCCTTTATAATTGTGTGAAGTTTGATGACTGTGGCCCTAACTGTGTTCAGTGTGACCTTGAAATGTGACCTTGACTCTGACCTTACGGACCTGGCTGTGGTGCGTGACACATCCACCTGTTGTCCTTTATAATTGAGTGATGTTAGATGATTGTAGCCCTAATAGTTTTGGAGTTATGCTTGATACACAATTTGTGACCCTGAACATATGAAGGTCAATTGTGACCTCCACCTTGCAGATGCGGCAGAAACTATTATACGCGACACACTTTCTGACTGTCCTTAACATTTGTGAAAAGTTTAACAATTGTACTATGATTCGTTTCTGAGTTATGGCTGAGACACGAATATTGACCGATTTTTAGTGTGACCTTGAAATGTGACCTTGACCTTGAAGGTACGAACCCGGCTATGGTGTGTGACACATCCTCCGATGGTCCTTTATAATTGTGTGAAGTTTGATCACTGTGGCCCTAACCGTGTTCAGTGTGACCTTGAAATGTGACCTTGACCTTGACCTTACGGACCTGGCTGTGGTGCGTGACACATCCACCTGTTGTCCTTTATAATTGAGTGATGTTAGATGATTGTAGCCCTAATAGTTTTGGAGTTATGCTTGAAACACAATTTGTGACCCTGAACATATGAAGGTCAATTGTGACCTCCACCTTGCAGATGCGGCAGAAACTATTATACGCGATACACTTTCTGACTGTCCTTAACATTTGTGAAAAGTTTAACAATTGTACTATGATTCGTTTCTGAGTTATGGCTGAGACACGAATATTGACCAATTTTTAGTGTGACCTTGAAATGTGACCTTGACCTTGAAGGTACAAACCCGGCTATGGTGTGTGACACATCCTCCCATGGGCTTTTATAATTGTGTGAAGTTTGATGACTGTGGCCCTAACCGTTTTTGAGTTATTGGCTCGGACACACACACACGGACGGACGGACACACGCACGGGGGGGGGGGGGGGGGGGGGGGGGGCAAAAAAAGGGGGATAAGTCTAAAAGGTGAGAAGTAAGAAATATTATTACAGACTCATTTGAGCTTTTCCCAAAAACAATCTTCCAAATTTCATTGAGATCCCATAAGCCAAACCCAAGATACGAGGCAAACAGACAGAAAAATAGCCTATTTTTGTGTATTCAAAGGGCCATAACTCATAGAAAAAATATTCCAACAGCAAAATGTTTGTTTGTTTGTTTGTTTGTTGGTGGTTAACGTCACATATTTATGCACCATGGCTAATCGTGACACAACATGGAAATGAAGTCAAGTTTAGTCAATCGTTGATCAACATGTTGCCCATTTTAGAGGACTTTCACTCCAAGCATTGGTGACTGGGTCCTATTTTACTAGTAAAGCGGAACTGGTTTACCACAGTAAACAAGTGCTGCTTACTTCCCGGGGTTCCCACGGGGAAACAGCAAAACGGCTGATGCTACTTAAAGACCTCATGATAGTGAACATATGTATGAAATTTCATCGAAATCTGAGCAGTAATGTTGAAGTTATAATGCAAACAGACATCTGAGTGTGGACAGACAGATGTACTGATGGACGCACAGATGCACGGACAGGTGCAATCCAATATACCCTCTTTTTGAAAAAAAGTGGGGGTATAATAAGAAACGTTACCTTCATATTGAACTGAGAACATTAATATAGAAGCAACAGAAGTTGAAACTAGAAGTTCTGTGACCGTATTGTGCACTATTTAAGGAATAGTGCATGGCTTGGAGTTGACTATGCCCATATAGTGCCCAGTGAGGTGGTGTAGTTCCCGACGCGAAGCACTATATGGGCATAGTCAACGACAAGACATGCACTAATCCTTATATTGCATCGAACACCCATCAAGAAAAACATCTGTCCGATTTGTTAATCTATTACCAAGGTAGCAGCCCTACCAACCAGCGTTGCATGTATATAGAAAAAAAATACCATGTAGTCAAATCGATTGTAGTTTAAATCACAATTTAAAGCTGTCATTCCCGGTATGAAATGCTAACTTGGATTATTGATAAGAGCAGAAGACAAATTTTGAATCGGTCGGCAAGGGTAAACAAAACATTTCCCCCAAACGGAACTGTGTATTCTAGAATCGCGCAACTCGCGAATGAAAGCTAAAAGTTTTCTAAATTTGACAACGCAGTTTGATAATTTCCACATATTTGTAACACATATACATTATCGAAATGGGTCAGTACGGGATACAAAACTCCGAAGATTCCAATGAATTCCATTATTTATTCGTTTACTGCCCAAAACATACAATTAAATAGTGAAATACATGTAATATGAGCAGCGAAACAAACGATTTTTCATATCCGGACGTGTTCTCATGAAAGTTGTACCCAGGTATGGATCATTCTCTTCAAAATGAGATATGGATCATCTTCTCAAGGAATAAAATGAACACCTTGGAAAATGTGACTTCAACAATGGAAAAGCGATACATTTTTCCACAATGATTTCTTTGTGGGTCGTTTTGTGGATGTTGTGCCTTTGTGAATCGATATTTAAATTTAGCCTGATTAGTTTTATTCGTCCAGTATGAAAAGAAAACTGATATAGTAGTGTGCTAAAAATAGAAAACATGTAATGCCTGGGGGTAGTACCTGGTCAGTTCTGTGGATGCAAACTACACGAAATAGGGGTGCAGCATTCGTCCAATCAGGGGCCTAGAAGGTCACGTGAAATACAATATTTTACAGTAATAGAGTGCTGAGTAAGATCTTTTTAGTTCCTGTCAAACCGCATTATTAGCGTAACTTAATTCATAAAGGAAAACAGCATGCCCAACTCTGTAAACTTCTAAATAGTATTTACAGTTGTTCATAACAGCACAAGAAACACTTGTAAACTTTCTTCACATGGACCACTGGGTGCAACCTGGTGGTCCATGCAATGTGATGGAATTTTGCAAGCATTTAATACAAGTGTGAATAATTACTGAGCAAACAACCTATCCCATAGCAATTTAGTAGTAATCCACCCTCCACATATTGTAGTCTTAATAGTCTTAATATTTCAGTTCTGTTTGATCGGACAGTTCGACCTCGCTAATAGCACATTACATTTTGCAGTACATAGTGCAAATGCCTTTGTGTATTTCAGACTTCATTCTTCTGCATTAAGCAGTGCATTAACAAGCGACAATTTTCTGTCCTAATTGTGACAGGACTTCTAGTTTCAACTGTAAATGTACAGTAAGTTTTATAACAAACAGCCACATGAACTCATGATCAGTTTCTATAATTTCTATTAAATAAATGATGAAGATTATATATGCATTTTCCTACACTTCGACAGTCTACATTTCTGTGAGTTTGCAATTATGTCTAGGCAAATCTAGGCGGCCTATATAGGCTTCACTAGACCCGACTACCTATATAGGCTTCACTAGACCCGACTACCTATATAGGCTTCACTAGACACGACTACCTATATAGGCTTCACTAGACACGACTACCTATATAGGCTTCACTAGACACGACTACCTATATAGGCTTCACTAGACCTGACTACCTATATAGGCTTTACTAGACACGACTACCTATATAGGCTTCACCAGACACGACTACCTATATAGGCTTCACTAGACACGACTACCTATATAGGCTTCACTAGGCATGGCTGCCTACATAGGCTTCACTAGACCCGACTACCTATATAGGCTTCACTAGACCCGACTACCTATATAGGCTTCACTAGACACGACTACCTATATAGACTTCACTAGACACGACTACCTATATAGGCTTCACTAGACACGACTACCTATATAGGCTTCACTAGACACGACTACCTACATAGGCTTCACTAGACACGACTACCTATATAGGCTTCACTAGACATGACTACCTATATAGGCTTCACTAGACACGGCTACCTATACAGGCTTCACTAGACACGACTACCTATATAGGCTTCACTAGATACAACTGTCTATATAGGCTTCACTAGACACGACTACCTATATAGGCTTCACTAGACACGACTACCTATATAGGCTTCACTAGACACGACTACCTATATAGGCTTCACTAGACACGACTACCTATATAGGCTTCACTAGACATGACTACCTATATAGGCTTCACTAGACACGACTACCTAGATAGGCTTCACTAGACACGACTACCTATATAGGCTTCACTAGACATGACTACCTATATAGGCAGCCCAGACTTGCCGAGAAACAACAGAAAGGTTCTTGGGATGTAACTTACAAATGTATCAAAAAAACTACCTCCGGGGCACCCGTTTTGATGAAGTAAAAAGTGATCAAATTAGGCCTTCAAGGGTTAAAGAAGAATTAATTGTTTAATTGAATGAGGATTTAGATTGAAAATTTTTGGTTTGAATTGGGAAAAAATAAATGCCATAATGGCATTGGGAACAGGTCCCACATTCAGCTATGTAGACACCCAAAAAAGCCCTGGGGTCTCAACATAAGGGTCTGGAAAATCATAATCTTTCGCTCAAACCAAATCTCAAATTGAATCAAGCAATAGGTTTGAAATCAAATCAAATCCACTTCCCAATTGTTATGATATTACGGCCATCATTCTCATGCTATCTATCTTCCATGTGAAATCAATATCAAAATTCATACTTGACTATTTCATACCACTAAACTGCAATTATAAGTAGATGTACCCATCACATTTGTTTGCAAAAGGCGGAGAAATTCATTCATTTAGAAACCAATATCCGGTTATCTGTGGCCATTATTTTACCAAATATGGGATCAAAACTATAGGAATTGGAAAGCAGTATTCTCAAAGTATTCCGTAGTGTGTATACAAATGAACGTTGTCGAGTACTCGACAACGTTCATTTGTATACACACTACGAAATAGTTTCTGCGATTACTCATAACTCACGGAAACTATCGATCATTAACAAAGTCTTGAACGCCAAATTTGATTATTTCTCAATATATACAACACGGCTTCGATGTGTAATCTATCACAAAGGAGAAGCGGCAGATTTACTGCGCTTTAAACGTGGAATGACGATCACTATCGATATTTCGGATAACCGGTTGACGTTTTTTCTAATCGGTTAGATAGCTAACTGGTTTCAAACCGATTATCCAACTAACCATTTCAGTACTAGCACAGATCAGAAGTGAACTAGTGGAAAAGACTTTTCTTTCTGAGAACTGTAACTGAAGAATTCTCAAGCATTCGTATCTAATCTATTTTTACATGTGCCAATGTCGGTGGGAGGAGGGGGAAGGGTGTGTCAGGTATAGAGTCAGGGTTTGGTCAATAATCACCAAACAATGAATCTATACAATCAGCGAGGTGATTTCTAAAGATTTATATCATTCCTTGAGTGGAACAATGTGCCATTTGCAATGCTAAAACATTGCAGATAGCACATTGTCCTCGCAAGGGATGATATGCATATATTGTAAATACAGTGGAATCCTGTTAATTGAATAACCACTTTGCCAATAAAAATTATTCAATTAACAGGAGTATTCAATTAACAGGGAATGTGTCACTTTCCTGTATTCTAGAGATATACTTAGCATTTATTCTATTATATCTTGTTTGACAGAGCTCCATGAGCTCTGTCAAACAAGATATAATAGATTAAATGCCTGTATTGGATGTACTGAGGCCAAATAGGTCTATAAACAAAGGAAAACTAGGGAGAGTCAGGGTAATTTCTTGACAGGTTACAAGATTTTTTATTCAATTAACAGGAGTTTATTCTATAACCTATATTCAATTAACAGGTCAAATTTGTACTGGAGGTATGGTAAATGGTTTTGTGTTGGGAAATTATATTCAATTAACAGGGTTATTCAGTTAGGAGATATCCAATTAAGTGGGCTCCACTGTACTATTGAGTAATCACATTACAATTTATTATACATTGTAAACTCCTGGTCTTAACTCAAACTAAGAGTCAAGTGCCCACCCCCCTCCTCCCATCCTTGGGCCTTGAGTGCCCACTGAGTAGTGTCATATTTACACCCAATGCTTGGGATTCAGTAAATAAAGTCCTGCAAAACCAATAATAACTCAAAGACAACATATAAAATTAAAATCTGAGATATACACATAATGTTTGAACCAATGTCTTGTTTCATACATATACATACAGTAAGTAAAGGGTAGACAGATAGGGCTATTTGCTGAATCTTCATGGGTAAGGGTTTTTTTGTGAAAGTTGAATTGTTATATGAGTGGTAACTCCACCAGGGATGATGTAGGAAGCATTTGAACCTTGGATGGGGGGTGGGGGGAGGGAGGGGGTGTGGGGGGGAGGGGGAGGGGAGAAGGGACATGGTCGAACAAGGGCACCGTCACACTGATTATCATGTATATACCATTGGTTGCCCATATGCCTTAGTGGCAAGCCAGGAAAACAATAACCTTAAGGATTTTAGTTGTCAACACATTCACAAAACAACTCTTCGATTTCCAATCAATCGTAATACCGGAGAATAAACAATTCTTAGACATGGCATGCAACCAGGAAAACACAACAAATCAAGGAAACAAATAGGAGAACTTGTCGAGCTCGTTCCAATGAGGGGTCATAACCTATGTTTTTTAGACAAAATATGAAAACAATTACAGTTAAAACTAGAAGTCCTGTCACAAACTGTGCGTTTATCTAGGCTTAATTGCACGTAGGAATTGTGTGCAGTTGCCGTATCGAATGGCATCCAAAGCACGGCAGTTTCTCCTGGTTACTCATAGCAAACACAGGCAATGTTTCTGCCAATAGACCTCCAGGTTACCCGGAGGTCCATTGGCTGAAACATTGCTTGTGCACAGGCCATATGAAAAAGAATTTGATGGCCTTACTATGGTCGTAATGCGTAGATTAATGCACAGATCGACGTGCTATTTGTGCGCATTTCATGACAGGACTTCTAGTTTTAACTGTAGTTATTTAAGAATTTTGTTTGCATGTGTCGTCTGCTTTTCATGTTAGGTAAAGGGTTCACTGTAAATGTTGATCAAACTACAATCTTGTCTTTTATCATTTATTGGAAATCTGCAGAGAAAGCTTTCCAATAAATGATAAGTCAAAAATGAAACTATTAAAAAGTCTCCTAGATTACGACATGTTCCTAAGTTACTTATTAAATTGAACAAATTGTACCATTCATCATGACAGATGAGGTACAAGTAAATTGGTGTCTGTCAAATCTGGGATGTGGTGACAGGAGGGGTTAACAAGGAGTCTCCTCCCCTTAATCCTGGTCAACATTTTCTATAGTGAGATTTTTCAAGCCTCAAACAGCCAACAGCTGGAAATTTCATGTCCAATAGAAGTAGATTTTGTGACTGTGACCGTTTGAAACAGAATTTAATAATTTGTTAGTCACAAGTCACAGGATTTTCTAACTGTACTCAATATTTTGTTATGTGAGTGCAGCAAGATACCATCTGCAATGTTATAGCATTGCAGATGATGTCTTATCACAATCTAAAGATGATTTCCAACTTCAGAACCCAGAGGTCATAAATTTTTCGAACACAAGTGGACAGGGTGCATTTGTATTTCTTTAACATGCAGCTAGAAATTTACAGAGAGCAGTTACTCGTAGGCAATTCTCACTTTGAAGGGTTCATATGTTTTATAAAAAATTGGATGTTCAGGGGGTGGGGCAATTGGAAATACAGTGGGGACACCCCACACGCACCCCCTCTCCTCCACATCTAAAACCAAGGCCCCCTTGTCACATCACTAGGTCAAAAAGGCAAGTTGTGCCTTTCAAGGACCATGATGTTTATTTATTCATTGATGTTTTATAAGGTCACATATTTCTGCATAAAGGCTAATCGTGTCCGCAACATGGAGATAATGTCAAATTTAGTCAATTGTTTAAACCCACAGTTTAGAGGGCTTCCACCCAAAGCCTTAGTGACTGAAGACCTATTTTACTAATAAAACAGAGCTTGTTTACCACAGCTGACAAGCACTGCTTCACATCCAGGGGTTCCCACAGCTAATGACCATGACAGTCTGTTTATTTGCAAACTTGCACCATGGGTGTTTTAACATACATGTTAGCCAACTGGACATGCACTTGTAATTGTACTGAGCAATTAGTCATCTAATCAACAATTATAGACAAAGAAAATCGAGTGAATAATATTGATTATGATTTGTTACCTTCATTCCAGCTTCTTTTATCCTCCTAACAACTTGTTCTGGGTTCTCTGCAGCTTCTATGTGAAATGTGTATTGATTTGCTCCTGCATCAGCCATATTCTCAATCCACTAGAAAATACATTGTAGGAATAAAGTAATGAAATAGTTGGATATCACAGGCTGAGATAGGGCCCTATAAAGTTTCTAAATTTGAATTGATGCAGTGGAACCCTGTTAATTGAAGAGTCACGTTGCCATTGAAAATTATTCAATTAACAGGAGTATTCAATTAACAGGGATTGACCATTGTGTCACTTTCCTGTATTCCAGAGATACACGTGTCATTTATTCTATTTTATTTTGTTTGACAGAGCTCCATGAGCTCTGTCAAACAATATATAATAGATTAAATGCCTGTACTGGATGTACTGAGACCAAATTGGTCTGTAACCAAAGGAAAACTGGGAAGAGTCAGGGTAATTTCTCAACATGTTACAAGATTTTTCATTTAATTAACAGGAGATTACTCTATAACCTATATTCAATTAACAGGTCAAATTTGTACTGGAGGCATGGTAAATGGTTGTGTGTTGGGAAATTATATTCAATTAACAGGGATATACAATTAAGAGATATCCAATTAAGTGGGCTCCACTGTATTGTCATTATGATTTGATAATTGAGTATACAATAATACGAGCAGGCCAGAAAACTAGAGGTACTGTGGGCAAGCTAACAAAGTGATACCCCCCACGCCTCAGTTGTTGCGCTTACGAGGACACAACCATATAATGTAGCAACTGAAATGTATAAGTTAGATTATCTCACCTTGGAATTGTCAGAACGGAATTATACTGCTTCATGCACATCTTCATAAGGAGTTCTTCCATTGTGTAAAGTTTCATGAAAATTCTTCAAACGGTTTAGGAGGAGTTGCGCTTGTAAGGATGGACAGACAGACAGGCAGATGGACGGACAAACAGACAGGGTGATTCCTATATACCCCCACCCCCAAACTTTGTTTGCGGGGGGTATAATAAGCAGTCTGACATTTGCAGAATGAGGTCCCCAGAGGGTGAATTCGATGATGCTATCCCACACATTGGGCCAATTTATCCTTTGGATACCGCTTTGTTTAGTTCTGAGATCCTGATCCTGATCCTGCTGTGCAGGGTAGCATCACAAAATTCACCCTCTGGGGACCTCATTTTGCAGATGACAGTCTGCTTATTTTCTGGCTTGTATACGAGTCGCATTGATTTGGAAATTTTAGAATTGTCAAGATGTCCTACACCAATTGTCTCCTCTAACATCTAATATATAAATGCGAATGTCTGTATCTATCTATCTTTGTTCCGGGTGAACTCCTCCGTTTCTTGACCAATCGATCTCAAATTTTGTACATGGGGTAATTCATCGCTGGGAGAAACATGGGATGGGTGCCGTGCCGTGCAGGGTGACCTTGACCTTGAAATTGATGACCTTGACCTTTCATTTAAAAAATGGCTGGGCTAATCGGGCTAAAATTTCATATGTGCGGGTATATTGATGCATCGATCATTTTGACTTTATCGGGGTGCCCGTGTGGGGTGACCTTGACCTTGAAATTAGTGACCTTGACCTTTGATTTCGAAAACGGCTGGGCCAATCGGGCTAAAATTTCATATGTGCGGGTATATTGACCCATCGATCATTTTTACTTTATCGTGACCTTGACCTTGAAATTGGTGACCTTGACCTTTTATTTTAAAAATGGCTGGGCCGATCGGGCTAAAATTTCATATGTGCGGGTATATTGACCCATCGATCATTTTGACTTTATCGAGGTGCCCGTGTGGGGTGACCTTGACCTTGAAATTGGTGACCTTGACCTTTTATTTTGAAAATGGCTGGGCCAATCGGGCTAAAATTTCATATGGGCAGGTATATTTGTCCCATCGATCATTTTGACT